>OU538800.1:3137500-3762500 GCA_912999815.1 Campaea margaritaria
TCACCTGCGGTTTTCTTGTTTTCTGAATTCACTTCGACACCTCATATCACCATTACAGGGGTAATTTTTTGAAACAAAACGTATCTACTACCCTAAATTTAAATATAGTTTTTTTTCAATATAGTTTTTTGTAGGTAAATACCAAATTAATTTCTTGTGATTGAGTAACAACAATCGAGTTTGACCTCTATCTCACCTGATGTTAAGTGACAATGCGGTCTACGATGGTGCACGGTTACCTAGAAGTAACCTATTCACTCGTGCCTTGAAGACTCTCAGGTTTTAATATGATTTTATTATATTATTAAGAAGGATTTATAAAACTTTATCAATTAAAGTTTAAATTCCTATTAAAAATTACATCAATTAATTTAAAACTCACTGCAACAGAAGCGATATCGAATCGATTTTGCATATTGATTATTATCGATCGAGTTACGATCTCATCTCGATTCAATGTAATATTATTATTCAAAAGTAGTTTTGAATCACCGTGTCTGAATTTATTCATTCCTATAGGCAGCATAAATATGTTGGCATTCTATGCCTATTGTACATTTACCAACGTAATATGTAGTGCTGGTCTCTAGTCACAGAAGTGTCATACAAAATTGTAGTTCTGTCATACAAAACGACCACTCTCCACCCCGCGCATACTGCTTCTCCGCAGTTCTACTCGCATCCGGTGGACAGCCCATATTACACGCCCAAATGTTATAACTAACGCTTTGTATGGACTTCCATACTAGAAGGTAGTCTTTTGTTTTGGTCGTGTAGTATATTTGTGAACTTACAAACAGATATGGTGCGTGTATAGTGTACATAAGTAATGTGTATCTGTGTGAGTTGTTAAATGAGCTTATGTGTGTGGAGTGTTCTAGTGTCCATGTTTGTTAAGCCACTGGAAGGCCTTTGCTTATAGGTGGTATTAATCAATAACTAGATCTGATTACTTGGCCGTTTCGACATCATAACTTAAACACTACTAAGTATAAAAATAAGCAATCCACCGTTCACTGCGCTTTAACGTAACCTAACTACTCCATCAAGTTACCAGGAAGCGGTCACTTACATAAGCAAGTAATAAGTTGGTACTTAAGTACAGCTTATTTATCCGTATTACTCGATTATAAAGTAAGTTTACCGACCTCATTAAATGTTCTTATGTTATTGAGAAACTGGCGTTTTATCTCATTTAGTGACAGGAAAGCTGGTAATAATAGTGTGGGAGATAACCTAACGTAAAATAACTTGATATATATGAATTGTAATCATCATCATCGCCAGCCGGAAGACGGCCACAGCTGAATATAGGTTTCCTTCAAAGAACGCCATGACAAGCGGTTCCTAGCTGTTTGCATTCTGCGGCTCCTCGTGACGCACACTCGTCACCTCGTCACCTCGTCAGGGGCCGTTCCACGACATTATTTATGATATAATGTCCAAAAAGACAGACACGTTCACTCCCCAGCAAATTCATTTGAGTGCATACTGTTCCAAAGCAAACCTACAGACGCGTCAAGGGCAGTGAAAGTGTGTTATTGTACCTCTTTATTTCATTATCTGACCAGAATTTTCATTTCCATTTTGTTTTTAAGTGTAATGGAACCTTTTAAGTTGTCTTATCTACTAAATTTCACATAAAACGGGTTAAAAGTTACAATTATCCACATTTAATTTGTGTTTTGTGGTTAGTAGTTGCAAAATATGAATTAACAAATCTTTCTCCAAGTAAGTTATTTACAAAAAAACCCTCTTTTTGGTAGTAGGGTAAAATTTAAGTCGCAATATCATGCATCGTATAATTTAGATATATAATTCATGAGGTATTTCGATGAATATTTTTCAAAATAACATATTAAATAATAACATAAAATTCAATATAAACTAAAATAAATTGAAAGATATAGTAAACACTATTATCAACCAACGCGAGTTATTAACATCAAACTATTTATTTAACATAATAAAAAATCTCTCAACTAGTGTAATCTACATAACATATATGACAGCAACATAATGTTTATAAATCACTTAATAACATCGTTGTATAATAACATAATCGAAAAGAAACTAGCTCTCGGTCTATACAATGAGTCGAGGTCGTGGGCGCAGAGGTAACTCAACATAGATACGCCCTAGACATCTTATCAAGATTTGTAATAAAAAGATAAATAAGCCGTCGCGAGACGCCTGGCAGATATAAAACATCGAAACTATTTTGTGTAGAAAATATGCGGGATGTTTTATTATACCTAGATTGATATTTTTAACAAAAAAGTTCAAAAACCTCATTGACACTACTGGCTGAATGCAAATGATCGATTGTAACTTTCATATCTTCGCAAAACGAAAAGTATAGCAATAATTTTAGAAATGCGCGCACGCATATTTTAGTTATAATTTAAAAATATTGGTTTAGTGGCTTAGAATACAAAGTAAAACAAGAATAGAAGTTATAGAAATGGTTACTTATAACACTATTTAATAAATGTACGAATATTTCAAAAAAGTGTTGAATAAAACTTGTAGCTTATACTGCGTTTATAAGTTAAAACAGAAAACGAAGCCAAAATGTATTATTTGTCACATTTACAAAAGCCCTTCTACCTCGATTAAAGCCCGGTCGCAACAATCTTACTTTAATTGCGAGTAACATAAATTATTGCGACTTATTACAATCCGCTCCCGTTTCGATACACGCCTCGAGGTGGTATTATATGCTCTGTGGTACGCTGCGTGCAGTGGACTTATTCTGGAGATCTTTTTTTTATTGCCAAATAGAGAAACACTTGACCACAGGCTTAATAGTAAATGGTCAACGGTGGAGGATGCTTGTCTAAGTTATTCCCGATTCCAATACTCCTAGATTATAGTAATCGGGAAACAAAGAGGTAAGGAAGGATAGTTTATACTACAATAGTTTTAATTGATACATCATTGTATTTGGGTGTTTGTGCGACCAGGGTTCTTATAGCTCCTGATTTCTTAGATACAGGGAATCCTAGTTAGGCATCGAGATCTAATGTGATCGTAGACGTTGTCTCGAAATTAAACTGGAAGAGTTTTCGAAGACTAGAGATTTTTTTAACAAATCTAAAGCTGCACAGTATTTATCATATTTTTATTAACTGTTTATTTTTTATTTATTTTTTTGTAACATTAATGTTACTGGTTATTGTTTTGTGTATATCACTGCTTTCAGTATAAATCCTTTGAATGTACTAAATCAGAACGAGATGGCGATCGAGTTTTCGCTACCTAGTATCTACCTATCTGAGGTATTAACTTTCACTTTGGGCTGCTTTAGGCTTTAGAATTTGCATTTCAGAGCATATAGTTAGCGGTTAGTTCTTTAAATCATGGACAGTCACTTTCTTACCTACAACTAATGTAAAAATAGTTCAGTACCGTATTATTTCATTTATTGTGTATTTTTTTTATATTGCAACATTTTCTTAATTAATACTAACTAAATAGAAATATTAAAAACATAATAAAATCACTGAAAAACAATATTTTAAGAATATATTTTTCGAAAAAAAGTGTTCGATAGTTTGACTCGTTAGAGCTTGAATAGTGTGGCAAAATTTCCATCACGTAAACACACTGCTTCTAGAATAGGCCACCGGTCGCAGATTATTCATAGTCTCATTATCATAAAATTAACCGATAATAAATCATAGCCGTTCCAATTAAGTGCTGGTCGCGGGAACGCAACGTGAGTTACTTAGGAACGCGGAACAATTTTAATATGCTGCTGTTTTTCACAGCTACTTATCTAAGTGTTTAGATAATAATATAGAAAATTGCAAAAAAGGTCCTTGTTTCATGTCGACTTTCCAATCACTGTGGACTGACCTGGAGGCTTACCATGACATCTTACAGCGATTCAATTGAAGAACTAAACTGAACCGCGTCGCATAATCGTACCGTGACGTCTTATTTTTTATGTTACTGCCATTTTGATCCTAAAATGGATCCAGTTTAGGTTGAAAATGGCAGCAACCTTACGTACGATTATGCGACGCGGTTCAATTTAGGTCTTCAATTGAATCGCTATAAGATGTCATGGTAGGCCTCCTGGTTGAAACGTGGCGACAAAATGAGTTAGGACTTCGATGATGCGATCTATCTACCCTGAATTTATGTAAAAAAATTATTTATGTATGGATGTTCCCTGTGGAACTCAAAACGATTTTAATGAACTTTTAGTAGGGTCTCCAGAGGATGCGCCCACAAGGGCTGTTAACTAAAAAATAATATTTACTTTATATGGTATTGCGACGTATTTTACTGTTTTATAGAGACCTATTAGACGGGGAACCTCCGGTCTTGATACCGTGAAAAAGCAAAAGAAACACGTACCGTTCGCCGGTCCCTCTAGTAAGTAATCCGAGATTCCATCTTTGCTGGATGTCTGCTATAGTAAATAGTACTTCTATTCGAATACCCGTCTGTTACAGAAGCTGGCGCGATCGTAATTATAATATGAATGGTTTTTGTAGTGGTAGGCCTCTTCCGCAAGAGACCGCCTGGGAAAGTACCACACCTTTGCCAGATATTCACCCACCAAGCAGTAGTGTGCAAGCATTACTGTGTTCCGGTTTGAAGGGCATTGTTTTCAGCAAAATTACTGGGCATATGAGACTTTGGAACCGATGTACAGGGTGACCAGCACAGTGCAGTGCCGCACAAGATTATGCAATGCAAAGCTCTTGGTGGCGATGTAACCATTATCGGCAGGCGTAGCCCTTACATCAGGTGAACGAATTGCTCGTCTCCTTACCCAGTCCAATAAAAGACTTTAACTACGGCAATAGACAGTTACAGATAAATATTTTTGCTTTGTTTTGTCTGACTTTTTACAGTCTTACCCCCTTATTTATAAAAAAATATCGAACGTCACTTAGTACTGCGCAGTACAAATTTGTAGTGCGCGATTTTATGAAACGTCACATAACTTTTTATGAAGAAGGGGGTTATAGATCAAATTGTTGACGACCTTAAATGATTAAAAAGAGCTTAAATAAAAAAAAATACTTTTGAAGGCTCTAGAAAGCCTAGTTAAGGCACATTACAGACGGTATCAAATGTCTCGAAGTCCCCGCCCGAGTACATTTACGAAGGATATAAATGTGTATCATTAATCAAAGTAATTAGATCATTACAGCGATCGGGTTGCCGGCTCCGGGATGAGAAACTATCCTTTTTGAACGTTTTTTTGCGGTTTTTCTTAATTTTTAATGAGAATAAATGCAGTTTTTATTTCTTTAAGACCCATTTGGTTATTAAGGAAGTTTGATCTAATTCTATAACGCGTATTTCTAATAATTGCTATACTCATTGGTAATTTAAATCCATTTCTATTAATTTGAATTGCCTTTCTTATTGTTCATGTCCCATCACTTCCTATTAATTGCTATACTTCTGACTCAAATTGCTCAGTTCCGTTGGTCAATGCTTATACCTGGCTCGTCAAGGAATTCCAGTACCTAATTATTACCAGTTTCTACCCTTTTCTTGGTTTATAGAGCTATTTGTAACCTGCCACTTACCATCCGATAACTTTACTGATTCTTATAATGTTACGGTTAGTGGCTAGTGTTGCTTTGAAAGCAAATTTGTACGTCAATTGTATGAAGAGCGAAGAAAATGTGGTCGAAATTAAAAATGCCTTTTTTTGGTTGGCTTTTTGAATCTGGTACCTCTCAGTCTGTTTTTTTTTTAGTATGTTTTGTGTTATAATATTGCGTGATTTTATTGAAAGTTTATTGGACTTGATGGGGAAGTTTTGGTTTGTTGATGGTCACCGAAATTCCTCAAGTCAGTTCCCTACATTACAGCTGCTTAAAACTTGAGGAATCTTGATAAATTGCAGAACATCTAGGCTTACTAAAAAAGTGATACCATCCTTTTTATGTATACTTACACAAATGCACTAGTTATTTTAAAGGACATTATATAATTATTGTGTACTACTACTTTCCCAGTATAAAAGATTTTAGCTTCCTTTTTTAATTACATCCAGTCTTGCATACACCTTACGGTGGTTATTCCAAAAGCACCAGCACTTTATTACATACGATAAAAATCTTGATACTTTTACCATCTTAGCAGTCCGCAGTAAGCGTTGTCACAACTGCCCGTGATTAGCCGTCGCCAGTTAATAATCACCTCGCTGATATTTATTGCCGTTTGCTCGCTAATTATCAAGAATTTTGATACTTGAGTTATTGCCCGAGAACGCTGCGTCAGATAATTATTGATAATTATAAATACGGATAATTGCGTAGGGCGATAATTTCGTACAGATGTAATTGCTAGGGTGCTAGTTTTGATGCGGTGAGTAAAAAGGATTTTTATATGATGCGTAATTAGAAACGGCTTTTTATAATTTGTTCGTGGGTTGTCGTAATAGGGAACGACTTTGTTAGGGACGTAGTTCAGACGTTTTCTTGGTTTTTATTTTTGATTTACCTCGCAGTGACTTATGGAATAGTATTACAATGATTTTGTTTTAAATTGTACCAACCAATGACAGGGTCGCGATTGCTCCGTTCGTACGCTCGCGACCCCCCCTCTACCTCAGATTTTTTTTACACAGAAATTTAATTTCCTACGCTCACGTGTCACGGGCCTCAAAAAACTATTGCACATCGCTCACTCGGTAATACAAAGCAATCTAAATTGGAAAATAGGCAACGCGCAGTGTGTGCTTACCAAAAACGAACACGACGAATGCGACGCGATTAAAAAAAGAAGTCTGATGCCGATCGCGCCGCGGGAAGGGGGAAGCGTGCCCACTCCCCCTTCCCCCCATTTTTTCCTATTTTGTCTTTTTTTTTCGGGAGGTGGGCGAGGCACGGGTGCATGCAGCCGGCACCCACCTTTGTTTCGCATAAACAAATTAATTTCGGACGCTGTTTTTGATGGTTAATGTGTTCGAAAAATTGGATTTTTTTCGGGCGCGGAGTCGATCGTGTGGAAGGTAAAGTTAGGATGTGAGTGCGATAGTTCGCTGCCTAACTTTGCCTGTTTTAGATCGGACTGACAGAGTGACAGATGAGGCTGCCTTCTCTGTCGATACTTTTGGAACAAAGACCCAATATTCCTAACAATACGCGATGTGATGTACCTTTCTAGAAAGTTTCAGAATGTAGACCAATGTTTTAGTAGGCATTGGTTCTGAAGCAATTAACTGCGAAAATACATAGTATAGTTTAGAACGTATATGCGTATGTGGAAATCATCGATCATAAAATCATAGATACCTACAACCAAAAAGCACCGACGATAGAGCTTTCAAAAAATCATCGTATCAAGGTTAACCTACGCTAAACTTTCCAAAAAATAACCACTGCCCAGTCCGCGACTTTAAAAGAAGACGACAGTATTAACTGAACTGAATCCATTTAAAATACATAATCCCTACTACTAACTTAAAGGGTCACTACGAACTAGACAAAGGTCCTACTATGAACTAAAATCGTCCTTACGAACTAGACAAAGGTCCTACTATGAACTAAAATTGTCCCTACGAACTAGACAAAGGTCCTACTATGAACTAAAAGCTTCCCTACGTACTAGACAAAAGTCCTACCATGAACTAACCCGAATTCCAACTTGCGCTACTCGTCCGCATGACAGATAGAATCAGGTGATAATCAGCCACTTCGTCCGCGCGCCCCCACTCATTAAGGGGGGCGGGCGAGGACAATGCATGTTTGTACTGCTTTTTGCCCATTTTTTTCATTATTTCATTTCATTTCGCCCGCCACCCACGCGTCCGCGCTAGCGATTGTGTGCCTCCGCTTTTTTATAATTCGTTACCTTTTTTATCGGTTGCTCCATTTTCAGAGGATGGGCCGAGCGGGTAGTTGGGGACGGGCGGTTGGGACGCCGCGTTTAGAGCGCGGTGTAACTTAAATTTATGGTTTTTGGCGGGTAACTGAAAATGTGACGTTGTTGATTTTGTATTATTTTTTGAATGTTAATGTGTAACATTGGTGGAATATTGACCGTTGAAGGTGCGTTCACGTGTACCACAAATTAAACAAACTCAAAACCGTTTATTTTTGTGTTCTATCCAAAAGTCCAAAGAAGTTTCAGTAAAGCATTTACGCGCCCATAAAAGAATGCAGTTATGTAGAAAAATACAATCAGCGTCTTAGAAGCGCTGCTAGTCACCTAACACTAGTCACTAGCCACTAGGCGTGTCGTCTCTTCCGTGTGCCCGTGGACAAACGCTGGTCACAAAAAAAAAAAAGGTTGAGCGGCTCTAGTCAACTCTATAGAGATCCCCGTTCGTCTGCAACTCTCCTTTCATATATCAGACATCCGCTTGATCAAAGTTGTGCATTACTCATATCGTTAACAGGCTCTTTGTCGGGTGGCCGATAGAAACACTTTCTGTTTCATAGAAACAATGCTGAGATCTCTTTCTGTTTGTTCTACGTTAATTGATATTCGCGTTTTATGAACTTCTGTTACTGTTCTATAGATACTTCTTTTGTTCTGTGGGTGTCTGTGTTTAATGATGTCTGATGTTTTTTATTCTGTGTCGGGGTGCTAAGGTTCTAATGGTTAAGTTCGTTGTATTTGGTGCTGACTGTACTTAAAATCAGATATTTTAGACTCTATTGAAATAGACAAAAGAAAATGATGTCAACTTCTTTTTATAGTGATAGTCTGGGCATCTTATATTTAGGGTTTTGACTTTCGGATCGTAATTTTAAAATATTTTTAAAGTATCCCAATCCTTAAAGTCTCTTTAATTAGAATATCTGAACTAGGGTTTCATCTGAATAATTTCCGTACTTATTGCACCAGGAACCTTATATTTGCTTAGAATAAAACCTAATTTATGTCACTTGGAAAGCGGAATAATGATTTCTATCGATAAAATAATTGTCAGAATCAGATCCAGAGATCTTTGGGATAGAGAGAGAGATTGTTCGCGGAATTCCCATTTTCCCTCACCCTAATCTCGTTTTTCCGCAGAAACTGTATTTTCAGGAGATCAATCATAACTCCATAATATGTTTTTGGAAATGGGGTTGCTTTGGCAAATAATAAAGAAATACAGAAACAAAAAACCGAAAAAAAGTATTACAAAAGAAACAATACTAAAAAATAAAGAAAAATGAATAGAAGTAGAAACTGAACTTTCAGAAGTGGATCTTCCAATTGATGCGGAAAATTCATGTTTTTCCACTCCATTCTCTCCCTTAGTTGTATCCTTTTAGACATAAAATGTGTTATCATAGTAACTTTAAAAAAATCTTCATATGACTTAAGGGGATGAGGACTTCCACTCCTTTCCCTTAAATGAATTAAAAAATCTTTCCTAAAACAATCCTGGGGTACTTGAGAAATGTTTCTTTTAAATTTCGAATCTCTATACCTACTGATTTAGGCTATGCGTTGTCTATCAGTCAGTCAGTCGGTGAGCAATTGTAATGCTTGATAAGTAAGTATAGATAAATAGATATATTAACCGTTCCATGAAACAATAACTTCAAGAACGTCATAAACTTCTAGTTCCGTTAGGAATTTTCAAGGTTTTGTTATTAATTAGTAAGCTCTGGCTACAACAATCATCAACTGAAACTTATTTGCACTTACCATTGTATGACAGATTAACAAACAGTGAAACTATAGCTTATAATTATCATAAAAAAGCCAGATGTAGGATAAACTATAATTCTGAATGCCTCGCTGTAACATGAGGTGTATCTGACATGCGATCACGTCGGAACACTTTTGCAAACTGCACCCAAAAAACGCCAACAACTTTGAAAAGGCCTTCTATTTAATTTTAATTTAAAATTATTGGCACACGTTCCATTTTCAATTAAAAACGTCGGCGAAAAAAACAAAGTGTCACTTTTAGAACTGGCTGAAAAAAGTTGCTTCAACAAACACTAAATACAATTGAAATAAATGAATAAACAACCACTCCACGGATACCGGAGTCCGCATTTATAAGTATTGATAAAAATACCGAACGCCGTGTAAAGTACGTGATTCCGCATTTTAATTCAACTGTAATGCGGGACTCCCTTTTTAAATATTTATTGCGTTTCTTTTTTTTCTTATGTTGTTAAGTGCCAAAGCACCGGCGACAGCATGCATTGATATTCAAGTTTTGCATCGGAAGGAATATATTGGTAAGGGTGGGAGCAGTCTTTGAATTAATCTCGTAGATTTGGAAAGATTATCGATGTTTTGCAAGTCTAATTCTGAATGCAAGTGGACTCATCCATTATATTATAATATATAGCGTCTTGATAAGTAGCACTTACCTTAATTTTAATGGTCGAAATGAAAGAGATGTTTAACCGAAATACAGTTAGTTCCTAAAGCATCAGAAGGACTTTATTAATTTTCAAAGGTTGATAGATGATTAAGCTTGGCATTACTTTACGGGTCAGTAGTGGGTGACGTTTCCTAGAGGACCGCTATTTACGTAAAATGCGACCCAATTCGCTTAGATCTACTACAGGCTAAAGAGATAAAGAAATGTCAATAATTTACCGTATTGTACAAACTTCAGTATAGTTTATTTTTTAAGAGTTACTCCCACGCAAGTTTATATTATTGCGGGCATATTCTTTACCACTTGCTTATACCGACTATATTTCCACAATTTTAAATTTAGAATGTAAAAGTCTTTGTAATTATTGTTGGTTCACATTTTACTTTTTTTTGTTTTTGTTTTTTCCAAGACCAACGCGGCTCAATCTTGCAGTCTTGAATTATCCATCACTGTTGATAGATAGGAACAATAAACTCAAAGATTACATCAATGCGCAGCCCCTCGTGTCGTAAACATTTTGAATATTCATTAAAATATTAATTGGACTTGCGTTATTTTCTTTACGATCGTAACAATGAGATTATTGACATGTTTTCGTTGACACGTACGGTATATTTTAGCCCGCGCACATCGCCGACTAATGTTTCATTACTGTCAAATCGAATGGACAAACAAAATATAGTTTAAATAATGTGAAGAAAATAACTATCTTTTGTTATTTCCATGAAGTTGATTCCTTGAGTCAAATGTACGTACATTTGTCTCAAGGAATAAACTTCAGGTCAGCGGGCCGCATTATAATGGTCCGAGTAACGCATATGCCCACGGGCCATGTATTTGACACGTCTGATTTAGACTATCGGTTACTTTAATGATCTAATAATTAGCCTTTTGAAAATAACTCATACTTACTCAAGATTGTTTTTTGTTTTTTTTTTCGTACTTTAAGTTTAAAGTTTTGTAAGTTAAAGTAGGCCTTAAAATATAATAGTATATAGTCTAGTGAACAACTAAAGTTTAGTCTATACCCAATTATATACAAAAGTTTCCACAGTCTATACTATTGTTAGTATGTTTGGCCAGAAAACAGATAAAAAATAATTACATTAGCTGTGTTCTTTTTATGCCTTCTAGATTCGTTCCAATTGTAAAGTAAATATTATAAAACTTAGTTATCATGCCTAACTAAAATTAAAAAAAAAAAACGTCGTTATGTACCCTACAGCGATATCAAGACGCGAACTGTACTTATGTCAATAATAGATTTGAAATTAGTTTTTTTTTATCTCATACATCATCATCATCGTCATCAACCCTTAACGTCTCACTGATCTATCTCGTCGATAGAGTCAAAATATAAGTCCTCATTAGATTACGAGTAAACAATAAAACTAAAAATTAGTCGGCAGTATGCTACGGCCCTTCTTTCCGTGGAGTTGATGTATCCTATCGCCATTTTTAATCGCCTCGACGTTACGTTTTCATTATAAAAATATTGATTTAATACACAATCATTATGAAAGCATTATGGTTGTTTTAGTACTTCATAATAACAGCTTTATTTTGACACGAGAAATTAGTTTTTACTTTAATAATATCACGGACCTAATAGCTTTTTTCGAGCAGTTATTGCGAAATTTTATTTACTATATTAAATGGAACACTTATAAAATGTTAATTGTTATAAAAACATGATTTGATGATAAAACGTTTTTTGTTTTTAATTTTATGTTGTGTTGTCTTGTACGTTGTTACAGAACATTGCATTTGAAGAAGATGGAGGTGTGGATGGTATTTAAAATATTTAAAAATCCAATTAAAATTTTACATATTATGTACCCTCCTCACGAAAGTGAGGAGAGACCCGTGCCCAGCAGTGGGACGTTATGGGTTTATGATGATGATGATATGATGATGGAATAGAAGAAAAATCGTTTTCACCAAAAAATTAAAATAAAAAACCTGCCAAGTGTGAGCTGGACTCGCGCACCGAGGGTTCCGTCCGTTCAAACTTAAAGGCCTTAAGAAAGCGCCTAACATTATTGCTCCAACTACATGACAAACTAAAATAGGAGGACAAACTTTTTCAACAAAGTGATAAGGATTCCTTTTTATTTTTGTGGTACGGAACCCTAAAAATAAACGAAAAGGCGCGAAACACTGAACACGTTCCAAATGCAAATCCCAAACACCTGAGCCCGTTGCCTGGCAACACGCGTTCCATAATTAAAACTAAATTCGGGCGCATTAGACGGCTAGAATCATGTGCTAATTGCGCAGGGCTACCAACAGTCGCGACGCGAGCCTGACAAACGACTTTGATCAATCACGTCCGTCCTCCGTGGGCAGCCCTGGCCGCTGCGATGCCGGAGATTTATATTTGCAGCAACCCTAGCTCCGTAGGCGCCACAAGCTATTTGCGGCCGTCAATAATAATTCCCACACAATTCTAAGCCTTATTTCTTAGAAGCTATGATGTATTGACATGTTTATGAACGGTTCATAATTTTTGTTTCGGATTTGGTAGCATTTGGGAAGACGAATTTATCGTAAGCGTTCAAGGAAGAATTCGTGTGAGTAAATACAAACATTGAAATTTCAAGTTAACCAGTTTTAAATACGAGTAAAGTGAATTGAGATAAGTTGATTCGTTTTTCTTGTAAGAGTTAAACGCTTGTAATATACTGGAGTGGGTTGCGTTTCTATCGGGAAAGGATAATGAAATATTGTGAAAGGAATAATTGAACTTCTATGTCTTTATTCATTTGCATGATTTTCTTTGCTATCCTCTTGCTTGTAATAAGCTTTTGATTTATTTTACAATGCTTGGGATAAAATGGATACTTGAAATGTACTAAGTATTGACTATTTATTGGGCTCATTGCATTCAAATATCGCGTTCTGAATTTACGTGTGAAATAATTTGGTTTTAATGAGGGATCCTTAAGAATTTTTTTCTTTCCTTTTTTTGGCCATGGTGCTGTTCAATATAGATTAATGTTATGAAAACAAATGGCACTGAGTGCGAGGGCAAAAGTGTTGCCACACTCCAAAAAAATATTTCTTGTTTTGAATTTTAGTTTATGTATTATCAAAATAAGATATAGCTACTCGTATAGACAGTTACTGGTCATAAAAAGAAGAATAATTATTGTAAGTAGAAAAAAATTGTACATTTTGTAATAAAAATTAAAACGTATAATGACACCGAAAAAACTTCCCACCGTTTTCACTATAACTTTTGTAATTTACAAGCCAATTAAAATAAAAAATGGGATGCACCCCGCGCAGCCACCCCTTTAATTATGATTTTTTGCATTTTTTAATGATAATAAATTCGCTTGACTGCAGTTGCTTTCGTATTTGCTTTTTTGCGCTGTGGCTTTGTTGGCGTTTTATCACCTTGAAATAGGAATGAGGCGAGTTGGTTTATCGAGTTTTTTAAACTGTGACTTCGATGCCATTACTCACGGTGTTCTTCATAGCTTTAGTGAAATACTTCTATCACTTTGTATAGTGACCGCTATTGAGTTTGAAATGTGATTCGGCTTTACAATGATGAAATGAATGAAGGTTGTCTGGAAGAAATCGCTTACAGCGATAAGACCGCCCATTGTACTACCCTTGTTTACCTATTGTAATTCTTCTGTACTGTGTTTATTTTTGTTTCTGGTGTACAATAAAGAGTTTTTCTATTCTATTCTATGACGTTCATAATATCAGAAGTCAAAAACAATTTATACTATATCGCGCCAAAAACAAAGAGGAGATACTTTTTCTCTTATAAGGTTTGGGTTCAAAAACCAAAAAAATTACATTACGTAGTTTTGAAATATAAATAAGAAAAAAATTTCTAATTCCAATAAAATGAGAAGTGGACCGTCGAGCACGCACTTACCTTTCAAAAGGAGCCGATACAAATTGAGCCAATCGAGGCCGACGTACTTCACAAAAAGTCCAATGGTAATGAAAAAACTACACGCAGTCAATATTTGATGAGAGGCAATTTAAAGGTTCGTCCACTTGTAGACATCGCATAGTTCGATTCTGCCTGCATCGCGGCCGCCCGCCGCGCCACGTATGGGGGGAGGCCGCCCCCGCCAATTTCCCGAAAAAAAGAAAAAAAGAAGAAAATAAAAAATGGCGCGCGCCGCGTCAGTGTGCGTCGAAAAATTGCAGATATAATGCAAGTAATAATAATAATAATAGGCGATCGGCCGTCCACCCGCCACCACCCAATTTTCATTCAAATGTGTTTGGGTTTTTTAAGTTTTTTTCCGACTGATATTTTTTCTGGATTTTCCATTAGGGCGGGCTATAGGATAGTTGGTCGCGTTGTCCGGTGAATAAGTGCTTTGTCGGCATTTTTTGTACGATGCCATGCGATAGGAGATTTCATTAAAAGTTACAGCGAGCGGACTCAGTACGTGCCATTTTGACTCATTTTTGAGCCATTTTGAGTACTAATCTTAAACTTTGCAATTTAAGTAGATACTTACATTTTATAAGTCTTAGACTTATAAAATGTAAGTAATATACAAATATGTTACTTGAATTATAGTTGTTAAGATTTGTTATTGTTCGGTATACCGTACACGTAATTTCGGGTATCGGTAGTTACTTTTAAATTTAAATATTGTCTGTTGATTGGAAATGAACTCGTCTCTATTTGAACAGGAAATTTTAGGAATAGTTTTTAAAATGCATTTTGTAATTTACAGACTTTGTTATCAAGCGAGAAAGCCGCGAATGGGATTGAATCATGTTATTTAGTACGTCATTATGTTATTTTTTATAGTACTTAACAGTTACCTACACATTTTGACATAATTACGACGATTAGGGATGTAACTTTCTACATGCTACAAATGATAAAAAATCAGAAATTTTTGTGCACTCATATTATATTGAACTTTATTCCAACCGCGACAAAATAGTTACAAAAAATTTGAAATTTTGATTAAATAGTTAGGGACTTTATTGAACGGTATCGCCCTGGTCGGCAATACGTGCGATTAAAGCCCCCCCTGGAATACCATCTCACATTTTTTATTATTTGACTAAGTGACGAGACGAGCAATTCGTTCACCTTATGATAAACGCTACGCCTGCCCATAACAGTGACAGTGTCGCCCAGAACTTTGCATTAAATGATCCACACATGTTACACACACATGTCCACACATGTCTGACATGTTTTTTTTATCAAGGGCAGGCTAAGTTCGCGAGGGGAACGTACCCCGTCGACCTAGTAAGCCACTCGCAGCCTGACATCGGATGCTCCCGCCGGACCCTTTGACATTGTATTGCTTTGTGTTTAGGAATATTAGGGATTATGTTTTTTTTTTTGGGTCATGGTCATAGTGATTTAGATACGTCAATCAAGGCTAATCAAAAAAGTTAAATAGCTTTTTTTTTTTCGATTGCATGTGAGTCTGTTTGCGTAAGATTTGTTCTTACAATATAGGAAGGACTGGAGGCATCTGTTAACGTTATCGATGACTTGCTACGCCAAAGTCTGCAACTTTTGAGGGACATAATTAAAATCGTACAAAGGGTACTGCGAGTAAAATTAAATTAAAAAGAAAAGTAACCAAAATAAAAATGTAAGTTGATTCAGACATAAAAAAACCCTAATAATTTAACATCGAAATTTAATTGAATTCACTCCAACACCGAGAAATATTGAAAAAATGAAAATTGGAACAGGCTCCGTTGGAATAGGAAGAGCGAAAGCGTGCGTTTCCACGACACGGCCGACACGTCCGACATGACATTCAATTTAAACTCGGACGACGGAGCACGCGCTCAATAATTAACATAATGTACTTTTTCTCCGTTTTTTCACTTCCCGTTTGACACTCCATCACTCATGGAAATTCCATTTTCAATGCTTGCTATGTGAGGGGAGGTGCGCCCGGGGTGGTCTTTGCATCCGCGCAATGGACGGCGGTTTCGGCCCGAGAGGGGTGGACGAAAAAAAGATTGTTAAAAAGGCTGGCCCCCGCCGCGTGTGTGTGAGTGCGTGTGGGTAAAAAAGCTCTCACTAATCGATACTATAGATTCTGAGGCAAGTAGGTTGCGCGAGTGCCACCGATTGGTCGGGTACGAATCTCTTTTTTTTCACGGCACTAACGAAGCGGTGCATGTTTGGTCTTTGCGAGGACCTTTTGAGCTGAGCTGTGTGTCGTCTTTTTAGCGGGTTCGCCGACTGGCTCTTGACTGAGGATAGCGTTTAATCGCACTTAACTTTGGCCGCGTTTTTGGCGTCAATAAGCGCTACGAGCGTTAAGTAGCGTAGCTTCGTAGCGCTACGTGGAATTCTGTAGCATAACATAATAAAAGGGTTTTTTTAGGGTGCCGAATACTGTCTTTAAATGAATGTGTCTTCAGTTACTTTTTAGTAGTGTGTTCAAATCCCGGTGCAGGCGCGTATCAATGCGTATCTTGTAAAAAATTATGTGCGTAATTATCACGCGCTTTTCAGTGAAGGTAAACATCGTGAGGAAACCTATAATAAAATATAAAATATACGAGAATTATTTTGGAGATATGCGATCCACTGATCCGGTCCTGGCCCCGTGGTGTTCGCCTAATTCTCCTCACGAAAGTGAAGGAGACCCGTGCTTAGCAGTGGGCTGATATAGGTTGATGATGATGACGATGATGTTGATGTTGATGATAATGATTTAAGGCTGTACTCACCTCATTCTTGAGGTTGATAGGCTCTTGCTGCGGCCGCGGCGGCGAGTGCCGTCCCACCTCCGCGCCCTCCAGCATATCAGCCTCGCATCCCGACTCGTCTGCAACAAGGATACATGTTGTTGTATTTGAAACATATCGAAATAGAAATCAGAGGTCATATTAATAAAATAGACCGAGGCGATTCGGATTATATTTTACGTAAAGAGCGGTCCTCTGGGAAGCGTCACCCAGACTGACCCGTGGGGTAATGTCAAGCGAAATCATTCCCGGCGCGTCCAAGTTCTTAGAAATAATAACATGTCGCGCTGATTGAATTCGTTTAGTTAGCCGCGGATTTTGAAATATATATAATAGAATTTATTATTAGTGGTCCGATTCGCTTCGATCTACCATATTTAAAAAACTAAAACCCGACTGCCAACGTGGCCTATGTCATTCTCAAGACTGACACAATTTGAATAATACATCATTTATCAAAATTCGTTAAGCCGTTTACGCTGTAAGACGTCGGAAAACAAGAAAAAAAGAAGTCCGGGAAAAAATCAAAGCTAATAGTCATCGTTAAAGTAAATGTCTTTATTTAAAACTCCCAGGAAGTTGCTGTAAAGCATCTACCACTTTACTAAATTGTGATGTCAACTGTGACTAGTCCATTGACTACCTGACTAGCCGGAACTCAACATTTTGACCACCTATTTTAAAAATATGAGGTGAATTGAAAATTTTAAAATTTTTTTGCAGCTCAGTACCGCTCAATAAAATACAATCCAAAATGGTACTAAAATTATAATAAACATGTCACAAAAAGCAACTCAGATACATAATGACACAATCTTTCAGCATAATACACAAAAAACAACAACCCGTTCTACCAAAGACACCCTCGTATGAAACAATACCGAACCAACATGTTTATATTTATCCGTGCTCATTCGTAAAATCCGGGATAAAAAGGTATAAAGAACGCGGGAACTCCGTGAGCCGGCGAGACACGCGTCTTGACCTATTTGCCGGGGGAGTTTGGGGTAGGTCGGGCGACGTCGGAGAATGTTAGCGATGTGGGCGGAAGGAGCGTTTTTAGCAGAATCCCGGTGCGTGAGCGAGATTTTCGTATTTAGATTTCGCTTTTCTTGTATCTCATGTCTAATATCATGGCTGGCTTACATTATGCTAGTCTATAATTGAAAAGTGTAAAGGTTACTCGCTTTAGTGCGATTCTAAGTACCTAAAGCACTAAAGTAAGCCGGTCTGTAGTTATGTGGGCGAAACGAGCGTTTTAGCGGGATCTTGATGCGTGAGCGTATTTGGATTTCGCTTTTCTAGCGTCTTACAAACTTCACTTACAAGTTTTATATAAGTTTACTTTAAGCATTTCATTATTGTGTTTATCTAATCTATGATATTTATATTTTTAGCACTATTTTCTTAGACAATGGTGACAACAGCTCGATCCGGATAATCGGTAAATCTTAAACAAACACAGTACCTACATGGTCAATTTTCTGTTTTCAACGTTAATGCTAACGATATATTTTTCTTTCGTTACATCTCGATCCTATTTTCTATGGATCGTCTCATACAAAGTTATAAGTATCAAGAATCCTACATTACAGTTCTGTTCCATCGATATTTCTATCATAATATCATATAATTCGCTCAATCTTTTTATAGCTACCATATGATATCATTAACACAGACAACAAGTTTCCACTACTGAACACGAAACTTCAGCCGGACAACGAACGATGCATCAACCTTCGAAACATTCGAGCCAAACTGAACCTAAATCCATTACTGACTAAGACACCACCAATCATTGTTCGGCAAATAGCCTGAGCCTAAGCAACTCGAAGCGATGCCAAAACCTGGCCGTCGAATATGATTGCTCCTAATGCGATGGGGTTGGGAGCGCAGTGGGACGAGGGTTTACTGCGTCGCGCCATCGTCAGGTCCTACTTGCTGAGACAGTAGGTAAGGTTTCCACTTCCTATATATCTTACTTCTCACTAATATTATGAATGCGAAAGTTTGTGCGTTTTGTGTGTTTATGTTTTTCTCCTCTCTTCACGTCTCGACGGATTTTCTTGAAAATATGTAAATGGACGCTTTAGGTCCTGGACTAGAATATGGGATACTTTTTATTCCGTAAAATACTGGGTAGTGAGAATTTAGAACCGATGTCTCAGGGTGACGAGCGCAGTGCCGTGCCGCGTAAGACTATGCAATGCAGGCAAAGTTCTGGGTGGCAATATAATTTTCATGTTTTTACTAAAGAATTATAATAATAATAAGATAATATCAGATAATACTTAGATACGATCTTGGTCAAACGTGAAACTATTTCTGCATAAAAAGAGGAATCTAAGATACTGTATCACAGGTCAGCAGGGGCACCGTGTTCCTGACCGAGCAGTAAGTCTAGCTTAATCCTATCGGAAACGTGGACCCCCCCATTGAAGATCGCCGAAGGCTCGGTACAGGGGGCGAAGACTCCTCCAATGATTTCAGCTAGTCTGGGACGTTACAATGATTTTGCATGAGCTTGGCATTGTTACAACAAAGGGGTTAACGCTATTGCCACTGGGGTTTGTGAAATGTTAAATAAGCATAAACTGTGGCCAATTTCAGAATACGTAAAATTATGTAACAATTTATAAAAATTATGAATGCTTTTTTCACAGATTATAGAGTCGCATCGTTGATGCGTTGATTTTTTTCTGTCATTATTGTAAATTGTTGTGTGTTGCGCAAATAAATGCTTTTTTTTTTTTCTTTCTTTACTTCTTTTTTAGACTGGAAAACTCTATATCAACGATATAATTGAGATAAAGCTGAAATATTATAACTTTGAAGAAATTGTAATTAACGTTGCCTATTTTTTTCTTCTCAAGTGCGTAACCTTTGAACTTACAATTGACAAAGATTAAAAGACCAAACCGTCACAACAAACAACATAGGAAAGGACAGACTTAACTCATAAAATCACATTTCGAAACGCAAGTATCAAAGCCTTGCCGGATCACACAAGACATCACTACCCTTGTCCGAGGCTGCCACCCGATGCATCTAGCCTGTGGGGGGAGGGTGGAGCATTACAAATTAATAGCACAAAGACCGGCCGCAGATCGCCGGCGAAAATTTACCGCCACCAAACACTTATAGTGATAAAGGAGTTGCGGGTGTGCGGGTGGAAATGAGTGTGTGTCGATTAGAATCTAGACAATATTATAATGTATGTTGTAATTGCCCTTCTGTATAGCATCACTGTGCAAAGGCTGTAATTTGATAGGCTGTGATAATATTTTGACTTGTCTAACGTTAGAAAAAGCCAAAGGTAGTGTAGGTAAATTGGCAGATTTAAGCTTAATCTCAGACGCGTTCATTTTATTCTGTATTTTGTTCGGTTTAGTTATTTTTTTAGTCTTTACGAGATATGTAGTCGTTCGCTGACATAGCACGTTAATAAAACTTAGAAAAGATATTTGCAATAAAGAAAATTTTAATTGTAATAGTATATTTATTTTTAAACCATTAATAAATCTCAAGAGATCGACCAACTTATTGGTAGATCGGAAAAAAATTTGTCTTAGTAATGTTATGAACGCAAAAGTTTGTATGTCTGTCCTCTCTTTACACTGAAAGACCGAACGGATTTTGATGAAACTTACTATACAGATACTTTAAATCCTGGAATAGAACGTAGAATAAGTTTTATTCCGTAAAAGCTGACGGTTCCTGTGAATAATAGCTATCGCGGGTGGAACCGCGGGGCGCTGCTAGTTATTAACAAGATCTCAATTCAAAATGTCATTCACTGAGTGTTTATCAAACGGTGTATAATTTTTTTGGTTGACCTTAACCTACCGCAAAATCTGTACAAAATTAATCAAATTCATTTGCCAAAATTAAACCATTAGAAATTGATACCTAGTTAGTGCCAAGTGGAAAGCGCCAATTGACAGTGGACAAGATGGACAAACGAGGCTGACACAAGAACGGCCCGAAATAGAGGATCTAATGGAATAGCCCAGATTGGAAAGTAACTTGTAGGTACAGTCAGTTACAGTAGAATCCTTTTGAAAGACACAGATTTTTATTGCAGTATTACTTAAAATTTTTAAGGAGTTCCAATAAGCAAGAAAACATTTTAATTTGTGTGTATTTCATTGACCTGATTTCTTGACTGCATTCAAGATATTTAAATTGTAATTTAAATTGTTTGTATCTTTTTGCATATTTTTCAGACTATTAATTCAGCCACATTTGATTTGGAAACTTTTTATGTATAAAACCTATTGACATTGCTGTGATTTTCAGCTATCTGGCTATCCTTAATATTTATCTGGCAGACAGAAGGTTTCCAGAATTAAAAGGAACAGCCACCAATGAGCTTTTATAGCAAGTGACTGTATCTTGTATATTATTTAAGGCGGAAGGTGGAACAAGCGGTCTTGTTGGATAATTTTAGATTTTAGTTCGCTACAAATGTTAGTGTTAGTTTATTCAGTTCGACAGTTCGATACACTCATTTATATACCTCATGAAACTAAACATTGTGATTTTGAGTGTACGTATCTATTAGTAATAGTTAGAAAGCCGCAATTAGAAGAAAAATAAGTTTTAGACAAATATAGAAAATGCAAACGTTAATCAATAAAGTTAATTGAAATTAAAACACAATATTCCAGTAACCAGATTTAGTTAGATCTGTGATTATAGTTTCAATTATTGTCAAACCGTAGGTTAGGGTGTAGACCCCGAAGCCTACCAAAATGCCGAACAAGGAAGTCTGCCAATTTGGGTACCGTCTGAAACAAATTATCATCATCATGCACCCCCTCCCACCCTACAGGCACTTGCCCCCCTGACCCCTGCTAGGTGACCCCTGGAGCATAGTGCGTCCTACGTTAGTCTCGTACTTCGTAATACTTGGAGGATTTTGAACTTTAAGCCTAGACTCAGTGAGTAAGGTTCAAAATATCTTGCTAAATATTGAACATCATTTAAGTGAGGACTGTGACTATGTTGGGTTGCAGATAGCGAATGGAATATCAAAGGCTTGGTGTTTAGGTAGTGCATTTGTGCTATTAGGTATTCTGTGGTAGTCGGCGCATTTTTGCTGCAATGGACAACGTCGTCCAAGCGTACACATGTCACACAAACCGTGAAATGTTTTGATTTGACAATCAATTAATTAGTTTTTCGGATGTTTGCTTCAAAATAGTTAGCTGTTTATTAAAATAGTGTGATTAGTTTAGCTATCGATTTCTTACTTTTAAAACACTTCTTAGGCTGTGGTCTGCGGGAAGCCTCATACGCAAAAGGTATGCATTTATATGGTAGCTATTCTTTTGGAGACGAATATAAGGCTCTAGGTTCAAAAAACGATTAGTTTGTTAATATGTTAAGACGCATAATTGAAATAACAGGTGACCAAATAGCTGGGGCAAGAGTAAATAACTGTCGGGCCAAACAATGTTTTTTAATGCCTTTGTAAGTAGGTATATGTGTGGACCATCTTAACTACTTATCTTCCCTTTGTTGGGAGGCTGTTGATGTTACTGTTTCTGATAACGGTAGAGCTTGTAATAGAAAAAAAAGTGGAGCCAATATCTGGTGACACAGCCGTCCGACTACGCGACTCTAAGATTGATAGTAATAAAATGGCAGGCGGCTCACCTGATGGAAAATGCCATCCTCTGCCCATCATACCGGCAGGACCGTCCAGGATATTCCGCCTGAAGCTGCCTATACAGCACTGCATGGCCCTCGTCACCCTGAGACGCAAGATAAGGTTGTGCTTGAGATGATTCTTCCTACCAAAAAGACATAAAAATCATCGTCATCGAATACAAGGGTGCTAGGATCATTTTGAAAGAAGTCTAGTCAAAGAGCTCAAACTCAATAACTTTCGTGGCGTAAGTGGGTCGTGAGCTGATCACATAGTGTGAGGTTGCGAGTTTGATTCCCGCACAAGGTGAATATTTGTGTGAACCACAGGTATTTGCTCTGAGTCTGGGTGTTTGTGAAACCATAGCTTTCGTAGTATCCGATTCCCTACTTTCAGAATATCTTCGTTAAGATCTTTGTATGAGACACGAATATAAAACTATTAGCATGAGCTCCAAGGGCATATGGACACACATGAAAGTTAACCTACTCTATAAACAGGTTTGGAATACATCCATTTAAGAAGAGCCGGCAATTTTTCTTTTTTTTTCATATTTGTCCAATGTTTCTAAAAGATTGTCAAAAAGCGTGTAAGTACTTTGCCTCCAAAGATCTTGGTCATCTATTTTTAATTTTGAGTAGATTAATTTTAGCTTCTTTTTTAGTCATAATCTAGATATTATTATAGCGCATTGACAAGAAAAAAATTATGTATATAAAATACTGGAGAAGTGTTACTGAAGTACCTGAAGGAGGATTACCCGTGACGCGCTGATGGTCGGAAACAACTAACCAATTAACTGTTAATCAGTTCCAATCATCGAATTGCGTTGCAATTTGACGGGACAAGCCCACAATAGTTAATCTGATACTGGAGCGGAAGTAGGATTACAGCTATAATCGCTAACTTTAGAAGTCTCCATGTGCCAAAATGGTCCAGAGTTATTAATGTTCATTGTTCTTGGAACCTTAACATTCAGCTGAACGAAGCTAGCCAAGAGTGTAAGTTCTTTTGTTTTTTTTTAAATGTTTCTGTCAAAAACTCTAAGGTCGGTTTTAGTGCTCGACCGACCGTCAGTGCGTAAGTCGGTCGCGGTCGTCATTTGTTTGAAAATTAAGCAATATACGTGTGCGTACGGTCGGTCGATCACTGTACGACTTGTGAAATTTCATACAAATGACAAGCGCGACCGACGTGCGCACTGGCGGTCGGTCGAGCACTAAAACCGGCCTAAGCAACATAAATCAGTTGTGGTCGATAATATCCAGAAATAAATACGTATTTAAAACCCTATCTCTAATTTCTTTAATTATCCCCAATAAAGGTACTTACGAAAGTTAAATTTCTCTGGCAGTAGAAACACAGTTTCCACACTGTTTCTGTTTCAACTACTCCAGAAACTAGTTCCCGTTAAATAATTGGAATGTGTTGCCTAGACCGTGGCTTCACTGATTTTAGCACCTAAGAAATTCGATTCGGCCCTCCCTAGGGGTACAGAACCCCACCTCCCTTGGCCCGACCCCTACAAGGCGCATACGAGTGCGTTCTGCGTTAGCCGTACATTACTAACGGTACAGATACGTAGCAGTACGTAGACTAGGCTGTTACCCTAATAGGTGAGAAATTTCAGAATGTTTGGGAAACTGACTTTGGATTTGAGACCTTGTCTAGGAGGACTGTAAGATTGAGTTTAGATTAAACGGAAGTATGCTCTTTCACATTTGATTTTAATCTGTTTCGTGACATGTGTAGCTTGGGCCTCTCATGCTATGCGTTATCGTTTGCGAGCTTATTTGAGAAATATGTTTTCTGCGTTTACGTGATCGTTTGGTAATGTAATAAAAAGTTTTAATTCTTTTACGGATTGACGAAAATTGTAGGAATCACATCCCGTCGCATACTTCTCTGGCAGCGTATTTCTGAAACACTGGTCAAGTCAATGAGGGTGGTCTTTTTCCGTCATGTATCGATTCGGCAAAGAATTGATACCTGTACAGAAAATTTCCATTTTCAAACTGACAGCCTTATCAGTTACATTTTTTTTAATGATTTTATTATCTCGTCAGATAAGTTGGACTTGAAAAAAAAACTATCTTATGCATAAGGCCCAAACTACACGGGCGGTTCTCCCGCCACGGAAAACCGCACTAGATACAATTAATATGAATATTGTATAAGAACCGCTCGCATTGTATGGCCCATATAACTTTCATATTAAATTGTATTTACTGCGGTTCAGGAGCGGATTCTCGCGGCGCGCGGCGGGAAAACCGCTCGTCTATTTTGAGCCTAATTGCAATAAATAATTTGAGTTTTGGGTTTTAACAAGAAGTGTACAGTTAAATGAATGTCTAACTATATACATTCTTTCATAGTGGAACTGGCGCCATCGTGTTTGTGTACTTTTTGTGTGATGACAATATACTATTACACTAATGAAAATCCTTCAAATTGTTATGAATAATTTATAATTTAATTAATTAATATTTCTACACTATTATTTTAACTGAAAAATTAGTGATGGTTGATAGTCAGTTTGACCGACCATAACACGTAATTATTATCTATACAATTAACATTGAAATAAAGTTTTAATTTGCATTATTTTAGAATTAAAAAACAAATACTGTGATATATTTTATTTCTATTTGACATCAGCAAAAAGTACCTGAAAATCCAAAGCAATTTACGGTAGCAAATACGAGGAAAGATAGCGTGATAAATACCTTTATATTTACTAACAACGCCAGCAGACGCAAAGAAGAAAACACACAAAACAAACCTTTAAAAAGTTAGACCTTTGCACAAAATTCTCTAATCAGCTCCTGACCCGGTAACTTGCCTACATCCCAGCGGCACACTCCGGACACTTCATAGAAAATGTGATACGACAACTCACACATATAAATGACGTTTGTACATACGCCAAATGCGTGTGTAAGTCCACAAAGAAACAAAAGACAACCCACTAGTATTAAGGTTCATACTAACTTGTTTGTCTTTTGTCATTTGGGCATGAAATATTGACTGACCTCCCGATTGCCCTCCGGATTGCCGGTAGAGGTGTGAGCAAGCAGATCGTGGGGTAGAGTGTCCATTCTGCATGTACCACTTTAAGTATTCTGTGCCGGGGGTGGAATCCGCCCGGAAAGGGTGGTTTCTTTAACCGTGAAATCTAGTGTGAAAGTGTTCCGATTCTTTAGGGGGAGGTTTTTATTTCTATTGGCAATTGTGTGGTTTACAAGAAGAACGAGTTAAATGGGGTTGAAGTAACTTCGAGTTTTATAAGTCGGTCAAGTTCGAGTTTAATGTCACAGATTACTTAATAGTTTTCGATATATTCATAATTATGTTTCACAGCTTCATTCTTAGCGATTTACTAGTTTACATGTTGTAGTAGCGCCACCTAGCGTTAGCCTTGCACGGATTTTCAGAGATATTATTTTTTTTTTTTTTTTTTTTTTTGTTTTTGTGTGTTGGTATCTCTGTTACCCCCACTATCAACTTACCCCTACTACTAGCTTTCCTGAACGGTTCGTTACGAGTTTTAAATCATTCTGCGTTTCCGTGCTCAAGCCTTCGCACGTCTCCTGAACACACCAAGAAGAAAAAATGGGAAAGAAAAGGAAACACCAAGATGAAGCCGAACTTCGTCGAAAGATTAAAAAACTCCAGGATCGCCTGGATAAAAAGACAAATGAATCTCTAACGGAAGAAAATTTAAACCGTAAGTCTCAATATTTTAAAAGTATTAACGACTTTTTTACTTTGTTTGATCGTAAGTGATGCGTACTGCTATATTTGGGCTGTTACTGTCACGAATTACGATTCAAATTCTTTTGGTGATGCGAGGATACCATACCTGGGTTACCTCTGTCACGAAGTAAAGTGATGCGTACCGCTATATTTGGGCTGATACTGTCATAATTATTTCAACATGTTCTAATAAGAACTATGGTTGTCGCAGAGCCGCCGCCTGATACTCTCTGCGAGGAGTCAATATATTGCGAGTCACCATTACTGGAACCAATCCAGTACGAAGAAGAGCCATCACATGCAATTTCACCGTACCCACTCTCACCGCACCCTGTTTCACCACGTGCGTCACTGCAGCCCGTTGCAACATCGCCGTCGCCTGCACCAGAGCCAGCACCAGCACCGCCGCCGCTATCTCAACCTGGGACATCGGAGGGTAAGACATGTGCAGAAATTGCAGAAGAGGTGGAATTGGATGAAGATATCCTTCAATTGCTTGGCGACGCTCCCAAGGCTGAGACTCCTATGGGCCCATCCATTCACACGGATGTGGCTCGCAGATGGCAAGATATACTTGCCAAGGGCTTATCAAAAGAGGTCAAGGAGAACCTTTTAAAAGACTATTTAGTCCCTAGCAATTGCGACCTTTTACTGGCTGCTGCTCTCAACCCGGAAGTCAAAGCCGCCCTACCCGAGCCATTAGTAAAAAGGGACTCATCATTGGCACACAAACAAAAACAAATTGGAATTGCAGTGTCTGCTTTAGCCACAGTTATGGAAATGGTAATTTCCAACGAAACATCGAAGCAAAAAATTTTAAAACCGCTCAGCGATGCCTGCCGAATACTTTGCGACAGTCACTACGTTGAAACAAAGACACGGCGAGGGTTTGTGATATCTTCAATCAACACTAAATTAAAAGAAGCCCTCCTTGATACGAGTAGAGACAAGCTCTTATTCGGAAATAATATTTCTGAAAGGCTTAAAGCTGCAAAGACTATTCAGCAGTCTGGAGATGCTCTAAAAAACGCTCCAAAGCCTAAATTTCAGCGACCAAATGTGGTCGCAACGAACACAAATAAGGGTCGTTTAAACTACGTGCCACAACACCGCAAGACGGACAACAAACCGAACGACGGTCGGAAAACCAATCCTGCGCAGCGACAACCACAGAGCAGCCATGCGCGACGGCCGACCGACCGGTCGTTGCCAGTGAGGATGCAGCCAGCACATCGGAGATAATCAATCACCAGGTACGCTATGCTGGCAGACTCCAATATTATGCCAATAGCTGGATTAAAATTACTGACGACAAAAATATCTTGTCATGGATAGATGGATATATTATTCCGTTTAAATCTACCCCATACCGAACTGACAAACCTAATGTTTATTCAAAAACCAATATAGAGAAAAAAGATTTTGATAATTGCATTAACAACCTTTTAAATATCAACGCGATATCTCACTGTAATCATGAACCAGGTGAATTCTTATCGTCTGTTTTCTTGGTTCCAAAACCGAACGGCAGCATGAGATTTATCCTAAATCTTAAGTGTCTAAATAAGTTCGTCGAAACAAAACATTTTAAGATGGAAGATTATAGGACGGCGTCAAAATTCATAACCGATAACTGCCATATGGCATCGATAGACTTAAAAGACGCTTATTTTTTACTTCCGGTACATAGGTCACAAAGGAAGTACCTGCGTTTTGAGTATAATGACGTTCTCTATGAGTTTAACTGTTTGCCGTTCGGTCTGTGCACTGCACCGTTAGTTTTTACCAAATTACTCAAACCTGTGATGGAATACTTAAGAAAAACACATCATTTGATCTCTGTAGTATATCTCGATGACATTTTCTGCATAGGAAAATCGTTTTTAGATTGTCAAAACAATGTAAACATAACTAAAGACTTGCTCACAAATCTTGGTTTCTTGATTAACCTCGAAAAAAGCTGCCTCATACCTCAAACCCAGTGCAAGTTCTTAGGGTTTGTGTTTGATTCGAAAAATATGTTATTAAAACTACCCGACAGCAAAAAGATAAAAATTAAAGAAAAAATTTTGTCAACCTTGAACACAAAAAGGTGTAAACTTCGCGATTTTGCTCGATTTGTCGGTTTGTTAGTTTCTGCATGCCCAGCAATCCAATACTCATGGCTATATACCAAATATTTTGAACAATTTAAGTACTCTTGCTTACTTTATAACCCGAGCTATGAGCAAACTGTAAAAATCCCAGATAACTTAAAATCTGACATGAATTGGTGGTTACATCACATCGATCATGGATATAACCCTCTTGGCCTTGATGATTTCAATTTAGAAATATTCTCAGATGCTTCCAAGACTGGTTGGGGAGCATATTCAAACACCAATGAATGTTTTGGCTATTGGAAAGAATATGAGAAAAGTTTGCATATAAATGAGTTAGAATTAAAGGCAGCTTTTCTTGGACTAAAATGTTTTGCAAAAAATCTATATTGTTCCAATATTTTGCTACGAATAGATAATGTAACTGCAATTTCATGCATAAATAGAATGGGCAGTATTCAGTATGAACATTTAAATATTATTTCGAGAGAAATCTGGCAATGGTGTGAAATGCATAAATTAACTATACTTGCATCTTACATAAATACAAAAGATAATTTTCAAGCAGATCATTTATCACGAAAAAGCTTTCAAGACACTGAATGGCAATTAAATGATGATGCATACAACGAGATTATATGTTATTTTGGACTACCTGAAATTGATCTTTTTGCAAGTAGATGCAATGCAAAATGTTCCATTTATGTGACCTGGAAAAATGATCCTGAAGCCTGGGCAGTCGATGCATTTACAATCTCTTGGAAAAACAAGTTCTTTTACGCATTTCCTCCGTTTTCTCTAATTGCAAAGGTTATGCAAAAAATAATCAAAGAGAAAGCATATGGTATAGTTGTGGTACCTTAATGGCCGTCACAGCCCTGGTTTCCCTTATTTCATAAGTTATTAGACTCAAAGCCCATGTATTTTGGTCCAGATATAAAATTGCTGACTTCTCCTTTCAGGACAAACCACAATCTGCACCGAACTCTGAAGCTAGTTGCCGCGAAACTTTCAGGCAAGCTTTATTAAAGAAATGTTTATCCCCTAGTACAGTTGAAATTATGCTATCATCATTGTCTGATTCAACATACAAGCAGTATAACGGTTGTGTAAAAGCATGGATAGATTATTGCAATATTCACAGTTATAACTTTACCTCAGCTTCAGTTCCTATAGTATTGCATTTCCTTACTGAAGTTTTTAATAAAGGTGCTAAATATGGTACCATAAACTCTTACAAGTCTGCGTTGTCTTTGTTACTCGATAACTTAGATGATGATAGGGTCAAACGCTTTATGAAAGGAGTTTTTAAGTTGAGACCTACAAATCCTAAATACAACTTGACCTGGAACCCAGGCACTGTTCTAGACCATTTAGCACAAAAATGGCCAAATATGGAGCTCAACTTAGAAACTCTTTCCAAAAAGACTGTCACTTTATTGGCTTTGGTGACTGCACATCGCGTTCAAACTTTTGCATTAGTAAAGTTAAATAACACTAAAGTACAACCATCCAAAGACATCATAATTAAGATACCAGATTTAATAAAAACATCAAAGCCTAACTCTATACAGCCAGTATTAAAATTACCTTACTTTGATAGCAGACCCGAAATTTGTCCAGCACGGTGTTTGGAAACTTACATAAATAAAACACAAACACTTCGTAAAAGTGATAGCTTATTCATTAGTTACAAGAAACCACACTTAAAAGTATCATCACAAACACTCAGTAAATGGATAAAGGACACACTTCATAGTAGCGGAGTTGATACTTCCATTTTTAGTGCCCATAGCACTCGACATGCAGCAACATCCACAGCCAACAGACTTGGAGTCAACATTGACCTCATTCGAAAAACTGCAGGATGGACTGATTCCTCTTCAGTTTTCGCAAAGTTTTATAACAGGAAGGTCATCACAGACCCTAACTGTTTTGCCACAGCAGTACTATCTTCCAATGGTAATCTACAACAAGAACAAATTACGTGATTATTACATTATAAGATAATTTGTATTAAGAATAATATATAATTACTTACATATTATAATAAAAACATATCGATACTCACCACAAATGTTTTTTTTCTCCAGTTTCACATTTTATGTGACTCTAAACATCTACAACATGTAAACTAGTAAATCGCTAAGAATGAAGCTGTGAAACATAATTGAAAATCAAACGAACTTACCAAGTGAAGTTCGATGACAATTATGTGAACAGCTTCATTCGACGCGATTTACTCATACCCTCCCTAAAAATATTAAACGATAAACCCTACCCTATAAAATAAAATGTGAAATAATAGCTCTAAACAAAATGATTTAAAACTCGTAACGAACCGTTCAGGAAAGCTAGTAGTAGGGGTAAGTCGATAGTGGGGGTAACAGAGATACCAACACACAAAAACAAAAAAAAAAAAAAAAAAAAAATAATATCTCTGAAAATCCGTGCAAGGCTAACGCTAGGTGGCGCTACTACAACATGTAAACTAGTAAATCGCGTCGAATGAAGCTGTTCACATAATTGTCATCGAACTTCACTTGGTAAGTTCGTTTGATTTTCAATATTATGGATAGGTGAAGAATGAACGGCGGGGCAGGGATAAAGGATTTACGATATAGAACTATTATTTAAACATTGAGTCAGAACACAAAAAAAGAATGAAATGGAACAGTGATTTTATTTTTAATTAGCAAGTTCAGTGTTTCCTTTTGTTCCGATCGGGCGATCGGTACAATAGGTCGAAACCCTAAAACAGCCGTATAGAGGAAATATGTGCAAAAAATCTTTTACACGCTTAAATTTCAGTCAAAATAAATTGTCATCGTCATCGTTTCAATTCTGGTGGCCACATTGTATGCCGATTCAATTTGTATTGTAAATCCGGTCCTCGGCGACATTCGAAGCCGTAGATCCAAAACCCTTTGTTCCGATTTTTTCTATTCCGTTCCAATATCATTTGCGGAGGCTTTAACGACTGCCTCTCTACAAAAGTAAGCGGACAAATTGCTTCTAAAACAACAAAAGCCGACCGGAAAAATTCACAATCGCACCGAATCATTAATCTCAGAAACAAATGGAAATCGGCCGACATCTGCTATACTCCGCTCGAAAAAATGGCGGCCATAGTCGACAGTTGTCACGTTATTCGCGACGGGATTAATTAGAAATGCGATTAAAAGCAAACAAAACAGGGAATGGTGAACTTAAATTAATGAAAAATTACCACCCTCGGCGAGCACTCGTCAACTCTTTTTTTTAACGGGGTCGCTCCCGCGCATTAAGCGGCTTTAATTTGAATTCGGAATTAGAATTACGCGCGCTTTATAATTATTGTTTTTTTTTTCTTTTTTTTTTCGTTTTCGTCCAGTGATGGTTGATTTCTAATTCAACGAGAGGCCGTATTACGTTTGGAACGCACTTAATTTTTTCGGGGTCATGAATATGGTAATTTTTATATATTTTTGCTGGAATAGACGCCGCTGTCCTGATGAGGTAGATAGCGGTGGACAAAATTAATTAATGGACAAATAATGCATACATTTCCAGGCTAAATTTTACATTATAATTATTTATGTTATTGCTTAGCAGTGTTACGATATGGGCTGATAATGAAGCACATGAAAACATAGTACAAATTACTTCGATGATAAAAAAATAAGAGAAATACAAAGATAAGATATATATAGAGCTTTGAAAATTACGACTATTGTTGTATCACTATCGTAAAACTTAATAATATACACTTAGCAATACTAACAATAGCCCACGATAAACGCAACAACAATCATTTACAAGAATATCGTAAAGTTAGAACTAGACATTAAAGCATTCCTCAGTATTTCCACTTAAAATAGTGCTGCACTAAAACAACGGACATTAACTCAATTCGGATTTGTCTTAAACAATCGTCAGTAGACGTTAGCTAATTTTATTTCGTTGTATAAACTTAGTGTGGTGGTTGAAATAGGGATGGCACTCAGCACTATCGATTTTAACAAAACTAGATAATTTTTTTAGTTGACCGAGTGACGAGACTAGCGAGACGTTCACCTGACGGTAAGCATTACACAAGCCCATAACAGTTACAGTGCCAGAACTTTGCGTTCCATAAACTTGCGCGGCACTGCACTGAGCTTGTCACGCTGAGACATCGGCTCTAAAGTCTCATATGCCCAGTAATTTCGCTGGAGACAGTGCCCTTCAAGTCGGAGCACAGTAATGTTTGCACTCTACTGCTTGGCGGATGACTATCTGGCGGTCTCTTGCAGAACAGGCCTCCCACAACTAAGAGTCTAAGTGTCTTTAACAGAACACAGACGCTATTTGAATCGAATGCAACATTCTTACCTATAAGGCCATGTGTATGTATGTATCCTATTCTACTAATTCTACTCCTACTTTATCCTACTAATATAATAAAAGTGAAAATTTGAGAGGGCGGATGTTTGACACTCTTTGACAAAAACGACACAACGAATTTTGATGAAATTTGGAAATTTGGATAGTTTATTATCTGGATTAACACATTGGATTCTTTTTATTCCGTAAAATGTACAGTGCCTGTGGGATAATACTTAATGCGGGTGAAACCGCGGGGCGCAGCTAGTATTGGTTGAATGCATGGTTGTGTGGAAGAGATCGCTCTGAGCAATAAGACCGCCCATTGAACACTGATTATTAAATTTGATTGTGTTCTAGTTTTTAGTATTGTATCTATTTTTTATATTGAAGAATAGGCAAGCATTTGACCGCAGTCTCACCTAGTGTTAAGTGTCGACCCGGTCGATGATGGAGCGTGCTTGCCTAGAAGATACCTACCTATTAACTCTCGACTTGAAGATTGTCATATTATGTCTTTTCGATTTCATATACACTGGAGTCAATAAAGATTACTATGAGAACATAATTACGTTAATCACAATGATTATTAGTTAAAAAGACATACTGCTTCTACTCCCTCATTCCGTAAAGAGTGTTACTAACTACTTGCCTAAACTGTGACTTGATTACCATGACATTTGTCAAATCCGTACAAAATTAATAGATAGATGGATAAACTCTTTATTGAAACACCACAGAACAAAGAAAACTTAAAAACTAGAACAAATGAAATGAACGAATCAACTCAGCGAATCGAATTCAATAGACTTTTTACGGAATCAAGAGTCTGATCATATTATGATAACTTTTGTAAAGTATTGGAATGATACAAGAGCTATTAGCCATTCTATTGTATTATTTCTGTTTCTCTCACACTTATCATCGTCATCATCATCAACCCATAACGTCCCACTGCTGGGCACGGGTCTCTCCTCACTTTCATGAGGAGGGTTAGGCCATAATCCACCACGGGGGCCCAGTTCGGATTGGTGGATAACATACCTATCTCCGAAATAATTCTCGGGTAGATATGTGGGTTTCCTCACGATGTTTTCCTTCACCGAAAAGCGAGTGATAATTACGTACATATGTTTTTACGTACATATGTTTTTACAGAAACACATTGGTATGTGCCTGCACTAGGATTTGAACTCACGACCTTCTGATTGGAAGGCGGACGTTCTCCCACTAGGCTACCACCGCTCCTTTTTCTCTCACACGTGCTCCTCTAACTTACATTTACTTATCTTGCATTCTTTCAATATTTCGCATCTAAACATCTCTTCCATAAACTTAAGTCCTACTTTTTATAAGATTAATTTTCTAACTTATAAATAATACTATTTTTTTCATTCTCAAGTGTGTTACATATGTTAGACAGTCCTAATGCTAAATTTAACGCTTACAAGTTTAACCTACAGAAACTTATTTTGTGAGTAAGTGTTTACAATGTCTTTTATATCTACTACTAGCTGATCCCCGCGGTTTTACCCGCGTAGTTCCTGTTCCCGCGGGAATATGGGGATAAAATATAGACTATGTTACTCGCTGTCAAAAAAAAAAAAACGTAAAAATAATACGCATTAAAAAATACCCTATTTCCTTTCTTAGGCTCTAGATTATCTCTGTATCAAATTTCATTTCAATCGGTTCAGTAGTTTGGGCGTGAAAGAGCAACAGACAGACAGAGTTACTTTCGCATTTATAATATAAGTAGGGATTCTTATTCTCCCTGCTGTGATTCTACAGAATTTCATATTCTCATAGTTAGAGCTTCCTAGTTAATATATTATTGTCCACTTGTGAAGTTAGGCCATAAACTTTTAATGCTGGTTCAACGTGCTACTGTTGGAGCTTATGAAATGAAATGTTATATTTAGGTAATTATAAAACAAAGAAGAAGTAAATGAAGAAGTGTGCAGGATGGAAAAGAAAATGGCGGAGACGAATAAGACGAGAATCGTAGATAATCAAGGCAAGTGAGATAGAAAGAGACAAGGAAGGGTAGAAACTCAAACTCAAATCATTTATTGTAAATAGGTAAAATATTGCACTTTTACACGTCAAAAAAATTAATATCTTATACATAAGTATAGAAATAAAAAAAAAAGTCAAATTTTATGATCTACGAAAGTAATGATTATTATCTAATTATGGTTTGTGTTAGAAAAAGGATATTTCCCTTTCAAGTGGTGAATCATGCCTGAGTCTCGCACAGAAAGAAATCAAAGAAAATCAATAAATCAAAATCAAAATTTTTGAAAATCAAATCACAGAAGGAAATCAAAGCGAGTTAAAAGAAATAACAGAATAGTGACCAAATATTTATCAGACACTAACGAAGAAACAGAGCCCCAGAAGGCTCAAGATTAGAAAAAAAAAGGACTAAGAAATTAAAGCGGGAGATATCAAGTGAAAGAAAAAGCACAATATTAGATAAAATGGAGTAACAAATAACAGTGGGTCACTTCGAAGCGAGGCCTACGAAAGAACGAAGCCCAAGCTAAAATAACCATTGAAAAGAAAGGAGCAAGATGTAAAAAAGAGTGAAATAAAGAATAAAAGAAACATGTCCCAGAAGACAAGATCATAAACACACAAAATAATCTCCAACTTTATTTTAATAATAAAGCTTGATAATAATGTAGCATTAAAATTCCCAATATGAATAAACCAATAACGAGCACCGGAGGTTCCACTCCACCGATCCACTCTCGAGGTACAAAAGCACTCGGCGATTGAACATCGCTGGTCCCTGCCCTTGCGCAAGTGCTCATTGAAAGCATTGTTCTCAAATTAGGGCCGCATTACATTTTCAAAGTAGGATGTGATATTAACTTTTGACGATTTTTTTTAAACTAAACAGCTATGTGTGTGATTGACTGAATGAGATTCGAGTCTTACTGTACAAATGATTGACTATGGCTTCCTTCGAGAATAATTCGTCTGGCATAACTTCTCCATCAATATAAGTATACACTGCCGTTTACTTATATTTACTTAGATCTTAATGGCACACCTAATGTAAGGTTTGCTATAAGCTAGAGGACAGATTATTGTCTATGCTCATCAACCATCTTTTTTTTTATTTGATTGAGTGACGAGATGAGTAACTCGTTCACCTGATGGTAGGCGCTACGCCTGCCCACAACAGTCACAGCACCATCTAGAACTCTGTATTGCATAATCCTGCACGGCACTGCACTGTGGTCGTCACCTTAAGACATCGGCTCTAAAGTCTCATAATGCCCATCTTGGTCCTTCGAACACACTTGTCTGGAGAGATCGTTCTTGCTACCTATTCTCTCTCTTCTTTGTATTATCATCATCGGCCTATTACATTATCTTTGTTGAAACTGAAGCCTTCTATTTCTGTCGAGAAAATCCTTTGTCTATTTTTAAATTTGGCATTATTATAAAACAGACAGCACTAGTCCATGCCTGCACTCTACCCGCAAAATGCACAGAACCTCACATTAACCGCGCCATACACAAATATCGGTCAATTAAACGACGCCAGATAACAATTGGAATCGGTTTCACTTTCAGCGGGACGCGTAAACTGCGCTAAATATATTAATAGATGAGGATACATCAATGTATGTCCACTGCGTTTTCGGACGGCCACTTTCAATTTTCAGAACGCGGGCGTGTGTAGTGTTACCATGGTTTTGCGAGACGAGAATTTGGGTGCGGAATTTTGTGCTTTTGACCTAATGTATTCGATTTTTCTGTTTTAATGACAATACTAATTTAGGCGTTCGAGTTTATAGACACTCTTTAGGGACAAGTGAGGAAGGAGAAGTGAGATTTGCAGCTGGGGAAGAAATAAGGTAGGAAAGAAACTTTAGCTAATTGACTTTACAAGTGGCATTGGCGCATCTAGTAGGTTAAGGTTAACTTAGTAATTTCTCCTGCCAGTCTTCCGCTTGGAGCTCGCGCAAATCCTTTCCTAGCATGGAAAGGACAAGTGGATCGGCATAAGGGGGGAGGTAATGCAGTGGGGTTTAGATTAAGGTTAACGGTATAATTTTTAAACTAATGGTTCATATCAAGTGATGCTATAATGATAATCAATTTTAACAAAGTATGAAAAAAATCTTGTAAATCTGGGCCTAACTAATTCGGCAGACTCTGTTGAAATCTGTGCGACACTTGGATTGTACTTATCAAGCCAATGTCATTCACATTTGGTACGAATGACGCATTTTCGATATACTCTATTATAAAATAGTTTGAGAAGATTTACGCTTAAACTTTGGGAGACTATGATTTAAAAAAAAGCTGTAAATTTATCGAATGATAATAAACACATTTTGTATCTGTATATTTTGTAATCGATTTCATATTTTTTTAAGTCGTATTTACATTTTAATTAGTATGCCAGATGTTTAACTCGTAGGTGTTACTTAATTAAGGGTTACCTTGTCCGTCATTGGTGAAACTAGGCACAAGTAAGTTTAAAAAAAAAAGAAACAAGAATACTTTTTGGAGCCTGCAAACTTAAAAAGCGTGGTCGCCCCACGTGTGTACGTTCGCCGTCATTGGCGCGTGCACCACGTCATTGCCCACACGTTTGTGCAGGATACACGTATTTCCATAATAAATACATGAAACGACCGCTTTAAATAAATGTTACGAGACAATGATTATTTATTTAAAGATATCACCGTCGCCGTCATAGCCACCGTCCGATGTTCTAGTTACTCCTCTCCGTGCATGGTTGTCTGGAAGAGATCGCTCTGAGCGATAAGACCGCCCATTGTGACACAAATTGTAAAACTTGTTTTGTTCTAGTTTTTAAGTTTTCTTTGTACTGTGGTGTTTCAATAAAGAGTTTATCTATCTATCTATCTATCATTGAGTAGAGTAAGGGAAATTGGTATTGATTATTATAATGTCTTTGATTTTCAATATGACTTTAAAATTTTTATTTGACAGTGTATCCTCAGATATATTACATTACCTATCTTTATTAAAAGAGCTTTCTTTAAGATACAAGAATCATCATCATCAACCCATATTGTCCCACTGCTGAGCACTCCTTTCACTTTCGTGAGAAGGCTTAGGCCGTAATCCACCACGGGGGCCCGGTCCGGATTGGTGGATACATACCTAACTGCAAAATAATTCTCGGGTAGATATGTGGGTTTTCTCACGATGTTTTTATATTAATTATCTTTATTAAAAGAGATTTCGTTAAGATACAAGAATACCTCCATTTATTAAAAGTCAAATCTAGGTATAGTACTTTTATATTTTTACTAAATTAGTGTTGCGTATTACCTAAAACGATTGGGTCAAGTATTAAAAAGTTGACTAAACGCACATTATAATCGAATAATGTAATTTTCACATCCAAAATAACATAGAAGTCACTTAAACAACTTTTAAATCGCATAAATTTTCAAACATAGAAGCTAAAGTCTTAGCATGGCCGCTCACGTTCCTCAACATAAAAAAAAAACATTTGTTAATTCACCAAACCTATAAAACCCAAGCCTCAATAGCATCGCCACTACTTATAATAAAATCTACATAGATATAACAGTTGGCAATTTCGATTAATAACTCGCCAATACGAACGAACGTGTCAACGTGCGCAAACGAAAAGATTTTTAACGATTAACTAAACAACAATCAAGCATCTGTATAGACGATTGCTGCGACACAATACCGGCGTATAATAAAAATTACTCATCCATAAAATGCTCTCAATAATAATATACATTAACAATCATACTTGCCAACTTCCAACCTTATGCTAAGACGGTAAAGTCGAAATTCGGTTAGCGTTTCACAGTATTCATTAGTCGATTCAAAGGGTTGGCAAATCCAAGTTGTATTGTAAAGAGTCACGCGTCAACTTAGCATTAAATATAATTACGTGTTTTTATATTTCCGTTGCTATAGAAATTAATGCGTACGTTTCTGTTAGTCAGTGGGCCTGTTATTAATCTTTCCTAATTTAAATATGAGTTTGAATGAAATATTTAAACAAACTAATGGTTAATCGGTCCCTAATAAAGTAAAAAACCACGTTCCCACGAGGTTTAGAAAAATTATAAAAAGCAGCTCAAAACGAAAACTATTTTTATTGCCTAGTAAAAATTACCCCACCTTCCCCTCCAGATAAATTTATAGATATTTACAAGAAATACATAAAAAATTAGCGGTACGTAAGGTAAAATCTACCATGAGCAGAAAATCTGTCACCAAGAGTATGTTGGGGTATTCAGACAGTAGTCCTTGATTGCCAGTCCCATTCTAGGTTAGTAACCTTTGAAAACATCGTCACTTAACATCGTGTGAGAGCGTGGTCAAACGCTTGCGTAATAAACGTTTGAGGATTCCCTGTTAGCTTCTGTTTCAAATTAATTTCTACCAATTACCTAAAACAGCGTATTTTTAATAAGCAACCCCCCATTAACGCCGAAAGCTCAAACAAACAGTACTGGTGACATCTCGTAATTTCAATTCTAATTACGTTTAATGTCCACTGTTATTTTTTTCGACTTTTAATGCTCGCTCGCCATAAAAAGATAATCACAAAAATAATTGAAACGAAATAATAAAGGCAGTAAGGAAGGGGTGGTTTTCAGGGGGGAGGGGTGGCGATTAATGATGTCGCGGGGGAGGCAGGGATAGTCGGCGCATTAAGGCCTAAATAATCAACATAATTACACTTTTTACCCCGGCATCCCCTTTTCACCCTAATATAAGTGCCGGTGAAAAGAATCTCTATTAAGATCACTTTTTATAATGATAGTTAATGTTAAGTTTGCTTCGCGTAATGCACTTTTGTGGGTTTTTGTAAAAGCGATGAAACGATGGCATGTTTGTATGTATATTTTTAATGCCTCTAAGTAACGAGACAAGCACATCGTTCACCTGTGTATGGATTTACCCTAAATTCGACAATGTTTGTGACATCCCTAAAAGAAATAGGTGGAATTTTATTATTTCATTTTATTATAAGTACCCGGAGATAAAAAACACTAAAGAAAAGTAAGCAGAGTTAAACCTATAAAATAAATATTTTTTTATTTATTTATTTGCGTTGCTGCTGTGGTGGTATCCATTCATGTCTCCACTTAGTATACAATAAGTATTCATCATCATCATCAACCCATAACGACCCACTGCTGGGCGCGGGTCTCTCCTCACTTTCGTGAGGAGGATTAGGCCATAATCCACCACGGGGGCCCAGTCCGGATTGGTGGATAACATCCCTACCTCCGAAATAATTACAATAAGTATTGTCATTCCCAATTCTTAAAAAGATACTTAAACTATCAAGCTATCCGAAACCTTTCGAAAGTCTGATGTATTTACAATCCCCGGGATGCAATAAGTAAAGCAAGCACCCTCCTGCCAAAGAATCGGTATATAATTAAAGATAATGAGACGCTATTCAAATGTCCGTCTGGATCCTTTCGCTTGACGGATGCGGGAAGAATGTGGATATGGCATTCTTAATTGGCAATGAATTATAGAGCCGACGCAATCAACCTGTTACGTTACATGACAAGCCAATAAAACCTATATTAACAATTAGGTGCGTCTCGCGATATGTGTATTTTCTGTACTTTAAAAAAATTTAAACCACTATTATCACCTTATAAGACAGATTTTTAGAAAAAGGTAACCTGTGTTATACGAACTCAATTTAACCTATAATATTTTGTACCAAATTTCATTAAAAATCGTTCAATCGTTTTGTCTTGGTTACTGGGCATATGAGACTTTAAGACCGATGGGTGACGAGTGTAGTGCAATGCCGCACATATTTTTGTAATGGAAAGTTCTGGGTGACACTGTAGCTGTAATGGGCAGGTGTTGCGCTTACCATCACGTGAACGCCTAGCTCGTCTCGTCACTTATAAATACACATAAAAAATTGCCATGAAGAGGTTTTTCGTTATACCACCTCCAAAAGTTTTCGTAGCTCCGAGTAACATCCTTCACAAAATCACGACTGACGAAGACAGGGACTCTCCAAAAGAAGGGTTTTTTAATTCACTCAAATGGTAATTCTTCGAACAAATGTAGAAATCTTTTCTAATTACACTAATTAGTCTTTAAAACTAGCATCTGAGGGCCACAAAAGGCGGAAATAATTATAATTATTAGAAAAGTGCGGTCGTCTGGGAAGCGTCCCCCAGACTGACCCGTGAGTTAATGTGAAGCTAAATCATTCTCGGCACGTCCAATCGAATAGAAGCAATGCGTTGCGGTGATTGTTTTTATTTAGTTAGCCACAGATTTAAATAAAAGGCCGAATTTCTTATTGATGATCCGATTCACCTCCTGATTCGATTTGCCTCGGTCCACTATATCTGAGGATACAAGATAGTAGATACATATTTGAGCTTTTTGGGGTCTAAGGGATGGAACCATGAAGTTTGCCAGTCCAGCCATATTTCTATCTAAAGAAGCAACACGTGGTTTCTTCTTTGTCGTGTCGATAATCCACGGCTAGACCGTTTTGGACCAGTATTTGGCTACTGCCTCGCCAGGGGCAGCAGCCTCTTAGAGGTCGTTTAAGGCGCAGGAGTTAGGGAACTGAGGGCACGACAATAAATGCGGCGTCGTTTGTGCAGTGGCGACACATTCACATTGTGACTTGCCCGGGGCAAGATATCTTCATTTAATCAGGTTACTCTTGCAGCGGCCCACTTGGGTCTGGAGTCGGTTAAGCAGCTTCCACGAGGAACGCGACACGTGGTCAACATTCTGGCCTTTGTTTCGGGCGAAGAACCAATGCCATATAATGTTGCAATGCAGACGGCATTCTGGGAACGTTACCCATTGGCAACGGCTTGTTCGATTAGGTTTAGTTCTATTTACTTTTTAGTTGATATGATAATTATTGTTTGTTATTGATTGAAGCTTTTAAACTTACCTAGAATTAAATTTAATGTTTTTTGTTCGTAATTTAACTTCGCACATCGGAACTCTTTGATTATCAATTGGAAAAAAAAAACACCATGCATGAAATCCTAGGTTACTTAACTAGGTACGTATAGCTAAAATGTGACTAAAAAAGAGCATTGTGCTATACACAGCACAAAAAATACGGTACCCTCGAAACAATAGTGACCTGGACACCGAAAAAAAAATACTGTAAAAGGCAAACGGCAGCCAAGTTCTAATTAAAATGATTAACTTAATGGTCTTAGTCATTAGCGATTTTAATTCTGAATCGGGTATTTTTTTCTCTTGAAATTATAACTCTTGCCTCCATTTTACGATTGGAACTTTTACGAGCAATCGTAACGCGTTAATATTGCTATTGTTCTTGTATTTTTATAAATATACCTCCTGTGGATTTTAAAATGAAGGTAAAAGTTTTAAAATATCGCTTTGGAGATTTTAAGTAAGTTATATCAAAGAAACTTTACCAATAACAAAGTTGTGAATCGGTCAAGTATTTCTGTAGATCTGTCGTATATAAGTACTATTTCTAAGAACGAACCATGTAAGTACTCGTACCTTTATAGAAATAAAAAACAAATTATAAATTTACTTTTTTTTTAATATCCGTGTATAGCGAGAATTTATTAAACTGTAGAAATAGTATGAGTGTTAATTTATTACGTTTAGTAAGGAGTTAGAATATTGTATTATATTTTCTATCGGCCAAATGTGTCCACTCAAATGAGTCTGGTTATCTAGGGGTAATCTTAAATGCTCTGTATATAGTTACCTAATCATATGTCGATATAAAAATACTGACTCAAAAAACCCAACTGAATTTGGACATTAATTATTATTAGTAATAATAATCACGAAATGGTATGTAACGACTTATTAAGAGCACAAGGAAACTATTATAGTTTAACCAATCGCTCATTTTCTGTTATCAGGCCGATGATTGACCACAACCTGATGTTGAAATGTTTACCAAATGAGGTGCTTAATTAAGAAAATATTACGGTTCATTAACAGCTCTTATCGAGTTCAAAGTTGTATTATAATACTCAAACAATGTTTTGAAGATTGCCACGTTTATGTTAGCATGAAAATAGGATTGCAAATCAAAAGAAACAAAATGGAATAAAAAAATCTAAACAAACTGTTTTTTTATAATATGATGTAAAATTCGAAAGAAACAATATCTATCCTTATTCTTACAATGGGTGCTCTACCAATTTCCAACCTTAGGATGAACAGAAAAAAACGAAGTCAAATATAAGCCAATAAAAGCTGTACATCCATGGGAAGAAACCTAAAAAAAACGCCATGTACCAAATTAAATTTTTCAGCCGCGAAACTTACCAAGACCGAACGTCATTGTGCACGATTAAAATTGATTGTTACAAGAAACCTTCAACATTACTACAATCACAATGACCTATTACCATCTGGTTTTCCAGTCCCCCTACTAGGAAGACGGCACTTGGTTTAACTATTGTTATTATGCTATTTATGCTATCAATTCGACGAGACCTGATTTAAGTAATCATTATAACTGGTCACTTCCCACTGTGGTCAACTAATGATACGGCAAAGTCTATTGAATGTAAGCCTGTAGTAATTCAATCATTGACGTTAGTTTGTTTACTGGTGGATACTTTGGGATTGACACAGTTGTCAACTGACTTTTTTTAAATTAAACAGTGACGAGACGTGCAAGTCGTTCACCTGATGGTAAGCGCTACGCCTGTCCATAAAAGTCACAGCACCACCCAGAACCCCGCACTGCACTGCGCTCGTCAACCTGATACGTCGGCTCTAAAGTGTCTGAAGCCCAGTAATTTCGCTGGAAGCAATGCCTTTCAAACCGGAACACGGTAATGTTTGCACACTACTGCTTGGCGGAAGAATATCTGGCAAAGGTGTGGTACTTCCCCAGGCGATCTCTAGCAGAAGATGCCTCCCACTACAACACTACTATTCTATAGAATTACCCGCATCTAGATAATCAGGCACTACGAGGGACATTACAAAGACCTAGACTCAGAACAAATACATGTGATCTGCACGTGCAATCTGTATGTATGTGCAACCACACACACACACACATATAGATTACACGTACAAAGCTGTGTGAATTACAAGTATTTGATCTGAATATGGGTGTTTGTAGTGCCTGATTCTAAAGACCCGTTTTTGTCAAATAAATGCGATGAAACTGATCGATTAATAGTTGATAATGACATAACATCATCGGTGCTATCTATTGAACGTTCAAACTCAACTTGATTCTCACTCGAGGTGAGAGTGCGGTACTTTTATCCTTGTACACTCATTATAAAATTTTAATAAAGTAAATTGGGATGCTTACCTTGAGGGCATCTCCGACACTTTCGGGATGCTTAGGCCACCCACGAAGCTGTTTTACGTATCCGTTATAATTAACTGCTTATCCTAATTTAAGAATTTTTTAATTCGTTTAATTTAATGAAAGGTAAAAATGGATAATTATAATTAAACATATTGTATAATTGTATATTGTGTAAATTTGTTTTGTTCTAGTTTTTAAGTTTTCTTTGTTCTGTGGTGTTTCAATAAAGAGTTTATCTATCTATCTATCTATCTATAATAATAAGTATTTATAGAGAAAAATACTACACAAAAATTTAAAAAAAGCAATTTCAATTTAAATTCATTGTTGTAGAATTTAACTATAATAATTATTAAAGATAATTGGTTTCTGATAAAGTAAAACGGTCAAGTATCCAAAAAAACATGAATGTATCCGATCGATACTAACCCTTCAATGCTCACGCCAAATGGATGCCATTAATCAACGTCACAACAAAAATGCTATTTCCAGCCGAAATTAGACGTGCACCCAATACTTAGGCGATTTCGCAAGCAATCCTATCCCAAGAACTAAATGAAGGGTTGTAGCTCTTCGAATTTTAATGAAATATTTGATTTATACCCAGCGCCGGGATCTGGTAGCTTATTATAAGAATATATCATTAAACATTACATATATAATTAAAGGCAAGCTTAGCCTCCAGCTACCCCAATTTGAGGCCGGCATCAAATGCCGCTGCATTATAATTTTAATAAAATTGCCCGCCGTCCAGTTAAAAAAAGTAAAAAAGTAATAATAAGAAAATTATAACACATCTGATTGATGTATTATTTGGTAATTTATTGGCTGTAATTACATCGTGTAATAATGGTCGATAATGCTGCGGCGGCCGAGTGAGGGAACGATTTATTAGTATTTATTAAAGTATGAATTATTGTATAATTACTGGGATGGGAGCTTCCAAACTAAACAGAGCGGTTGTTTTAGGGTTGAATTTATGACCAGTTCTCGGAGTCGATCTAATCGTGCTTGTTTGCGATGACTGTACTTACCTAATACAGGCGCCTCTACTCTAAACTATCAATGTAGATACACGTATACTGTTCACTTTAGTTATTACGATAATTATTTCGATGCAGACAAGGGACCGAGGCTCGTAGGGTTAAGCCGGACTCTGTAATAAAAAGCGTGCTACCTCATTTCTGTTATCCATACTTCTGTCAATACCTGTCAATGGATATTGATACAACCCATCAGTCTCATCAATTAAGTAGTGGAAAATACAGATTAAACTGAAGATATATGTAAGTAATCATGGATTTGAAATGTAGTGAGTTAATAAAAAAAAAAACTACCCAAACTATCTAATTAACACGTTCATTGCTGAACCGTTTTAATTTTCCGGCTCTTTTGCGAATCTTCACACAACGTGTGTGTTTATTGTTTACTGGCGTTGTGTCGTAACTAAACTCAATCAGCAGTGCGGGCTCACACACTTTTTATTTATTGTAAAAGTTACAACAAGAACTTTTTAACCCATAGCGTATCTCAATTGTGTGGAATCTTTAGGCACTGCATTCGTTAAGTTGTATTAAGCATTTTTTTCTTTGTCATTTTTATCCCAGTTGATATAGACTCAGTCACCTAAAAAGACATTCATTTGTTTTTTTTTTTTGTTAAAATTAGAAGACTTTCAAGATGAGTCAGTTTTAACATCGCGTATTACGTAGAAAGACTCATACATCTTACATCATTCGTTAATCTCTGCCAACATTCATCTTATTTTACAACTCGATAAAATTTTATCGTATTCACATGTCAAGATAAGTGACTTCCCAAATCTGTACCCCATTTAGACTAATCCTTAATCGAGTTAAATCGGTATAATGGTCGGAAGTATCGATATTAACTCCTGCATAAACAAACACTAGTAAGTCTGTTAAATTGTTAATAGTTTTTACTGGGCCTTCATAAAAGCTGTGAGTGAGCGAGATGGAGAGATATACTAGGGACCGAATAAGCTAAATATATCGGTACGCTTAACAAAAGCTTACTTTAAATGTGTAAAGTGAAAATTAGAATTAGCATCAAAATACCTCGTCTTAATTCCATTATTCTCACTCTAAATTTACACTAAACTGGTTTGAAAAGTGTAGTGGGGTATAAAAGATCTCACGTCACTTATTTTTGGTCCAACACCAACCAAAATCAGGATATTATTTATTAGTATTAAATTTTTTATTATATTTTCGATACTGCAATTTAAAAAAAGCGGTAAGTATTTTAATGAAAATGATGTCCTCCGTATTCGGTATCCGTCAAGGGCGAAACTTGTTAGCTCCGGAGGTAAAACCGCAGATGGCTGGTAAAGCCAATTTTTAAAGGTTCTGTTGCAGGGCGCACGAAAAAAAGCGGTATAAAAAAGCCATGGCAAGAGCACCGCTATACCGGTTACTATCTACCATCCATCCTTCAGCGATAATACTTAAGATAAAATATTTCACATATGTATGCTACCAAAGCTGTTATTACGTTGATCGTAATTTATGCATTGACATTGTAATTACTTTAAACACACGCGAGTTGGTTTTCGTAATGAAGTTGAATGAATTTAAAAACTTTCTACTTATAATAATTTTGGTGTTCGGAGAAGCTTTTTGGTGCGTGATTTAGTGTGGTGTTCCCCAACGTTTAAAACTTGATTAAGCGATTGTCACTTTAAAATAAATTTAGCACGGTTATATTTTTTAATCGTTATTTAACTACCGTTAATATTTCAAAAATCTTTTAGCTGCGAAGTTCAAGAAGAAGAAAAGATTAAAATCAAATAAACCGCAAGAATTTTTCTACGTTTTGTGTTTTATGAAAAATATAGAGCACCGAAAACGGAAGGAGTGACGTCACTGTCTGAAGATGCCTCTAAATTATGCACCTAATCCATTTTTCTATGCTATTTTCAGATAGCTCAAGGTGAAAATGGACTTAGTTTTCATCCAAGCTTTATTGTTCTGCTATATCTTGAGCTTTTCACGAATAGCACAAATAACTTTGAGACATGCGTAATGTAAAATGAATTATGAAGAGAGGTGGAAACTATACCTTCAACATCTAATAAAAATGAGTGTCCATGAGGCATGGTGCCAAGAACACTGGCTGTCTAGCTATTCTCTGTGCGAGAGATGTGTCCCATAAATAGGTAGTTGGTACGTAATTATAGCAAATTAAACAATAAATAGCAATTCAGATGAATGACTTGCTCGTCTCGTCCTGCCAGACTACATTGACTATACTAAAAATTGTCTAAAAGTAAACTTTTAATAACTTTTATCTCTTTCGTTTAATTTTAAGTATTTCACATATTATAAAAAACTTATTAAGTATATTCTCGTATGTTTTTTACGCATACTATAACGTGGCATAGCCTTAACGACTTGAGGGAGTCTGACATATTTTTGCATATTCACACTGCCTACTCGTAAATCAAAAGCCTGTTTGCCAATTTCCAGTTTAGTTTGCAGTCGGGTTTTATTTTTTATTCCATATTTTATCTATTTTATCAAAGCCAAAGTGTACTTACCGGAGCCACTGGCAAATAGGAATTCCCTGTGTAGGGAAGACGTCTTCAAGTAGGGGTAAAACAGCTTGCTGCCGTGTTGTGGACCGTAGTGACAACTGTTGAACAAAACAGATAAATATTTGAGAGTAGGTCCCGTCCATCGGTGTTTAACAAGGTGAAACACAGCGCTACCACAAATCTTACAAAAATAAATGAGAAAAAAATTCTAAGCTACACCGACTATGCAGCCCCAAAGTCAAGCTCAAGTTTTCAAACAGGTCGAAAGTTGCCATGTGTTCGCATCTTCCCGACTATTTCGCTTAGAAAGGACTCCTCAGGCGTCCCGGGAGGGAGGGGGAGAGCCGGCATGCAAGGAACGCGCGGGGCCTGCGCGATTTTTCACCCAAGACCACGTGTTTACCACGTGCGTGAAAACTTTTTGGTGGAGTTTTTCTCGCGCCTCGCGTGTGTTCTTTTTTGTTCGCTGACCTCCTTGTTTTCATAGTATTATCTTTCTTCAAGTTATGCGTTTTATTTTTAAATGACATTTGTGTTGAGTGAGTTCACTTTTTAATGACATTGTATAGAGTGCCAGTATTTTATTGCTTTATTGGAAAAAAGGCGCGAATGTACTTTGTGAATTTGTTCACGACCGTTTGTCGGCGGAATAAGCTGTTATAAAAATTGAATTGTAGTCGTTAAGTATCTATAGAAAAAGATTAGTAACTTATGGATATTAAAAATTAAAATACTACGATTAGTTCCAAATTTCAGAATGATCATTAATATTGATTGATATGAGCCGTGTCTAACACTCATAAAATTTATTGATTATCGGCATCGGATTTCACCCACAGACAAGGGAATCGATAATAACGTAATAGTAATAAAAACACCGCTTTCTCAACAATGCATCACTAGACCAAACCATTTTGCAATCAACATATCAACTAAACCGTGTCTAGAAAATTCTTAATTGAACTAATGAGAAGTAATTACAATTTTTATTGCAGTCATAATGATTACGATGCCTTAAAATAATAAAAGCAATTAGACATTGATGGGCGTAGCGGGGGTTTTATATTTGTCTCTTTTGCTCCTACTATGGATTTGTCAGCGAGTCGAGATGGCAATATGATTAGATGTAATTGTTTGAACGGTTATAAAAGTTGATGTCAGAGGCTGTTCTGTTTGTCGTTAAATGGCGAGATGTTTCCATTTCTAACGTTATTTTTATGTTAAAAAATAAAGGGGACATACTTTTTACTGTTGCTTGATTACTTTTGTAATCTTAATATTAATCAAAGCTGGTTTAATGAACGTGGTTTCAATTAAAATGACTGATTCACGGCGAGTTGGGATACAAATGAGTCACTGCGTTCTAATTAGGTACAATGGGCAAGAATGTAAAGGAACGAAATGATGTGATCATTTCAAAATAGAGCGCACAATTACATTTATCTGTTTCTTTAAATACATCTGACGTGTTAAGAATGTTCCGAAAATAGGACTTATTTGGCCTTTATGTTGATTAAAGCTTAAAACGTTTGAATAGTGGATGACAATGCTGGAAAATTTGGTACTAATGTTGTTTCTGTATTTTGTTGTTTTTGTACTGTATTTATTTTTGTTTCTGGTGTACAATGAAGAGTTTTCTATTCTATTCTATTCTATTCTGTCCTGTTCATTTTTTTTGTTTTGTTTTTACCCTTTTCACGCCAGCTAAACGGATTTTGATGAAATTTAATATATAGGTAATTTAGTTTAGACCCTGGAATTGAACATAGATACTTTATATCCCGTAAAAATGAACGGTTCCTGTGGGGTAAATTATTAATAACCACTTTATTTTGTAATAAATTAAGAAGTGTAGATAAAATGTTGTAAGTATAAAGATACTTTATCCAAGTTATTATATTGAGATCGGTTTGTAATACGTAAAAAAAAAAACACGGTGTTGTTTCATGAAGCCGCGTGCAGAAGCTAGTCGTGAATATATTGGACGCAATGGAAAATAAACAGTACCTAAGCTATAACAAAAAAGTTGGTAGTGTAATGTTGACGTTAAAAATATGGTTCATCCAACTGCGTCTCGATCCAATTGATTAAGTTTGTATTTTCCAATTATGCACTCTTGTAGCTTATATAGGGTGATTTGGGATAGTGAAGTATCGTTTGAACTTCGCTAAAGTGTAGAGGTAAGAAGAATAGGTAGAGGGGGAAGAGAGGGGATAATAGTAGGGGATTTAGTTGTAACTATCATGTTTTCTTAAGTTAACCGATATATTTTATTTTGATTACTATTAATGTGACGTCATACATTATTTAAGATGTCAGCCTTTAAAGGGCATAGTGCTGCGTTAAAAGTATCCAAAGAGACGCGTGCAACTAAAAGCTTATTTCGTGAATATAAAAAAAAAAAACGAAAAATTAATAAAATTTTCAAGTGTTCCTGGAAAGATTAATTCTTAGTGAGGTTAATTTATGATACTTACTTGAATAAGTTAATAGAATCAGGCAGTAATTCATACTCAATGAGAAAATGTTTTTTTTTTTTTAATATTCCGCTTAAGTTGTCAGATGAATGATGTAGGACTTTGTTGGATGACCTAATCCCTATAGTAAATCTTTTTGTTTTAGGCGAAATTAAAACCTTATATTTCTACATTTTCTTATACTTGAATAAATTTATGACTTATACGTTTGAATGAATAATAAGCGATACTTGTGGAAAACGCAATGACATAAAATAAATTAATTAATCCCAATCCATTGTCTGGACTTCTAGCTAGAGAGTCCTTTATGAACCATTAAAAATAAATTATGGAATTAACAATTATTGTGCACAAAGCAAATGCCTTTGAAAACTGCCGATGCTGAAATTAATTGGGAATTGTATATTGTTAAATCGATTGCGGCAACAGGGCAAGGATTAGTGTGAACCACAGGTATTTGCTCCGAGTCTGGGTGTTTGAAGGACCATGGTCCTTGTAGATCCTGATGCTCCGCATACACACATACATACAGGGAATCCTAGATAGACGTCAGGATTTATGTATGCGATCGCGATGTGTTATTTATTTTTATGTAATTTTTTTTTTTTTTAGAAGAAGATTTATTTTATATTAGTGTATTATACAACTGGGGGAAAATATATTGCAACATATCTCTTTATTCATTTATTCATTAAATACTTTATTACACAGATTTACTAACTAGTAAAAATGGCGGACTTAACCCCATAGTGAATTACTAATTACTACTTGAATTACTTTATCGTAATTTTGATTTATTTTTAGTATCTAAATAATATTAACATTTGAATTCGTTTTATTGTTGTTGCTAATGAACTTACACATAAAGTTAATGACAAACTAAATTTTTTTTAAATGAGATTTTTTTCTAGTCTAGTATTTCTTGAGTTTTTTTTCTCTATATCCATTACCAAGGTAAGTATAGGATTATTAAAGGGATATATTTTTGTTCTGTTATGTAAAATTTATAATGCCCAGCAGTGCGACACAATATGTTTAAAAATGCAATAGATTATATCGAGTAGTTACGTCAAACTATGACATTAACTTCGTTAAGATTTCGTTTCTAGCATTTTGCAAAGAAAGTCTGGAAATTATTTGTGAGAAAAATGGCTCTACATGAATGATCTCATTAAAGAGAGCTATTTTTTTTCGCATGATTAATTAGTTAGTTGAATTCCATTTAATTTTACACAATAATCTTTATAGAGAATATTATGATAAATTACTATTTAATGAAAATGAAGTAAGTACATTAGCATTTGATACTTAAAAATGTTTTTCTTGGGGACATTTTCGAAGGTATAACCCGAATAAAAACTGTCAGATATTTTAAAATAACGTTATATTTTCCTTGTTTTTTTTTTCATTTTTTAAGTTATTCTATATAGACGAGTGTAATAGACAAATAAAATAAACTATTTATAACCTAAAAAATAAATTCTAAATTTAGTTTTTTTGTGTCGATTACTTTTACCTGTATTAATAGCTAAATAAAAGTAACTTACTTATTTATATTATTTAAGAATACCTATTTAAAATTTCATCAAACTGAGCGGCAGTCGTACACACTTCTTACTTTTTCATATAAAATATAATAATAATAATAAAAATATCATTTTTTTTATTTCTATTGAGTAAAAATAATTACTACTTACTAGTAGTGGGATAAGTTCAGTGTTTTAGAAACATTAAATTGTTTCCAATGACAGTTCAAACTTAACTACAAAATATTGCAATATGATTTTTAGAGACTGGCCACTAAAATTATTTAAAACCATCAAAAATATTATAAAAGCAATTGTCCAGCCCAACGTCTCTGCCAAATTATCGATGGCAACAAGCGATCCATACAATTAACTGGCCGGAAAATGGGTCATTTGAAAATTAAAAATAAAAAGTTGGGAAAAAAAAACTATGATACCTACGGAAAAACGCGACACATGGCACTCGAACCAATCAGCTGTTTGTTGGCATCGGACGCCCCGCCCCGCTACTTTTCCACTCTTTCACGTCAAAAATATATTTTAACATTTCATTATTATTTTTCTCCTTGCTCCACGTGTCGGGAGTGACGACTCTACTGCTCTCGTGGCCGAGTCGACTCGTTTAATTTCGCGCGAAAACTTTTTCCCCCTGCGCTATACATTTTTCATAAAGTTGCCGAGGGAAAAAGTTTGCACTTTCTACACTACGTAGAAAACAGTTTGCACTTCAAGCAATTTATTTACTTTACGTCACAAAAAATAGGTTATGCAATAATAATTTTTAGTTAAAAGTATTAACAAATGTAATAAAAAATGAATACTAATACAACAAATGTTTATTACGTAATTACTTTCTTTATTGCGAATTTAATCTCATAGCTAAGTTAGCGAAATCAATAACTAAATATAAGCAACCATCACACGTTAATACATACTCTATTAAAATTAAATGAATCAACACAAAACGAAGATTATAATGATCAAAAGGAGTACTTACAATATCCCAGCAGCTAATTTATAGTGGTTAGACGTTAGATTTGTTTTGGTAGCAGTGACGTTGTTAATTAGCCGATGCTCGCTGATTCATCACTTTATACCGTCTCAACGGCTAGTCCAAGCCGATACTTAATTACACTGCAAATACGTTCCAAAACTCTCCCAAGATTCAATAACGAATCGTATTAACACCACTCAGTCCTTTTACCCGAACGCACTTCAAAAGTTTGTGTTTGGAAGCTGGACAGAAGACGCGCGAAACGTTTTTTTTTTCCAGCAACTGTCAAAGGAAACACGGACAAACGCAAATACGGCCGTCCACGTCAGACCGCTGACGTTCACTAGTCGCGACTCGGCGTAAGTCGAGGAGAAGAAGGCAGCGGTCTCGGCCAACCCGCCTTTCGTTCGTCTCTTTCTCGCGTGGCTATGCCCGCCCGACCATTTTTACGTTTAAACTGACTCAATTCAATTCAACTCAACTCAATTGTCGTGGCGCGAATGCCTTCGCACTGGACGCTAGAGTGAGACGTATAGCGTTCGGCTCATTTCAGGCGCTGCAACTCATTAGTTTCTACGCTTTAATTGTGATATGCGATGTCTTCGACCTAATTCAGTGTCGAACGGTGAGCGATGACGTCCCGTGCGTTTAAATCAAGAATATGCGTTCGGAAAAGCGGCGAGAGCCTTAATCTTGGTTTAAGACGCGGCTGCGGCCGTGGATAGGTTTGTTTCGCTCACGCCACTATCGTCCGGTGCGCGGTCGGTCTGCGCGAGAACGAGAGATCCGAACGTGAATAGGCGTTCCCGTTTTTATCAGCTTCCGCTGCTGGGTGTGTAAAGTTTTAGGCCGTAACATGTAAAAATGCATCTTGAAAAAAAGTTATGTATTAAAAAAAGAAGCTTAGTGCGCGGTGGGGGGACATTAATGCTAGCGGGAGGTGGTGCGGATGGCTTTTTTCGCATGCTGTATTTTTGGGGGTCTCGTTACTGGACAATGCATTATCGAGCAGCGCTGGCGATTCGGACGCATCACCTTGCTGCCCCATTTGAACTCTGCACCAACTAGTTTCAATAGAATCTTGTCTTTTCAAACCTCTGAAAAGTTACTGCAAGATACTATCTTTGTGATGTCAAATAATGTTGCAGAAAACAAATTTGTGTTACATAAAAAAAATACAAAAAATACGAGTAAAAATTTAAAATGAAATAGTAGTTACCAAATTTAAAAGTTATGGGTTGACATAACAGAAAATGCTAATAAGCAAAAAATTCATGAACTCTTTTAAAAAGTTTTTGTGTTTTACAGAGTCCAAAAATAGCCAATTTGTAGTATGATTTTTAACAAAACTAATAAAGATAACATATCTAACAAACACCACACCAATATAACATAATTATAGAATAGAATAGAAAACTCTTTATTGTACACCAGAAACAAAATTAAACACAGTACAGAAAAATTGCAATAGGTAAACAAGGGTAGTACGATGGGCGTTCTTATCGCTGAAAGCGATTTCTTCCAGACAACCTTTGGATGGACAGTAAAAAACATTTTTCGATAGTAGGGTGGGTGGCGTACTTACAGTATTTAACAGTCACAATACATTTAATACTTATGTTTAATATAATATAATTAATATAATTATCTAATTATTAATAACAGTTCCTACCAAGTTCGTTAGTTCTACATTCCGAAACTTTTAGAATTTGTGACACACAACTATGTATACGTATCTACTACAAAAACTAATTATAAATTGCTCTATTTTCTAACACTATGAATTGTATAACGAATACAGATTTAAAGAAAACTTGATAAGAATCACTTTAAACAATCAAAAAACATTTGGGAAAAAAGAGTGATCTAATCCCTTAAAACTTATCAACAACTGTATCTGTAGTGGTACGCCTCTTCTGCAAGCGACCACCTGGGGAAGTCCACACCTTTACCAGATATTCTTACGCCAAGCAGTAGTGTGCAAACATTACTGTGTTCCGGATCGATGGACACTGTTTCTGGCAAAATTACTGGGCATACGACACTTTAAAACCAATGTCTCAGAGCGACGAGCGCAGTGCAGTGCTGCACAAGTTTCAGCAATGGAAAGTTCTGGGTGGCACTGTAGCTGTTATGGACAGGCGTGGCACTTACCATTAGTTGAATGACTTGCTTGTCTCACTTAATACCATAAAAAAAAAAACATCGCAAATTTTTTTCACAAATTTGAGCAAAAAAAATTGGGATAAAATAATTGCTCTACTTTACAAAATTGTTAGTAAGTTTACTGTTGCGACTCTACCTCAAAGATTTGTGTAAACTACAAGTATTTGCTCTGATTCTGGGTGTTTGTAGGACCATGATCCTTGTAGTTCCTGATTCCCTAGATACAGGGACTCCTAGTTGGAGGTCAGGATAATGTAAGTGATCGTGACGCGTTATTTTTGTCTCTATATTGATTGAAATGTTTATCCAATAGTAGCTCTACTTTCATAAAATTTATAAAAAAAATAGTTTTTTTTTTCGTTTTTTTTAAAGCACAATGTAAATAACTGTTATTTAATAATGACATCTATTACAGATAACAATAAAGTGTTAAATCACTTATTAATCTATTTTAATTTTAATATCTGTAGGCCTTTAGTATAACTTTAAAAAGGGTCCTGAAAGTTTTGAAAAGAAGTATACAAGCTGCGCCCGCTGGTTTCATCCTCGTAATTCCCGATTTCTCCGATTTCCCACTAAATCTCTGTATTTTCCCAAAAATAGCCTAAATAGCCCTCAAGGATTACATAGCTTCCTATTCATCATTATCATCATCAACCCATATCGCCCCACTGCTGAGCACGGGTCTCCCCTCACTTTCGTAGGCAGGGTTAAGCCATAATCCACCACGGGGGCCCGGTCCAAATTGGTGGATAACACACCTACCACCAGAATTATTCTCGGGTTTCCTCCTTTAGTTCTTCCTTTTAGCTTCCTATTAGTGAAACAATTTTCAGAATAAAATCAGTAGTTCCAAAGATTACCTCTTACAATCAAGCTTTACCTCTTTATAATAACAGTAGAAGCAGTCACAAGTGTCAAGTAATTTTAAATGTTAATAGCGTCTACTTAGAGTTTGTTTTCCTATCTAAGTTAAGCACTAAGTAATCTTTCAGGCATGTGATCGATCTAATCCGATGAAGTGCCCTTCGGCCGTCTCCACTCCTAATACAGCCTTAGTTTAATAGTGGCATATTCAACCATATCTCTAATAATATTATTTAGTGAATAAATATGTCAGTTTCTAGGCCAAAGAAAAAGAAAAAAAGAAGAGGTTCGTTTTTTAACATAAACTAGATGGTTAAGTTTTTTGGCGGGAAACCAAAAACTTGACAATTTGATTTTTTTTCTTTACAAAGTTGTGTTTCTTCATGTGACAATGTGTAACATGTATTCATCATCATCATCAACAACCCATAGCGTCCCACTGCTGGGCACGGGTCTCCCCTCACTTTTGTGAGGAGGATTAGGCCATAATCCACCACGCCAGATCCGGATTGGTGGATTACATACCTAACTCCGAAATAATTCTCGGGTAGGTATGTGGGTTTCCTCACGATGTTTTCCTTCACCGAAAAGCGAGTGATAATTACGTACATATGTTTTACAAGAAACATATTGGTACGTGCCTGCACTGGGATTTGAACTCACGACCTTCTGCTTGGAAGGCGGACGTTCTCCCACTAGGCTACCATCGCTTGTTATGTTAGGTTGAATTAACATAAGCAAAAAATATAAAAGCTCAAAAAAAAAAGCGATTTCGTATTATTTCCAAAACTCCTTGGAAGTTTCAGGAAAGCATCCATCAGTTTGCTGCGTCTACACTAGACTATTGACATTTGAATGGGACTCGACATTTTACCTAATAATTAAGAGTCAGTCCTATTCTAGACTTAGCGTATCTTGCACCGACCATATCGTTACTAAAACTAGGCCAGTCAACGGCCAAGCGCTAGCCAATAAAAAATGTAAGGAAAGCGACTATCTTCGTCGGTTTCAGTATTTTCCCAAAAGCAAGAAAAACAAATGAAAAACGTTCGTCGACCTCACTAATTATTTTATTGGAACTGAAAAAGCGAACTTAAATGGATTTTCTGATAAACTACTCAACCAATCTATATTGAACATTTGGGAGACCATCCTGGAATTCTGACTTTTCAATTACAAAAAGGAACACACATCAGTACAGAAGTCCAAAAATATGCGTGAACAAATCATATCATTTTTAAATTGCAATCGAGTTTAGAACCTTATAAAAATTTTAAATGTAGAAACTCCTTTGTGAAATAGTTTAATTATAATTTTTTTTTGAAAAAAAAAATAATGCTATGCGGCGTTTTTTTTTATATTTTGACTTTGCAATATTTGTGCCAATGTCAAGTGTTACAACTGGTAGTTAAGTACTTAGAATTGATTTAGTTTGACACAGCAGTGCAGCGCCAGCGCGCCATTGTGTTTGTACCTTTTATTAGTGGAACGTGAACTAAAAGATTTATATCGTGATTAAATAAGGTTGCACTCTAGCTCCTTCCTAATAACAAGTTACCATAGTTAGTTCGATAGCCAATGCACGCCAACGACCTTTATTAGTTCAAAACTCTCTGGCTACCCACGCAACTCAATCACTTGAATATCTGTAAATTAATATTTGAGACATAATAATAATGTCTCAGAAAACAAACGTGTGTGCCTCTTAAAAAATAAACAAAATTTTAATGTATGATCAATTATTATTAATCAGTGTATGTTATAAAATATAAATGACATATTTATTATATCTATAGGAGCAGAGCTTTTGGAGTATTCACGTTTTTGTCAAAAGCTTTTGCAAATAGGTATATTTATAAAAAAAATATTGACAAAATATATTTTCCAGAAGTACTATTACGTATTCAGTATTACAAGCGGATCAAAATGGCCTAAAACATTATCAAATGAAACTTTGTAGGAGTTTTGAAACGAACACAAAATGACACGTTTTTTTCACAAACTAAATGGTTAATATTCCACCAATAATACATAAACGAAGATTTAGTATGATATACAGTTTGAGAAAAAAAAACACAATGAACAACGTCAGAGCTTCGGTTTCGCGCCAATTCCCTGAAGGCACTTTATAAATAAATATTTTCAGGAATATCTACATGTTGTTATTTTCTTTTTTTGTGCCGCGTGTAGTCGTTCGTCTATAGCCACAGAGTATAATACATGTATAAATACTACAAGCTACCACAGCCTAACTAATACCACAGGGTAATAAATAACATTCTGGTAATTCTATGTTGAAGTTCTATTGCAGTCAATTGTTTGTTTTTTCGTATTCATCTATTGGTTTTTACATTCAACTAGGAATTAAAAGCCAGCTTACATTATTCTGGCTTTTACTGGAGAGCTTTAGAACAGTGGTTTAGTGGAAACTAAAACGCTTCTTCCTTTATTATGTGATTCTACTGGCCTTAGTACGATTCTATATACTAATGCACTCGTCTTTCTAGTTGAACTAATGAACTCTACTAGACTCATGTCAGTTGGTCTTAAAACTTAGCGATTAGGTATATTTTTCTTCAAACATTCAACAAGCTAATATGAGCTCAATGCAAACCCTCAACGATATCTACTAAAATCTAAACTTTACTAGGAACTATTAGGTGTCCTGTGCACTTTACTCAGTATACACACTGTATCGCTGTAATCGAATAAAGACGCTCTCGTCTCCTAATAACATCAACTTAGCCTCAATGGCCAGTTACCTCAATGTCCGCTGCTACAGGGCTAATATAAACGTGTCATGAAGGACGGATACTCTTATGATGGGACGTCCAGCTCAATTACTGGGCATAGGGGACTTTAGGACCAGTGTTTCAGAGTGACGGGCCTCTTCTGGAAGAGACCGCCTGAAGTACCTCACGTTTGTCAAATGCTTCTGCGTCAAGCAGTAGTATGAAAACCAGACCGTGTTTCGGTTTGAAGGGCAGTGCCGTTTTCAGCGAAGTGACTGGGCATACGAGACTTTATAACCGATGTCCCAGGGTGACAAGCGCAGTGCGATGCCTCGTAGAATTATGCAATGCAAAGTTCTGGGTGATATTATGACTGTTATGAGCAGGCATGGCGCTTACCATCAGGTAAATGACTTGCTCGTCTCGATACTCATTCAAATAAAAAAGGCCAATAAGTTTTCATAAAAGCAATTTTTAAAAGTTGCTGAATTTTTGTGTCAATAATTGTTTGTTAAAAAAAAGGTAGTGCTTTAAACTAAAATAACACTGACCGATAGAATTTGGAGGTCGTCACATAGTAAAAGTCTGCTCTCTCAGTGATGTGATAATCGATATAAATTGATTCACCTCTCGATCATAAGTCCAAAGTTACAAGAACCGATCGGTATCATGTGGTCACCCGTACACGTGATCGAATTAATCGAATGAGCCCCCATCTGATATCTCGGCCACCTTCCTAATAACATCAACTTAGCGCAATCAGCCCGCAGCCTTCGCTTGTACACTGAAGGTAAATCTATAGAACGGCCATGAACATAGAAAAAAAGGAGGACAGCGCAACTCTATAATGCACAAGCAAAAGTGAAGCATCTTAGCTAATTAACGTTCATCATCATCATCAACCCATAACGTCCCACTGCTGAGCACGGGTCTCCCCTCACTTTCGTGAGGAGGGTTAGGCCATAATCCACCACTGGGGCCCGGCCCGGGCCTTGTCTGTCCATACATACTTAGAGAAAAACAAAAAATAAATTAAAAATAATTTACTTAACTAATGTTTAACTGATTATGGTTTGAGTTTGAAAAAGGTCATTTCCCTTTCAAGTAGTGACTCATGCCTGAATCTCGCACAGGCAATTGTCTAACTTCGAAGATTAAGGTACGTATGACCCGAATCTATCAGTCTCCACAACTAACAACCTATTCCCAAGCAAGGAATCAGTTGAGTCAAAATAAACTCTAGTAAAAGTTTAAGCAACCGGCAAGGTAGGAACACGTAAATAGCTAAATGACGTCACAGCTTCAAAACTGGCAAAGTTGCCGGCCCGCGAGCCGTACTCCGAAGTTACCGATTCGGTACATAATTGATAGCTGACCGTATTACGTGTGCATAGCTTATTGCTATGATTTTTTTAATAATTTATTTACGCTTAAGAAAATTATCATATAATCGTTAAAATTATAATGGTTGATGTGCTATTAGAGAATGATATGGTAAATTTAATTAGTAATGTAAGGTGTAATAAACACGAAGACATTTTCGGTTTAACCAGAATTTTCTCTGTCTGCTGAACTGGTTTTTACATTTGGGTAACGTTACGGACCGTGTGTGTTTTCCAGCAATGACGTGCCGTATGTGTGAGCCACACTGTGGTAACGACGCGCTAAACACATAATGTGTTGTCTGTGTTTCGCCACACAGCCGGCTCGGAAGCTGCGTTAACACAACAGGTGTGTTTTCCCGCACCCTCGTAAAGTTATAAAAACACAATATCTGTGTTTTCAGCAGTGAAGGTGTTAAGGAATTGGGAAATCCGATAACCAAACAAGATTTATATATTTTTGACTAGCTGCTATATCTAATAATTAATTAATAACTCTATGATAGCGACATCATAACTATAACAAGGTCACGATCTCTTACGTTAAAACCCGAAACCTTAACCTTGAACCTTGTTACTCAGTCAAATAAAAATAAAAAATTGAAGGAAAGAATTGATGCAGTACCTACTTATTTCAAGCTAGAACTGCGGATAGTTCAGTTGTGAGCTAAATGGAATGGTATTGGCATGGTAGCAGCTTTACATCCTGCTACGCGGTCTACCTTTCTATTTCCCAACATAAACCTATTTCTATCACGACACGTAATAGCAACTGTCAGATCACTGGCCGACGTATTCAGAGTATAGTATATTAATTGATTGCTTCATTTTGTATTTATAGTTTGAAGAAATGCAGTATTGAAATGTCTTGTTTCTCTTAGTTTTCTTAGGTTTCATAGCTGAATAGAAACCTGAACTTGTCTAGGCTGTGTCTGCATAGGAAATTATATGAAGTTATTTATTAGTCATCGTGTACTTTACAAGTATAATACCTAATATTGGGTACTCTACTTCTACGAAAGGCGAAGGAACAATTCCGATTTTTTAAGATTTATCTGAGACCGCTCATTGTTACTCACTAATTTTTAAACTTATTTTGTTCTAGTTTTTAAGTTTTCTTTGTTCAGTGGTGTTTAATAAAGAGTTTATCTATCCATCTGTCTATCTTCTATAAGTAAAAATATACAAAATCAAATGATTGGTTTCATACAAAAAAATGCTAGAGAACATTAGTAGTGTTTTATTTACCTAGTACTTTCTTGCATGAAATGAATATGAAAGTCATTTTAAGTCGTTTTAATAAGGAACTTTTTGTCATTGGCATACAAATCAATTTTTCATAGAAATTAATTAGCTGATCGGAAAAATCTGTAGGTATTCATAACATTATAAACTCAAACTATTCATACTAAGCCTAATATAAGCATATCTAACAGTATAAAAAGTTCAATTTTTGAATGTTAATAAAAATCCTAATAAAATCTGTATTTAAATCCAACCCCAAACTTATCTCAAAGATTTTTCTGTTAAGACAACATTAATAATTTATTCATGTCCCAAGTTTTTCCAAGTTTCGGGTGAGCGGTTGCATTTTTATCATTCCCGCAAAAACTTTGGCGTTAATTTCGAAGGATTTGCCAACCAGAAAATTCAATGAAAAGTTTGCTCTTATTGTTACGTTGTTTTACTTTGGTACCGGGCAGACTATCAATTTGATTCAGGATAGGCGTTCACATCTTTATGGGGCCACATCCTACAAGTAGTTTTTTTTTTATTTGACTGTGTGACGAGACGAGCAAGTCGTTCACCTGATGGTAAGCGCTACTGCCCATAACAGCTACAGTGCCACCCAGATTCTGTTGCGGCACCGCACTGCGCTCGTCATCCTGAGACATTGGTTCTAAAGTCTAATATGCCCAGTAATTTTACTGCAGTGCCCTTCAAACCGGAATACAGTAATGTTTGCACACTACTGCTTGGCGAATGAATATCTGGCGGAGGTGTAGTACTTCCCCAGGCGGTCTCTTGTGAAAGGGACCAACCACTACAAAGAATCAAGCTCATAGCTTTTTATCAGCAGTTCCTTTAAAGTTTCTCACAATTTTTAACTATTCAAGCAGTTGACACTCCACCCCCAGTGGTCGATAGTTCCCGTAATACCGTCGGCAGTTCGGAAGGGGGTTAATTAATAATAACGGTGTATGGGTGATTAATGAAACTGTACCCTTCCTAATTTATAGTTGGACTTAGCGCCCCGTCCCCCGCGCCGCCGCCGGCCCAAAGCAAACTAAATATCCAATACCTCGATGTTGAGTGGGGATTGAGAGGTCTTGATACTTGGGGATTTACTTCATATTGTACGACAAAGATCATCCGCCTATCACGTTTCTACTACTGCGCTGCAGGCTTTCTCTTTGAGACCGAGAGAGAGTTACAGTATCAAAATAAAAATAAAGTGTATCAAGACCTATTATGTAATTCAAATCTGTACTTTTTGTACATTCCAGTATCACTATAATATCAACAAGGTCCATCAATCCTAGCATAGCAATATTAAAAGATCAATTGTCTTACATTTGATTCTTTTAATTTTTTATTTGAGACTAGATAATACCAATCGTTTATTAATCGACTTATCAGACACACACTCCAAAGAAACTATAGAATACAAACAACACAGAAGCAATCCTAATTAAAAGTCAGAATCTATAATTAATATGTAATAGTACGGCTCTTTTTACGGTTGAATGTTTTTTCAGAACACTTAAGCATAAATTAAAAAAAAAGTACCAAAATAATTAAAATAGTATCAAGACATCGCGATCTCACCGCATTATTATGAAGACAAGTACGAGCAGTGTATTCGGACTTTGAAAATCTAATTACGTAGCCAGCACCCTTACCTCGATCGCTCCTTCGCGCCCGCCCCACGCCGCCGCCGCCGCCGCCCGCCCGGGTCCGTGCGCTACGGACTTTACTATTCGGATAATGAGCTATAATGTTATGAAATAGTTATATTATAATACTTACTCCTATTATTGACGTAAAACTTCTTTACGCACGCTTGACTTGGGTAGTACGCTGGTGAATGCGTTACGAGAGCGTTCCGAAAAGTGTGATCGGCGGAGGCGAACGGAAGTTGAGCGGTAAATAATATAAAAAAAAAATATATTAATAAAAATAAGTTACAAAAAATAGTTAAAGAATGTTTACTTCAGTCGTGTGGTCTAAAGAACACTCGGAACGATCGGTTATGCGTATTGTCAGGACCGATGGTACGCACAGCCGGTTGGTCAAGCACTAAAACCGGCCTAATCTATCAAAGAAAAACAAAAGACAGTACAGTTTAAATAGAAAATCCCGGCCAATGAAAACGTAACCATTTGGCAACAGCCAAGTTTGTCCAGGCTCACGAATTATACATGTTGTATTAATACGGTGTTCAACTCTACTATTGCTAGTGAAGTTTTAATTCGATAACCCACCGACTAGAGCTACCCCCCAGCCCCACCCTGCGAGGGAGTGCTCCGCCCTGATATAATGTATTTATGGAAGATACCGCGAACCTAATGAGCGCGCGCCTCTTTATGCGGACGTTAGGCCTGTGGTCGGCCTAACGTGATGTTAGTTCTTCCGGTGCCTAAGTACCGGAACACTATACATCTGCAGATAGCATTAATCGAACACGCTGTATAATGAAGAGCGGTGGCTTTTTTGTAACAAAAGAACACCTTTTATACACGCTTTTATCTTGACTTGACTAAAATACTGGCCCTTATTTCGCCCATAGACTAAAAAACCTTTAAATACATCTGAAAATAGCACAGACTGTATTATGTAAAGAAGAGGTTATTTTTTACCCGACGTTTACCGCAGGGTTAAAATAGTAAACTTATCGACAAGAGTTTTTGAGTGTATTTTCCTATCTCTTAAAGTGTCAAAGGTCTCCATACTGACCCTTTTCGATGTTACACCCTGTATAATACTTATGTATGCATGTTCCTTTGGTACGTCTGACAGCCTTCACGCTTTGATAGGTTTTGATAAATGAGATATCTATCATTTGATTGGTCTTAATCTCAAAACTGTCATAAACAATAAAAAAAAATACAAAATGTTAGCTATAAGCAGTGCCTAATATTGGATTTCTGAAGGAACAAAAATAATTTTAATCGTAAACAAGCCTCGTGAAACTAAGGCAACAGTTTAATTTCATCTAAAAATGATATCTAGGTTTCATCGATCATTGATACAGGATGGACAAAAAGTTTGTTTCCATATTTTAACGTCCTTTAGTTTTGATGGAAATTGACGAAGATAGAACTGATACTACGCCCCTTTACGTACACTATTATATCTGAATCCACAATATGAAATTTCACAGTAAAACCAAACTCCCAGTTGTACTATTCTCTGAATTTCAAGCTCCAACTTAAGTACGTTTAGGTCATCGACCCCAACCAAAGATGGAGTAGACAATAGATATCTTCTGAATTTAATTATAAGTAATAATGATTAAAGCCATCAGTAGCGCGACATCGGCTGACCTCCCGGCTCACACCCTTCTGTTAAATTACCAGGAGCCGGGCGAAGAGGTGAGCTCGTGGATGCGGTAATTTCCTGGTTAAATTCGGCTTAGTTACTGTAGTCTATATCTATAGGTATGAATATAATGAATGCTTATCGTATGTTTGTCTATCGTTACAAATTAACTTAGCCCGTTTACTTTTAGTTAATTAGTTATTATTATTATCTTATATCTTTAAATGAGCAATTCTTGTATATATATAATTGGAATCTCGGAATAGGCTCCAACGATTTTCATGAAATTTAGTATATAGGGGGTTTCGGGGGCGATAAATCGATCTAGCTAGGAATCATTTTTAAAAAATGTCATAAAAAAAAACCGAGCAAAGCTCGGTCATCCAGGTACTTAGTTATTATATGCAGTCACTTTTAGTGTTTACGAATGAGTTAGATTCTCATACCGTTTTGAAAATTATTTGCCTAACAGTGAGCTAGCTACAGTATCCATAAGTAGGTTAGGTTTTGATCCGTTAAAGTGCAGAATTCCTGCGGGACAGTGGGAATATTGTACGTGATAAGGTAATTAATACATGTAAGTAATAATTCGATTCCAAAAATGCTTAAACTAATAGTAACCTACATTATCCTTAAGCGCCATGGGCTATTTTATTTCAGAAAAATGCAGATTCCTACGGTAAAACGTTAATTTCTCAACTGAAAGCTCAAAGCCCAGTTAGAACATTATAAAAAAATCTGTGAATTCCTTCTGCCAAATGGACAAAACAAGATAAAAACATGGCTTATACACGATCACAACAGCGAGGAGGCCGCAGTGGGTACAGTGAGGCTTCAAATGATGATGATGAAATAGCCAAGGTAATCAAGCCGTTGCCTTATCCATAGCCAAGTAAACCTAGCTCGCTCCTCAAGGGGTCCACCGCACCCCTACTACGTCTCGAACTTCCTATAATTAATTACCCTCATTATCATTATTGTTCGAAGGCAGTTTTGCTTCGATAATGAATTGTTCGCTCCATCATTAATTAGTTTATTATAATAAGAACTTTGTTGGTAGATTAATCAAGTTTTATCTGATGCCGGTTGCGTTACGAAGACTTCGCGAAAATAGGTACCGGTTGTTTCCGTAGTTACGATTACGGACTGTGTTCCGTAATTTAAGACTTAGTGTCATTTTACTTCGCTGTAAACTTGATAAGTAATTGTACTAGGAATTTCGATCATACTATTCGATAAACGCTAGTTGAAAAGGAAATTATGATTGGATTGAATTTAAATAGGGCCTATTGTTTTTTTTCTTTAATTTTATGTCAAATAACAATATTAAAGAACCTAGCTAGGTGCTTGTATAACTTAAACCATAAATAATTTATTCAACTTGGACTTCAATGAGCTCGTCGTAATCTACTTTTGTAGAAACAAAGCTATTAGCAGCCATTAAATTAAAACAAGTACACGATTAAATGTTATTTATGATAATTATTCCGACAATGGGAGCTAAGTAGATTTAGTTGTGAACCAAATTTTTATGGCGGTGTGTGTTTCCATTGTACACACTTGAAGTGAAAAAAGCAGGACGATCGCTTCAATCACGGACGTCATACTGCAACACGAGAATGAGCGATTCTTGAGCGCCGCCAAACGTCAATGCTGTAATCAAGGTAGGTATCAAAAAGAAACTTACGTGTCCATGACGCAGTGGTGGTATCAAATGTCAAACGATCAAATTGACATAAAACGAGTGCATTAGGATTGCCTTGTCCTACGCGTGTCCACAACCACGGGTGTTACATTAGTATAATTCCAGCGTAAGCAAGTCTTATTGTCTTGTTCCCTTTTTGTTTTCCTTTACATATCATTGTTGGTTATCAATGTGTCCTACCCTCATACAAAAATGTTGCCTGTTTCCTTGTTATAAGATTCTAAGCTGTATTATCTTGTGAACTAACAATATATATGTAAAAACAACAATAAATGAAAATGAATATTCATGAGTATACATATTTCTGTCCAGATCCTATTCCAAAAATGACGGTGTGTTCGGAAAATGAATCGACGTCACCGTTAGCGCCTTGCGCTGATCTATCGGCGTATGGAGGCTGATTTATACATAGGCGATGCTGACAAATCGCTCCGAACTTCATCTAACTTCACGGTGTCGTGGCGTGAGTGGTCTAATGAACTTCACAGCTTTTGAAAACAAACATGAAATGGCTTCAAAGGCGTTTTTGGTTTTATACTTTTACGTCATTCACCAGTTATAAGCTTCACGAACGCTAATAAAAACTCCTGAAATAATAATCCAAGTTGTTTATGCATGTTTTTACTGCAAAATCTTACAATGCTTTATTTTGAATAAAGTTTTATAAGTGACTAGCTGCGCCCTGCGGTTTCACCTACATAATTCAAGTTTTCCCGTAATAAATCTCTTAAAAGCAATATATTTTCCCCGTTTTTGTCACATACCTTATTGATGCTCCGCTCCTATTGGTCGTAGCGTGATGTTATATAGCCTATAACCTTCCTCGATAAATGGACCAGTCAACACAAAAGAATTGTTCAATTAAGACTAGTAGTTCCTGAGATCCTAGCGTTCAAACAAACAAACTCTTCAGCTTTATATATTAGTATAGATATTGATTACCTACTCAATTTCTTTTCAGTAGATTCGTAGTTAAAACAATTTGCCATTTATGTGACATCTAAACGTATATGTTTATTAATAAGCATTCATAGAATTGCTACCATCTAATGTGATACAATTTAAACATGTTCATAAATTTTGGATTTTACCCGACAAAAAATCTCAGCTTCACGTCATTACGTTTTTCCGTCTGATGTTCCGTCACTGACTCGACAATGGAACCACGCGTAATGAGACATTAAACTTCCGTAATTAGACACCCGTGAAATTAATATGTTACCATAGATGTTACGACTTTGAATTGTTCTCTTCGCTTTGTTTGGTCACAGACGATATATTTACCACTATAATAAGGTGTTGTACGTTCTACGTACGGTATTTCATCGTGAGCTTGCCTTAAATAATCGTCTGCTTACCGTAAGTACGGTCGTAATTAGATATTGAGTTATAGCGGGTTTCTACGGATTATTACGATTACGGCATTTTGAAGGTAGAGATGAAAAAAGGAACGCTAACAGTGAAAAGAATAATTGGTGCTTCAGTTAATCAATGACAAAAGGCCAGTATTTAAGACAGATAAATAGATTAGTCTCATCATTTAAATTTAATTCAGTACAGGTGGTATGATCGTTTATAACGATATCTTTCAGACCTTTGAATGGTCCTATCTCATAGCCAACGTATATAAATATAATTTTATTTAACACGTAGACTGCTGAAAACACACACGTTTGTGTTTTTATGATTATACGGCAAGCGAAAACACGCCTGGCGTGCGAATACGCACTGCTCTATTGACAATATTATCACAACAGCTGTGTGCGCCCGCATGGTTGAGTTTACTACACAACGCCAGTAAACATTAAACACAAACGTTGAGAGAAGATTCGCAAAAGTGCCAATAAAATAAAACAGCGGTGAACGTGTTAATATAAACTATCGATTGATTTATCTTTAATAAGGTGTCCAATTAACCACTGACCACTGTAGGTGGACCACTATCTTGCCTGATGGTGTAGTCATCCCCAAGACGTTGCTTAGAAATCTAGCTGATACCTCCATCCGAGCCATTAAACTATACTGCGGTTTTCAGGAAACAGGTCCAAGTTATAATTCAAAATAAACAACAACTTCCTAACCGTAACGTAATTTCCAGTCCCAAATAGATAAATTAAACGCTGCAGTCAGCATCAAGACTAGACAGATACCATGCTAATTAATAGCTCAAAACAAGCCGAGAATATGCTTTACGTACGTAAGCGGTTGCAAGGAGCTGTAGCGAACTATCCGCTGACCACCCTTATAAATAATAGTGGCATGGTGGCTGACCCCCCAACCCTACCCCTTAAGGGTACAGTCCTAATGTAGGCGAGAGACAGTGACTGAAGTTCCACCTTATTCCATGTAGTATGTTAACGTGGCTCGATGCTGTGACTCCGATTCAATACTAACTTTTACTGCAACTTGACAGACGTCAATCGGTTGAGTTCGGTTCGATGATTTTAGGACTAACCACTTGCCCAAACTGGAACTTGAGTGCCACGGCATCTGTCAAACCCATAGAGGTTGGTCAACTTATCGAACCGAATTCAACAGCGCTGTCAGGAATCTGACAGCTGTAGAGCTAAGCGAAATAATTAAGCTAAGCGAGATAATTTCGGTAGTCGTTTGTAAGAGAACTATCCAGTTTTGTCTCTTTTTCGCTTGACGACAATATTAATTATCTAGCGGCATGCTTCTTAAGCTTACAGGTGGGCTATAACGTAAAAAAATAATCATTGTATCTTAATTATCAACATATCGTTACAGTTCTAATAATGTATCGTTGCAGTCTTGAAACTTTTTGATAAAAAAGCAAATCTTGAATAATATCCTAACGATAATTATACCTATGCAATCCTGCAGTGGAATAATACAGCTAGAATTTGAGTAAAATTGACAATATAGATACCTATATTATATGAACTGATAGAAGGATTAATCCAGTAATAAATAATTGACCTTATTTTAATTTTAGCAACATTTGGAATGCATGTAGATACTTGCATAATTCTTCAGTCCCTCATGCCCGAAGTTTACTTACAAAGAAAACTGCGCTACCTTCACTACTGTACTCAAATACATTGCGTTACAGCTACACTCCTGATCTCATTTCGAAATTGCATTTCGAAACTAAATCTCGCCTTTACAGCCATTTAACACTTCACAAATCTAAGCCTTAATTTGTATCAATAGAGTTTAATTTACCTCACTCCTTGTTATTGTCCAAGGCTGATTTTGAGTATGCCTGACCTAAGATGGGGGTACGGCTAACACTAACTCCTATAATGAGATATGATAATAAACGCTTCACTTGAATATTGATGGGAACGGACGAGTTAGGAATGCACTTGGAGTGTTTACTTTATTGCTTAAGAATTATGAATGTACTAGCTGTGCCCCGCGGTTTCACCCGCGTAGTTCCTGTTCCCGCAGGAATATGGGGATAAAATATAGCCTATGTTACTCGCTGTCAATGTAGCTTTCCATTAGAGAAAATTAAGCCGAAACTTTACATATTCCTATACATACTTTCATCCCCTATATTTATTTTACCCCTCAAGGGTAAAGTTTTACAAACTTTGAATGTCAAATTTATTTATATCTAATCAAAAGCCTAAAAAATAAATTTCAAGCTTTTAGCTTCAAAAATGACGATACTTCCATACAAAATTTCATCCCCTATTTCAAACCTTTACAATGCATTTTTGCGATAAAAAGTAGCCTATGTCCTTCCCTAGGCTCTAGACTATTTCTGTACCAAATTTCATTTCAATCGGTTCAGTAGTTCAGGCGTGAAAGAGCAACAGACAGAGTTACTTTCGCATTTATAATATAAAAGTAAGGAAGTAAGGATTGACTGTTTTGTCTTATTTGTTAGTAGAGACCTTGTAATATCTCTGAATTGAATGAGTTGTTTTGAATCGAATGAAGTATTCGGATAGTGCGATGAAATTAACTCTGATGACATAATTGTGAACATAAGGCTTCGTATAAGCGTTGATAGCCTAGTGAGAGAACATCCGCTTTCCAAGCAGAGGGTGGCGAGTTCAAATCCCAGTGCTAGCACTTACCAATTTGTTTCCTCTTAAAAAAATGTAGATACGTGTATCATTGGCTATTCGTTGAAATAAAACATCGTGAAGAAACCTACATGGCATGTGATTCACCAATCCAGACCAGGCTCCCGAGGTGTATTATGGCCTGTTAGCGCGGCAGCTAAGCTGTATAGGCTGAGCGCGCCTCCAATGGCGGGGGAAGGATAGCTGGTAGAAGAGTAGTACAAAGGAACTTGGCGACTAACCTGGTCTCCATGCAACTGCAATCACCTCGGTTCGGGTCCGTCTCCAAGCTGCTTGTTCCTTCAGGATGTTATGACGTTCGATGTAGTGGACTGTATTTTAGGCGGTTGGTGCGTGTCGGCAAGGAGCGTTTACGCGGCGGGTTTATAGCGGGTTTTGTTTATATTTGCGCGTCGAATTCACGTGGACCACCACAGAAGAGCAGCAGATCCAGTACTTTGGATTCGGCGAGAGCGGCAGCCGCGAAGGACGAGGGTCGATCGCAGACTACTTGCGGCGGCAAGCAGTTTTCTCGTGGATACCACGATATGAGCGACAGAGATAGTCGCCAAGAAATGATAGGAATAGGAAGGTAGGAAGGTATTATGAGTGCCAATGTAAGTGGCGCGAACATTTGCCCCCGGCCTAAAAACCATTGGTTTTTAAAAGAAAGCGGGAAATAAAAAAATATAAAAATAAGAGTTAAACTCTTAAGCCGTCAACGGGTTAAATATAACATAGCGGTTGACCGGGGAGCAAGGGGTTAAATTATTGGGTAGGTAAGATACATAAACGGACGACGGGTCTCTGGTAGACGCCGGTCGCCGTTTTTACTGACGCTACTCGACAGATGCCATCGCCGCCGACATGAGTGGCCACGACGACGCCGAGAGGCCAGGATAGCGGGGGAATATTATCAGTGATAATAAGAACAATAGAACCTATTGTAATGGGATTCGAAGGTGTATTCCATTTTCCTCTAGATTGAAGTAAGTGAAGATATTCCAACTTCCACCGTTTGGAAAATGATTGTACCATTTGATCCAATAAAGCGTACCGTTTCAATAAGTGTCCAGGTTCATCGGGAACCGTGCAAGCGGGTAAATGCTTCAGCGGTGCGGTCATTAAGAAATGTGAAGCACTCAGCGCGGTCGGCTCAGACGGATCTTCGCTCAATAACGTTATAGGACGAGAATTGATAACGCATTCTATCTGTGTGAGTACGGTTAACATTTTTTCATAGGTGAGTAACTGTGAACCGATCGTTTTATGAAGATGACTTTTAAACGCTTTCACATATATTTCATAATTCCCCCCGAAGTGAGGACTTCGCGGTGGATTGAATTTCCAGTGTATGCGATTAGCTGATAACTCATCTGAGATAGACTTATTATATTCGTCGGAATTTAAAAGATCCGTTAACGCATTTTTCGCATTTTTAACGCATTCCGTTAACGCAGAGATGGGAAGGGAGTCAAGGAGCGCGGGTGAGTTACTAGCCCATTTGACGAGATCGAAGCCCCCGGCCTTGAGCAACTCGCGGAGATCGTCTCTGAGTTGTAAACAAGCAGACAGAGTAGGCATGGAGTAGCACACGTCGTCCATGTATGTGTTGTCGCTGATAAGAGATGCTGCGAGTGGGAAGCGGGCACCGTCGGCGGCGCACAGCTGTCGCAACACTCGCATTGCAAGGAACGGACTGCTACGTAGACCAAAACAAACGCGGTTGAATTGGTAGGTATCAAGCGGAAAAACGGGATCGAATCGATACAGGAATTTTTGATATTTGCGGTGGTCCTTATTTATCAAAATTTGTAGGTACATCTGTTTAATATCGGATGTAAAAGCAATTGGGTAGAGGCGGAAATCCAAGAGGATTGTAAAAAGATCGTTTTGTAAATTATCCCCGGTATATAAAACTTGATTCAAGGAGAGGCCTGAGTCAGTTTCAGCACTGGCGTCCATCACCATACGCCATCGAGTTGTTGTTTTTTGTAGTCTCGCAATGGCGTGGTGTGGCACGTAATATCCAGTAAAAGGACTATCATTGTCGATCAGTGAAATGTAACCCTTCTGAATGTACTCTTTGATTATAGCATCGTACTCTAAGCGCAGAGCAGGTATCGCGGCGAGCTTACGTTCGAGATACATGAAGCGTTTTTTAGCGATAGGGTAAGAATTACCCAGAGAGGTCGCGGGATCGCGGGAGAAAGGTAACGCTACAGAATAGCGTCCCGTAGGATCGCGGGAAACGTTATTTGTAAAAATGCGTTTACATTCTATAGCGTCTGGGCTCAAAGTCGGCGTGCATTGCACCTCTTCAAGCTGCCAGAAGCGTTGGACAAGATTATCTAAACGTGGTCCTTCCGTAAAGGTACAGAGGGAAATATGAGAGCGGCGTCTATCTTCAACCAAGGGGTCAGTGATAGAAACAACGGTTCCAATATGAGCGGGCGTAACATGAGCGGGAGTAACATGAGCGGGGGTAACGGGAGCGGTCCCGATTACGATAAAACCAAAAATGGTTTCAAAAGCGGTTGGAGTACCAGGCGGACCAGCGGCGCGGCCTGATAGCAATATTTCAGAAAAGAGCGGCGCGCCTATAAGTATGTCGATCTCGGAAGGCGAAGCGAAACTGTCGTCTGCCAGAGGCAGGCAGTTCAGGTATGAAAGGCAGGATACGTCAATTTTCACTGCCGGTAAATTGTCTGTTATGCGGTCGATAACATAGGCGTCAATTGCAATAAAATTATCATTTAGGCGGGAAGATAAAGTAGCAGAAACTGCTCCCTTGATTGGGTCAGATGCGGAACCTATCCCTTTAACAACGGTGTTCGTCACCTTATTGCATTTTAAATTTAATTTAGCGCAACATTTTGAAGTTAAAAAGTTACTTTGGGAAGCCGAATCAATTAAGGCGCGTACTACATGGCGGCGACCATTTAAATCCGTAGCATAAACTTGTACGGTTCCCAGTAAACAAGTAGTGTCATTAGGCTGCGAAGCGGGGCGTATATTACACAGCGACACCTGTTGTTGTGATGACTGATAAGCAGTTGTAGGTAAGTTCGTCAGCTGAGCGCTAGCGGAGCCCGCGACGGGCGGCGGCGATGCCGAAGGCGGCATGTGATCCCCGGCGGCGGAGAAGTTGCCAGTTCGCGCGCGCGGAGGCGGCGCGTGCGCCTGTGACGGAGCGCTAGGGTACGGGCGATTGTCTTCACGGGAAGATGATACTTTGCGGCATAACATAGAATGATGTTTACATCCACAATAACGGCAATTAAATTTAGAATTGCAAGCAGTATTTATATGCGTAGTGCTTAGACAATTAGTGCAACCTTTGCTTTGTTTTACAAAAGTGTACCTGTCGTCGATAGAAAGCTTATCAAATGCAGGGCATCTATATAAGTTAGCGTGATCGGCTTGTTTGCAAAGCGGACAGTGAGTGACGCATGATGCTGCAAAAGACTGCGTAGACCTTGCAGTACGCGGCCTGTTATCACTGCGGCTAAGAGAATCGGTCGTAGTGCGTTCCAATATTTTGCTTTGTTCGCGGATGAATTTTAAAAGTTCATTGTATGTAGGCATAGATTTACCTCGCATGTGCATTTCAAACGACCGTGCAGTACTTGAATCTATTTTCTTCAAAGCGAGCGATAGTAAAATAAAATCAGACACGTTATCGAGCTTGAGAGACTTCAAACTTGACACAGCCGTGCAGAATTTATCTAGGAATAATTCTAAGTTTTTATTCGTCGCGGTGTTAAAAGATTTAAAACCAAGCATTTGATCAAGATAAGCGGAGGCTAGGTTACGTTTGTCGTTATACTTATCGACGAGCGTCTGCCATATGATCGGATAATTATCACCGTTAGGTACGATACCAGAACAAACTGCAAGGGCCCGGCCTGACAATTTATTAATTAAATATTGGACGCGTTCGTGATCAGTGAGATCGGGATTTTCGTGAATCGTGCGTTTGAATGACTCATAAAATATTCTCCAGGTCATCGGATCTCCATTGAAGACCATCAAATCGAGTTCAGGAATTCTGATGGATTTACGTTGCGGGGCAACATTGAAATCAGCGGTTTTTAAAGGCGGGTTAAGTTTATTATAAACAAACTGACAACGGCAAAACATATCTTCGAAGACGTTTATAGATTGGTAGTTTACCGTGTACGAAGCGTTGAGAGTCAACTCGGTGACATTTAATTTGTTCACAATTTCATTGAAATCGGAGCGTAAGCGGTCTAACGAGATCATTCCACATAGAAATAAATCTTTCTCAGTATCATCAGTGAAAGCCTTTAAAGATCGGTTAAAAATATCTTGTAAGCGAGAAAATATAATGTCACGTTTACCTATCAAGGTCAAACGTTCGATCTGTAACGTGTCGAGCGCTTTTGCGTCCTCGTATACTTCACTATCTTTGCCTTTTGAACGAGTAGCCATAGCCATCTTAACAAAGTATAAAAAACTAGATAAAGTATGAAATTCCTAATTTACTGCAACTGCCTACAGCATTTACCTGCCGCGCGCGCGGCGTATTGAATACCCATGTGGAGACGCACGGGCGGTCGTTAGGAATACCTTCACTTTTTAATAAAAATTAAGAATTACGGAAAAATCGTTATTTTTACTATTTAGGAATGCGGAATACACGAAATAAGTATATAATAGCGTAGTAGGATAGTACAGGGTACTATCTGAACTGTAATTGCGGGCGGGAACACGATAATTATAGGAAATTATCGTTGGTAAAAATACCAATATAAAATTGCGGGCGGTTATAAAGAGGACTATATGAGGCCTAAGAGGGGGCCAGAGAATAGCGGGAGGACCAGAGAAGATCCGGCGGCGGAGGACCAACAATATGTTAGCGCGGCAGCTAAGCTGTATAGGCTGAGCGCGCCTCCAATGGCGGGGGAAGGATAGCTGGTAGAAGAGTAGTACAAAGGAACTTGGCGACTAACCTGGTCTCCATGCAACTGCAATCACCTCGGTTCGGGTCCGTCTCCAAGCTGCTTGTTCCTTCAGGATGTTATGACGTTCGATGTAGTGGACTGTATTTTAGGCGGTTGGTGCGTGTCGGCAAGGAGCGTTTACGCGGCGGGTTTATAGCGGGTTTTGTTTATATTTGCGCGTCGAATTCACGTGGACCACCACAGAAGAGCAGCAGATCCAGTACTTTGGATTCGGCGAGAGCGGCAGCCGCGAAGGACGAGGGTCGATCGCAGACTACTTGCGGCGGCAAGCAGTTTTCTCGTGGATACCACGATATGAGCGACAGAGATAGTCGCCAAGAAATGATAGGAATAGGAAGGTAGGAAGGTATTATGAGTGCCAATGTAAGTGGCGCGAACATGGCCTAATCCTCCTCCACAGTGGAACCTATTATTAAACAGACGAAACAAATCAATAGATTAGTATCTAATTCGTATAATTATCATGCTATTTCCATTATGACCTTATACAATTCAAATGCCCCGTCAGTTGTATGTGTTCATAATTGTCCCAATTAAATGTACGCGTACTTACAATTAGCCTCTTTTTGTTTGATTTACATTAACGTCTATCTTAATTTAGAAAATTAATATCAATCTCCCTGATTATTGCATGACATCACTAATTAATCTCATAGAGAAATAAACTTAAAGGCTTTTATACACTGAGACTCATCCGATCCAATGATCGAACGAACTTGTCCACTTATAAACAATAATCTATTTACTTATTTTAATTCATTACACGGCCGTGGCCAATTACAATAATTAATTAATGGTCATAAATATTAGGCAAATCATCAAAATTAAAATTATAAGTCTTAAACATAGAAAATTTAAATTCATTGCAATATACATAAACCTACAATGGGTTCGCGGAATAGGAGAACGAACGCGCGTGACAGTTCGGCATGAGGGTACTGAGTACAGTTTTCTTGTCCTGCTACGGCGGTAATTTATTTATTGAACTCGACTTTAATTGTATAGGCTAGCCTTAAAAGTCGTAACTTTTGTAACAAAAATAAAATTATTGAATTCCTGGTCAAAATAAAATATGTCACTAAAAATATGTTTCAAAAGTCGAATTGAGATCAAAATCTTATTCTAAAGACAATTGTGAAAAGCACAATAATGAATGAAAGTTCACCCGATTCGGCGTCAAGAGAGGACAAATAGACAAACTTTCGCATTTATAATATTAGTGAGATTTAACGATCATCGCATTTTACGATCGGATCAGGCCTAGTGTGTGAATGCCTTAGAACCAAGATGCGTCACGTCAAACGACCATAGACAGTCGGAATTATCGGCCGCGCCTAGTTCACCAATTAATTGTTATGACACCTCGTCACAGGACACGTTAAAAATAACAGACAGACTTACCTTACATAGTATATATTTAATGGAGCCCATTCTTATGGGATAGGATATGTTTTTACAAATAATGCAATGTTCATACTACGTAGTAGATTTAGCCTAATCCTACTTACAAAAGTGAGGGGAGATCCATGCTCAGCAGTGGGCCGATATGGGTTGATGATGAAGATGATGATGATGATGATGATGATGATGACATAGTACGTGCACCACCTGCTTTATAGCAATGCATTGCATGTTTAACAAATAGTATGTGTGAAGGACAGGGTTTCCTCGCTCTTCAGATTACCCATCGAAACCCCAAATATCATGGATAGTACTCAAAAGTGATTCAGTATATTCTAGGCAAGCACGCTCCACCGTCGACCGCATCGTCGCTCACCATCAGAAGACTGCGGTCAAATGCTTACCTATTTAGGAATAAAATAAATCTAAAAAATATGCTCTATAGATCTCTAAAGGAAGATTACGTCAAAACCATATTTACTAACCTAAGATTTTTTTATTGCAGAATAGGTAAGCATTTGAATGCAGTCTCACCTGGTTGTGCCTATGGAGATTGAATTTTAAAATCTAGTCAATAAGCTCTAATGAGCTTTTTACCTTATGTACAAGTTTTACTCATCTAAAAAGTATCGTGTAGTTGGAACGATGAAGTACCATGTTTATTCTCTGCTGGAGCTTATAAAATCGTTTACAGGATAATGTAGCAAGTACCTATGCGTCACAGTTTTCTTCATGATTGCATACAATTAAATAACAAGATTTATCTGCTTTATCCATGTACTGCTTAGACAATAGCGTCTAAGCGTACAATTAACGCTTTTATAGCGGCGCCTAAATGCGGTTGTGACGATATACTGCTATTGTGACTAGTCTGTTTAAGGATTGATTCGGCAAATTAGAGCTTGTATCAGAGGTGCGTGAGTCATAATTGCTTGGATACTTTGCTATGTTTAAAATTAATACCTAAGATACAGTTGCTAGGGTTCATAATTGATACTGCAATACGGTACCCAATAGCGTTTGTCTAACTTTTGGGCATCGTCAAGAGCTAACTGATTTCTTTTTCTTCTAATATTTCTCTCCTTATGGAGAAGAAGGAAAAATAGAGAAATAGAGAAACTGGTGGCCGAGCCCAATATCATCGAGATCAAAGCACATAGGCTTCGCTGGCTCGGTCACATCAAAAGGATAGGGGAGGATCGAGCTGTGAAACGTGCGTACTTGGGATGGCCGAGTGGCCGACGCCCGGTTGTCCGTCCCAGGTACCGCTGGATGGACGAAGTAGGGAAGAACTTACACGGGCTCCAGGCGGAGGACTGGTGGGAGGTGACGTAAGACAGACCGAAGTTATGACTCTGATTATCGGAGGGCAAGACTCATTTTGGGTCGTTGCGCTATTCTAGTTAGTAAGTTTTATTTCTCCCTTTAGCTTTGTTTTCGTTTGTTTTTTTTTTCCTCTATCTCCATGATTTTTTTTCAGGTCCGGTGTCAACTTTATCCAAAGTTTACAGTTTAGTAACTCACATTTGATCAACAGTCTTAATTATTGATGTATCTATTGAAAAAGTTTATTTTACTTTTACTACCGTACATTTTTGCTTCTAAAACTTTTATATCTCTACCTTTTGACAAAAATGGAAGAACAACATTGTTCAAAGAAGGCGCCTAATTGAATCTTTACCACAAATCTTAACAAAAGTCCAAATCCTAACCAAAACCAACCCTTATTCCAGCGTAGACGTTAGAGAATGGTTTGCTAATAAATTATCTCTACAATACAGTGTTCATTATTGCTGCCAAAAGGCGTCATATTATTGTTGTTTTTGTTAGTTTATATGTCTGATGCGCACAATTAAGCGATGCCAGCGCTGCTTACAGCCATGCCCTCTCGTAAAATCTGCATAAGAAGCCAGCCTCGGGCAGACGTCTTGCGGTTGGCTGTTCTACAGTGGTGCAAGTTATTGAGAAAGTTTATTATTTCAATTCATTTTTAACTGAATTATCTTAACCAGTTACCAAAGTTAAACAATACCCCCTTGGCACACACTTGGATAGACTTGGTCAGGTATTCTTTTACGAACTGTCAAACTAAGACTAGGAAAAGCTCCTATCTCACCCAAGGACAATCGAGCATTTTGAGAATTGGTCTTTTGTACAATTTTTGTAATGCCGAAAGTAAGGGGAGACCTGTGCTCAGCAATGGGTTGATGACGATAATAATAGTGATTATGCTCCAAAACCAATTGACCGATTTCACTATATGGCCGTACCCTTGAGGTCTGATGACAAGGTACTTATTGAACGCGATGCTAAGCGAAGAACTACCAATAATGTTACCAGTTTTCATCTTTACTTAATCCGTATAAAGCTTGCGCCCACTGTACATTGGTTTGGCCCGCCGACTCATTACAGCAGTTCCAGATTATTGTTTCAAGTCCACACAATGGGACGGGACACAAGTTCGCGCCCCATCTCAATGTTTTCCACTTGTGTCGACACCAGCAGTGAGTGTTGTGGGTCGACACATGCAGAAAGTAAGATTAACATCGGCTTATATCAAATGAAGCTTTTTCAATTCAAATTATTTAAGATTTTGCCGTGAAAATGGCGGTATCCCTACATCCATAATTATGTACCTTTCTCCCGTTGGGATAGGCAGATACTACATCTTTCTACATGCTAAGATCCCAAAAAAAAAACAGTAAACCAACTCCCTGACACCCTCTTCTGCTTTATGGCAGTATAAATTAATTATTTTACTAAATGATTCCAAATCGCTAATTGCTATACCTGCTTAAGTTTACGATATTCGCTCAGAATACTCTTCAATGAACAATTTGTGATCATTCCCTATTAATTTGTGCGTGAATGTGACCTGGTTTTATTTTGTATATATTATGCTGATCTTGGGTCGGAACCAACGGAGAAGCACAAACTATTCGCTGATGCGCCATTCGGCGACAGTAAGTAATTTACGGGCGAGCTACATTGTATTTGTAAGAGTAATGTGTTGGTTTATTACGCATCTTGCTTTAATGAGGTCTACGTGTGTCTACGTTACGTAGACGTTCGTAATAATGCCTCTGCTACTAAAATTTTGATGGCAAGACGTGACGCGGACCTCGCCACGATTATGTTGCGAATATTGACACGGCCATATAATAACTCTTGGGAATTTGTTGGATAATTAATAAACAAATGAAATTTAATGCTGGTAAACGTAAATGCATGAAATAATCGATTGTGAAATTCGACTGGATTGCAAACCATAGTTGTAAGTTGTTAATTACAACACCACTGATAATTTTATCGCGTACTTGCTAAGGATTCATCATAAAATAACATATATCTCCGCTGACAAATAGTTTTTGTATTTACTGAGATTTTATATGTAGGAAATCCAAGATTTTTTTTTATTGCAGAATATTCAAGCATTTGACCGCAGTCTCACATGGTGGTAAGTGTTGACACGGTCTATGGTGGAGCAAGCTTGCCTAAAATATACCTATATAATTATGTAGTGATTGATTTCTGTAGAATCAAGAAACAAATCAATCATTTAATAAATTTTTCATAGTACTATGCATTGATGATTATCTTCTGATCAAGGTACAAACATAAGCTTTTACTTCAAAACATAATGACACCTAATTCAATACAAAATGAAAATTGAGTTGCAAAACAGAAGCCTTTAGACTACTAACCCACGTCACTTTGTCGCCACACGATGTTAAAATCCTCGAAATAAAAATGACTACTCGACCATCCCTCCCTACAAAGATTTACATAATCTGTGATATGAGGAAGTATAGCAAAACAACTCCACTAAATCCTCTACACATAAAATCTTTCACTAAAACAAACAAACACGAATATCTCTTCAAATAAAAACAAAAGACTACCGCTACCGTAACAAGTCGGACCAGATTACCGACTCGTCGATCGTGTAAAACTATAAAGGATCACAGAAGGTGGTACATTACGGTGTAGACAGTGCCCGTGATATATGGGACCACCGGACTCACAACGCCGTCTGGAACCTAGATCTATATAGAGTTGTTCCAGTGTGACAAAGCTTCGTGTTAAGATGATGGTTGATGAGAAGAAGAGTAAACATTTTTAATGACACGGTTAAGTTTGTCTCATTAAGCATGATCCCCGAAAAGGAGTATTATGCTAATAGTATTGACTCGTACATAATATTCATGAACCATGAAACTTAGCATGGATATAAACGCACAAGGGTTTAGTGTTAAACGTTTCTATTGCCAGGTCTTCTGTGTCTGCAACTTAGTTTATTAATCTAGGTTTAGTTAATCTTCAGACCATGATTATAAATCTAATAAAAATAAACTTTTTAGCGATGGCATCAGAGGTTTTTATGTTAAAACCACGACATTTCAAACATACATATTTTATAGTCTTGTATTGTCGAAAATGTATTTAAAAAAAAGTTAAAGGTTCACAAAACTCGTTTTTCACATACTATGTTAAATCTTTTTAACTCTTCAGCTTAAACTCAAATCAAAAGAAAATACTTAAGCAGGTATTACCAACTCTATAAACTTCCAGAGTCTACCAAACTCTTTCACGGTTTCTTTTTCGTTTCGCGACCGGAGCAGTGTGCCGATCCGAGTCGGCCGTCTTTGTGTGACCTTCACCTACCAATGTGGGTCTGTGTCCTGCCGCCTTTTTGCCTGACCTCTTTCGTGACACGTGTTTAGGACTTTGTTTTGTATTGGCGAGGACGAAAGTTTGTGAGATGTTAGTCGATTGTGGTAATAGAGAGCAGTCTTTTCTAGAATTGAAATGAGTTTTTACGGTAAGTGTATGGCTTGTCTACTATTATCGCACGGCTACTGCTGCTACTTCTAAATTGCTAAGGATAGGGTTTTTAATCTTTTTATATCAACTAGATTTTATTGAACGTAGAAGTTCTTGAAAAATCCTGAAATATATTTGTTCTACTACAAGTCATTTATCATTACTATCATCATCATCATCGTCAACCCATGTCGTCCCACTGCTGGGCACGGGTCTCCCCTCACTTTCGTAAAGAGGATTATTAGGCCTAATTCCACCACGGGGAGCCCGGTCCGGATCGGTGGATCAAATACCTAATTCCGAAATAATTTTCGGGTAGGCATGTGGCAGGCGGGTTTCTTCACGATGTTTTCCTTTACCGTTTGTTGTTTTTCTTCGGTTATCATTACCACACTGTTAAAACTCCGTATCTATACATTTCATCCAACCACAGCCACCCCTTTATTAATTAGTATCACCAAGTACCACACGAATAATAAATGCAAGACGTTCTCGTATATCAAGACTCAATATCCATTGACATGGTTTTCATAAATCTAAAAACAAAACCGACGAAAATAATCGAGTAGTAGAATAGTAATTTACAATTGACTTCAAGTTACAATTTGCACTAAATTTATCATACAATAACATTTATATCTGAAAATTATTATTCAAATCAAGTTTCATTAATCAACGAGTCGACAAAAGAAAATGTGAGAGGCGATGCTCCTGCGCATATAGTGATGTGACGTGGTAGGTTAAGATTATGGCGTGTGACATCGATGGTTTGATAATCTGTTTTACGTGGAATGGAATAAACCTTTCTGGGGGATCTTTAGATCATCATCAACCCATAACGTCCCACTGCCGGGCACGGGTCTCTCCTCACTTTCGTGAGGAGGGTAAGGCCATAATCCACCACGGGGGCCCAGTCCGGATTGGTGGATAACATACCTACCCCCGAAATAATTCTCGGATAGGTATGTGGGTTTCCTCACGATGTTTTCCTTCACCGAAAAGCGAGTGATAATTACGTACATATGTTTTTGGATCTTTAGATACGTATATAATATAGTTGTAGTGTGTGTATTGTGTATAACAAAGTAAAAAGTAAATTATTTTCTAAAAGTGGTTCGTTGTTATTGGTGGGGTTCTTAATAAAACATTATCGTATTTTCCAATCATTTTAAGAATTATCTCGTGATTTTTCAAAATTACTGCAGTTTTACCAAATATTTAGCATTGACGAGGCATTATTGTTAAAGTTCCAATATTTGTGATATTTTTTCTAACTCATGAATTATATAATACTAAAAAAAAATTAAAAGTCAGGGCTTTTTATTTTACATACAGAATAGACAGTACCTAATAATTTCTGGTCGGGGCGTCACTACAATGTTTTTTTTGTCTGTGACTCCGTAGAGCAAAATCAATCCGATTCATTCCGAAAAAACGGAATGATTAATTAAATCATCGACAAAATAAACTCCCAACACTATTTCGATATTGCGTGATTACAAATGTGTGCGTGAGGTGCCCGCGAGATAATGAAGTATCTGTATATTATAAAGTTCATTATAAACAATTATTTATTGTTAGCGCATGTTTATTAATAAGGCGAGCCGATAGCTGCTACTGGGCCTGTGTTGGCGGTGATTAGGGCTACCTAAGGGATTCATTTAAGAAAGATAAATATCAGATGTCAAGGCATTTTAGCCGCTTTGTTGGGAACTGAGTCAGCCGCGTCTTTATGAGAGTGCCTCCTAGCAACCTTAGGTTGTCGGACGAATCGGGTGACACTTTGGTAATACGGAACCAAAGCTTCAGCTGACGGGTCCAAAGACATTGGCGTGTTCCGGCGTGGTATTAGGGAGGCAGATCGGGCTAGACGAGTGTTACGTCGTACAAATAGAGCGTGGTCGTTACAGTAAGTGCGACTGTATAAAGTACTAGCTGCGCCCTGCGATTTCACCCGCGTAGTTCCCTTTTTGTCCCACGGGAACATACTATTGGGATAGAAAGTACCCTATTACTCAATCCTGGTTATAAACTATCAGTGTTCCTAATTTCATTCGAATCTGTTTAGTAGTTTATGCGTGAAAGAGGAACAAACATCCATCTATTCTCACAAACTTTCGCATTTATAATATTAAGTAGAATTAGTAGGAAGGATATGTGCAATAGTATTGTCGAATACAAGTTTGTCTTTAATTAGAAAGGACATGTTCTGAATTGTCCTAAGACCTCCTACCGACTCGACATCAGATCACCGTCACTATGGTACTGAATAAAACACTTCTAATTAAGGTCAAGGTTTACTAGAAGCGATTGAAAGCTTACGTTACACAGACCCCTGCTTAATCATCAGAACAGCTCGGAAATGCCTTATTGTTGTAGTATCAACTTAATTGCTTTTGTTTTTAGTTTCAAATCGATACGTCAAATAAAACTGGGGTGAAACGAAAGCTTCCCGATTTGTTTACAAGGTTCCAGGCAAAGCTAATAAATGGGAGATAAAAATAGATAAGTTTTCCCTTTTTTATTGTGAGATTACGATTACGATTATATTACTAGGCATATGAGACTTTAGAGCCGATGTCTCAGGGTGACGAGCACAGTGCAGTGTCGCGCAAGATTATGCAATGCAATTTTCTGATTGGCACTGTAACTGTTATGGGCTGGCGTACCGTTTATTATCAAGTGAACGACTTGCTTGTTTCGTCACTCAGTCGAATAAAAAAAATTGATAGCGTAAGTATGGTAGTGAAATTCAATCGCCTGACATCCCTAGCAAGTCCTATAGCTGTCGGGGCTTAGAACGAAAGTAAGCAGCTAGTCGCTGGACTAGAGACCAGATTGCATCTAAAATGTTATACTTACTTATTTTTTATTTATAACAATCGTTTCAATGGACTTTTGTAGACTATGACTTTTGATGGTTTAACCACTACTGGGTACTAGAGAGAAAATGATACTAAATTACAACTATTTATGTTTATCCGACTGAGGAGGGCGTTTCACGGTTCAGTATCGTCCGCAGTCAAGGTTTTTTTTGTTGAGCTTAATATTTTACGTAGCGTGGTTTTTGATATTTTATTTAAAATCCGATTTTTACGCGGCCGTGTATATGATTTTTTAAATTTACTTTGTAGGTTTTGGCTTCAGCCGATTTTTGCATTTGGTCCGTGTCAAGTATTAAAAAAAGACTATGCAGATTATATGTATAAAATTTAGTTAAACTGTCTTGTCTACTAAATTTTTTTTATGAGTTTTGAAGAAATTACACATTATTTTGGGTTTGATCTAACTTTTAACCGGTATGTCCAAAAACTAATAAGTCATGACCTTAGATTTCAAAAAGTTTATCTCATGTGATTTCAGTGATGGCGAATTAATAAGGCGACTACGTAACTTCTGTTGCAATATATTTTAATCAATTAATTGTAACACACATAGTCAAAATGTAATAGGGACGACTGGCTCGTCTTATTCCTCAGTTATATAAAAAAAACAATAACACACAATATAAGAAACAAAACCAGACCTAACCCTAAAACAGCTAAGTACTATTAATATCGCCTATTGAGACAAACATTTTTATTAAGCGTTTTAAAAGGCTGAACCATCGACACAAAAAGAAGCTCAGTACTTTGAACCTTCCACTTTAATACAACCGTACTAACAAATAACATTTGCATTTTGCACCCCTGAGCTTCATCAAACGAATACCTACGTTTACGCACTCGCGTCGCATAGTTTTATGTAGCACCGACATTTCAACCCTATGGAGTGAAGTGGTCCATTTGGGCCGTTCGATAAAAAAATAAGTCCAAAAAAGTACCGCGCCACCCCTAGGCTCGGCGGAAAAAAAACAGATAAAAATGGGCCTGCCTCGTAATTTAAGCGTCGTACCAGTTGTCGATAACTGGCGGCACCGATTTGAAAATACTTTTGAGAATGAACTAGATTAGTTGGATAATCACAATAGTGTAGTGTTAGGCAGTACACACCTCATTCTTGAAGTGATACTTTTTTATCGACGTATGGGAGAAATTTTATAGCAATCGTCACACTTTTCTGTTACGTTCGACCGTCACGCGCCACGATGATAATATAATTCACACTTTTACGTGAAGGTTTATTGAAAGACATTTTCAGATATTTCGTCTAATCTAATCTATGCTGGGGGCATTTTGAACATGACACAGCCAGTGTAGTGTTAATTTCCATAGCGACAAGACTCCTCCGTTTTTTATCGGGTTTCATCATTTTCTACAAAAATAGGCTCTCGATAAAGATATTTCAGTAATCCATGTGGAATTTATAACTATACCCATGTGATCCATCTTTATTTTATCCAATACAGACGTTGTAGAATCATTCACATCTTATATTAGAAAGTACCAGTTAACTTTTGATATTTACAGTCACAAAAACGTATGACTCTAAATCTATATAAACTAGAAAAAGCTCACAATGTCAGCTCTCCCAAAAATAATAACATAAAGCAAAAATAGACGTATTAAAAAAATTAACCTCCGTCAAAAAAGGTTGGCAACACTTCCGATGGGGGTACAGCCACAGATTAAATAATAGGAAGCCTACGTACAGTGAACATATAATTTATAGAGAAGGCACTCATGTTACGCTGACGGTTCTCATAGGAGTATGAATTATTTGGCCGTATTGACAAAGGGATATTGAATACTGAAGGTTTTATGGACTAGGAATAATAAGAACGGTGGTAGCAAAACGGTTATATTAAGATCTGTCCGTTCGAACCTTGGTTCTCGCGAATTCACTGACGTTTATCAACCTACACTGGGCCAACATGGTGAATTCTGGCCATACTCTCCGTTGAGAAAGTTAGAGATCCAGCAGTGAGAATTCAACTATGCCAATGATATGTACAACCCAGTATCCACTAACGAGACTGGATCAGTGATCGAAACTAGACCAAAACATCTTGAGGAAGGCTGAGGGCTGAAAAATTTGGCGCAATATAAAAAAAGAGGTCAACTATGTTAAACAGTGGACCGATTAAGGCTGATGATAATGACGATGTAGGTTTTTTTTTATCACGCTTTTGATGGACGTTCATCTCAGACCACATAATTACTTCAACTCAGGTGAGATAGCCTCAGTTCCAGCGCAGAAACAAAAGGAGCTTGTAACATACGAAGTTATTTGCAAAGAGGTAAATATCAAAACACCTTTTTGACTAAACTCAACGTTTCGATTAAGTTGCATTGACTGTGGTCCGAGGAGATTGAATAATGTAACCATTGGCGAGTGTTATCGTTTGCTTTTTAATGTACCTTAGCTGATACGCTTAGAAATAAATCTCGACGGGAATACTACTAAATCCTGTACTGAAATTCACATAGTAGATCTTTTAACAATCTTTCCGATTGAAATTACGATAGTCGTTAAGGAGATAGTTGAAGAAAAGGCACCACAACATCCTCATCTATAAGCATCCGCAAAATCTTCCCATGGCAATGATAAAATATTCCACTGCAAATCACCTCATTCCGCCCACTTATCGTATCAACATTCGCATATGCTGACCCAATAATATAGTCGCATAAGTGGTTGGAATAGTCGTCGTTATAAGCACCTATCCTGCAGGATCTCTAAACATAGTCACAATGGCTATGGTCATCATTCAATTGTGGCGGTGGAAATGGCCCCGTTAACTACAATAGGGCGATCATGTGTTGCATTTCTTATCGTTTGTTTAGACGTAGGATTTTTGTTCGAAAACCCCGTGTTTTAGTTTTTATTTTTGGTTCGGCTTTGCACAGATTTGTGTGTTCAGCCAGTGTCAAAATTTTTTTTTACGTTTTGGCTCTGTATGATTATTGCATTAACCAGTGTCAAGAATAATAAAAATAATATTATAGCGGTCAAGGTGCGCTTGTTTTAGGGGGCTATTACTGTTTGGCTATGAAAAAGAGTCGACATCAGATTTTATTTACCACGTCCGAAGATACCTCGTCTTTCGCTAGGTAGGTATTTTACAGTCTAACAATTTATAGTTCTAAGGTCAGATGTAAAATCGCATCGGCCTTGGTAAAGTGCTGGTGAGTTACAACGTTATGATTCCTTTTAATAGAAGGGGAATAGGGTTCTTTAGGATGGGACGTTATTAGTTTGACTTTGCTAGGACGGGATTGAATGAGTATGGTCTGCAGGCATGGTTACTATATTTTTATTCTGTGGTAACTGTTCAATTATGTTAAATAGGTGCTAGTTATACCAATCATGTTTTTTTTTCGTTTTCGCCTCGCACGATTTGTGCATTTATTTTGTTTTATATATTTGCTAAAGAGTCAAAATGTCAAGTCCTAGTCAGTAGGAAGTCAAAGCAGAGATACGATTCAGTGGTGGGTGTTTTACGGAAACTTCTTGGGAGTTTTGGAGTAAACTCGAAATGAAACGTTTTTTGTGTGAGTGTGAGTGTTTTCTAATGTTTAGTGGGCAAATGCCCACACTCTAAAGTACACTCAAATGAATAATTAATAAATAATATTCTACCAATATACGTAATAGTAGGTACACCAAAAAATACAAGCTTGAGAAAAAAAAAAACAAACTTAACAACGACATAAATTTTTGGTTTCCCGCCAAAACTCCATCCCAATGTTCTCTTGCCAAGTTTTATTTTTTAATTCAATTTTCTTTATTTACACAACTTAAAAAACAAGAATTACATATAGATAAAATTATATAGAAAACTAAAACTTAAAAATCTGATCCATGAGTCAAGTGCCAAGAACACTGGCTGCATTTCCACGTTGCCAAGTTGACTTTAAATTGTAAAATTAGAATAACGTAGGTACTGAAATAAAATATGTAAGTATGTCATATTGATTTCACAGATGCGCAACGTTGTTTGAGTGATATTAAAAGTTTCATACACTGTGCTATGTTCGACTTTTCTGAATCAAAAAAAAACCGGCTTCGTTTTATTTAAACTACAGCACGAACGACATTACAATTAAAAGCCTTTAAAAAAAGCAAATTTTACTGAAAAATTTAAGTTTTAATTACTCAACTATTATATGTTAATATTATTATCCTGGAAATTCTTTAGGATTTTCGATCTGTTTTTTTTTGTAATCCTACCATATGACCATCCATGTAAACTTTTTATTTCTACATCATTATATCGATAACTGGGTCGCCTCCTTTTATTAGAACTCATTCAGCCAATATTGCCAGTACGCGTCGCCATAATCACGAATTCATAAAACAGCCTAACCGATATCGACTCGTCCACACATGGGTATCCCCGTATTTTTAATCGAGCATTTTTATCTCGCCCTATCATTTCGCGTTACCAAAATAAGCTCATTTATAACACGCGGGGGCTGAACAAAAACAAAAATTTGAATAAGGAGGGCATTATTTATCGCCGCCCCAATGAAGGCCGTTAATGTGATTTTTTAATAAAAAAAAATACACGAGCCAGCCAAACGAGGATCATGTATCATCGCGTTTTTCGGACAGTCATTGTCGGTGAATTTTTTTTTCATATTTACCTAACTGGCACAAACAAGTAGTAGGTGTTAATCAAATTAATTGCCGCGTTAATTGCGCTGGCAGCGATCGTTATGTTAAATAGTTTGTATTATCTCTGACCTCTGTTTCAATTCAAGGGTGACACAACATTGAATGGACCTCTACAATATACTTTGGTTAGTCGTCCCAACCAAGTCAAAATATTACAAAAAAGTGCTGGCCACACCTTTTGATGACTATACCCTTGCCTAATTAAAAAAAATATCGCTCCCTCAGAACGCGTTGTCACGTTCCATATTCGCGCGTTAATTACACGTCATTCTTTTTTCAAAAAGCGCGCCAATGACTCGCACAATTAAAGCTGTGTACAGACAACGGGAAGACGCGACATAAAGCCGGCATACACAATGCGTCCTCAGCGAAATTTGCCGCAGGGCTAGCGAAATTAACAAGGCGATTTACACTTGACACTACGCGCCTGTTTTCCACTAGGCACTCTTTTCGACACAGTGTGCGCTGATGTTACGCGTACTTTATTTTCGAAACGGTTGCATGCAAAGAGGTTTCATAACGCCAACTTTGTTAGCTACCAGAGTTGAAGTTTTAAATTCAAATGTATTTTTACTCTGTGGCGTGGCGGGAAAAAAGGTGGCAAAGCGTGAATGTTCGTAACTCCTCCACATATCGCAGTAATTGTGTGAAATAAAGAGCTTTGTATCATTATTTTTCTGTTTTATTTTCACAAGTGTTCTGCTTTTGTTCGTGTTGTTAATGATGTTTATGATTGTTTGTATACCTTTGTAGAGTTGAACTTACTCTTCGTAATCTGTATCTAGGATTTCGATAGTTTTTTTGCATAAATGTAACTGGCCAGTGTTATTTTTGTACCTGGTGACCTATTTTCAAAAAGAAAAAAGTAATGGCCTATCCTACACTACCATACAAGGCAATATTGACATAGTGTTAGACGTGCAGTAAACTGGAATTAGTAATGAAGTTGCAAAGACCTCTTTGTTTCGAAGAAAAACTTGGAAATAGCCGCAGGAGACAAGCTTTTGAGCTTTCTTGTTACAAAATGTCGAGATAAAAGCTTCTAACTATTGTAAGGTTTTCTTATCTTTCTGTTTCTTAACTCTTGATCTCTTTTACTCCAGTCCTTGCGTGCCACTATTTATTTCTTATTCTTTACTTTTATTCGTTTATTAATTCTAAATTCTTATGTCTCTATTTTTATATTGCTTGTAAACATTACTGAAAGATGTCTAAATTTTACTAATGTCATTTATAATCTTATTTCTAAATTCTGTTGTATTCTCGTACAATTCAATAATTTGTATACAGTTTTATTTTTAATTTATGATATTGTATCAGGCAGCTTTTAACCTTATCTTTCTTAATTTTCAAATTTTCAAATTGTAGAATTACTTATTGACAGTTTTGGAAGTGATGCCTGGAAAACGCACTGACATTTGGCAGTTCTTGATTGGCTTTGGTCTGAGCCTCTAAAACCTTGAAAATTGCAAGAAGAAGTCCTCAAGCACTTTTGAATCTTTACTTAATTGTTATAGTCCTGAAGAAGTCTTGAAGTTTAAAACATCGGAGCCCTATAACCCTCCGGTGAAGGCCGCTCTCCACGAGCGCCTCCCCGCCTTTGGACACCAGCTTTCTGCCGCAGTCCTCGCCTGCCCTAGCCTGGGCTCACTCTTCATAAGTATCTTCATGAAGATCAATTACGTCTTTACCGTCTTAAACAGTGCTTCATTCTAGACCGACTATTTCTAACCATTTATTTCTAAAGACTTAACTTCCAGTTTATTATCGCGAGTGACCACATTTTCTCTTTCTATCTTCAAAGACTTTAATCCTTAATTTTAATTTCTTATATTAATATATATATTTTAAGCTGTCTCCTTTTTTTCCTCCTTTTGGGTCCTTCTCATAGGAATAGGGAGGTAGCCTTGATAACGTGTACTTTACACTCTTTTGCCAAAATTGGTAAAGGGGTGTAACGTTACACTATGTGTTGAGATATTTATCTTCCAAGAAAGTATACTTGTAATATTATGGGTAGTTTTATACTAGTATGTTATCTGTGGCACTGAAGCTAGCTAGGAAATGTCTAAATATTAATAAAAAAGGTCCTAAAAATTGGTTTTGAAACCAAATATAGGTACATAATAACTACAATTGCCAAAAAAAAACTTTATTTTATCGTTTTAAATATTTTAGAAATGGATAGTAGGTATTTCAAATAATAATAAATTCTAATCTTATCAAATCTTAGATCTAGGACGAAATTTGCAAGTTTAGAAGGCCCAGAAAAAAAAATGGGATGAAAGACTAGATCCAATCTTTCCCAAATGGCACATTATCGTTGCACCACCACTAAGAAATAACGTAGTGTTCAGAAGTAACCGAACTCTTTTCCAAATTCAAATTAACACGTATACTTACCCTTTTTTCTTGTGACTTGACCTTTTTAGTTAACATAAAATTTATTCAATCCAACAGCAAACGTTTATCACCAAACAGTTAACACACAAGTTATTCAATCCCAAACTAAAGGATTATTCACCAAACATGCTACAGGAATTGTGAAAACATAAACAAACTTGCACAATTATGCAGATTTTATGTCACCCCTAATTGCCAAGTTATTTAAAGAGGTTTCTGTTAATTTCCTTCGAGGGAAGCAACCCTCTAAAAAGATTCTCTTTCTTTGAATCACATTTTCTTTTCTCGAAAGCGCATGTAAATTTTATTAGAGAAATTATCGATGGGGTTCCAGGCGGAGATGTAATAAAAAATGTAATTAACATCTTAAAAAGATTTCAAGGGATGACACGGCATAAACAATATTTTATCTTTTTAATTTTAATAATTGCGTTTGAAAAGTTTTTTTTATTTGGTTTACGTAAGTCACTGTCCATTTCTGAGACGTTACTTTTTATTCTTATTTTTTTCACTGTTGATTCAAAGTATAAACCCAATACAAAGTGTCAGTTTTGATTGAAAACATATACAGAAGCGGAGATGTAAATAATCTATGTCTAGATGTCTATGGTGATGCCTATATTGTCTAGATGTATGGATGTGTATGTATCGAGATGAGTATATTTCAGTTTACAGTCCGTTTTAATTAAGAAATACTAACCAAACATTTTACAAAGGCAATATGAATTAATTATCTTATGAGCTTTACACGTAGACTTATGTCGATAAAATACCTAACTTTCGACAATGTAACTGGCCAATAAAAGTTTAACCATAAAAATGCATATTTTTTTAAATATCGTGTAACAAAGCATACTTTCGAATTCAGACAAAACAAATGAAATCTACATAATATTAATCACAAAACTGGCCAGTAACATTAAAAATGAAATACGAACGCCAAATTCCAAATTCGAAACTATCGAATTAACCGAACGGTGGGGACTCGGTAAGGTCAGGGGTACACCACCCCGCCCGCTTGATCATTTATAATGCCAAAATGTTTTAATTAAGATGCTGTAAAATGTAATTTACATGCAAATTCGGTTTATGTTAATGTGCCGCGTATATCTGTTTGGGTGCGTGCTTGCTATCTAATTTTGCGACAGTGTGTACCGTCATTATCTTGGCTCTAATGAGAAATCTGGCGACGGCTTGATGTTTGCATAATTAAAGTTGCGGTCGGGGTTCGTTTTGATTGTTGTAACGATAAAACGCACGCTTCTAATTCTTCTAGCACTTGATTACACCAGTTTGTAATGTCGTGACAAAGTTTCCTTTTGTTTAACAGATTTTCGGTGCCGTGACTAAACGCCGTGCCCTTTTAACACGTTATGTGAAGATAAATAGTTGAGTATCGAATACCTTGGTCAAGAAAGAAAACAGTAGAGTAAGGTTTTGTTTATTTTTGTTTATTTAGTTTCAATTGGTTTGAGCTGGTTTTGTTAATACTATAATTATAATATAATATTAATATGTAGTCTAGAATTATGGACATAAATTAATATAAGAGACTATTCCAATGAGCCCAAATACGATATCTGTGCTGTAGGAGTTGGGTTGTGAAGATTCCAGGGTATGACTGCAGCATCGCCTGCAGGTCAAAGATCAAAGAAAATTTCAGAAGAGGTCAAAGAATATTTCGAATCGAACTGACGTGTGGTAGTTGCTCACACCCCTTAATCGACTAAGTATCGTCAACCACACCTTTGCCACATATTCATCCTCTAAGCAGTAGTGTGCAAACGTTACTGTGTTCCGGTTTGAAGGGCACTGTTTTCAGCGAGATTACTGGGTATATGAGACTTCTGAGATGATGTCTCAGGGTGACGAGTGCCGCGCAGGATTATGCAATGCAAAGTTCTGGGTGGCACTGACTTGCTCGTCCGTATCTCAGTAAAATAAAAAAAAACTCACTGAACCGTCAACAGACAGAACTCCTCGCGAAAGCAATGGCATCATGCGATGATGAGGTCAAACACGATCTGTATTAAGTCTAGAATGTCTTCATAAAACAATATCGACCCCAAATTTTCGAGATAAGTCAAAACACCCCTCGACACTACATAAAGCAGTCGTCAAGGGGTTAAGGGGGTCGGAGGGGGTTGTTATTCGTTTTTATTGGAATAAATTAGCGGAATTGTCCCCGGTCCGTGCCTAATGAATGTCTTGTGGACGGGTTGTCGTCTACTGAGTTTACTTTAATTAATTGATTTAATGAGAATTCGGAGTTTATAGTCCATTTTATAGCGACGAATTTGGAACAAGTTTCTTAACGTCATTAGGGGTAATAGAATCTATTTACCTACGTAAGAGATAAAAAAACTTGTGTTATAATAATATATAATACCTAGCTAGTAGGTACTCCAGTGGAATAACACAAGATTTCAGAAGAACGGTGAATTTTTAGCCAAAAAAACATGGTGTCAAAATGAAGTGAATCTTAAAAAAATCGTGTGTGTTTTTTCTATACGTTGGTAGTTTTGGTAAGTATTTATAGGTACAGCGCTACCAACCTTATGCTTATAGTCACCGTGTAATAATAATTTGATAGAAGAAAACTTTATTTATATTAGGTGTTAGGTGGTTTTATCAAGCGGAATATTGACCATTATGTTTGTTTTGGTTTGCGAGTTGGTTCCTTTGGTTTTTCTGTTGTTATTTAAAACCTATAGTTTCTTCCTTTTCAAACCTCGAACACAATAGTTTTTATGTCAGCCAAGCAAGCATTATTCATCTGAAAAAATAATAAACCTCCTGTTTGCTTCACCGTAGCCGGGTTAAGCTTTAGAGACATCCTAATACAATTTACTTATAGTTACAGAGTATTTAAGGTATTTGAAAGCAGAAAAGTCACTTTTTTCTTTTTAAAACGAAATAGTTTTAACGGCAGCAAAGCATTATTGATTCGAAAAAATAAAAAGAAATTCATCATTAACATAAAGTACAAAATAATTAACCTATAGTTACAGATTATCTAATCATCATCATCATCAACCCATATCGTCCCACTGCTGGGCACGGGTCTCCCCTCACTTTCGTGAGGAGGGTTAGGCCATATTCCACCACGGGGGCCAGATCCGGATTGGTGGATCACCTACCTACCTCCGAAATAATTCTCGGGTAGGTATGTGGGTTTCCTCACGATGTTTTCCTTCACCGAAAAGCGTGTGATAATAACGTAAATATGTTTTACAAGAACCACATTGGTACGTGCCCGCACTGGAATTTGAACTCACGACCTTCTGATTGGAAGGCGGACTTTCCACTAGGTTACCACCGCTCTAAGGTACTAATTTAATACTAGCAATCTTACTTTCTTCCCTTTCGAAACTCAGCCCCAATAACTTTTACATAAGCACAGAATTATTAATAAAAATAAAAGAGAAATTCCTTAATATAATACAATTTGCTAAATAAACCTCTGATGTGCTAGTTAAATGAGTGTCAAGTCGACGGAACGCGCTGAGAGCCCTCTGCGCCTCACACCGAGATTCTTATAACATTGGGGACAGGGAAGGAAAAGGTGGGTAAGTTAGAACTTTTTTGAAGTAGAACTACTTTACGCACGCTTGACTTGGGGAGAACGCGTAAACTGGAGAACGCGTTACGAAAATTGTGATCGGGCGAAGCGAAAGGAAGTTGAGAGGGAGATATTTGAGTTAGTAAAGATAGAAAGAGAGAGAGAGTTAAGTTTCGCATATTTTTTTAAATATCTTTTATGAAATATATTTCTTTGAAATAATTATTTACTTGAAGTTTCACTTCTTCTATGTGTCCCAGCACACATTTCGTTTTTTTTTTAGTAGTAGGGCTCTTTGGCAAAGTCCGCCTGTGGACCTTTCCCAGATATTCATCCGCCAATCAGCAGTGTTCAAACATTACTGTGTTCTGATATAGGCACTGGGCACTGTTTCCAGCGAAATTACTGGGTATATGAGACTTTAGAACCGATGTCTCGTAGCTGTTCTTATATCTGTAATTATTAGTATGTTTAATATGTATTGATATTTTGATACTGATGACAACTTTTTTTTTTTTTTTTTTTTTACCTGGGGAATGCAATTACGCATACCACCAGACCCGGGTGAGGGCCGGGTGGTTATGTGGGACTCCCCCGCCAGTCTGACGGGTATACCCACTAAACCCCAGGGTGTTCCACCGGGACGCCTTTGTTGTCGGGGCAACGGGTGCGAGAGTGGACTTCCGCGGCCCCGACGGCGTTGGTCCTCAAGGGAGAACCCCATCCCGTTGCAGGAGTGGAGAGGAGTGCTCCACTCCGTCTAACTTTGTGAGTGTGGCGCGCGGGAACACCGCGCGCGCCGCCTCGAGGCATACGAGTGGGCGGCGGACGTACACCCGGTCCGCCGCCCAAGCCTCTGTTATGGGGGCCGGAGCAGGGCGTTGAAGAATACTCTTCTTCGACGCCCCGCTCGCCGGCTGCGGAGGGGAAGTTCGGAGGTGATATCCCGTTCCCGCTCTGCAGCCTCCTTCTGCGACATCACCTCTTCGCAGAAGGTTTCTCCGGCTTGCCAGGACCTCTCGTCCCCGACCATTGACTTAATCAAGGTCGGGAGCGAGAGGTCGGCCCCCACTGCTGCGACGAGTTCACGGCGCTCGCTTGCCCAGCCTGGGCACTCCTCAAGCGTATGCTGCGCCGTGTCTTCGTCGCAGCCACAATGGTGACACTTGGGTGTCGGCTCTCTTCCGGCTATGCGGTGCAGGTACTTCCCGAAGCACCCATGCCCCGTAAGCACCTGCACCAGCCGGAAGGTGAGAGACCCGTGAGCCCTGTCCAGCCAGTCCTGGAGGACCGGCCGGACAGCCTCGACAGTCCTTAGTCCCGCTCCAGGTGCGGCCAGCCTTTCTGCCCAATTCCGGAGTAAGGACTGCCGAGCATGGAACTTCCACACTTCAATCGCCCTTGGCGGGGGGCTTTCGCCTTGGAGGCGGAGGTTCATGCGCCACTCGAACATGTCGGCATGCATTTCCGCCTCCAGGTCCCACGGAGGGGACCCCGCCAGCAAGCACGCCGCCTCGCAGGAGACGGTGCGATATCCACGGATTACCCCGACGGCCATCACCCTCTGAGCTCTCCTCAGCAGGGTGATGTTCGGCCTTGTCAGGGCACCCGCCCATATGGGAGCCCCATACAGGGCCATGGACCGCACCACCCCCAGATATAGGCGGCGCGTGCTCTCCTTTGGCCCCCCGAGATTCGGAAGCAGTCGCCTGAATGCGGCGGCTGCCCCTATCAATCGGGGGACCAAGCGAGTGAAGTGCTCGCGGAAGTTCCAGCGGCTGTCGAGGACGAGTCCCAGGTACTTCATACTCGACCCGACCTCGACCCGGGCCTCTCCGATAGTGATGTGGGACCCTCGCGGCGGGGCTTTACGGGGCCCATGAAAACACAGGGCCTCCGTTTTGCTCAGGGCCACTTTGAGTCCCAGCATTCCTATCCTGCCGACAACCAGTGTCACTGCCTCCGTGGCAAGACGGGCAGCCACCTCGAATGTGTCTCCCCGAGCCATGACCAGCGTGTCATCTGCGTAGCATGCCACGCCTGCGCCCGATGGGAGATCACCCCGCAGAACCCAGTCGTAGCCGATGTTCCACAGGAGGGGTCCCAAGACGGACCCCTGAGGAACACCGCACGACATCTCCCTGCGATGGAGTTGGCCATCTCGCCCCGGGTACGAAACGTACCGCTCGGAGAGGTAGGCTCCGACTATCCGACTGAGGTAGGGAGGCACGCCGTGGTATTTAAGTGCCTCCTCAACACACGCCCAGGGCAGGGTGTTAAAAGCGTTGGCAATGTCGAGCGACACAGCCAGCACCACCCCACCCCGGGCCACAGCGTCCTCCGAGTAGGCCTTGACACGTAAGATTGCGTCGACAGTTGACCGGCCTACTCGGAAGCCAAACTGCTCGTCGGACAAATCCGGGCCCACCTCGCCGAGGTGCCGGATGAGGCGATTTGCGATTACTCGCTCGAATAGTTTGTCCGCCTCATCCAGCATCACTATGGGGCGGTAGGCTGAGGGAGATTCCGCGGGGCGCCCGTCCTTCTTCAAAAGGACGAGCCTGCCCGTCTTCCACAGTGCGGGGAACCGTCCCGTCCGCAGGCAAGCATCGAGAAGCCTGCGGAAACGGTCCCCCAGCTCATCCAACGCCAAGACCCAGGTTCGGCCGGGAATGCCATCCGGACCCGGGGCCTTGTTCTTGGCTCGTAGCCTGAGAACGGCCGCCCCGAGTTCACCCTCTGACACTCCCGGCACTTCCTCTTCCTCAGGCGCTGCGGCTTCGGTGCCCACACGGGACTCCGTTCCCGGGGGGGCCATTGCCGGAGGCACGAGTTCCGCTCGGCCCGGGAACAGTGTGGACACCACCTGCTCCAGCAGCTGCGGCTGGAGACTCTCCGTGAGCGGGGGGGCCCATGGACGGAGCTTGTTCCGTATCATTTTGTACGGGCGCCCCCACGGATCACGGTCGAGAGTCTCCAGCATCTCCTTGTTCGCCTGGGTCTTGGCGTTGCTGATGGACAGCTGCAGATCCCTGACCGTTTCACGATAGGTCTCGTACAGCTGCCCTTCAGCCTCCAGGTTTCTTTGGCGGCGGCGGCGGCTCCTGGTGTACCGGCGTCTAGCTGCCACGCAGTCCGCGCGGCGTTCAGCTATCACCTGAGACCACCAGTACACCCGACGCTTGGGAGGCAGCGCCTTGGCCCGCGACATGCAAGCGTCGCAGACCTGTGTCATTGCCTCCCGGAACCACTTCGCCTCCGCCTCCACCTCCACGTGACCGTCCGTTGGGGGGGGAGAGAGCCAGGCCTGGACGATCGAAGCCTCCACCAGCACTTCGCGGTCCAGGCTCTTCATCACCCATCTGGGCGTAGCTGGGGCGTACCTCCTTGGGCGACTCGGGGTATCTGGAGAGGTGGAGACGTCAAACCGTATGTAACGGTGATCCGACAGCGTCTCCACGTCCTCCAGAACCCTCCACTCACGTACGTTGCGCGCGATGGCAGGGGATGCGAACGTGATGTCCACGATGGATCCCCCCTGCCAACGCACGCACGTGTTGACCGACCCTTGGTTCAGAACCTCCAGGCCGGTCATCGTCGCCCATTCCTCCAGAGCCTCGCCGCGAGCATTGGTCGCAGGGGAACCCCAGGCCAGGGATTTGGCATTGAAGTCCCCCGCGACGAGCGCTGAGCGAGGTTGGAGCTGTCCAAGTACAGCCCCCAGCCCGCCCAGAAAAGACTCGAACTCGGCGAGGCTTCTGTTAGGTGAGAAGTACACCCCAACGAGCACTCTCCCCCTCCAGTCGACGGCCACGTAGCCTCTGCCCCTCGCCAGCACCGAGAGGGGCGCTACTCCGGCAGCATGGGATGCAATAATGGCCACCGAACCGTCCACGTCGCCCGCCCAACTGCTGCTGGAGGGGACGAAGTACGGCTCGGCGACCACGACGATTTCTGCCAACCACTCCGCCATGCTTTGCAGGAGAAGGTCCTGCGCGCCGGCGCAGTGGTTGGCATTCGTCTGGAGGAAACGATGGGTCATCCTAATTAACAGTTACTTCCATCGCCTCCTCCTCCCCCGCCCGCTTCCCTGCTGCTGGAGAGCAGCTAGGTGCTGGTGGGGGCTTCGGGGCTGTTGCAGCCCCGATTTTCGCCTTCTTGGCTTTGGGTGGGGAGCAGGACTTGCTCCCCACCCGGTGGTCCGCCGGTTTTTTCGCAGCTGCGCACAGGGAACACCGTGGCGCAGCTGCGGGACATTTGGCCGCCTTGTGGCCGGCTTGACCGCAGCGATAGCACTCATCGCTGCGGTCGACCTCTGCAGTGCATTGGGCCCGCACGTGGCCTTTGTGTAGGCACCTGTGGCACTGCATCTGTCTGGGCTGCAGCAACTTTACCTGTGCCGCAACCCAGCCGACCAGAAGGCGACCTCCATCCGCCAGTTTTTTGGCCGCTGCCACCGGGCAGCGTATCCAGACGGAGAGGGAGCCCTGGGAGTCTTGTCTCAGCTCCCCTGTCTTGACAGACCCCTCAGGGCACCCCCCACGCTGCGCTATGGCAGCAACCACCTCCTTGGTGGAGACCGAGTCGTCCAGGCCCGCGATACGTATGTCCGCACACTTATTGGGCCTGGACACTTTTACGGTTTCCCCGTCTAGCGCCTCTCTAAGCTTCTGGGCCAAGGCATCCGCCTTGGCCCCGCTCGTGGTCCCCGGGATTTCCAATATGCGGCCCCCCGTGGCCGCCTTTCGGAACCGGAGTCCCCCGGGGATTTCACAGGAGACCAAGTCAATTTTCGACTTGGCCTCCTGAATGACCTGGGCGTATGTTACGCCCTTCTCCTCGGCCCCAGGCTGCAGCGTTAGTATCACAGCTGAGGACCGAGGGGGGCGCAACTTAACCGGGGTTGGCTGACTACGGGGCCTTGCCGGTGCCGGCTGGCCACGAGGCTTAGCCGATGGTGCGACCGACGACTGCGGGCCGGATCTCTTGTTGGGCCCACGCCTTGTCACCGTCGACCATCCTTCGGCGAAGGACTCGGAGGCCGGTGGGAGGGCGCAAGACGTGGGCGCCGTCGGGGCTGTATTGGAGGAGGCAGCACCCTTCTTCTTCTTCTGCCCCTGTTTACCCTTCTGGGTCACAGGGGCAGCTGACCTCGTATTTTCGGTCGCCAGCGGAGGAGGTGTGGGAGCCACTTTCCTCGCTGGCGCCTTTGCGGGTGCCGCCTTTGCAGCCGGAGACTTATGGAGCGCAATTGCCGCTGCTGCAGCCGCATTTTTCCGGTCTGCCGCCAGCGGAGGTCGGAGACGCTTTTCAGGCAGGAGGCGATCCTGCAGTCCATCGAAGCGGGCGTTGACCATCTCGCCAACCTGCCGCATGATGGACTGGGTCACCTCCCCCATGAAGTCTTTCAAGACCTGGGGCCCAGCGATCTCCGACCTCTCTGCTTGCTGAGGGGGCCGAGGCTCCTCCGGAGGGCGCGAGCTTCTCAACTCCGTGCGCAACTCCGCCATTTCTTTCCGGAGGTTCTCGACCTGGCCCTGGAGGCGGACATTGTCCGCCTGTAATTTGTCCGTCTCTTCCGTGGACGTTCTGCAGCGCAGAACGTCCATGGCGACCTTTATGGACGCCGCCGCCTCTTTGAGGGCCCGCACGTAGGTACCCTTCAGGTTCCTGGACTTGGTCGCGACACTCAAGATGATTTCAACATCATCCCCGACCTGTTTGCTGAGTGCCGCGGCCGTCCGCTGGTCCCCCATATCTGACGCCAGCCCAAGCGCCGCCCGACTCTTGTCAGCTGCACGGGTCATCTCCTCCACGTCCCTTTCCGCTGCGGCCCCCCGCTTCTCCGCTGCAGCCTTTTGCGCGAGGAAGGATGATTCCCTCCAGCTGCGCGTAGGCCTCGCAGCCTTGGCAGGGGGAGCTGTGTCCACTGTCAACACCTGCCCCTCGTCGTCCTTTAGATGCCGCTTCCGCCAGAAGCGGCTTGGCGATGGGGTCCCAGACCTTCGCGGACCTATCGTCTCAAAGCTCATATCTGATGAGTCTGTGTCCGGTTGGTTCGCCATCCCGGCTGAGGCGGCAAAACCATCGTGTACACCCAGAGTGGGTGTGTTGCACCGAGTGAGGAGCACTCGTGCCTCCTTCACCACCTCCGGTTTTTCCGCAGGCAAATCAGAGTCCGGTATCGATACTGATGACAACTAGCTCAACCCTATTTCTGCTCTCTATCTTGTCCATCCAAAGGTTGGCAGGCAGAGATCGCTTTAAGCGTTAAAATCACCCATTGTACCTATTAGTAATTTATGTTTTTTCTCTGTCTGTTTTTTTTTACATTTTGGTGTCAATAAAGAGTTATCGATCTATCTATATAGGTATCTGTTATGGGCAGGAGCGGCGCTTACTGTCAGGTGAACGACTTGCTCGTCTCGTTACGTCGTAACGTAACATAACTAAAACAAAATAATGAAAAAGATACATGGACTCTAACTATTCAAGCGCTTCTTAGCAACAACTTACCATAATACTTAGTTTTAGTTTTAGTTTTAGACATCAATGTATTAGACGTTAAGAATACAGCTTGAAAAAAAAAAACGTTTCTTGCCGGTTCTTCTCGGTTGGGTGTATTCGAAATCCGGCGAATGAGTCAGTGAACTAATATATAAATAAATATATATGAAAAATATATAATATAAATATGTATATATATAGTGACTTTGAATTTTAAAAAAAGTGTATACAAATTATAAAAACCAAAAAATACACTTACTCTACTTGTCCAACGAGTCACAAAGACAAAAGTAGGCGCGGCTGCCTTCCCTGAAACGAATAGCCGGGCGGCGAGCTTTTCTCACTCTCTTAAACGCTCTCACCGGACGTACTGCGACTGAGCTGTTTTGATACTTGGAAAGGCGGTCAAGTGCAAAATCAGATTTTCAATTAGAGGTCATTTGGGGCATAAATTTATTATCTTGACTGAAATTCAATAAAAAAGCGAAATGTGTGCTGGGACACATAATAGAAGTAAAACGACAACTACAAAATTATTTAAAAAAAAATTTCAAACAAGATATTTCAAAAATATAAGAAACGTAACTCTCTCACATTTAACAGAAAATTTTTGTGACACAAAAAAAAAACAATTAGGTTTTTAATATAATTAACCATCTATCAGTATCTTTCACGCGCTTATTTTTCCATTATCACGTTGCAACAGAATCCAAATCTCTTGATTACAGCGCTTTGCATCGAAAGAGCATCAAAAATGCGAGCCATATTAGTCAGGAGTGCTGATGGGTGGAAATCTTATGTGCGTTAAGGTACTTACGCACTATACGATTCGCCGGATGGCCGGCCGGACGGTTGCTATTACACACTACGGGGATAGTTTGTGCTTGCCTTGCAACCGTATCCTGCAGCTAGTTGGACGACTGTCGTGGTGTGACGTGGTCTTAAACTCATCAGAAACCAGACAAAATATACACCTACTTGGGTATTTAGTTTGATGTATGAGGGGACTCATGTAAAAGAGGTGTGTCAGGATCGTAGCATGTGGAAAGTTGTAGTCTCTGCCTACCCCAACGGGAAAAAGGCGTGACTGTATGTTTGTAAATTATAGATAGCAGAATAATCAATAAACAAAAATATCCTCATGGAGACGTAAAGAACCCTAATTTCTAGACAGTGGTTATTAAATTACCAGAAAACAATTCAAGTATCAAAACCGGCAGTACCGTGTAAAAGTGACAAGTGTCGCTTGAGAGACCCCTGTGACATGCTATTGTTGCTGCACCTACTAATATAATAACGGATATACATCCACATCATGCCTTCATTATGTGGCTTTGTCGTATGCGGCAAACTTGGCTAAGAAAAGACCTGAGAGTAGGTAAAGAAGAGCGGACTTTTAAAGTGTTGTTAGACTACGGGAGATCAGACGAACAACTTTTTCTGAGGCCAACCTATCATACAACAATAAGCCTGTAAGACAACCAAATTATAGATCTAGATACAAAGAAATTCTTAACAAAGCAACGCTACAACGACATACAATTGACTTAAAAGTATTCCAGATTCAAAACCCAAATTCCCCGCTCCGGCAAGCAGAACCAACCCTTCAATAGGCAAATGATTCAAAATTACAGTTAAAAAAAGAGAATAAAAAGCTCCGAACTCCATTAGAAACAAAAATAAATTGAATTACAACTCGATCGACATTTTCGATTTGGGGCCCTAACTCAATTAGATGCGAGAGCGCTGATGGAAAAATAAAATAAATACGAGGAACAAAAAAAAATTTAAACAAAAAAGAGTCCAGATATAATTTGAAATATCTCCGTAAATGCAAAGTGCGAGTGCTGTTATTTTATTCAAATGAGCGAACTTTTTTTTCAACCCTTTTCTCGTCGCGCCATCAAAGTGGCCTGATATTCAATTAAAAAAAGAAGAGCGGTCCACGACTGAAAATTAATCAGAAAAAATGCTTTTAACTAGATCTACATTTTAATGAAATTATTATTGACGAATATTATTGTAGGAATAAAATGGAAGTGCCCTTTTGTCGAGATTGCGTTACTAAGTGTCGCCAAGTTATGTTTTCTTTTCAGTTGGAATACTGTTATTTTAATAAGCTACCTACCTTTCTATCTTTCTACTTGTTTGGAGCTATTTGAGAAGAGCTTTATGCATTTACATTATCTGCCATAACATAATATAGTCTTAATTTTTTTTATTTACCTTCGAGCCTTTTTTTTTCAAAACGAGTGAAATAACATCGGGACACACTTCACTATAATACTGACGTGCCGTAATTACGCTTCTAATGTTAACAGTACGAAAAATACGCGACGTAACTTTTGACTTTATGTTTTCTAGAAAATGCGTATAGCTTTGCTAGTTCCGGCCATCTTAATATATGTAATACTACCGCACTCATAAATCCTGTAGAGATTTGCTTTTACAACATTTTTTTAAATATTCATTTGAAATCCCTGCTGTAGTTTTGTTCAGCTTTTTAGTTCACATAGCGTTATTTAGTCAATGTTTGCAAAATGGAAAGGATATGCAGTAACATAATCTGTCAGTTTGCCTTTTTATAAGCTTTTATATAACTTGCAATGTATGTATGTTATTAGACTGAGTGACGAGACAACCAAGTCGTTCACCTGATGGTAAGCGCTACGCCCAAAGTCGCCCATGACAGTCACAGCACCACCCAGAACCCTGCATTGCAAAATCTTGGGCGGCACTGCACTGCGCTCGTCACCCCGAGAGATCGGCTCACGGAATATTGGAACTCAATTTAGAAGCAGATATCTTCAACCGATTGAGATGAAATTTTGCACGCTTGTGAAGTTCCAATGACAATACAATATTAAAGTGACATCGAGCTGATCATATTATTATGATAGAGATGGAAGGTAGACAACGGAACTCAGTGACTAACAGTAGATAGATGGTGTTTGGACTCAATGATTAGCTTGCAGTACCGAATACATATTTTATAAAGCTTGTCTGGAAAAATGTACTTTTATCAAAAAAATATTATATTCCAAATGCGAAAATACGCAACACCATGTAAAGTGCTGCCAACTTTTATAGTATTTTATTTATGCCCTGTCAACGTCAACCTAATATGAACATGCCAAAGTTATTCTAAGCGTAAGCGCATATCATTTATTCCAGTATGCATATGAGGTCATGAAAAGTGCTTTTCCTGATACAGATATAGGAATGAATTGTTGATCTCCATACCAGGGTGCGCCTATTACACCGTACTGTAATATTTTATCGAATTGAGTGATCTGATAGAATAGAGATACACTTTCATAATTATTGCTCACGAACTAATTTTTGTTGACGAATACCCCTACGAACAATACGGAAAACAGGCAAAAACGCTTTAGATTCTTGATTTAGCAATTTGAAATGCAGTTGGAGGCATCAAGCATTTCACTTCAACTTCCACTGCAATATGTTTTTTTTTTCAGATCTGATTACCAGTATCCACGACAAATCATTTTTAATTGTAATTTCACTGATCGTCATCCATTCACTAAATTCAATATGAATGGAAATTATAATATATATATATATATATATATATATATATATATATATATATAAATGTTATATTGGTTTGTGTACGCTTCAAAAACTCAAAAAGTTCTTCACCGATCGATGTAAAATTTTAGCATGATATATAATCCGCATCGATTGTATTTATCGCAAGTATTGTTTTTATCTATTTTTTTCATCAGTGACATATCGCTGATATGACACTGATGAAAATGCGAGTGGCATATAGCGTGACATAATGTGCCACAGCGAAGCGTGGCAGGGTACAGCTAGGGCCTTGATAAAACTAACTGCGTTCATTTCCAAAAATAATCATTCAAGTCTAATCATTACTGTACGGTGTGACAGCCAGCCTCAGTAATTCAAAACGGGCTTTGAACACATTATTATTCAGCGACGGACGAAATGTATTCGTTTTTATTCAAACGCCAGAATGATATAATTAAAATTTGAATACAAGATTAACTCGAGAAAAATTCAATATCAAAATTTCGTATCGCGAATTTCGTGATCATGGTTCGTGGAAAGGATTGGGGTAAGAGTGGTTGATTGGGAAAATGTTAATTCGTTTAATGTATGTAGATTATAAGCGGGTCATTTTATGGAAAATATGGTCATCACATGCCTCGATTAGGTATAAGCTATGTTTGGCGTAGCGGGCCGGGAGAGCTTGGAATTTTTATTAAGGCCCATTTTCCGCCCTTTCAATAGAGACAGCACTGCTTATTATTATACCTCCATGATAAAGAAAGGTACATATCATAGAAACTATCATCATCAGCATCATCGGCCCATATCAACCCACTACTGAGCACGGGTCTCCCCTCACTTTCGAGAGGAGAATTAGGCACTAATCCGCCACGGGACGCCGGTCCGGATTGGTGGGTTACATACCTCTGAAATACCTCTGTTTACCTTCACTGAAAAGCGAGTGATCATTACGTACATATGTTTTACAAGAAAAACGTTGGTAACATGCCCGCACTAGGATATGAACTCACTGCTCTCCCAATTACACACCTCAAGAAACACTGAATTACCCACCAACCAAAACAAGTAAACAAGTAAACAAAGTAAACCTCGGCCAAGTTCTTAAAGAAGTTTTACTTAATAGAAAATTTGCTAAAGTTGGTTATAACCACAAAACGCTTTTTTTATTTGACTGAATGACGACACCTCGTCACCCTAACACATCAGCTCTAAAGTTTCATATGCCCATATGTTATATATGTCAGTAATTTTGCTGGAAACAGTGCCATCACTAACAACACAAGTAACACTATATAGCTGCGGAACACTCAAATACATTTTCCGACAAAATATCTGAAAGCTAATCTGACTATTAGGCTCAGGGCTATGGAAAGTGCACCATATTTCACTAATGCTTTGTTTTCGATCTTCGAATTACATGCGTCCTTTTAACAAACCATGAAACCACATTTCATCTAACAACACTCGGCACTAAACAACACATAATAACTTTTTTTTTATTTGACTGAGAGACGAGACGAGCAAGTCGTTCAGCTGATGGTAAGCACTACGCCTGCCCATAACACTGCACTGCACTGCACTGCGCTCGTCACCCCGAGATATTGGCTCTAAAGTCTCATACTATTCTCAAAAATTTCGCTGGAAACAACGCCCTTCAAACCGGAACACAGTAATGTTTGCGCACTACTGCTTGGCGGGTGAATACCTGGCAAAGATGTGGTACTTCTCCAGGCGGTCTCTACACCACAACTAAAGTACTACGTAACTTACTCGTAGATCTGTACTGTGCTCTGCTTAATTTTCGACGATAGCTAAATGACGTCACAGCCCCCCTAGCCGTCAAACGGACAGGCGCGCATAAATCGAGATCGTCCCCCATAATAGCTGGCTCACTCAAATCTAAGCCAAAGCCCAAAAGCCGGATTTCTAGCCGTAATACACTTAAAACGGCTGAGCTTAAATCATCGTCATCGTTTGTTGAACAAGACTCTCCGGTCACATATCAGGCCAGCGACGGTCCCCCCGTAGGGGGATACACCCCTACCCCTCAATAATTTTCGGCCTAGCCTCTGTAGGCATAGATTTCTAGTCTCAGCGTACAAGGCGGGTGTTTAGCGATGGGTACGTAGCTACAACGTAAATAGAGAGAAGGGTGTTCTGTGTGTATTTGATCATTTATACTGGGGCGAGCCTGCTCGATAATGTACACAGCCATAGACGAATGCTTTCTTGGTAGCCGATGCAGAATAGTGCCTATGTTAACTTGATAGCATTCGTGTAATTACGGCTCGGTCAGATGAAACGTGAAGGGTTCACGTACGTAGTTACCCTGGTTTGTGTTGGTAGAGATATATGGCACTTTGTTATACATGGTGCCTTATACTTCTTAAACGAGAGTACATCTGAATGAAAACTCTTTTATCAAAATCCAAGAAGTTTTCCGAGGATAGAAGAAAAAGATATTGACAAAGTACGCCAAGTAAAAACGAATCTACTTTTAAAGCTTGATCTTCTTCTCTTTGAACTAAATTCTACTGAAGTGATTGTACCCATTCCGAATGGTAGAGTTTGTAGATACTCAGTAGATATAGTCTTTAGTTTTTTTTAACTTTTTGTTCACGTTCTAATTTAATTTTCTTGCCTCGTATTTAAAAATAACAGTTTGAATAGAATATTATCTTCACTTCTAATACTGGTAGAGTCGCGGGCAAAAGACTCATAATGCCATAATAATTTCCTCCTAATAAATAAACATACAAATAATAAAGCATTATGAGAAACCGCGGTTATGCGTGTGCCCGTCTATGGAGAGTCAATACAGATTTATGTTAGAAATTCGCGTGCCGCACCGGTTTAGCTCCATTTTTGTACGTAACTGGAAATCTTAGGGTTGTTCAATCTCCCATCAATTATTTTTTTGGCCTAATAACAATGTATTTACTTTACTTTTTCTATGTGATTTCATCAGTTTCAGTTTAAAAGTTACGTGAAAGCGCACAATGAGTACATACAAATCTAATTTAAAATTGTGAGTAAAACCATTTTTTTTTAAATCAAATAATAATAAACTCGTAAATGTCATTCCCTAGGACCTAAAAGTCGGAAACACAAATGTAAAATTTACATATTCCAGAAACTAACTTGAATAAATTCTTAAAAACCGAATACTCCATGGCTGTCATCGAAACAAACAACTCCGCAAAATAAATCTCTAGTTTTTCATGTTGGCAACCCTGGGCCAGTGCCCAACTATCGGCCGTAGATTTATTCTGCCAGCGTCGTGATTTGCGAGACATTATGATAAGTGGTTGAACGCCACTGGAGCAATTAGAACGGGGCATATACAGCGAATTAAATATATTAGCGCCGCGACAAAGTTACTGCGTTCGGCTGCGTTTGTAAGCTCGTGTTGCGACTTTAAGTGTCGGGTAATTTATTAATGATTGCTTACTGAATTAACAAACGCAATATATACATTCATACAGTCACGCATTTTTCCCGTTGAAGTATATTTCCACAAGCGACGATACTGAAAAACTTCTTTCTGTCTGTCTAGAACCTGTCCTTGTTCTAGATATATGTACAACGAAGTGATCCAATAAGGGTTCCTTTTTCCCTTTTGACGTACGGAACCCTAACAAGACAAGTTTTGCTCTATTCCAATATTTTCATCCGACTATCTTCCAAGTCATTTTGTTATAAATGCAACACGCCAAATACAACGGTCTGCGTTACAAACATAATTAATAATGTATGATTGATTTATGTTATACTTTAATAACATTATTTGATTTAAATTATTACGCGGCAAAACATGCTATTAAACGTTAGCCAATGTAGGCTTAAGTCTGAAGTGTTGTAAGTCGTGCTTTGCGAAATCTTAATTACTGTTATTGGGTTAGTTAGAATTTTACTTATTAAATAACGTTAAACAAATAAATCGTTTCGTCGAGTAACGGTTGCGACCAAGATTTGAGATTTTGATCCTAATTCACCAGAATTTCTAAAAGAAAAAAAAATGCTTCTACTTCTGACCATTGGAAAAAAAATCAACCAAATCGGTACTAAAAATAATATTTGGCTATTAAAAATCCGTATGTCAAAAGTCATATCAAAAGTATCAAATTATCCCAATCTTATCCCAATCACATTTAGTTCACCCAATAGGCACTAACAAATATTTTCAAGTGCTAATTTTGAGAAGGAAAGTGCCTGTTATTAGAAACATGTTACTTGTTGCGAGAAGTGCACCTACGAGTATAGTCTAACGTGCATTTTGAAACCAGTGCACTTTGCAAAGTGCACATTGGACATGACCCCGAAACATTTCAGCAATGCCGCACTAAACAGCAACTCAAGAGTACTCAAGAGTGCGAAGGTAACTCTAGTACCCATACTACTACTAAGCTTTTTGATTGACGCGCTGTATCTATCTACAAAAAGTATAGTAGACCGAGGCGAATCGGACCACCTTAAGACATTCGGTCATATTTCAAAATCCGTGGCCAACTTAATAAAAACATTCAGCACAACACATTGCTTCTATCTATCTATCTCAAGGGTCAGTCTGGGGGACGCTTTTCAGAAGACCATTATCTTCGTAACAAGTGATCGAAATCACCTCGGCTTACCATAATGATTATAAAGTAGTCAAAAATTTCTCTGTCCAAAAAAATTAATAAGCTTTCGAATCCTTATCAGATCTAAAATAAGAGCGCTGTAATCAAGAGTTTCACAGTGATAAATGAACAGTTTAAAATAACAAGTAAGGACGCCCATAATGTATACCGCGTCAATAGCTACCGGTTGATTCATTACAGTGCAATTAAGGTGCAGATAAGAGTTGTAATTACGTATGCTAATCGCGGACTTAATTCGCTGCACTTGGACTTGGGACGCGTTCACGTGTATACAGTAACATGTCGCCGCGACAAAAGGTACGCCTGCGTTTAACAAAATTCCTTGAGCCCTTATTCGCTATGCTACATGAGGTTCCTTGGCGAAAACCAGTGGTGACATTACACGCTATAAACTTAAACGCGTTTCGTAAACGCACCATGACGTGTAATTAAATGTGAGCTTCATTTATGTTCTTGAAGTCACGAGTGAATAAGTAAGCGTGCACCATCGTAGACCCCATTGTCACACATTAGTTGAGATAGTGGTCAAACGCGAACCTATTTATTAACGGAAAAAACATAGTTTTGACACATTTTTTTCCGATTATTCATTCTATTTCTAATTTTTTTTTTCTTTATTAATTGTTGTTTTTTTTTTTTATAATTATCTAGTTCTCATAAAATATTTAAAGTCGCATTGTCAAGCCTTTCCTATGAAACCGCCCTAATGCGCTGTTACCCAGGCCGCTAGTGTACGATCGCCGGCGGCCCTTGTTTGCATTACAGGTATATTATCAGGATATTTATACCTAATTATAAATTAATATCGCATTTTGAACCTGTTGCACGAGATGTCGTGAAAATGTGACACCCGGGGAATATTCCACGATGGAATGACATTGGACACCGTTATCACTATGCCATCAAATGACACATTAATACAATCAACAGTACAATTGTACTACCCTTGTTTACCTATTGTAATTCTTCTGTACTGTGTTTATTTTTGTTTCTGGTATACAATAAAGAGTATTCTATTCTATTCTATTCTACAATAACAAAACTGAAAAATACGCTTCTATAACGTATCTGACTAAAAGGTTAAGTTGGTGAACTTTTGAAGTGAATCTTTTTTGTCGACTACTGGGAGAAGTTTTATGGCAATCGTCACACTTTCCGGTTACGCTCGACAGAGTACACGTAAAAGTAAGTAAGTAAGTAAGTTTACACGTAAGTAAACTTACAGTTTGACATGTACGAGGGTGAATCAAAAAATTCTTGGAATCAATATTAAAAAATGCAAAGATTTAAATAATAATATTTTATTTTTCTACATAATCTCCCTCCAATGCAATGCATTTAGAATAACGCGTTTCTAACTTCCTTATTCCTTGTGAAAAAAAATTATTTTCTTGACTCTCGAAAAAGTCCTCTACGGCAGCTATAACCGCGTCATTATCGTGAAATTTTGTTCCACGAATTTCCTCTTTTAATTTTGGAAATAAGTGAAAATCACTTGGGGCTAAGTCCGGAGAATATGGTGGGTGGTCAAGGAGATTGAAGCCAGCACAGCGGATTGCGTTGAGCGCAACTTCCGATCGATGAGCAGGAGCGTTATCTTGAAGGAACAACACGCCCAACGACAGTTTTCCACGACGTTTTTCTTTAATCGCTTCACGCACTTTCGGGATTAAATTTGCATAATAGGGTCCAGTAATCGTCTGGCCTTTTGGCATGTAATCAATAAAAAGGATTCCTTCACTATCCCAGAACACAGAGGCCATAACTTTGCCAGCGGTAGGAGCAACTCGAAATTTCTTAATGGATGGAGAGGATGGTCGTTTCCAAGACATGCTTTGTCTTTTAGTTTCAGGATCAAAATGGTGGACCCACGTTTCATCCATGGTGACAAGACGACGGCAAAAATTATCCGAATCACGCTGGAACATTTCGAGATTACGCTTGGAAATTTCCAAACGTCGCTTTTTGTTTTCGTCGGTTAACATTCGTGGCACCCATCTTGCAGACACTTTTTTGAACCCCAGTGAATCAATTAAAATGGATTGAACGCTACCAAAAGATATCTTTAGGATCTCAGCTATATGTTTTATAGTCATTCTTCTGACTTCCAAAACCAGATTCTCAACCTTTTTGACATTTTCTTCTGTAACGGAGGTTGAAGGCCGCCCAGAACGCGGGTCATCTTTACAGCTTGATCTACCTCTTTTAAATTCAGCCACCCAGTACGCAACCGTAGAATAGGGTACAGCATCACCCCCTAATGTCTGCTGAATGTCCAAAAAAATTTCCTTCGTAGACATTTTTTTCAAACTGAGATATTTTATCACCGCACGTAACTCACTTTTATCCATAATTTTGACTTTTTAGCAACTCGTTGCACAAAAAAATTTATTACATGCGAACGAACTGACAAAAACAAGTGACAGTCTGCATAAATATAGTGTGTATAGACACTCTTTAATTTGAATATCGAACTTGATCCAAAAAGGTTTCATATATATGCACTTCTAAGAACTTTTTGATTCACCCTCGTAGGTTTATTGAAAGAAGTTTGAAATAAGACAAAGAGTTCGGGAGTAAGAGGTCACGATAGAGTGTACATTTTTTTTAAAGTTTTTGTGTCAAATTGACATCCCTCAGACTTTAATGATACTTAATCAAAAGAGTTTTTCAACTTTCATTATGCCTCGACGAGGCCTCCACACAGAACATTGACGGGTCAGAATGAGAGATAAATAAGAAGGAATAGTTTACTTCTTACGTGTGTACACTATTACATGCACCTTAACGAATATATTTTCGAATATTGTCATCGGTCTTCAATTCGCTAATTTTCAGGTTAATCTAACGTCTTGAAGTTAGTGTTTACGTTCAAAGTTTCCTTTACATAGATAAATATATACAGGTGAAGCTACTAAAAGCGTGTTAATTAATAAACCAGTAAGAGAAATCGTGTCCAAACCTTAGCATACTTATTACAATAGGCATTAAATAAACCAACCAATGTAATAAAACTGGTACTTACAGACTTCAAATACCTAACCTAGATACATTAGATATATTTAATTAGCATTAGCTTCCTGTCTCGATAAACTTAATTGCGTCATTACAGGTAAATTGTTATTAGAGAATTTAAATGCTGCTGTATTTAATTAATGATTATTGTTTCGTACTGAAACAGATTTCTTTTCTTTTTATTTTGAGTGTTTTCGAACGTAACTACACAAAGACTATTCCGCTTAATATTTTGTGTTGGTACGAGATTATTATGGCCCACGACTTTGGGTGGCCAACCGGAAGTCAGTCGTCCTTCAAATGCGCGTGCGAGCACTTGTCGCGTCGCGGTGTTTTGAGCTTTCACCGGTAGCTCCATTTCGTGGACGCCATTCCCATCCTCGGAGACGAGCTCCAGGATTAAGTGTAGTGTGGATTGCCTGATCACACCTCTATCCCGGAGGAAGGTGATACGGGATCAGAAGAAACCGCCCCATCGGCGTCCTATGGATATATCTCTGTGCACCATCATCCCCCATCTAACCCGAAGACAGCGCTGATTACACACCCGAGAGGCCATCGACGGATTTCCCAAGTAAGTTCGTAGGCCATAATATCTCCCCGTAACATTTTTGATCCGTTCGAGCCGGATCTGCGGATTTTCTTTGCTGTAGTCACGTTGTCCAAATCCCGTTATTAGTGCATATTTTCCCATTTTTGGAAACCATCCGAGTATATTTTAGTGTTTGTCGTAGCGGCGTTACGCGTCCCGACAATATTTCCCATTTTTCATCTTGATTTTGCCGATTTTTGATTTTTGTGTGCGACATTACGTGTCCATTAAAAATGGCGGAACAAGATATTTTCGAAAGAGAAGTTATACTTGACGAAGTCAAACGTACTTTAGAGTTTTACGAACTCAATGAACAGCAATTTAAAGCGCGAGCAAAAGATATTCTTTCTATTCAGAGAAAATTCCTTAAATTGCAAACTAAAATTGAAAAGTCACAAATGAAATTGTCGACATTTGACCGAGAGGAACAGTTACGTATTCGAACTCAATTCAATGATATTTATTACGCAATTGTCAGCCATGTCGAAGTTCTGAAGAAAAACGATGAGGAGTGTAGGCGCATGAGTCGAGTTTCCTTTAACAATACAATACAACCGACTCACGGGGGTTGTAGTAGTAGGTTACCGAATCTTCCGTTGCCGTCATTCGGGGGAGAATTGACCGATTGGCCACCATTTTATGACCTATTTCGCTCCATGGTTGATAATAATGACGCCTACACAGATAACGAGAAGTTTAGGTATCTCCTTCTTACCTTGAAAAACGAGCCCTATAACTTAATAAAATCGATACCTATCACGGACGAAAATTATACCGTCGCGTTAGATATTTTAATTTCAAGATATGAGAACAAACGAGTCATAGCTTCTCAACATATTGATCGTATTCTGGATATTCAATCCTGTGCCGAGAAATCAAATCAAAGTGTGCGTAATTTGCTGAATATTTACCATGAGAATATAAAAGCGTTACAAGTAATGCATTTTCCTACAAATCAGTGGAGTTTTTTGTTGTTGAATATTTTACTACGTAAAATACCTACTTCCATTCGTATGCGATTCGAGTTAACATTGCATAAACCATCCGATGTACCCAACGTCGACTTGTTAATCGAGTTATTAGAACGAGAATTAACCGCCAGCGAAATAGTTGAATCTGGCAGTAGAAAGATTCAAAATGTAGGTAGTCAGAGGAAAAAGTACGTCGCTCCAACGTTCCGTCGAGCGTTGGCTGCCGGCGTGGCCAGCCACACTTCGACTCAGGGTGCGAGCGATTCTCAACCTTCTGTCAATACGCGCAAGAATCAGAATTGTGTATGTTGCGATGCTCAGCATCCATTAAGAAAATGTAATAAGTTTTTGAATTTGTCACCAAGCAATAGGTATGCGTTTATCAAAAATAAAGATGTTTGTTTCAATTGTTTAGGCAAAGGTCATAACGTTTCTCAATGCAAGTCGAGTTTTGTTTGTCGTTCGTGTGAAAAACGTCATCATACATTGATTCACTTTACTTCTGAAGGTGATACTAGCCGTGCGAGTGAGAGAAGTGTTTCTTTACCGCTCACGGAGGAACGGGAAGAGAACATTCCGAGCACCTGTACTCAGCACGCTATGTCCGCGAGTCAAGCGACACAAATTAATTGCGCGTCGTCCAATGCTTCTTTTAGCACGACAAATACTGTGTTGCTTTCGACCGCACTCATCGATGTATGTGTAGGTAATGAAAAGCGTTCGACTGTCCGGTGTCTTATCGATACGGGAAGCCAGGCTTCGTTCATGACGGAATCGTGCGCACAGCGGCTAGGTATAAAGCGTTGCTATGCGAATGTACCTGTTTACGGGATAGGTGACACCAAACCGGTACGACCAAAAGGAAAGATTTCGTGTTGCATAACCCCGAGAAATGAACTTCAACCTTCTATACCTATTGAAGCTTTAGTATTGCCGAAACTTATTCCTAAAATGCCTAGTGTACCACTGCCTCGTATGGGGTGGGCACACATTCAAAATTTAAATTTAGCCGATCCTTTGTTTCACACTCCACAGCCGGTGGAGATGTTGTTAGGTGCAGATGTACTATCTCACATAATTTTAGGAAACGTAATAACGGGTTCGCCCGGTTCGCCGATCGCTATGAACAGCGTTTTCGGTTATTTGTTGTTGGGAAAAATAGCGTTCAACTCTTCGACTCCATCCTCAGTTCAAGCTTGTTTTAGCTCATTATCCGATGACGGCGACTTGAAACGATTCTGGAAACTGGAGTCAGTGCCTGAGGTGAAGGCACTCACCCCCGAGGAACGTCTATGTGAATCCATATTTGAACGCTCACACTATCGTGACGTCACGGGACGATACACAGTAGCTTTACCACGTAAACCTGATGCTACGCCCCTAGGTGAATCACGAGATATTGTCCTCGCTCGGTTCCATAAATTAGAGCAACGTTTACAACGGAACCCGAGTCTTAAAATTGAGTCTCACGCGTGCTTGCAGGACTATATTAAACAAATGTATAGAAATATACTAGTACAAGAATCTGATAGGGACTTGCAACGCATTCTGTGGTGTACGTCGCCCGATGAACCCCTCCGTGATTATCGTCTGCGGACGGTAACATTTGGTGTGAGCACTTCCCCTTACTTAGCTCTTCGTACCATTAAGCAATTGGCTTGTGACGAAGCATCTAATTTTCCCCTAGCGGCAAAGGTTTTAACCGACCAAGTGTTCGTCGACGATGTGGTCGCGGGCGCGAGCGATGAATCACACGCTCTGGTACTACAACAGGAATTGTTAGGTATTTGCAAATCAGCTGGGTTTGAACTACGTAAATGGCACAGTAACTCGCCGGCGATACTCGCCGCGGTTCAGGCGCCAGAGGTTCATGGTGAGCGGCGGGAAGAGGTGCCCTTTGCTCCCATGGAACATGACCATCAAACCAAAATAAGGGACTCAAGGGGACTTTTACCCTCCACATTCTTACAGAACGACATGTGGTTTCACGGCCCAGCATGGCTCCGTGAGGATCCTACTGCGTGGCCAGTATTTAAAAGTATCCCTAGCACGGGTGACGAGAAACGTAATCCACCGGTCGCGTCTGCATCAGCTACGCTGATCGACGATGTTGAGGTCATAAACCAGTTTTCCACCTTGAGTAAACTATTGAGAAATACTTCTTATATTTTTCGCTTTTACTATATTCTTAAATCGCGCGTCAACAAGGAAAAGAGTTCCTATCTTAGTTACATCACAGTCCACGAGTATAAACTCACGTTTAATCGTTTCATTTATTTAGTGCAACACCAAGTGTTTCATAAAGATTTTGAAAACATTTCACAGGGTATACCGCCCTCAAACCAATTGAGACGTCTTAATCCGTTTATCGATGATTCGAGTTTTTTGCGAGTCTCCGGACGTCTACATAAATCCCTTTTGTCGTACGAGTCAAAACATCAATTAATTTTACCCAAAAAACACCCTCTTACGATTGTAATAATTGACGATGCCCATATTACGCATCTTCATGCGGGCACTCAAGCCGTTCAATATTTACCTTTACAAAAATATGCGATTTTATCTAGCCGAGATATAATACGTAAACAAATCTTTCGTTGTGTGCGCCGCTTCCGTGTGCGTCCGGTACGTCTACAGCCTGCGATGGCGCCGCTCCCAGCGGTCCGGCTGCGACCCGAGCGCCCATTCATGAAAACAGCTGTTGATTACGCGGGCCCGTTTTACATGCGAGCTAATAGGGTTCGTAATGCTAAAATCATCAAATGTTATGTCGCCGTGTTCGTGTGTATGAGTGTGAAGGCTATACACTTGGAGCTCGTATCGGAGCTATCTACTGAGGCGTTCTTAGCAGCCCTGCGCCGATTTACATCGCGCAGAGGTTTGTGCAGCGACATTTACTCTGATTGCGGAAAGAACTTCCAGGGTTGTCATAACTATTTGAGAGATTCGTACGAGTTTTTGAAAAATGACTCTGTTCAATGTGCTTTGAATTATCAAACCTTGAAACAGGGCAAATGGTATAAGGACCGCGGTGCTCCTATCTGTGTAGGCGACATTGTTGTGGTATGCGACGATAATCTTCCACCACTCCAATGGAAACTTGCTCGTGTTCATACACTCCATCCGGGTTGTGACTTTGCAAACGGGCAAGAGTCTATTCAAACGAGCGATCGTAAATATTGTAAACTGCCTTTAGAATGATTATTGTTTACGAATTCGTAAAATTAGTTCCTAAGTTTTAATTACCTATACTAGTTGTTTACAACAACCTTAGATCAAGTTTAAGTTTATAGATTGAATAACTTTCTGTTCATTGAGTTTTCGTGTTAAAAGAACTTACAGTCTTTTAAGGTGAGCGGCATGTTTCGTACTGAAACAGATTTCTTTTCTTTTTATTTTGAGTGTTTTCGAACGTAACTACACAAAGACTATTCCGCTTAATATTTTGTGTTGGTACGAGATTATTATGGCCCACGACTTTGGGTGGCCAACCGGAAGTCAGTCGTCCTTCAAATGCGCGTGCGAGCACTTGTCGCGTCGCGGTGTTTTGAGCTTTCACCGGTAGCTCCATTTCGTGGACGCCATTCCCATCCTCGGAGACGAGCTCCAGGATTAAGTGTAGTGTGGATTGCCTGATCACACCTCTATCCCGGAGGAAGGTGATACGGGATCAGAAGAAACCGCCCCATCGGCGTCCTATGGATATATCTCTGTGCACCATCATCCCCCATCTAACCCGAAGACAGCGCTGATTACACACCCGAGAGGCCATCGACGGATTTCCCAAGTAAGTTCGTAGGCCATAATATCTCCCCGTAACAATTATATATATACTTAACAATTCTCGTACCTATGCACCTGCATATTCCGATATAGATAGATAGATAGATAGATAAACTCTTTATTGAAACACAAAAATAAAATAAATAAATAAATAAATAAATAAACCACAGAACAAAGAAAACAACAATAGGTTCATGGTAAACATTATCAACAACCTATATCGTCCCACTGCTGTCTCCTTTCACTTTCATGGAGTGGATTAGGCCATAATCCACCACTGGTTCCGGTCCGGATTGGTGATTACATACCCCCGAAATAGCTAAGGTAGGTAGTAACTAAGGTATTATAATCATTAACGTGTAGTATCTTAATGTTAGAGTTTTTCTTTATACATAAAGAGAAATTTGCATGAAACGTCTTTAAATCTGAATTTAGCAAATCCGAGACACAGTGCTAAACTCAATTTAACTCAATGTTACCAGGTACATTATAAGTTTACTCAAATCGATATTGTCAATAAGCGGACGTTGTGCGAGATGTTAGCTACGTTCAAGCTTAGGCGGAGTTTAAATTCGGTTAAGTCTAGATTTAATGAATTGGTGCAAGCCGCCCTTTTAAGACTTTATTTAATATCGGACAAAAACAATTTAATTTAGTTTTTTTTTCCAAGCTCCTGTTGAAAGGTCGTTAGCTTTATTCAAAATTGTATGAATCGTTATGTCACCGCTACCATGTAAGTTTATTTGTGTGTAAAGCTTTCTTCAGAAACCAGTTGAGTAATTGAAGCAGAGAATGTAACATTTCCAACGACAAGTTTAAAATCCAAACAAGAGCCAAATATATAATAGAATGAAATAATATGCCACACCGGCAACATTCTAAATCAAAATTGATAAATTTATCTAACGCCGTATGAAAAAACTATATCATTCCGAGCGGCCTACATATTTTTATCCATATCCACTTCAATATTAAAATTTCATGTCATCAGCTGACTAATAATTGACATGGGAAAATCCACCGTATAAAAGTCTACGAATATTGACATAGCTATAATTATACGGCAGAAGTAGGACAAGAGATCCGTTGGAAATTAAACGATATGCCGTTTTCATGTACATGCCTCAAAGTAACTATCAAATGGACGAAAATAAATTGGGCGTCAGAATAAGCGCCGGTGGCTGTGCCGAGCTTGGGAACGCGGTATCTGGCAACTCTGTTGGTTTGGTTTATACGGCAATTGCAGCGTTGTTCCAAATACCTCGCGGCTCCACGTATAAGACACTATCAATGCAGCCATGTCCTTGTTTACGGTAATTATGGTAAATAAGTATATGAAACTTCACCTTTACTTGTTATTACAAACGAAAAGTTTGTGCGTAGCTTCTCTCTTCAACACCTTTGAACGGATTTTGATGATATTTAGTATACCTATAAATACTTTAGGTCCTAGAATAGAACATACTTTTTATACCGTAAAAATTATGTTCTTAATAGTTGACGAATAATACTTGACGCGGGTAAAATCGCGAGGTGCAGCTGGTCTAATTTGCCACAATAATGATAGCGTAGTCCTTTTTTGCCCTTAAGCGGCAAGCCACACCTCTGAATAGGTTCGGCGCGGCATGACGCAATGCGCCGCGCCGTATAACATCACTGTACTCTCAGTTTGATACATTTTGACAGCGCCGCGCGTCAGCTCTTCAGTGTGGTTTGCCGCTAAGGAAACCCTGCTCATGATTTCACTACATTTTGTGAGATACTTAACCGCTGAGCAGATGTGTGGTTCTGTTTTGAAAGGAAATATTTCCGGCAAAGTTATTAGGCAGGCAATGCAAGTCTTAAAAAACAACGTCTCAGGGTGACGAATGGTGACCGAGCGGTTACTTGTGCTCTCTACAGTCCAACGACACTGGATTCGATACTCTGCCCTTTTTCGTAGGTAATGTACAGATTTTCTTCGCTCCATACTTTAGGGGACACGTTAAATGTTCGGCCCCAGTTGTTATCGATTTGTAGCAGTCAGAGGCCCTTAGGCGGCATGACAAACTCTAGAAGCTGGCACTTCCTCATTTGACAAATCACACACAAACATGCAAACAAAAAAAAAACTATTACAGAACTCAACAAAGCCGATACTGCGTTACGTATAGACCCAGCCGCTCCGCGTATACGGGACTGTGACTGTAAATGCAGTCCGTATAAATTCATTACGCGCGAGGGTTAGCCACCGCCATTAAATGACAAACATCGGAAACGCATCTGATATCGCCGCATTGACGGCTGCTCAAAGTATTCATTACCACTCTATTAACTGTTGATCACATTGTTTCGCGGCGGGACTTTACGTCAACTTCAATTTCAGCTTGTGGTTTGTGGATGAAATTAAGTATTGACTTTTATGAAGGCACCAACGCAATTTCGCTTTAAGGATTTTTTAAAATTACTTTTGGTAGCTTCCAATTTAAGCCCTATTTACAAGTACCTATACATGTCATTAGTAGAGTACATAAAGTTTACAGTTTGTCTTGAATAGTCCCGATGTGTATTTCTTCACGTAACGGCTATAGATGCCAAAATGTTCTTTCAAATTGCATTGATGTATATTCCACGTGGTGATAATAAATTGAATATTGGAGAAATATACGGATTTGTCATTGTTCATGCGGAGTTTTATTACATTTCTATTAAGCATCATTTGAGGCATATTATGGAAAAAGTGGGAGAAATTTTGAAGGTTTTCAGTTCATGTAAATACAATTTTAAGTTTGAGTATGAACAAAATTGGTTTAGTTATAGGGTTGCTAGGCCCAGTTCGCGGCAAACAATTAATTTATTTTTTAAAACAACCTCTAACTATTCCATAATTTGAATTCAATAGTGATTTGTGACTCGTCTTAATACAGTTTACATTTGTACAACTTAACAAAGTAGTTAAGTCTACAGCCAATCGTAACAACAATATAGGTTAAAGTGTTTCCTAACTTTGATTAGAGAAACTAGGAGAATCTAGGTAATATAGTTTAATAGAGCTTAGTGATTTACTTAGGCTGATAGGGTTACCTAGGACGATTACATTACCTTTATCATCAAGCAATTACGTTATAGGTTTAAGATAGTATATGTAACTTTTTTTTTTATTTGGCTGGGTGACGAGAAGAGCCACCGTTCACCTGATGAAAAGCGCTACGCCTACCCATAACAGTCACAGCACCACCCAGAACCCTGCATTGCATAATCGTGGCACTGGACTGCACTCGTCACCCTGGGACATCGGCCCTAAAGTCTCATATGCCCAGTAATTTCGCTGGAATAATGCAAAAATAAAGCTCTTTTACAAGTCAAACAGTTAAGTATCATATACATAAACAAAATAATATAATAATATATAAACGTTTTAAGGATACCAGCACGTATTTTTCCGACTTTATAAAGGCTCTTTATTCGACTGCATCTGCTATGATTCGACTGTATGAATTGATTTTGATGATTCTTTGTTTTTGTTTAGTGCTTTATATTACTGAGTGCGTGACAACCAAGTCAATTATCTGATGGTAAGCGCCACAACTGTTTTTAACAGCATTCTATAAAAACATCGCTTTTCAATAACAAAAATTTAGTAGGTAAGGTTTGGATGAGCTTTTCAGTTTTTACGAAATAATACTGCCAAAAGACCCATGGTTTTACTGCGAGATAAGATCCGTAATGGGGATATCCGCAGTAGAACAAAGGTTACCGACATAGCTCTAATTAGCAAGTTGAAGTGGCAGTGGGCAGGCCACGTAGCTCGTAGAACCGATAATCGTTGGGGAAGGAAGGTTCTCGAGTGGCGACCGCGGACCGGAAGAAGTAGCGTAGGACGGCCTCCCACGAGGTGGACCAACGACCTGGAGCGAGTCGCGGGGAGCCGCTGGATGCAAACAGCTAGCAACCGCTCGTTGTGGCGTTCTTTGGGGGAGGCCTATGGACAGCAGTGGACGTGTTCTGGCTGATGATGATGACTGCCAAAAGTAAATCAAAATGAATAAACATCTACGTTTAGACTGATACTAGTCACGTTTCGTTGCCTCGAGGGGAGAAAGGCAATGGATAGGAACGTTTTCAATATTCCATTTCACACTATTCGGTAGGACATAGCTATTGAGGAGAATGGGCATAGCCCGTGTTTTCGCTTTCCTATCATTTTAATTGTCGTGCTTAAACGTCGTGGTGTAGGTAAATGTGTAAGTAAAAGTGAAAACACCAAGTTTATTTTTCAGGAACAATGGGTAGTGGATCTATGGGGAGAACCCTATTTCTACTGTCATGTATCATGTCAGCATCTTCTTCTTTCTATCTCTCCTTGGCGTGACTTCTGACGTTAGATCTTTGACTCTTTAATTTTCCTGAAGCCAGCTCTTCAATAATTAAAACGATTTTTATAAAATATCTCATTGATCAATCCTGTTCCATCCCCAGTATCGGGCGCCGAATGGAATTGACGTTTTTTGGTTTCGTACTTAATTATTTACAAAATATTGAAAAAGTACGAGTGTTTACGCTGACCGGATGAGTGGTTCTAAGAGTCACCGGGGTTTGAATTCGATTCTTGTCATTAATTTTCACTTGCTTCGAAAATTGCGTGCCGCAATCAAACCAACTTCAATCTATAAAGAACACGCTATTAAGACTTAAATTATTTTATTAACAGGAATTAATCAACGCTGTTCTGAAAAACATAAGCTGACTTTGTATTAATACCCAAATTAGATAGGTACGAGTATGTACTTACATAAACTGATGTTTATATTATTAATTTAGATATCTAGATGGTACATGAGATGTTAATAATGGAAAAGTACTTATTAAAAACAAAAAATCTATCTCATACCATCATGTCATGTCCTCATCATCAATAACCTATATCGGCCCACTGCTGAGCACGGGTCTGCCTTCACTTTCGTGAGGTGGATCAGGCCATATTCCATCATGGAGGTCAGGGGCCTCACCACGAACAGTTAAATCCTTAAGAGTTAAGTTTAAGGCCTTAAACTGAACTGCCCTGCTAACTGTCACCACCAATATCGCTCAGCGTTCATAAGTCGACCAGAAACATTTATCCAAAGAGATCGGAACAATTTGTTTGCATTTATGGGAGTTTATATAGCTCCATCTCATTCTCTTTCTCTCTCATTCTCTGTAGTCCATTTTTGAGTGACGTCACGTCACGTTTGTCATTTATGAGAATGTGGTGAAAACCTAGGCCATTCAGCTTAAGGCCTTTAAATGAACTGCATGAAATAAGAATAAGTACGTGGTGACCCCCCAGGTGTCATGTCAGAGTAGGGTGGAAATGATGATATCCCTTACTGCCTCAAAACTGAATATGTCACACCATTTCAGAGTGCTTATGAAAGAGTGAAGCTACCCGGTAAACATGATTGTAGCGCAAATGAATGATAGTTATTTTATTTTTCGATTGTGCACTGCGGTCCAGCCGGCCGGTCGTCCGTCCAAGAATTAATCACGGACCGTCCGACCAGCCGGGGCCGAAACCGCGACAATCTGTGCTCTTTTGGAATCGCAAAAAACGATTTTTTTTCTATTCAGTGCCAATAGTTTTTTGCGGTCGATGACTGTTGCCGCTTTTATGAATACGCTGTTGTTTTTAATGGGCCGCGATAGGGCTGGTTTGTCTGGGTTGGGCTGAAGGTTGATTTGAACTTTGAAGTGGGGTTGTGTTCTTTTCTTTATTTTGCACAAGTCCGTTTCAATTTAGCGTGCACCAGGACAATGGGACTTTATCTTGTGAAACTAGAACTGAAACTTCCTGGACAGTTTTGGAGAGGACACGAAATTACGCGTTTTTTGTTCGTATAATTTGGGATGAGTAAATCTTTTTTTATTTTTATTTTTTATTGCAGAATAGGCAAGCATTTGACCGCAGTCTCATCTGTTGGTAAGTGTCGACACGGTCGAGGATGGGGCATGCTTGTCTAGAAGATACCTATTCACTCTCGACTTGAAGACTTTCAGTTTTCAGACTTGCTGATAATATGATTGATATTGACATTGACGTTTGACAGCTAGATTGTAACTTTATAGACCTGAGTGTGCAAGGTCCTTTGGTTAGATCGTTTAGGGTTTTCAACGGCGAGAACTTGATTTAAAACCTCTATATGTAAATAGTACCGTAGGTATATTATATACCAAGCTTGAACGATCTGATCTGGTATTTTTTTTTATGTTACTAAGTACCGAGACGAGCAAGTCACCTGATAGTAAGCCCCTCCCAACAGCTATAACAGTGCCCCCCCCCCCCGAAAATGTCCTTTACAAAATCTTGTGCGGCACCGTTCGTCACCCTGAGACAGTGCTCTTCGAACCGGAACACAGTAATTTTTCCTCAGTTCTGCTTGACGGATGAATATCTAATCTGGTAACGGTATCTTTATTGTTGGTGATAGATAGAAAAGTTTATATTTCCCTTCATTGATAGCTGAAGAAACTAAAGTAGGTAAAATGTAGGTATATACCTATCAGCTCAGTGCCTATCCACATTGTAATCTTCTACCCCACGCGCGCACTAAATACAATTTCGTGTACCTTAATAAAACGGTACGCGGTAAGTGCACTGATTATAATGAATAATTCAAACGGCGAATATCTTAAACATGCTCCAGGAGCAGTGTTAGGGTGCCTGCAGATTTGCTCTATGTAAACGGCAAAGGAAAATATGAACGCCATAGATATGAACGGCAAAGGAAAAATATGAACGGCAAAGGAAAAATATGAACGGTAAAGTAGAAATATAACGTGTGTGAGGAAATCGGTGCTTTGGCGTGTCTATTATTTCAAGAAGTACAGAATTGATTTTTACTTTTCTTTTCCTCTCATATTTTTTCCTTGTCATTAACTAAGTAGATTATATGAGAGAAGTTATCGAGACTGTTTGTTCTAAAGGTATATCTATAAGTATACGGCTGGGACTGAATGGGGAGAGCTGAAAATTGGGCTCTGTGGCTCACGAGTAGAAGCCTACGTCGAGCAGTGGACCAATAGAGGTTGATCATGATGGAGACTATTTATTTATAACTCAATTGCTCAACAAATTTTGTCAATGGTAATCGACAGGAGTGATTGGCAGTTTTTTTAAATTGGCTATCGCTGGCTGAGCAAAATGTGTTAATCGTATAAATCATTCAACAAACAGTGATTAAAAACACACACACATAAAACTAAAATAAAAAATAATATAATACACATTTTATATTCAATCTGTGGCAAGACTTAACTGATTAATTTTGTCGTGAATTCCCTAAAGGATACACGACCGCATCTTCCGATTGAGAAAAGTCGCGCAAATTTGCAAGCGCCTTTATATGTTGCGTGGGACTGCTTATTCAAATTCAGGCTTATTAAAGTTATCTTTACTTTTGAATTCATTAAGTTAACTATCACTAATTAAGGCTTCGTATCAAACCCTATAGTGTGTTATTTTAGGACTGCGGTAGCGAAAGGCTAGTGAAGTCGGCTCCATTTGGACCAATTAGGTCTGACAATGACAAAAGATTCTGGACTTCAAAGGGTGAAAAAATGCTAGTTAGAAGGGTTCAAAGGGTTAAAAATGCCAGTGAAAAATCTAGTTACAAAAAGCTGGTGAAAGGAGAAAAAAGAGATTATTACTTTACAACATACTTAGCAGTTAAATTGAGATTTGTCATATAATCAAGAAAAAACGTTTTAATTGTTATAAAACCGATTGCTGTCCTGGAAACTCTAATAGTAGGCAAAGGTTTCCCATTATTTATATCAATTTTTATATATTATTTTCTCGTATTAGATTCGACTCTAAATTTCAAGTGATTTATTCACCTGTATATCAAAATTTTAAGCAATAAAGAATTTTCTATCTATCATCCTTGTCACACAATTCCACGTGCAAAATCATCACGCCTTCTTTTAGAGAGTCTACTGACTGGTGTCGTTATTGAGAAGATAATTTATTTTTCAAATCCTCCGTTGTGCCTGTACCTACCTATTCATTTAATTGTCTTATTACAACTCCAACTACCCATATTCATTAATCAACAAGTAAAAACGAAATCAGCACCAATCCATCAAGCAACAAAGCTCTAGTTCCAGAGCTAGAGCGCGGTAGAGCCGCGTAGAGCCGAGATAGCCCGAGAGCTGCTCATTAAAATATGTAAATGTCGCGCAGACATTACGCAGATAGGTGCTTCTGACTTATTGACTGGACCGTGGTATGCAACATTAGGCAAGTCACGAACAGGCTGAAATGTGGGAACGTACGGAACTGAGTAAGATTTTAGGTGTTGCGTGCCCAATTATTAAAATGGCAGTCTTCTAATGACAAATAATTCTCAAAATTGCCAATTCTCAAATAGACCAATTCTCAAAACAATCAATTCTCATCAGAATATTAAGGTTTAAAATGTATTTTTAACAAAATTCACTCCATCCATCCATCCATCTCATTCCATCATCCATTCCGTTTCATTTTTTCTTTCCTAAAATATCCCTGACTCAGAAAATCTCTTTCTAACTTCATCGGACTTATATAATTATAACAGAATGTTTCAGTATCATAGAACTGTTACTAAATTCCAGCTTTGTTTCTTTATGTGTCTTTTTTGATAACTATCCTCACGCTGGGCTCAACATTTTGACTTTTAAAACAAAAACTTGTGGTAAGCATGATAATGATTAGGTACTGGACGCTCTGGTTAAATGCACAAATCGTACAAATATAAAAAAAAACGCTGTTGCAGATCTTGGTCCGATGATTAATTTGAACCAAAAAAAAAGTATTTTTTGTTGCAATTTCTTTATTTTGAATAATTGCCCATTAGAATAATTAGGCGTTTTCAGAATGATCCTCTGATACTCAAATGACATATCAAGAAATGGGCATTTCGTGCCTAAACCCAATAAACATTTCATTAAGAGTTCTTGCATGACACCATCCAAAAGGCAAGTTGTGAACGCATTACTCGTTTGCAGGGCACCTACCGCGCGCAACTATTTAGTATCATTACAAATATTCCCGTGTCCGCGTGTCCGTCTGTCTGTCTGTGTGTGTGCTACCGTTTCTTATTAATAAGGAGTATTGGTTGCTGGGTGATGGTGGAGGAGGCTTCTGATAGAGAATCTTATTCTAAAACGTAAATGTTGCACATTAGACCACTTTATTGTTAGAAGTTTATGGAGTGATGAATATTAATCATATTATTTTATCTACACTTATATTGTAAGTATACAGGTAAACTTTATTTGGAACTATAATCATCATCATCAACCCATATCAGCCCACTGCTGAGCACAGGTCTCTTCTCTCACTTTCATGAAGATGATTAAGCCATAATCTACCACGGGGCCTTGTTCTGGATTATTGGATCACATACCTCCGAAATAATTCCCGGGCATGAGGGTTTCCTCACGATGATATCCAATATAATATTATAAGAAATACATTGGTTGGTGCCCGCACTGGGATTTGAATTCACGACCCTCTCCTTGGATGGTGGATGTACTTACAATAAAAATTATTTCACTATTAGGAAGTGGCGTTATCCTTGTGTACTATAGATTATATTTATATCCCGGGAAATGCGAGAAAACGAGATTTACGCGGGTGATCGATATAAAAGAAAAAGTTCTGTGTTAATGCCATTGTAGGGTGGATACAGTTGGAAGAGCTTTGAAAAGGACTGAGCTTTGCAGTTTTTAGTGCATTTAACTCATCGCAGTTCAGCTTAACATACGCGGCCATGTTTGTAAGGCTCTATCTTTCAAATGTATGCGGGAAGTCTTTTCCATTCTAACTGTGCACTCGTTCGTTACCCCGTCCCGCTGAGGTAAGCAAGAGTGTTGTTTTGTTCCATGGTCCCCGTCATTACGTACCTTTCAGCTCATTACTAGCAACAGATCACTCGCTTAATTTGTGCATTTCCGATCCAAAGATATTCAAATTTCAACCCTAATGACGTACGGGAAATGCTAATAAAATGTTAATAAGGCGAAAGCTGGTATCTACCTGGCTATAAGTGACAGATTTGCTTGACAGACGTGGGTTGTTCGTATCGCTGTATGAATAAGTCACGATTTAGTTTTTATGCGAATGTTCTATTATAAATGATAGGTTTTGAAGTTGCGAGGGCATTTTGCGGTTAATACGTTATGACTGGAGAATACGGAATGGAGAGTGTGGGAACTTTGTCTCTTGAAATTGTGTTTACATTTGTTGCGAAACGAATAAATTTATTGGTTTTAGCCGCATCTTGTTTATAAAATGTCTCGTAACGCGTGTCGTTATAGTCAAGCCGCAATACGTCTGACATAGCGGTTCTTTTCTCAAATTCATGCCGGTTTTACTCTAAACAGTGCCTGACACCTCGATGGCTACTCACGCAGGACATTTAGTCTCCTATTGAATAAGCGTCTTTTTAATCAAAATTAAAAATTACTGTTTAAATTTTAGAAAGTTTCGAATACCTACACTAACAAATCTGTATTCACACAGAAACCATATTTTTTTGGGATTTAGCTCTTTATAAGAGATCCTTCAGTTAGAACAGCTTGTTCCCATAAGTCCACAGCCGATTACCGAAAAATAAACTTCCAGACATTTAGTTCCCCCGATATCAAAAACAAACCAGAGTCAGCGAGACCTAAATGCCATATTAGCCTAAGTGCTTGTATCCGACTCTTGCATATTCATCTTTCTCCAAGGATCCAAGGCTGCAGAGACTGTGCGCAGTAATCCAGGTCCTAGGTGAGGCTGATAATTGCTCATCCCTAATTGATGGTAAGTCTGCTGTCTACCGTTCTTGGGATTCGACTAACTAGGAAGGAAGCATTCGACATTATGAAGACGAGCTTTGTAAGTGATTAGACAGAACTTTCGTCTAAACTAAGCCAAATTAATTCACTTAGTTTAATTTAATTGGACGGTAGCTACTTACGACCTGAAGCCCTAATATCGGCGTAAATGTCAAAAAATTATGTCAATTGAAAATTAATTCTTTATCTTTGAATTGGCATGGTCAACAAAATAATCTGCATTAAAATGAATTTGTATTATTACTTGAAATTACGGATTAGGGTAGGTAACTAAGTACCTTGTCAAGACGATGAGGACTATGGCGTGATGTAATGCTTAACCATCGAAGGGTTTTCTATCGAATGAGAGCTCTTTGAGCAATAAAGCTCAGAAAGTTAAACTATTCATTCTGCGGTCTCTGCTTCGCTTCGGCGCTTTCATTGGTCAAACGCCCTCGACAGAAGTCTCTCGATCTATAAACATGTAGTGCTAATTGTATTGTAAAGTAAATGCATTGCATGCGCATTATTCCAGTCATATTTATCCTCATCAGCTGGAAGACGTCCACTGCTGAACATAGGCTTCCCTCATAGAACGCCGCAACGAGCGGTTGCTAGCTGTTCACATTCAGAGCGGCCCCTCGCTGCTCGTACCGTTTCGTCGGTCCGCCTCGTAAGGGGCAGTCTTACGCTACGTCTTTCAGTTAAAGTGGATAATTCCAGTAAAAGTGGACTGCTGAGTTACGCAAGTCGTCAATTCTAAACCGAGTTCCAAGTCAGCCGGCTTCCACATACCTAACTCATTTACGGGAATGCTTACATGAAATTCATTAACAAACCTGCCTAATAACTTCCCCCTTCCACCCCTGTGGTGTCCAGGGGGTGGGATTGACAAACAGCCCCCTTGTAATGTGCTACTGTTGAATTGCAAAAATCTCATTATGCTCTAACTGTCGTTATAGGAGTAATTAACTACCTGGGTTTAGGGAGGTGTAGAGTCATGTTGGTTCAACATTTTTTAGATTCTGTACCTATGTGTGTTGTTCTCTCTCTTTCTCTGTGTGTGTGTGTGTGTGCGTGTGTGTGTAAAATGTAATGATGATGATGATGTTCTCCTTGACGTATCCGTCAACAGCGATCCTTTCTAGCTCCGAAGGTGAGAGCGCAAATGTCTGGCATAGACACATTTGTTGCATGCATGGCGCACAGCACAAATGTTGAATCCGCAACTGTATATTGTTTATTTATTTACCGTAAAGTGATTTTCCCTTAAAATTTTGTATGGGTAACCTAACATCCTGGATTGGGCCGGGTGATAGTCAAAGGGAACGGAGAAAATAGCTACATTACCTTTTGTTTTCTACCATACAGTTTGACAATTAGTAGCTAACTACCGATACTAAGTTAAACTAAATTAACTAACTAGTAAAGTAACTAGTAGTAAAGCATCTGCCATAGTGGGGAAAAGATACTTTCAAGAAAACCTAGCTGCTTCGGTCAACTTGTCCTAATCAATAACTTTGGTTAGGTATTTGGTTCCCTCCACTGGGTTTACCCTGTATGCCAATTCCTCCAGCTCGTCTACTCCACTCATGGCACTGTTCTCCAGTAATTGTGTTTGGTTATAACGAGTTTTTTGGCGGCGACAGGCGGGCGCGGTCAACTTCTACTGTGCATTCGCTTTGCCTGTTTATCCACGCTTAGATTTACATTTGCCTTTTGTTTTTAAAATAAATTGCATATCCTGCTGGCTCATCAAATGCATAGATATCTACTTGAACCCAATATACACATCGTGCCAAGCGTCAGAGACAACTCAACTTTGTTGTTTAGCAAGTCATGCCATGAAGCGGTGATAGCCTAGTGGGAGAACGTCCGCCTTCCAAGGAGAGCGTCGTGAGTTCAAATTCCAGTTGTCACGTACCGATGTATTTCTTGTAGTTAATTAACATTTGTTTTTCGGTGTAGGAAAACATCGGAAACCCACATGATAATTATTTCCGAGGTATGTGATCCACCAATCCGGACCGGGCCCCCGTGATGGATTATAGACTAATCATTCTCACGTAAGTGCGGTGAGACCCGTGGTTCAGCATTGGGCCGATGTGAGTTGATGAAAAGTCATAATGACAATGTCCTGATTCAGTAAATTCTCATTAGCACACAAATAAAATCTATAAGGGCTTAATGCTAAGTAGCATTCTCTACCAGTCATCATGGAGGTGCAATCAAAATGGTGCTGTGGCTTTATCACTCACGATACCTACTATTTTGTATGCTAGGTTACTTCTAGGAGCCTGCACCAGTGTAAAACTCAAAACTCAAAACCCATTCAAACGCGAACCTATTATATAAATTTAAAAAAATTACAACAACCGACCTTTACATACAAACCTTTACAATCAACCATGCAATGTTCCATGTAATCACGTATTCATTAGTTGATCTGACATCAATTAGGCACAATAATTACAAAATGAAAACTACAATTGCATAAATAAAGTGTCATCAGCATCACCAGCCTATTTAAAGATTCAGAATCGAATTAAAGGATCAAATTGAACGCATCGTTGATATCCGATTCATTATTTTTGGATTGATGTTTGGAGTCGTGTTTTTTTATTAGCTAAGGCTGCGTTTTAGCAACAAGGATGTAGCGGAGCGAAAAACGCTATGATTGGCTGCGACGCCTTATTTTAACACTTTCACTGCTGAACCATTTTACTTTTTTGGCTCTTTTGCGAATCTTCACACGTACGTGTTCACTGTTTACTGGCGCTGTGTCGTAACTAAACTCAATCCGCTGACCGGTCTAACACAACTGGTGTGATAAAATTGACAATACAGCATTTGGGGGTTCGCACGCCAGGCGTGTTTTCGCTTGCCATAAAATTATAAAAACACAAACGTGTGTGATTTCAGCAGTGAGTGTGTTAAGTGATGACAATAGCAAATCTTAACGGTATATTAAGGAGATAATACGTTCTAGTCGCAAATGTGCGATATATTCTCCGTTGACTTTTAGATAAAAATGAAAAGATGGGATACCTAATATGTTACGTTTAAACATTAACTATTTGTTTGATAAGGGATTGTGGAACTACAACACTAGGAATACAAAAAAGAAAAATATTTCATAAAAATAAATTTTTTTGGACATGTTTGTTCCTAGATAAGATTATAAATAAGTATCCTGTAGTACTAGTATGTAGTCTTTACACTTTGGCACTAGCAAGAAGATATTATTGAGATTTAAACTCATAGATTGAGGATTGAGATACGAGGTCTGTGTTCAAATCCGTCACTTGAGCGAATCGGAGCTTTCACAATGTACTTTATTTAATATACTTTGATTAAGCGCCATCTATAATCAGCGAGGCGAACTGCTAACATATTTTAGTTCTTCGACTCTTGTTATAAAACACCTACTAAAAAAGTTCTGCATACATCCCGAGCGAGGGTCTAATCTATTAGAGAAAGGAGGTTTATTTTATATTTATAAAAAGAAAAGTAGAGATTAGGTCAGCAATTATCCATAAAATGGTTAACAAAACATCCAATTTGAACCAAGAAAGCTTTTAATTGATGTAAGATAGTTTTGAATTTATGAAAAACAATTACCACACTGCCTCTGTTACTTACATAACAATTGAATTTAGCGACATCTGTGTCGTTTGATTCACAAAACGAATTTGTTTCAAACATACTTAAAACATGTCGCTTGACACAACACTTTTTTTGAATAAAAATAAATAAACAAATGACGGTAGTTTATTTTGCAAGTAAACAAATTAGATATCATTTAGCAAGTCTGCAAAATATTATATGATGAAAATGAACGTGAACAGACTTACCAGTATTTAATATGTAGGATTTGAGAACACTAAAAATACGGGTGTAGTTCTTTCGGCAGAAAGATGTCCAGCAAGATTCCGTATGTATCAAGTAGGTATTTACATTTCATTTGAACATACTTATTTGAAATGCCGCCATAAATCTACAGACAAAACAGCCTCTCACTTTGGCAGACTATAATAATTTAACAAAAGAACAGATGAATGAACGGAACAGACCATAGAAACATAAATAGATAGAATAAACAATAGTAAACAGCAGAAGCAACAACTGACGACCTAGGGTTGCCACGCGCAATTTGAAAACGAAAATACAAAATCTGATATTTTCTACGATTTTTTTTCTGCTTGTCATTACTCATTAATCAAAGGTGAGATCAATGGCTGTAACTTCAATCTCAGGCTCAGCTGGTGCTTCAGTGGCGCGGACAGTAGATGTAGTGGCCTCAATCTCAAGAGGCCGGGCACGCTTGACTGGGCTTGATGCGGCAGACGAAGTGGCCACGGTACGGCGACGCTTGGCCGACTCTTTTGTTGAGGAGCCTGGTAGCTTCAAGGAGTTTATTTGAGCGGTCTGAAATATAGAATAGAATAAAATAGATAATATTTTATTGTACACCAGTTCAGAAATACATAAGATACAAAGAATAGAACATATTGAAATAAATATAGAACAATATGCTGACTTATGGCTAAAAGCGATCTCTTACAGTTAACATTTGCATTTGGGGCAGTTCAACTTCTACAGAAACACAAGTCCTTTTGAAAGTATGCAACGCAAGGGCAAACCGGGCCGTGATATTCGTATCATTCTTTCAGTTTACACTGAAAAAAATGAAGGTTATATAAAAACGTGGAGTCATACCAGTGCCTGGTTCCGGCGAGTCAACAAACGACAGTCATCGATGGTAATCGTAGAACGCTTGGCGTGTCTGGAATAAAAGTTTTTGCAATTTTAGAACAGTATAAATCACGGCTCCTAAAAATGTGACTATCAAAGATCTTGTGAGAACTTTTTATAGTGCTACAAAGCATTTTAATTTTACGAATTTGTTCGTGATGAGGACAACACTTATATTATCAAGTCAATCGATAATTAACTTTTTGTTCATCATAGAAGTCTCAACCTAAAAAATCGTTGCAAAACTTACAAATTACTAGTGAATTGCTTATGCCCTTTTTGGCATCGAATTGAATTATCGGATCATTTATTTTAATAAATAATTAAGTACCTACGTCTGTTAGCATATCGGAGTCCTACTACTCGTAAATGTGAAAGTTTGGATGTTTTTTTGTAATTCTGCCACGCCAAAAGGGCGTAATTTATTTTAATTTTGATATAATGATTTATATTAACATTTTGTAAGGGGTGTTATTATTTATTTGGAAAATAAATGAATGTTAGTGAAATGTGGAATCTAATATGGAAAAGAAATTTGTGAGAGCCCGTGGTGCGCAGCTAGCTTAAAACAAAATTAGCACACTAAACCTTAGTTAATTGTTGGTATGTAGTACCAATCTACTTAAATGTACCTACTTAGCAAATCTTTCCAAGTCGTCAGCGTAACATGTCATCTTGTGGAAGAATACGTCCAGCAGAAGATCCATCGCAGGCTTTGTGATTTCCAGCCCCAGGAAATGACAAGCTTCTTTACATAAAGACTGCACATCCCGCTGGACTGAAGCGCGGGCTCGCTGAAATTTCGGAAAACTGAAAGTGTTAACCCTAATTGCAATGCCAGAGTCAATCACGCGCGCCACAGAATAAATAATAGTACAACCTCACGCATAGAACCTCCTCCTTTTTTGAAGTGCGTAAGTACAAAAATAATTTAGAAAACATTAACATAACAGTGCTGCCAGATCAGGGTATTTCACCCCAAATTCGGGGGATTTTTGGGAATTGTGTTAGTGGGTTTTTTCGGAGAATAAATAAAATTACGCCAAAAAGTTTATTCTATGTAATGAGAAAAATAACTCATTTTTTAAGGTTTGCCACCTACTTTCACTTCTATTCTTTCAAGCTACTATCTAAACTACAAAGTAAGAAGTATTTATGGAAGATACACTGATATAGGTCATGGCATGGTCAAATAATTTAAAACCTCTTTTTGTAAGGGATTTATTCTGAAAAACGTAATTTTGGGGGGAAACTGAGACATCTGGTAGCACTGTAACAAAGATCTAGAAAAAAAATAGGTAGGTAAACAAACAAATAACTACAGAAGGACAGTAATTAGAGTAGTCCTTATTTTTTAAATAAATTTACTACCAACTTACCTTATTAAATTAGTATAGGTACCTATAAAGGCAGAGGTGTAACTTACCTGTTCTTTATCCAGTGCTTCGAAAGTTGTCATTTTATTTTTTATTATTATTTTAATTTAGGCAAGCACATGTAAGTACTGCACTGGCTACACTTAAAACCAATAACAAAATCAAAACAATAAAATTATACCTACTTATTATTATAACTAAACTGACACATATAACTATAACGAATGGTAAGATCACAGGGGATATTTACTATTTATAAACTATAGATACATTTATAACTACAAACATTTTTACACCTTACAATATGACATAATTCTAACCTCAATTCAAAACAAAACAGCTGTTAATAAGCCCGCTCTACACTCGTGCACGAACGACTGTAACTCCAAAATATATTGTGAAATAGCGAGGCGTGTTTATGGCTACTTAATTATTAAATATTTTATAGTTTACGGTTTCATTCGCATTTCGTGGCATTTTCATTTACAGATTTACAGATTGGTTGGCGGCATAAGAATACTCATGCCGACACACGGCCAACGGGGCGGCTATACAGCACGGTGCGGATCAGCTCGAGTTCGTTTCATTTTGACGTTTGATTGCCACGGGACTTGACATTTCAATACGAATGACGAGTCCCGTGGCAATTAAACGTCAAAATGAAACGAACTCGTGCTGATCCGCACCGTGCTGCATAGGCCCGCAGTTCTACTTGCTCAAGCCGGCAGCGTCTCATGGCGATTAGACGATAGGCAGCTTATACTAGTACTTCTAAAGTTGTTCTAATATACTATGTCGACCGATCCCATAATACCAATCCAAACCTTGCAATATAATGATCATGAGCGATCACTGCTGAAAACACAACAGTGTGTGCAGATCCGTAAACGTGGCTAGACAAGAAAATCGGCGTAGCTGTCAGTGTTAAGTCGTAACTATGATCATCGAATTTATCGACGTAGAAGATACGTAAAGGGATTGCCACTTTTTTGTGGTCTCAGGCAGGCAAATAAAACGCGATAATTATTTTTACAGATGTAATGAGCAATCTATACAACGTTATGTGTAAAACATCCGATTATGTTTAACGAAAAGGGCGGGAACATCGAACAGGCTATCTATGCATGTACCCACACTAATTGGTACGTTTCTAAATGCATTTCAAATCAAACAAAGTTATAAATAAGTAAAACCGAGGGATTCCAGATAATTATTTACAAGAATATAAATAATTGTTGATCAGTGTTTGCCGCCGTTTTCGTTACAAAAAATTAAATAATAAAAAAAACATACAAACTAAATGAATGTGATTTCATTCAAATGAAAAGGTTATGCTTACGTTTAAATAAATGCTAATTATTAAGAACAATGCGTGAAAAAAATTGGACATAATATCATATTTTAGTAATATTTTTAAACCTTTTAAGTAACGATAACAATGTAATAATTAATAGTCTGATACATTTAATAATGCAATAAATTTTTTTCATAAGCTAGTAACACTGGTTTTAAATGATTTTTAGTTTTTCTGAATGTTAACTACAATAGGAAAATAGGTAAGCTGTATAAAAACCCCCTAATTCAACATTCAAGCTATTTTTGCTAGTGGGAACTTTGTACAAAAATAAAAATTCATAACATTGTTAGGAACGAGCAAAGAACAAAAGAGTATTGGAGTGAGAGCCAATCAATAGAAAAAATTACAATGCGTAATTTGCTATGTTGATCAACCCTTGTTTTAAATGTTTATAAACAACAAACAACTTTTAGCACATAACAACAAACAGTACTTGTAACTAGCTTTAATTTTGTTTATCGTAGGAAGGAGACGAAGAATGCTTACTTTCTGCAGAACTTCACCATTGGTACATTGCATTATAATTACTATACACATTTTAGATCACAAACCCTTTTCATTCCAACATTTTCATCTAATTTAAAAATATGTATTTTATATACAGATAACTCTTATTTGAGTATGCTCAGTATTTTTTTGTTAATAAAATATATATTATGTCTATGGTCGGCTACACCTTCTTTACGATTTGAACGACGTCTTCGTCGGCTAGCACGTGTTCAATGCCCACCTTTTGAGGCTGATGCTTGACAGAAGATCCCCAGACCAACGCACTGAAACGGAAAACGTAATATTATCAATGTGTCAAGTCAAAGTTAAAAATCTTTAATCACATGAGCCCAATGAGAGCACTCATGAAAAAAACTAACTTTGCTGACTTTAACATCAAATTGATATTAAAATATTATCATTTTGTAAACTTCGAAGTTTTGAACAAGTTACATTATGTAGGCTGTACAGATACTGCCTATTGTCCAGTTTAATTCACGCCCACACGATAGGCAGTAGTGTATGACCAGCATTAAAAGTGGATACAAGAACAAGTAACTTTGTTTGAGTTATGTGTTCATTTGTATGTTCTTTTGTGCTTAGTGGTCAATGCAATTAGTTCGAAACATCGAGGTTTGTAGAAATTACATTCTGATAATTATCTGTGCATGAATAAGGCCCATTTTAGTCTAATACCATCATTATCATCAACCCATATTGGCCCACTGCGAGGCACGGGTCTCCCCTCACTTTAGCGAGACATAAAAAAATGTTTAACAGAAACACATTGGTACGTACAACCTGCTCTGGGGCTTGAAATTTTTTTAGTCAAGAGTTTAAGGAAATCTACTCACATTTTAAACTCTTTCACAATAGATCTATGCAGCTTATTACAAAAGTCTTCTACGCTGGTCCGGTCGGCATGCAACACCACTGGGGAGTTATAGTCGGGCAGCTGTCCTTTAGGCTTGGTGTATATCCTGATCAGTTTGAGGTACTCCCACATTTTCTCTAGCAGGTCGTCGAAGTTCCATCTGTGGTGGGCCGAGATGGGCACGCAGTGGGGGATCTTGTAGATTACATCAAGCTCTTCTATGCTGATTTGATCTGGGAAATAAGGTGATTGAGTGTCAATGTCAATCATTGACAGATCAATATTTCTTGAGGACATGGGGCTTGGCGCTGTGGTGCCTATAGCACAAATTTTGATTCGTCAAAATGTAACAATTAAAACTTTGATTGCTGAGCCGATTTTCTTGTCTAGCCACGGGTGCGGCTCTGCACGGACCGTAGTGTTTTCCCATACAGCTAAAACCACAGTTTAATTTTCAGCAGTGAATGTGTTAAGACTGTATATTTTCTCCATAACACACTAACATTTGCATTATTATTGTCTGGCAAAGATGTGGCACATCCCCAGACTCTTGAAGTGTCTGTCATATGTCAATGTTGGTAGGTTATTTATCAAGATAGATTTGGTTAATGTGAAGGTACATCAATTTCTACCTTAATAATAAATAAGGTAGATTATGTGGGTAGTAACAGAATTATATGGCATCCTCACTTTCTGTAATGACTATCTAGTTGAATACACAATTTGCATTTCATGCTGGGTACAGACCAAGCGAACATAAGGGAGCGAATGCCTCAGAACGAATGCAAAAACTAGTGTGGACGTCCTGGCGAGAGCGAGCGAACCCAATCGGTGGCTTTCGCTAGCCCTGGCTTGCCTTCGGCCGTGCTCCTGCTGGGTACAGACCAAGCGAGCACCCGCGAGTGAATGCCACCGAGCGAATACAAAATACTGGTGTGGACGTCCTGGCGAAAGCGAGCGAAACCAAACGGTGGCTTCCGCTAGCCCTCGCTTGCCTGCGACCGTGCTCCGACCGGTTGTCGGTACATCAAAGAAAAATGGAACGTACGAACGAGCGCGGTGTGTACGGACAGGCGAATGCTCATTCTGTCGCGACGGTTGCACTGAACGGACGTGTCGTGTTCACAATAATTTTGATTTTTATACTACGATCGCGATGGAATGGCCTAACTCAAAACTGCTGATGCTCATAAATCATAGATGCTGATGTATAAAAGCAGAAACCTAGGTTACAGGGCCTAGTCAGTGGGATATAATATAATAATTACGAGAGCAACTTGAAAATACGCTTTTTTGTTTGTTGAGATATCTTAATGATTTTGGTGTCAAATCAAAGGACTAGGTCTAAAACCATTTTATCCATTTGAATAATGTATATCGGTACACGCGTTTAGGAGATACTTAAGGATTAATTTGGGGGAAATATAAATCACCAGATTTTTTTATGTTATTGTTTTACGAACTTTTTAATAATAATTAGTACCTATCTAGCATGTATGGCTCTACTATCCATAGCATCTAGGTAACCTAAATATTAAAAGTTTGTTTTCATTTGTTAATTACAAATGACTAGTAGCAGCTAGTGATGTGAAAAAACAACCAGTCGTTATTCAAATAAAGCATTACTATCAATTTTTCAAAACGATATCTTTCACTTTTTCACTCACTTGTTAATGTACGAAACGGAACCATAGTTGTTACCAAACATTTGTGTGTTATGTTTGCTGACGATGCAACTATTTACATGAGTAAATTCAACCAAAGTCCGAATGAGTTTGAAATAGAAATTAACAAATCTATCGAAGCAGTTGTGAGCTGGTTAGAAAATTTAAAACTAAATGTAAATGTTGATAAAACGAAATTAATAGAATTTAGAAATTATAGACTAAAATCATTACCGTTAAATGTTCTTGTTAAAAAAACAAAAGTCGATATTGTTACAGAAACCAATTTTATTGGAGTTACTATAGACACAAATTAAATTGGAAATCTCACATTTCTAAATTTAACACAAAACTTTCTCAATACATATATGCTGTTTCAATACTAAAAAACGTATCATCAAAAAAAATTGCTATAAACACGTATTATGGTTACGTTTATCCTCTTTTAAGCTATGGGATTATATTTTGGGGTAATTCTGTAGAAGTAGAAACTACTTTTCTACTTCAAAAAAGATGTCTAAGATGTATATTTAATTTAAATAGTACTGAAACACTTCGTAATGTTTTCATAGAGAATAACTTCCTTACACTTACTTGTATTTATATCTATCAAATTAGTATATTTGTCGAAAGCAATTACGAGTACTTTTATAAAACAAAATCCAACCGATCCGAAATTCTAAGGACCAAATACAAGCATAATATTTAAATACTTCAGGCCAATAACACTTTGTATCATAAGAGCTCTTACTTCACAGCTATTAAAGTTTATAACAATCTACCTCTTGACGTTAAGATGCAAAGTGGACCAGATTTCAACAAAAAGTTACAATTTTGGTTGCTAACGCAAAGTTTTTATAATTTAAAAGAATACTTTTCTATATAATAACTACTTTTTTAAATTCCTAACAATTTATTTAAAATATGGTTAATTGTTTTGTTTTCCAATTTTATCTAGTGTATAAGTAAGTTAATTATTGTGCGCCCGAAATGGGCAAATTGTTGAAACTTCTTATTGTAATAACAACAGCATAATGTACACAATTTACACAATAAAAATATTCTGATTCTGATTCTGATATCACAACGCTATAATAAATCTCAGTTTACTATAAACTCTATGGAATGGCCTAACTCAAAACTGTAGACTCATAGAGCTGTTTAAGCAGAAATCTGGGCTGTGGCAGTGAGATATAATAATTATTATAATAGGTACCTATATAATTACGAGAGCAACCTGAAAATACGATTTTTTGTTTGTGGCGATATCTTAATGATTTTGATGTCAAATAAAAGGTATAGGTCTAAAACCATTTTATCCATTTGAATTATGTAAATCTGTCCACGCGTTTAGGAGATACATATGGATTAGTTTAAGGAAAATGTAAACCACCAGAATTTTTGATGTTTTTGTTTGACGAACTTTTTGATTAGTTATTCTATTCGCATTTAGCATGTATGGCTCTACTATCCCTAGTATCTAGGTAGCCTAAATATAAAATTTCACTAGTTCAGTTCAATTTGACAACTGGAATAAACAGCGGTCTTGATTTGTTCTAGCAATCGCAGAAATGCAATATAAATATCATGATAGGTGTACACGAAGAAAAGTTTAATAACGTATAGTTACCGAATATAATAATCGTTTCAAATCGTTTGATTATTAAGCCGTATGGTAACGACACATCACTAGTTCGCCGTGGTTCGCCGAATCTGCATGCGTTCGTTTGGTGTGGACACAACAGCGAAAGCGAGCGAGTACGGTACCGATCGGTGGCCACCAATTGATGGCCATTCGTTCGCTTATGTTCGGTTGGTCTGTACCCACCGCAACGGTGTGACTAGTAGCAGCTAGTGATGTGAATCAAAAATCAGTCGTTATTCAAGTCATTACTATCTATTTTTCAAAACGATATCTTTCACTTTTTTACTTGTTATGTATGAAACGAAACCATAGTTGGTATCACAACGCTATAATAAATCTCAGTTTACTATAAACTCTATGGAATGGCCTAACTCAAAACTGCTGATGGTCATAGAGCTGTATAAGCAGAAACCTAGGCTGTGGCAGTGGGATATTATAATAATGATTATAATAGTTACCTATATAATTACGAGAGCAACCTGAAAATACGATTTTTTGTTTGTGGCGATATCTTAATGATTTTGATGTCAAATAAAAGGAATAGGTCTAAAACCATTTTATCCATTTGAATTATGTAAATCGGTCCACGCGTTTAGGAGATACATATGGATTAGTTTAAGGAAAATGTAAACCACCAGAATTTTTGATGTTTTTGTTTGACGAACTTTTTGATTAGTTATTCTATTCGCATTTAGCATGTATGGCTCTACTATCCCTAGTATCTAGGTATCCTAAATATAAAAGGTTTGTTTTTATTTGTTAATTACAAATGACTGACTTTAATATTCATTGTGTATGTAATCAAATCAATAATTCAAACGCATCAAACATAAGATAGATTACGTGGTCAAGTGCCCCTACTTGACCACGTAATCTATCTTATGTTGTCGCCCTGGTATCCCCCAAAATAATACTCCGTTTACTTGAGAAAATAATTTGTATTTTCTAATACGAAGGTTTATGAACGCACTTTACAATTATCTTGAACGCTACTTAAAACGACCTTAGGTAGGCGGGACGGCTCATTTGACGGAGCCATCTAGCGGGTGGCATGTGAACTACGTTGACTAACATTGATCTCAAACAGGCATAGACGATGGATATTATACCTAGTAGCAGCTAGTGATGTGAAACAACAAGTCGTTATTCAAATAAAGCATTACTACCTAATCTATTTTTCAAAACGATAATTTTTCACTTTTGTTCACTCACTTGATATGTACCTACGATAAGAAACCATAGTTGTTGTCAGAACGCTATAATAAATCGCCGCTAACTATAAAGTATCTACTTGAAGTTGTCAACGTAGCTGGAGAAAGTGAATAAGCCAGATAGAGCGTTTTGATGCGTGCGAGTAGGAGGGCTATACTCCATAGGCTACAATAATATGTTCAGTTGAATTTGACAACTCAAATAAACAGTTGTCTTCATTTGTTCAAGCAAATTAATGCAATATATGTTAAATGTCACGACTAATTGAAAAACACGAAAGAAAGTTTTAATCCCATGTATTCGAAAAGAGGCATTTTGCTTCTGGATAAGTGCGAGCAAAGTGGGTCATTCCCGGGCACTTCATTTTTAGAGTTTTTTCAATAAAGAGTGGTAATAATATAAATGAATGAATCAATAAAAAGGAAATTTATTGCCAAAAAAAATAAAAATTAATTATAAATAAATATTTTATTTGCTTTTGTTTTATTTTGTTTTCTAAAATATTATTCAATTTTTTTTATTATATATTTATATTTTTTGATTTTTTTTACTATGTTGGTATTAAAATTTTGTTTTCTTTTTGTTACTTTTTATTAAATTAAATTAAAGTACTCAAATTTCTAAAATGCAAGAATAATTAACCTGTCAAGAAGAGAAGAGAGATAGATGCGGCGCAAGCGTACAATGAGCGTAACGGGACAATGAGCGTTACGGGACAATGTGTCAACTTTTTCGGCTGCATACCGGCGTTCATCGATTTATTAGACGTTGTCACGTCAAAAGATTTTTTCTCGTATGATGAATATTTTCTCATACCTTGGGATGAAAAGTATCGTGTACCACACGGTAGCAAAATTATTTAAGCTCGAGCGAAGTACTTTGACTTCTACTACTTCTACTATAGAATCCTTCGCTTCGCTCTGGATTCAAAAATCGCTTTTGCCGTAATTACATTATTTTGTTCCCTTGTGGTACAATCCACTATTATCGTATAGTTGTTACCTACTACAATAATCGCACGGTTTTGATAGTTTGGTTATTAATCCGTATGGTAACGACACATCACTAGTTCGGCGTGATTCGCCGAACTCTGCATGCGTTCGTTTGGTGTGGACACAACAGCGAAAACGAGCGTGTACTGTGCCGTTCGGTGGCCACCAATTGGTGACCATTCGCTTGCTTATGTTCGGTTGGTCTGTACCCACCATCACACATTCTAGGTAGGACCCAACTTGTGCCTAACGGAGAGTTAATTACAAGTTAAGAGTTTCTCAGTTAATACTCTTACCAATCTTGTTGAGCAGATAGATGCACGGTACATATATCCTATTGCCCTCAATAACATCGATCAGGTCATCGCTAGTGGCATCGAACCGCAGGGTGATATCCGCATTGTGGATTTTGTATTCCGATAGGATGGTCTTCACAGTCTCATTGTCTAGTTCCGATTGCGGGCACTGTAATGTTAAAATAAAGAAGTTTAATGGATGACACATCAGTAATTAGGTGTGTCATATAATATGTGAAGTGGTGGGATTTATTGTTTAAGCTGTGCGCATGACACTAGATGTATTAAACTTAGTTTGATTCAAGTTCAAATCTATCTCTGTAGTAAGGTTTATAACATTGCATATTAGCATGAGTCACACTAGACATAAATAATAAAGAATAAGCAATGTGTGGTATTGCATAGATTTTAGATTAAGGCCATCTTATATGGATTTTAGAACAGATATTTTTAATAATATTATGAGAGATGTGAAGCCCTTGCATTAATAGTCTAAACTAATTTCCGAAGTAGTCATCACTCTATAATTATTACAGATAACTTAATGGTGCCTCCACACATACGCATATCACATGAAAACAGTCAGTTACATTTTATTCCCATATGTTAAGACTTAAATTTGAAGTTCGTCTGCATCGTTCATGTATTCGTTCATTTATAACTTACAGTGGTGTTCAAGTTAATGCCACCCTTGTCTTTTTTTCTAAAGTTTATATTTGGCGGCTGTTTATTTAACCGCAGCCCGAAGCCCTCCAACTCGTGTTCTAGAAGTTTCTTGTGCTGCAGTGGCTTCAACACGTCCAAGACTATAAATATCAGGCTGCAGGTGCGGGCCACAGCTATCACTTGACGACCTCGACCCTTGCCGTCTTTGGCACCTTCAATAATTCCGGGCAAGTCTAGAAGCTGCGGACAAGTATTGTTTCAAAAGGGATGTGAGACAAATAGTTGTAACGCAATAACTTTCAATTGTTTGAAATTGCAGCATGATGCATTCTTAGAATGAGACTCAAGGTTTCAGGAAGAGGACAAGTGGATGCCTTGAGATTTTAATTTTCTTTGACAGTTTTAGGATGTTGGTAATATGCTCTCACATGCGTCTATTATGGATGTGGTAGATTTTTATTGTGGTCTGGCCGGATCCATAGACTATGTTGGCTACAATACGGATTTCAAACCTGGATCTTCAAGGTTTGTTAGTGTTAAAGCATACAGTTTTAGAGTACATACCTGTATTTTGGCACCCTTATATTTAATACAGCCCGGTACAGTGGTAAGCGTTGTGAATTCATAAGCCGCCACTTCGGAATACACTCCCGCTAGATTGGAGAGTAGCGTGGACTTTCCCACTGAAGGAAACCCGACAAATCCAATACGGGCATCACCAGTTTTAGCCACATCGAAACCTAGAAATATAAATTTACGAGTACAGAAACCTGTTTGTCACTAGTTACTAAGCTCGCTGAGTAGAGCAAGTTATGTCTCAGTTAATTTATTCAGTAAAATGCCAATGAATGCTAGCTTGGTTTTATTTATTTTACAGATTCAAGGCACATGGCATTTGTAAATAAAACAAATGAAGTTCCAAAGTTTGTCTAGGTGTTAAATTCAAGGTAAATGTTAACACACAGTGGAAAAAACCAGTGCTTAAAATTGAGTGTTTGTTGCTACATAGCGACATGCTTCATTGAACAATAATCAGATAAAATAAATTATACATCACAATCACAATGATATATAGTGCTGACTTCGTAATGATTCCCCATACCATGGAAATCAAAAAGAACGAAGACAATAATTAATGGTCCCTCAAACACTCAGGCTCAGTGCAAATGTGATACAAAATTAGTTTGTGGACTAAGTTGGATCTTATGAGCTTACCTTCACCGGTTGCGCCGCCGCCACCTTTTGGAGTGATCAGTTCTCGTCTCAATTTAGCCAACCGAGCCTTTAGGATACCTAAGTGAAGGGCAGTTGCCTTATTTTTTTGGGTTCGGGCCATCTGTAATCCATTTCAAATTTTCGTAAACTTTATCACATATCCAAGACATAAAAAACATTTTCAAAACACTGAGTCTAACGCAGTTAACGGAATTAATGAGTAAATTATGTAGTTTTATGAGTATATCCTGTAAAAATCTTTTATTTCGTGTCATAACCTCTTCAACCAACCTCCGACTCTATAGCGGCAATTTTATCCAATATTGTACTCATTTTCGCAGCTTTTTTCTTTACGTGTTAGTAAATTAATATGGTACTAATAAATAGAAACTAAATAAAGTTACTACTCTTCACAATAATCACGAAAATAAAATTAAAGCGTGTCAAGTTTCGTGCTCAACAATTTTCCAGAAATTGTGTTGTCTTGTCATTTTTGTTTGACATTGACACTAAGAGTTAACAGACAGTTGAAAACTTAACAATGAGTGACATCTCTAGAGTATGTGGTAGAGAAACAACTTTTGCATTTTTATCTATGGTTAGAAAATAGTTTATTTTAATGAAACTAGATGGCACTAATCTTAAACTATTTTAAAGTGATTCTTATTACGGTTAGTTCAATCCATTTTTAATAGATGGCGCTATAACTAAAATATTTGAAAATGTGCCGGCACGTGGAAAATGCCTTTCCCGCAGGTTTGCGCATCGTAACTACAGAAGGAAAGGAACAGTGGAAAACTGTTTTCAGGCAATGTTTGAAGGCGATATCCAGTAGTACCTTCAGCGTTGCTATAGAGTGGACTCTACTTCGCGCGCGACTCTCTTCAAGTTTCGTAACTCGTAGTCGGAAAATTAACATTACGATTTCTAATAAAAAATATTGTGATGTAAATACTTACTTATTATGAAACTTCAGTAGTGAATTAAGTAAAAAGTATGGTGACTTGTTTAGGAATATCAGCTGATTATTATAAAATTGTTTAGAATAAATACTTAGAGGTGTAATTAGATTTATAGTGGAATATATATATACCTAGGTGTTTAGATTTAGTGAAAAATATCTAGGTGTTTAGGTGTTAGGAATAAAAGTTGTGGTAAGTTTTTTATACATTTTTATCTTCAGAGGTAATAATAAGCTAAACAGTTAAAAACACACGGCCTACGTACCTACCTGAATACCTGGAGACTAATGTAGAGTTTAATAAGTTTAAAAAGTGTGTATTTTTTTGTTTCAAAATTGTATTATTTGCAGCCGTGTATAATTTATTGTTTCCCATAAACCAAAAGGGTAAGTGTGGGAATATTTATGGTGGGAGGAGCCTACCAACTAAAAATAAATTATGTTTATGATATTTAATTTTTTGATATTAATTTAGACTTATGTTGAGTTAGACACAATTATAGGTAAGTATACGGTATAATTATGTATAAGAAGAAGAAGAAGAAGAAGAAGAAAACTCTTTATTGTAACTGAACAAGAACGTGCGGTAAATCATAATTAATTATTTAGGACTTTACTTTTGCTATTATATTAGAAAAAAGGACCTTCTAATACTTAATCATTAGTAAGGATTTGTCACTGAAAAGTTGATATTTAATATCGTAACTTATTTGATTAGGTTTTATTTTACACTTGCAATGCCATAATTTTCCCAAATTCAAAAAAATCATTTTTTGCATCACAGAAATACATGGTGTGCAGGTCTTAGTGCTTATGTGTGTATACCAATGTCACATACAATTTTTAGTTTAAAAATAAAAATTAAAATAAAATTATTTAAGTACTCTATATGTACAGTATTTACAATAAAATTAAAAAAAAAAACGGATTAAAAAGGTAAAAGGAATAAATAATTGAATCAATAAACATAACAAAAAAACAAAAAAAAAAATAACAAAATAAAATAACATTTAATTGAAGTTCGTTGCTGGCCATTCATTCGCTAAATTATGGTTTGAATTTGAAAAAGGACATGTTTCCTTTCAACTGGTGACTCATGCCTGAATCTCGCACAGGAAAAGGAAAGTCCATTAACTCTACCAGTGCATAAAAATAGCTGTTGAAGCTCTTTATTATTGAAGCATTCGTGTACATGTTTATACTTCCTACATTGCAGTAGTCTGGTGCGAGCATAATTTTTTTTTCTCAAAGACATTACAGACCGGACATTTGAAAAACAGTTTTTTTTTATTTGTGTTGGACATTTGAAAGGCGTGCAATACATAAGTTTACACCAACACCTTTGACATTGTGGGTATCATTGCTATGGGTCGATAATTTCCTAAGGAAGTTCGGATTCCCTTCTTATACAGCCACCTTGACTGTGGAAGGCTTGAGCTTATGTTATAATATGGAAATGCGCTTTCTGAAAATGTTTTTTTATAATGTTTGTTAAAGGTGTGGATATAAAAATAGCCACTTTCTTTAAGACATGCGTAGATATTATACTGTCGTAACCCACATTTTTTGAAGTAAAATTCCTTTAGGCTCGCTTGAATTGGGGAGTAAGCTGGCGAATGCGTTACGAAAAATGTGATCGGGAGAGGTGAACGGAAGTTGAGTTAGATTTAAGTCAGTAAAGATAGAAAGAAAGATTGTTACGTTTCGTATATATTTTATTAAATATATTTTATGAACTAATTTTTTTTAAATAATTTATAGATGAAGTTTTACTTCTAAAAGGTATGTGGTGTCCCAGCACACATGTCGTTTTTTTTATTTTATAAGTTACGTATCGTTTTTGAGACTTCGGCAGTTAATGTGGGGTGAAGAAATATAGTTTTACTGATAGCTGTGTTATTTTATTACCGATCTGTGATATATTATTATCTAGTCGTTTGTGTTGATTGTTATGGTTTTTATTGGAAATGTTTACGTAGTAGTCGTAAATATATTTGCTATTGTATTTTGTACTATCTTGATTTTTTTACTGTTGTAATATTTTGTTTATTGTTTGGGTTTGTATTTTTACGTATGAAATTCAAAATTTCTTTTGATTTAATATCGGAATTAGTAATTAGTTTCTGCGATTCTACGAGGCATTTTTTTAGAACTCTTCTAATATATTATAATTTGATATAAACTTGTTTGGTTTAAACGTTTGGTGTTTTTTTATATTGCATACATTTATGAATTCACATACTTTTCTTAGTTTTAAAATTCAGACATGGCTTCAGTAACCTATACCAAGTCCACATTAGTCCCTGGAGATATTTCTTGAAGTCAGGGTAGATCCATATTATAAATACTCATACGTTAGACGTTGTAAAACCCATAGTACCTACGTACATAACGGTTACAAACCTAGTCGTAAGTTGAATCTCAAGGGTGGTATCATTCACTTTGCAAAGTAACTTTTGAGTCAAAGATTTCCATTTATATAATGCCTGCTTCCTACATTCGGGTACCACTGAACATGAATGTATTTAACCGTTATTTTTTAATTTGTAAAAATAAGGAATCATATTTCAGAAGTAGGTAAGTACATAATTTATAAAGTACCTATTTAAAGTACCCAATGTAGTTTGACAAAGTAATAGATGGATACAATTGATAAATAATTTAAAGTACTTACAGTTCTATGTAGCTTACTTAGGTACACTTGATTTACTTACCTCCGATAAGTATATATAGGCATCTATCATGGATAAGTGAGGTACTGGGGTGGCCACCCTTTTCCAGCCATCCTGTAAGATAGGTACTTTATCAAACACTTTAAAGAAGCAGGCTTTATTAAAAGAACTTTTCGCAATCTACTTTAACATTTTATAAAACAAAACTAAGTTTGATGATTTCTAAATTGTCTATGGTTCATAAACGGGTATTTTAGAAAAAAAAACAACTAAATCATAACCTCTAAATAACTCAGTAAGTAGATATAGAGTCTTAGTAAGCTGTAAAAACAATTACTGGCAACTTTTAAAAACTTTATGAAATAAATACAAAGTAGGTTGTTTTCTAAATCACCACCTACGGTTCCAAGGAGGTTATATTCGTAAAAACATATATACTTTTAACTAAATCGTCACCCTCAGGGACTAGGGTAAAATAACTCAGTAGGTAGAGCTATCATCATACTAAGCTGTAGAACATCTCTCGTGGGTGATATCATTCAATTTGCAAACTAAGTTTTGTCACGCTGATTCCATTGGCTGTTCTGGGATTTCTGGGATGAAATATGAGTTCCGTAACCCTTTTATTAGGTTGAGCTTTTGAATAGTTGATTTTAGCCTATTGGTATACCGTTTATGTAGATATAGTCATTCGCCAAGCAGTAGTGTGCACACATTACTGTGTACCGGTTTGAAGGGCACTGTTTCCAGCGAATTTACATATGAGACTTTAGAGCTGATGTCTCAGGGTGACGAGAGCAGTGCAGTGCTGCAACAGTTTCTGGGTGGCACTGTGCCTGTTATGGGCAGGCGTGGCGTTTACCATCAGGTGAACGACTTACTTTATTGTATTAGGGGGGCTTACAGCTATATCATTACAAATAAAATTTATAAAACTAAGAAAAGTTATTTACAAGCCTCCAGATATAGACTTGCTAGTCTAGTCACTCAGTTAAATAAAAAAAAAACTTATTAGTAGTAAAAAAAAAAACAAAAATTATAAGGTACATAATATGAACCTAGACACAAATACACCTATTCGTACCTATATAATTTTTACTTCCACACACCCTACCGGACTTCCTACTTAATACAAATTATAAAACGCACATTTTTATAATACTAATAAAAAGTAAACTAGTTTGCTCTATAATCTTCATTAAACTAAACAAGGGAATAGAAAAAATAAAATCCCTTCTACTAAGCAACTAGTGTAGAATCGATTCTCAAAAAATCGTGTCAATTTACTTCCAAAGCAGTTTTTTTTTTGTTGACGCGGTTGTCAAAAACATTATCATTCAAATGCCTATCTTATTCAAGTGATCCAGAGCAATCTGTCTTCATTTATAAAGTCTCCAATAAAATCTCAAACTTATACCAAACCTAACTTATAGCATAAAAATCTTATTCACCCAAATAAATAGATCTTTGATTTGAACTTCCAAGAACCTCCAACCTCCATAATTACAAATTTAAGTGGAAACAAACTTCCGTTTAATTTATTGGAAAATTAATTCACTAATATCTTCATGGTTCTAATTTCGGAGAAGATTAGCATCCAAAGCATTCAGAGTCCCATATTATTTCTCCGTCCAAAATAACGACACTTTTTTCTCATTGTTTCAGGCTGTAAATATTAGACCCACTTCTAATCCAAATCTACCCACAAAAATGAACGAATCAGTGCCAACGGTCAAGACTTTCCGGTGACTGAAAAACGAACGAATTCAAATATCGAAATGTCATCCGAGGTTTCCTTGGAGGCCCGCGAGAGGCCAGGCTTCATTCGGCGGTCAGCCGCCGCGTGCGCAAGAGCTGCGTGCTCTCAGCTAGGCCTGGTGATACTCGTGGTGATCTATGTGCTGCTTGGAGCGGTTCTCTTCGAGTACTTGGAGTCAGGACCTGAGGTGCAGAAGCGGTCAGCGATACAGCGGTCGAGGGAGGAATGTCTGAAGGAACTATGGGCAATAACAGGTGAGTTAATGTTTAAATCAAACTGCTGGAATAAAATAAACAGTGACCATATTTTAATAAGTTTGTATGTATGTACAAACAGCAGGAAGAAAAAATCATAAAGGAGTCTCAACTTCAGATTTATAACAAGAAGTGGTACGATTTAATCAAGTCTAAAGTGGGACTTTTCTTGCTTGACTAGTGTTTTAAACGCTATTCCCAAAAAGTTACGATTGCACCTCTATAGTCATCTTGGTAGGAAACGACACCGCAATAAATCTAACTATTGAACACCACCGTTGTCTGCTTACTGCTTCCAATTTTAAGACGATAGCCTCTCTGATTTAAGTCTGGAATACACAGGTCCCAATTCTTTGAGAAAAACGACCTTTCCCTACAAAGCGAGTTATTCATCTCTTTGACAATTCGATCTAGTGAACTTGACCGTCAAATGTTTCTATAATTTCCCTTGTGTGCTCAAAATAGTAGAGGACAATACAGTTGTTACAAGGGTCGTCGATTACGACAAAATATGATGGGATGACCCTTTGAAGCCTGACCCATTTTTGTGTAGGTTTGTTTGAGTTGTTCCTTCTATAAAGAGTAAGCGAAAATGTTTTGTTCGTCACGTGAAAACGTCGAGTAAAATTGCGTCAGTCAGTGTTACCGTGGCATTTATGAGTGTTACTTTAACAGCTCTGAGTTGCTGCGTTGAACTTTATCAAGTTTAAATGAAACAAATTGAAATAAAATCTAGAAAGAAGTAATATTTAAATTCCTTTTCATTTTATTATAATATTATTCTACACTAGCAGCGCCCTGCGGTTTTACCTGTGTTAGCTATTTTTCCGGGATAAAAAGTATCCACGTTTTATTTCAGGACCCAATGTATTTTTATACTAAATTTCATCAAAATCCGTTCAGTGGTTTCGGCGTGAAGAGAGAACAAACACACGAACACACCGAGTATTGAACAAACCAAAAAAAAAGCAATCAATTCAATCATTTATATTAGTGAAATACATTTTATAATATAAATGCTAGGTACGCCGTTATTGGCGGATACGTCAAAATTGTACCTTGTGTTAATATGTATCAAAATAGCGCTACTAATTCAATACATGAATAAAATTTAATCAGTAACATAACGCAAAATCTGGTGGACGCTAGGGAATCTTAATTTATTATTCGTTTAATCTGGGTGACCCTGTAAGCGCACCGCAGTAATTCTATATTGTACCCACCTATATCAATGTTACAGAGTTATTATATTAAACTCCTATTATACAGGTTTACAAAATACCTTTATAAAAATACTCAATTATACCGATATATTTAACAACAGACAAAAGTAGCACAGCAATTAAAGCAATACATTCAGTTATGACGCCTCACCAGTTCCATTTAACAATACCGAAATTTTCGAAATAAAAAACACGGCAGACGGGGCAATGTCCCCTTTAATTAAATTCCACAGATCGATCTAAATTGGAAACAATTATCGGAGAACTTATTAATTAAAGACAACAGGTGGTGGCCACCGGCTACCGCAAATGTTGGTCGAAAAGTTTCCACCAATTGTATTGGGTCAAGGAAATCAATTGATTCTGCCGAATTCGTGCTATTTTACTCTGTTTAGGAGTTAGAAGGAAAGTTTTGTTGTGAATCGTAGTGTTCATTACAACAAAAAAAAAAACAAAATCGGTTCATCCATTCAGAAGCTACACACATACACGCACACACACATACACACACACACACATACACACACACACATACACACACACACATACAAGCACACACACACACATACACACACACAAACATACACAAACGCATACATTGACTTATGAACCATCCCGCAAGCTTCGCACAAGCATTCAAAGATTGTAAACCTCAAAATCCTCCCCTCATCTTTATTTATTCGTAAAAAAACACGTGCAAGAAATATTAATCACACCGTTGACAGATTAGTTTGCTCGAGATTCGTATCTCCTTTTCCATAGGAATATTTTTTATATGTTTTTCTAGCTAACGCGACAGCGCTGCCAGGGCCGCCTTGAAAGCAATTTCCTTGGCTATGATAAAGATTTTTAATATTCATACCGCATGGATGAGGTTCCTATAGTATGAACGTAGCTTTGCGGACGGTTTTTTCGTGGATTATTTTTACGCGTAAACTGGGGCTAAGGTCAGGAATAAGTATTATTTTCCATATTATAATAGGATTCATATATTTTCAAATCAAGCGGTGATAGCCTAGTGCGAGAACGTCCGCCTTCCAAGAACCTCATGAGTTTAAATACCATTGCGGGCACGTACCAATGTGTTTTTTATAGAAAAAAATGTACGTAATTACCTTCCTCTTTTCGGTAAAGGAAAACATCGTAACCCACATGCCCGAGAATTATTTCGGAGGTATATGATCCACTAATTCAGACCGGGCCCCCATTGTAGACTATGCCCTAATGCTCCTCACGGAAGTGAAGTGCGACTCGTGTTCAACAGCGGGCCGATATGGGTTGATAATGATATTTTCTAATTCAGATGATAATTATTAACAAAAAATATTGTGTGTACAGATATCAAAAAAAGGTTATCCTCAACGATTATGGTTATTGATGGAACTCTTCCCACTTTCTATCTCCCAAAACCCAATTTGTCGTAAACTTTACTGATCGATTGGTCGTCAATTTAATAGATGAGCGCTGTTTTATTGAGGTTTACATGAAATTTTATTGCTCACATTACAACTTATATCGCGTACAATCATAATCCAAATACAATCTCAATCTCTCTTTCTCCAAAGCTATTCCAGTTTGAATTTTGTCCAAATCTAATCTTCAATTTTGTCTAAAACCTAACCTAACCTACATACTAAGGATTTTTTAATGTAAATGCCATCACACTCGACATCTAAAACAGAAGTGTGCCATCATTATTGGGTTCCAGTTTGAAGGGTATTGTTTCCAGCGAAATTACTGACCATATGAGACTTTAGAGCTCAACTTAGTTAGCTTTAAGAAGTGAGTCTCAAGATGACGAGCGCAGTGTCGTGCCGTAACAGATTCTGGGTGGCACTGTAGCTGTTATGGGCGGTGGCGCTTACCATCACCTGAACCCTGATAACAAATCGATGGAGATCACATTAATCAAACCCCGAAGAGTAGTTTAATCGCTATCGAGGGCCGTACTTAATAGACAGCTAACGCATAACCTTATTGACTTTGCCGTAGTCGGGTACAAAAAGCCCGTTTCCTCAAGTCAGCGCCAGTGCCGCCAGTCTGGTATAAATGTGACTATCGCTACTCGAACTTTTTCAATCTCCCAGCGTTTTGTCAAAGAGAAAGCCACGTCGTACGCTGCCAATACACCTCCTGATAACTTCTGGTGCTGCATAATTTATTAGGCGCAGCACAATGGCGCTCCGTACAAAACTGTCTTTTGTCTTCGTAGAGAGACGTTCACAAAGGGACTTGGGACTTGGAAGACATGTTAGCTAGTATACACATAGCGGGGAGAGATCTTGCGATCTACGACATAAGAGTTGGAATGCGATGTCAGTAAAGTTACTTGCGTACATCCCTATTTTGTCAACTTACTCCTTTCGAAATCTTATACTTTTTAATAGATGACGCTGACATCCATATAGGATGGGTAGGTTTACAGAGCTAGAGGAGGACTTTCCGATATGTTATACGATAAACTTGTTACGGTAACTCATTTTGGTCATGGCATAGAAGAATAATCAGAGATTGTGTGGCGCTAAGGCATGTATAGTCTTAACTCCGCCCGTATCCGAAATTTAACCAATAGATAAATAAACATTTACCAGATATTCCTCCGCCAAGCAATAGTGTGCAAATACGATATTACTGTGTTCCGGTTTTAAGGGTACTGTTCCCAGCGAAATTACTGGGCATAATATGACAATTTAGAGCCGATGTCTCAGGGTCACGAGCGCAGTGCAGTGCCGCGCAGGATTATGCAATGCAAAGTTCTGGCACTGTAACTGTTATGAGTAGACGTAGCGCTTATAGCCACGTGAACGACTTGTTCGTTTCGTCGCTCAGTCAAACAAAAATAACATTTTTAAAGTAGGCATTGTTCGTTAGATACCTATGTGTATGATTATAAGGACACAAGATCGAACAATAAGGAGAACACTTGATTGTCCATATTAACAGACCGACGTCAGTAAACAGAACCCTTTCTACATTTCGCCGCTCTAAACGTACCGCGGTAAAAATCCTAACCAAATTCTCTCAATGGACAGTACTTGCAACATACTCGTAACACTTCAAACAAAATAGAGCCCACAATGCGCACATTCCATCGCCTCTGAATGCTTCCTTAAGGCAGTCGTACACTGTAATGACTTAACACCAACTCTACTCAAAGTAAAGTGAGTTGGCAGACCTTGTAGCCAGTTTGCAGTGCGACGCGGGTACATTTGTTAGCGCAGTCGATCGTTAGGCTAATGCTGTATGTCTGAGCAATATACGGATACAATAATTTTTATTGTCATCTGAGATATTTTCTTCGATCGAGCTAATTATTCTAAACCACTTTTCTATCTTCACGCATTTCTTGAATCTGTCCGATTTATATATTATAATTTATTATAATTATAAGAATTTGAATTTTATTTCATTAAAGATTTACTGGTGGATAAAAAAAAAGTGCTGCAATCTGTTTTTGAAGCTTACATTGCAATACTTTATTTTTATTTGGGTCGAGTTGATGTTGAGTCGATATTGAGTCGGTGTGTGACAGCCTTAAGTCCCTTTTTACCAACGCAAAGAGCATTTTCCCCAGCGTTATAATTTGGGGGTATTTGTTACGCACATAAAAAGGAAATGACTATTGACTATACGTTACAATGTAATGGGTGTACGTGGTTGGTTACTTTATGCTTTCGCTGGATTAAAGGTGGAGTGGAACGAGTGTATTTCATGTTTTTACGATTTTGTAGCGATGATGGTAACGAGTGATGACTTTTCTTATTTATTTCTGTGTACCAAAAGAAGGTTAAAGTTTTATTTTAGAAGATTTGATGTGTAACAACTTTCCGCTAGCTCTCCTGCAATCTATGGGAATGATTTCGTCAAAAAGGACGGAAGTGTGTAACAGGAAGCCGGGGAAGCGCGCGCTATTTGATGTGACCAATGAGCGCGCGCGGTGGTAGAGATGGCCGTCAGATGACCAACTCACCATCTGACGGCCATCTTAGACCGTTATGCTGGTACTACATCTCATTCACAGACACAAAAGGCATCAGAATGAAGTTAGGTGGTCGCTCATTTGTTACAAGAACGTGTTATCTCCTCAACGATAAAAAAAAAGAAATCAAATCAGCGATACGGACTTCTAATTTCTACAGTTGCTATTAGAGCAAGATCCTCTGAAGATCAGACATAAGCCTATTTTAAAACTATTTCTTGGTTGGAAATGAGAGCAGGTACCTATTTCTAATAGAAACGATTCAAATTTTCGTGCTGTTTTATTTAACCGCCTAAAGGTTTGTAAGCACCTACCAACCTAAATCATTCACCTTCCGCAAACCCGTGTTGAAATATCATCCATAATCTTCTCAGTAATCTTTACGGAACCCCTGAACAAAATAAACTTTATCGCTTTGAAATAAAGTCGAGATCTTGTTGAATTTTCTTTAAAAGGATATATCTACTTGAAGGTAATATAATTCTCGTCCCGTAGTACCCGCCCTATCTGCGCTCAAGGGTTGTAATACACATTTGATAATAATTTAATCTCTATCAGTTTGTCACGTTTTACTGAACAATTTTGACGAAATTGTATTCGGTTTTGCAGGATTTTGTTTAATTCATTTCAAAATAAGATGTAGAAATATATAGTTTTAATTCCGCCTAAGTCAGGTCATTGAACAAAGCCCTATCATAATATATTCATCTGAAAACTTCATGATAATATATTTTTTTCTACATTTTCTTATTTATTATGGAATTCCGCAAAGTATTTGATTTTTAGTATCTATGTAAAATTACATGGTATTCTTTTATGCAATTTCTCGTTCATGAAAGTTACTTCGAGCGGACATTTTTCACGGATGGATGGTAAAATAGAAAGCTTTAGTTTGTTACGTTTTGGTGTACAACGACTTACGCATATTATTATTTATAATATGATTTATAATATGATTTGTATTTGACTGAGTTAAGAGACGAGCAAGTCGTTCCCATGATGGTGAGCGCTACAGCTACCCATAACAGTTACAGTGCCACCTAGAAGTTTCCATTGCAAAATCGCGGCGCTGCACTGCGCTCGCAGCATGGAGCCAGTGCAAAAGTATTATTGAATTTTAAGTTTTTTTTTTATTATCAAAATGTTGAGTCTTAGTTAGTTACATAGTCAACAGTATATACTCGCAGTGACGTCACGATTTATAAAAGTAATGAATGCTGAATAAAACTTTCTGAGCAGTTATGAAGACACAACGAAATTACGTTTTTTGTGGTGTGATGAATTGTTGTATACACGTTGCGTAGAAATCGAACATTTGCTAACAACTAAAGTTCAGCCAAGGTTCTTAAGCTAATTAAACTAATCCATTCTCGGCATCCATTAATACCCTGAGTATAAAGGAGAATGCCCACCTTTATGCTAATGCAAAGCCTAACAAAGGACATTGAATTAATAGCCTCATGCGGAAATTGTTCTTGTATCGACCTGATTAATATATTTTTACGACAAATTCCACAAAATTTCACTAATGTTATTTATACTAGAATAAAATAGAATAGAAAAACTCTTTATTGTACACCAGAAACAAAAATAAACACAGTACAGAAGAATTACAATAGGTAAACAAGGGTAGCTTAATCCCGTAGTTTCACCTGCGTTATATTTTGTCCCCCAAAAACTGTTATTATTTACGGGATGAAGAGTATTCTAAGTTCTATTCCAGAACTTAAAGTATCTATGTACCAAATATTATAAAAATCCGTCCAGCCGTTGCGGGGTGAAGAGAGGACAGACACACAATTACACGTTTTTTCGCTTTTATGATATTAGTAATGTGACAACCAACCAGTGTGACAACCATTTTTTTTTTTTTTTTTTTGCCCGGGGGAATGATCCTTATTCATACCTCGACCTCGGGGGAGGCCGGTTGGTTATGTGGGGCTCCCCCGCCAGCGCGCATCCTAGGGATGCGCCTGACTGGGTGTACCCACTAAAAACCCCGGGGTGTTCTCCTCTCCGCATGTTGGGGTGGACGCGGGCTCGCGATTGCGCTTCCGCGACCACCCCTGCGGACGTCCGGGCGGCTGTCTCGGACCCTCCTCTAGGGGCACTCGGCCTCGCCTAGGTTGGATGCGCTCTGGAGAACACCTCATAGCGCATCTCGCCTCGGGACTATGTGGTGGGGCGTTGGATCCCCCGATCCTCCGCCCCTAGCCCCTGTTATGGTGGCAGGTGGTGGGCATACGCCAGCCTCCTGCGACCTGGCCTGCGGCGGCGGATCGGGAGCGAGAGGATGTCATCCTCTCGCGCCCTTTCCGCCGTCTCCTTCTCGTGCACTACGCGCTCGGCGTATGCCACCACCGCCTCCCAAGCCTCTGGGCTGCCGGCCATCTTGCGAATGATGGCCGGCAGCGAGAGGTCCCCGCCGATGACCGCCCGCAGGGCGGCGCGCTGTTCCGCCCAGGCAGGGCACACGGCGCGGGTGTGCTGCGCTGTGTCGTCACCGTCGCCACAGTGGTGGCACGCACCAGTGTGACAACCATACCCAGTCTCCCCTAATGTTTAGCTCACCAATTTCTATAGGTAGATGTGGTGTTTAATTTACTGGGTTTTCGTGCAATTAAAGTCAGTTAATTAGAAAAAAAAGACAGCAAAAGTAAACAAAAGAAACGAAATCAAAATCGGTTAATACATAAATAGATAAATTTAGGGAATAATTAATTTAGGATTCATCCGTTCGGGAGCTACGATGCCACAGCCAGACAGATACACACACACACATACATACATACACACACACACACACACACACACACACACACACACACACACAGCCACTTCAAACTTATAAAATTCCGTCGTTTTTGCGTCGGGGGTAAAAAAAAAAACTATGCCTACATGTGTGTATCTTTATGTTAAAGAACTCATACAGTTTACTAGTATATACAGTAGGATATTCTACATTCGTCTCATCAATGATGTTAAAAAATGTTTGTAATATTTCGTATGTGTGCCGCAAATAAAAGTTGTGCACCTTAGGCAATTTATCTTCACGTAAATGTAAATGGCTTGTCTGCATAGCACGCAATGTGTGGTAATTTCCAAACGCCATGACTAACTCATATAAATCACGTTGTTATTTTACTTGAAATGAGGAAAATATTTTATTTTGTTTATATCTATTTATTGAAGCGGTGGTAGCCTAGTGGGAGAACGTCCGCCTTCCAATCAGAAGGTAGTGAGTTCCAATCCCAGTGCGGGCACGTACCATTGTGTTTCTGTAAAACCTATGTACGTAATTATCACTCGCTTTTCGGTGAAGGAAAACATCGTGACGAAACCCACATACCTACCCGAGAATTATTTCGGAGGTAGGTATGTGATCCACCAATCCGGATCTAGCCCCAGTGGTGGATTATGGCCTTACCCTCCTCACGAAAGTGAGGAGAGACCCGTGCCCAGCAGTGGGACGTTATGGGTTGATGATGATATCTACGGCGATCCGAATTGAGAAATTCTTCCTTTTCTGGATTTTTGAATTTTTTTGTAGTATAATTTTATTAAAATAATTAAATCGCGCGACACGATCACATAACATACAATAATAATTATAAATATTATTATAACGCGTCAGATTTTCATCATAGATCCTGACACCTAATTAGGATTCCCTGTATCTAGGGAATCGGGAACTACGAGGACCATGGTCCTACAAACACCCCGGCTGAGCAAATACTTGCTGTTCACACAACTTTTTATGGTTCCGTACCGAATACGGAAAAAGGAACCCTTATAGGATAGTAATCCAAACAGACAGAACAACAAACACTTGTTTTTATTTGACCGAGTGACGAGACGAACAAGTCGTTCACCTGATGGTAAACGCTGTGCCCATAACAATTACAGCGCCACCCAGAACTTTGCATTGCATAATCTTGCGCGGCACTGCACTGAGCTTGTCACGCTGAGACATCGGCTCTAAAGCCTCATATGGCCAGTAATTTCGCTGGAAACAGTGCCCTTCAAACCCAAACACAGTAATGTTTCCTGTTGGCAAAGTTTGGTTACTTGTCTGTCTGTTTGCCTTGTGCGGGAATGGTACCTGCGACTTCACGATACGCAATCGGCTAATCACCCACTACGCCACGGACAATAAGTGTGAATATCACAGCCACCTGTAATAAAGCCATTAGAATGAGCTATTTTATTTCCACACGTCACCCACGGATGTGCAATTACACTGGAATTATGGGATTTACGCGTGTCACCCATTATATTATACCAAGCTTGTCACACATTTGTCACTGCGTAACAACAATCTTGTCACGTTATTTATTTAAAGAAAATAGGCCAGTTGCTTACTAATTGCATAGGGGGGATAAGAATAGACTTTTTTATCATCATTTTATCATCATTATCATCATTATCATCATCATCATCGCCAACCCATATTATTATCGGCTTACTGGAGCACGGGTCTCCCGTCACTTTCGCGAGGATTTTTTTTCTCTCATTAAGGAACAACCCAGAAAACAATTTAGATAGAATAGGATAGATTAAACAGTCCAAAAAACAAAATTCATAAACTTAAAAATACTCATGCGCGGATATTGCGAGTAAGAAAATTTTTATGTTTTCATTTTAACCGACGTAGAAGTGAGGGCAATTTTATTTTTGAGCATGGTGAACATTGGGGTGTGGATGTCTGATCAGAACCCGGGGAGTCACTCGAAATCGTTTCAGAATTAAAAATTTAAACTCACATTAGTCCTTAGAAAATATCCGCCGTTCAAAGAAAGTTTAAGTTAACTTTTTCCCGTTTCTATCTTACTGAATTACAAAAGTGGCTGCACGCACAGAGTCTATTTAAAAGTTACTTACCAAAACCTATATTTCGAATAAAACCCCACACGAAAAAAAAGTATTAAGTCCTTAATACTAAGAAAGTGTTCATAGCTATTCGCCCCAGTGAAGACGCGAAAGAATAGAGTATTCTCCTAAGGTCTTACAATCAGCCTTACTATTTTATCCACCAGCTAGTTTCAATATTTACACTGACATTCCGAAAAAGACACAAATTTTAGCACAATTACCCAATTCCCTTCACAATATTCCAACATTCCATGTGCAAAATAAATTGAACGAAACAGAGGCGCAGCTTATTTTAATCAAATCACGTTGGCGAAGTGTTAGCGAGTTGAAACACGCGCGACGGCCTATTGGCGCAAATGTGGGGTAATGTAATGAAAATTCTTGGAAAATGTGATAAATATATAGCCGTTGATCGAAGCGTCAATCGACAGCAGCTGTTCAAATAATAGTGCCACTAGTGACAAGTCTGCAAATAATCAAATATCTGCAAGTATAATGGGAAATAGGTGATTGGTTTGATGCCATTTTGTATGTCATGTATATTATAAAGCTCTTCAAGAGAAGGATAAAAAGAGTTCCAGAAAGTAGGCAACGCATCGACATCGCCCCAAGTGTTGCAGGTGTTAAAGTGTTACTATTATTCGGGCCGACAGCTTGTTTGCCACTCGTACCTAAAAAAAAAACTCAATACCAACGGATTTAGAGTGTTATTTGTTTGACTTAGCGTTAGTTCATCCCCAACTTGGCACTTTTCAGTCCATATTTTGAAGGATGTGCTGTTATGTGGAATATGCCTAACCGCAATCTTGACCCATTGCTAAGAAAAAAACGAAATCTGTGCTTAAAAAAAGATGAAGAAGTAAAACTTCAACTAATAATTTATGTCAAAAAAAAAAACATGAAAGTTATTCAAAAAAATATACGAAACGTAACTCTCTCTCTTTCTATCTTCACTAACTTGCATCTCCTTTTCAACTTCCGTTCGCCTCGCCCGATCACTTTTTTCGTAACGCATTCACCTGTGACGCTAGCTTACTCCCCAAGTCAAGCGTGCGTAAAGAAGTATAACTGAAAAATAAAAACTGATTATTTTCAACCCTAATGACTCGTGTCACGGATTAATTGAAGGCCTACGAGTGAAAACATTAATTGGGCTAAAGAATTATATGGCAATCGTAGAGATAAAATAATATCCGACCAATTATAGCATAGAAACCCGTAAACGCCAATACATATTCCGCTCAGTCCGGTACGCAAAATTCAGAGTTCCACACGTTAAATAAGTAAAACGCTTGAGGAAAATGTAAACGTAATAAATGTGGTCCGCCTTTTGTTTGCGTTGGTGACTCGTCGCTCCCTAACGCGTATTAAGCCTTCTGAAGGGGTGTCACTGACCTGCATTTTATTTTTATGATGAATGTTTTGCGGCTTGCGGTAAACTGCACGTGTTCAAGCTGAAAGTTTTATGGCTGTTATGAACATTCGCGTACTTTAAACACTGTTTGTTGCTTTTTCGACTTACGTAGTAGATTGTATTACAATTTTTTGAAGTAAAATTCTTTACGCACGCTTGACTTGGGGAGTAAGCTGGTGAATGCGTTACGAAAAGTGTGATCGGGCGAGGCGAACGGAAATTGAGAGGGAGATATAAGTTTTTGAAGATAGAAAGAGAGTTCGGTTTCGTATGTTTATAAAAATATTATTCTTGCATTTTTTTTTTTTTATAAATTTTTTAATTGAAGTGTTACTTCTACTATGCGTTCCAGCACACATTTTGTTTTTTTTTTAATAAAGCGTCATGATTACGTACATAGATGATAGATCCTGACCCCTAACTAGGGTTCCATGAATCTAGCGAATCAGGAACTACGAAGAGCATGGTATTACACACACCCAGACTCAGAGAAACACTTGTGGTTCCCGCCAGTTTTTCCCTGTACGGAAATCGAACCCGCAACCCCACGTTTCGCAGTCGGCTCATCACCCACTACGCCACGGAGGCCGTCAATTAGATAAATGCTATTTTATACCTTCTGAGTACCTTCCTTTGATCAGAATTTAGGGTGCGTTAGTCAAGTATTAAGAACTGGTTAACGCATTTTTTTGTGAATTCAGCAGGATATTATGTGCTGATTCCGAAAGAGTATCTGTGATAGTCTTGTTTCTTTTTTGTGAATAAAGCAACACCAATATAACTAGAGACCACGAGTTGTATTTTCAGCCCAAGAAAATGCCGAAGGAAACGAATAATTACACTATTATATACCTAATTAAATGTTTACTTGAAAAAAAAACACGAAGGTGTGAAACAATAAAGCGGGAGTCAAACAGGAAAATGGCCGCCAAAACACCGGCTATTGTTGTCAACGGTTCATTTATACAATTTGATTGTTGTTCCGCCGTTGATTTACATAAAAACAAAGGGAAACTCTCTAAGGGCGCACCGCGAAAATTATTTCCGCTCGTAAAAATGTAAACGGTTGTTTCTGGGTTCCACCGTTATTGACATTGAAATAACTAGTCCAACTAAATAGTTAGCACTGTATAAACACATCTACAGTTAAATTCAGTTAAGTTAGTTTAGTTTCGAAGTAAAACTTTTTTACGCACGCTTGACTTGGGGGGTAGGCAGGTGAATGCGTTACGAAAAGTGTGATCGGGCGTGGCGAGCGGATGTTGAGACGGATATATAAGTTATTGAAGATAATTAGAAAGAGAGAGAGAGAGAGAGAGAGTTACGTTTCATATATTTTTTTATTTTTGTGAAACTTTTATACTGAAATATTTTTAGTTGAACTTTTACATCTACTATGTGTCCCAGCACACATTTCGTTTTTTTTTAATGTGTATAGTTGAATAAGTTTATTAATTAGCACACATAAAAAAATTGTTCTTTTGAGTTTTTAGCTTAGCAATAAATGTCGACAGATATTCATAAGTAATCAAAAAATGTATAGTGATTTAAATTATTGTTCTAAGCCAAAACTAAAGATCTAAATATTTATTAAGAGTATCATTTTATTAGCAATTGGTTCTTTATTTTTATAATATGATGTGTATCAAGCAAAACTTTGGTCTAAAAATAAATTTGTCTATAACAATTCGAATTCAATAAAACAATAACTATTTCTACGGAACCCCGTTATTTGCGAGGCGCGCACTTGACCAGCTTTATTTATATTTCAGAGAGGGAAGAGTCCGCAGCGAAATAATTTTGGAGTACTTAATACTGTCGTTGAAAATTTATTTTATTTTTCTCTAGCCTTGATTTCGGTCGCCATTACAAATATATATAATCATAATATCTTCTGAACATCGCCAGATATCGAAAAGGACCTCTGACGTGGGCTGACAACTGCTATCGTATCTATAGGCGAGTGCGTAGACAATCGAATGACCTAGGAAGTAAAATTTTAATAGGACCACTTTCCCAAACTTAAGTTAAAGCTACCAATTAAGCAGGTGTTTAAACTCCCACGGTCTTAGTACTCCAGGTGCCTAAGTTGCCGTATCTGCCTAATAGGCGTTCATATTCGGAATTTTCCTTCTAATAATTAAAACTTGCCAAGTCAGAGCGAAGTTTTAATACCGTTATTATTTATGGTAAGGTTTAACAATCTTAGCACAATTGAATAGGGATTTTTCCTGAGGTTAAAAGTTATACATTTCCATTAGATATTTGGAGTATTATATACCTATAACTTGCTAGGCGGTTTCATCCACTTGATTCCAGTTTTCCCGCAAGAAATCTATCTGCGTTTTCCAGGCAGAAATAATTGAAAAAGCAAAACAGAATGTGTTATCTCGTCAATACATTGTTAAAACAAATTCAATACATTGTTGTAAATGAGCAAATAAACAACAACAACAACAAATAGCATAACAAATGTGAAATCGCGAGTTCACAAGAATCACAATTAAAAAAAGACTTTTAGTTTTTCCGGAATATAAAAATACATAGACAAAACAAAATACATGTCACGATCACACATAGATCCTGCCAAGAAAGTATTACTTAAGCAAAAGAAATTCATACAAGTTGTTCAGTTGTTTTGTTCACCAAACCGTCCACACAGCTTGTTATAATAAAAACGACAAAATTTCCGTTTCACTCACTCTTATATACGCTGTATTACTAGATAAGTGAACTGCGAGACAGCTGTTGCCTTTAATCTTCGTTTTATACTTGTTCTTATTCTGAAAATCCTAACCATATTAGAAACAAAAAAGTAAATTATCATCAATCGGCAATGCTGGCAGGTTACGTGACCGCTTTTTCAAAATAGAGTAAACAAATGTAACAGAAAACAATTGTAAATCGAATTAAGTAGTCCTTAACTTTGTGTGGGAGCGTTAATGATACGGCACACGTCTACTAAAAACACAGTAAGGTTACCATCCTTATGGCGCCATTTATCCCATCTTCGGCTTGATCTTATCCACATTAGACCCAAGCCACCAGCGATAACCATCTCAATGTAGGAAGGCCGGAGGAAATGACGGTACTCTCCTAAGTGCCTACTGGTCTTTTCTCAAGTCTAACACCGGCCTAAGGTCAGACATTTTGTGACCGCTGTGAACCTAAATATAAAATCGATTAGCCTATCCGAAAAGGGTTTTATAACAATTTGGGAGCCTTGCACGATAATCGAGACAAAATATAATGAAAAATCGAGAGCAGTTGCTGTAAATACCTACCTTTACGTCAAGAAATTGTTACCAACTGAACAGTGAAAAATATCTCAAATTCTTTAGCCAAACTTAATAGGTCAAAGAAAAGTTGCATGGTAGATGGATCAAACTGAAGATAGAGCAAAGCTAATGATAGAAGCAACTAGGATTTGCTTGGAAAATTCTCATAGATGTTTCTATTTTAGAGTCTTATTTTACACTAAGAAGTACTGCTGGCCTCTGATATCAGAATTCGTCAGGCCTTTTAAATACTTCTGACGTAATTTAACGACTGCTATTAATAACGGCCTGCTTTCCGAAGCACAAAGTAAGTTAAGCCTCTAATTTTATCCTGACCAGTACTGACGAAGGTCATCCGTAGCTATCGCTAAGAAAAGAACGCGAACGCTGTCAGTGCATTGCTAAATGCAGACGCGGTTTTATAGCGCCGACGGTGCTGACTGTCGGAAGATTAAATACAGCCTTAACACTTTGACTGCTGAGCCGATTTTCTTGTCTAGCCACGGTTACTGATCTGCATATACAATTGTGTTTTCCCGTACCGCTAGCACAACAGTTGTGTTTTCAGCAGTGAACGTTTTAATAAGTAGCATGTAGAGAGATAAGTATTTAGCGATGCATGTAGCTCAACTGACGAAGGCAGTCACAGCCGTCATCGCCATATTGCAGAGAATAGATGACGCCATACAATGACTGTATCTCGGTCATACTTCCGTCTGTAGACAGCCCACTAGGAGCCTCGCGTTGCTCTCAAAACTACAGTAATGAGACCGCGTGAAGTGTTCATCCCTAACGACTCGGGATAAAACAACCCCTCAACGCAACATGTGGCGAAACCAACCCTAAACCTAGGAGCCCAAAGTACATTTTCCGATCTCCCGACCATGCTCATCAAGCCAAATTACCTAAAATCAAAGCGAGTGATGTGATTCGAGTAGGTATCTTTAAATTAATAGAGTTGACGATGCCGTATTCCCTTTGGTTCTTTAAGTAAATGAGTATAGTCATTTATCAAATTAGGTGAGCGCTAAAGGCTTTTCAGTTACAAGGTGAATTGTTTAACTTTTTGACGACAATATTGTAAGGAATAATGGCGCTTGAAAGAAGGCGAACATTCGAGAGTTTTATGAAGGAAATCCTTGAATTATGATGATGATGATATTGCATTATTATCCCTTCCTCCGTCTCACAGAGAATATGAGATTTCACTGTTTGTTTGTCGAATAAGGTGGTGCAAGCCTTATGTGTCAAGAATCTGAGGGCCTTTATCATGGCTCGATGACTACAATCAATCAATAGCAACTGCAATCGAAGGCTTAACATACCCGCGGCAGCACGGGGCGATATAAATCAGCACCTAATTCATGAAAGCATCATTAGTGCGGACCAAGTGCACCGATAATTTGTACAATTTCAATAATGTAATTTAATAGTTTGGTAATGATGTTATATCATAATATTGTCAATAGAATAATTTATTTTTATATTGTATATTATGTCTTTAAAATATAGAATGACAAAAATTTAAAAAATGACATCGCCGTAAAGTTTCTTGGTGCTATCTTCTCTAACGGGCGTATTTCCGAAGCTCTGGTAGAGTCAATGGAGTTTTCCTTTTCCTGTGCGAGATTCAGGCATGAGTCACCACTTGAAAGGGAAATATGCTTTTTCTAACTCAAACTATAATTAGATAATAATCTTTAGTTTCGTAGATCATAATATTTTGACTTATTTTTTTTGTATTTCTATACTTATGTATAAGATTTTTTTTTGACGTGTAAAAGTGCAATATTTTGCCTATTTAAATTTAAATTTATTAAATGATTTGAGTTTGAGTTCAAGAATCAACCCCGATGTCGCAAGGTTGCAAAGCGCATAAGTTACCGCTCAGCCAATTATATATTAATTATATTGCGATTTGAAAAAAAAAAAAAACATGAGATAAACTAATAATAAACATTTCTTTGTATACAGATATAGCAAACTTTATCAGCTTACGAAATTGAATAGACTGAACTTAATGCGTCACGATCATATATCGACGCTAGAAAGCGTAAACGCTGTAACCTTGAAACGCAAAATTGTTCACAAGAGCCAAAAAACTTTTTTTTTATTGAAAAAAAATCATAAATCAATATCTACTCGACCTAAAAACGTAAATTTTGGATATTTAGTGTGTTTCATACAAAGCTACAATACTGCTACATTGGTTATATCCTAAAGTTCCTAGGGGACGTTGAAATGTGGGTTACAGCGTTTGTTTCCAAATATGTAAAAAAAAGTATTTTCGGGTCGGTCAAAGGGTTACAGTGTTTACGCTTTCTAGCGTCGATATAGATCCTGACTAACTAAGATCCCTGTATCTAGGGAATCAGGAACTACGAGAGACGACTGGCATGCCCCTCTATCCCACCGGGCACACAGGGCATGTGCCCAGGATCCCGCGATCCATGGGGCCCCCTAGGTCCTGCCAGATCACTGTTTCATTCACCTCTGACTGATAGAAATAGCTACAAATTATCGCACTCATCACGTTTGCACTATTAAATTAATACTGTCTTGTGTATTTTTTTAGCTTTCCTACTTCTTTTGCGTGTTAATAAAATGGTCCTCTGTCATATTTAATTAACAAAGTTATTTTTATTATTTTTAAAGGTGGCCCTGGTCCATGGTTAGAAATACCCAGATTCTAAATGAACATGACTATTGTACAAGTATTGAAGCGATGGTAGCCTAGTGGGAGAACGTCCGCCTTCCAATCAGAAGGTCGTGAGTTAAAATCCCAATGCAGGCACTTACCAATGTGTTTCTGTAAAACATATGTACGTAATTATCACTCGCTTTTCGGTGAAGGAAAACATCGTGAGGAAACCCACATACCTACCCGAGAATTATTTCGGAGGTAGGTATGCTATCCACCAATCCGGAATGGGCCCCCGTGGTGGATTATGGCCTAACCCTCCTCACGAAAGTGAGGAGAGACCCGTGCCCAGCAGTGGGACGTTATGGGATGATGATGATTGAAGTGTTATTGTCGAAAAAATGCACACACAGTTTCGTCAAGTAGTCCTTACTTGTGAAGTAAATTTACCGAATAAACAACATAAATCAGTTCCCCTAAATCACATTTTACATTATTAGTGGCGGCAACTCACGAATTAGCCCCATTTGTTTGTGTAATTACGATAATACAACGTTTATGCAACCTCCTCGCATGACTGTAGCTTATTTACAACATTATAAAAAGGTAATAAAAGTAAATTAAAACTTTTTTCTAGATAAAAAAGTATTTAAGCTTTTATACGTCATTAATTTAAACATACGTATATAGTTTTACTACTCGTAACTTTTGATTGGTTGCTTTTAACTTTAGAAGTAGGTTTTTAAAACAGTATGTTACGTTCTACGTTTTCCTTTTCACACCGCGATTTCTGGAACATACAGTACTGTGTTAATCCAAGATATTAATAATAATAATAACGCATCACAATCACACACATAATTATACGTCCTGGAGGCCTACCATGACGTCTTATAGCGATTCAGTTCAGGACCTAAACTGAGCCGCGTCGCATAATCGTACCGTGATGTCTTATTTTTAATGCTGCTGCCATTTTCAACCTAAACTGGATCCAGTTAAGGTTGAAAATGGTAGCAACCTAAATTGAGTCGCTAATAAGCTATTTTCAACCTAACCTATATCCAGTTTAAGTTGAAAATGGCAGCAACATAAAAAATAAGTCGTCATGGTACGATTATGCGACACGGCTCAGTTTAGGTCCTGAACTGAATCGCTATAAGACGTCATGGTAGGCCTCCTGGTGCCTCACCACGAACAGTCAAATCCATCCAGTTTAAGTCCTTAAACTGAACTGCTCTGCTAACTGTCACCACCAATATCGCTCAGCGTTCATAAGTCGACCAGAGACATTTATCCAAAGAGATCGGAACAATTTGTTTGCATTTATGGGAGTTTATATAGCTCCATCTCATTCTCTTTCTCTCTCATTCTCTGCAGCCTATTTTTGAGTGACGTCACGTTGCGTTTGTCATTTATAAGCGTGTGGTGCCAATCTAGGCCGTTCAGTTTAAGGCCTTAAAATGAACTGCATGGAATAAAAATAAGTACGTGGTGACCCCCTGACCTCTGACTAGGTTTCCCTGTAACTAGGGAATCAGGAACTACGAGGACCATAGTCCTTGAAACACCCAGACTCAGAGCAAATACTTGTGGTTCACACAAATCTTAACTATGTAGAAACTACCTATCTTTACTGTGTAGTGGTAGGCATCTTCAGCAACAGTCCGCCTGGGGAAGTATTACACCTTCGGCAGTTCATACGCCAAGCAGTAGTGTGCAAACGTTATTATGTTCGGGTTTGAAGTGCACGGCTTCAAAAATAACTAGAAGTTACTGGACAAAAGTTACTGGATATATGAGATTTTAGAACCGATGTCTTGGGGTGACTAGCGCAGAGCAGAACCGCACAAGATTTTGCAATGCAATGTTCTGGGTAGCACTGTAACCGGTATGAGCAGGCGTAGCGCTTACTATCGGGTGAACGACTTGCTCGTCTTGTTATGTAGTAATATATAAACAATGAAATAAACCTTTTTTTTTTGTCCAAATCTTTTAATAATATCCAGAACCGAAATGAACATATTGGACTGAAACTGCCATCAATATTTAGGAGCAATTGAAACAAAGTGGTATTCGGATAGCTGGAATTAATTTAGCTACAGAGTATTCAACAATATTATTAGACCGGCAATTAAAATATCGGATGTATGAAATTACTGGCTATTAATTCAATGGTATAGATAAAGGAATATTTATTGAGACCTTATGAAATTCTACGGTCAAGCACCTACACCGCATCCATTTATACCTACGTATATGCGTATCACCGAAATATTTCTTTGGTTACCTATTCGAGAAACATTTCGGAGATACGGGTTTCCTCACGATGTTTTCCTTCACCGAAAAGCGAGTGATAATCACGTACATCAACACATTAGCGCGTGCCCGCATTGGGGTTTGAACTCACGACCTTCTCTTTGGAAGGCAGACGTTCTCCCACTATGCTGCGACATTATAGTTTAGGTACATAATACTTTTTATTTTTTTATTTCGCCTTTTATAGCCCTGTACTATAGTAAAAATAAGACCCAATTCAGTCCAAAGCTCGCCTGGCGACAATGATGTGGAGAACAAAAGCTCGCAGTCCAGAGAACAAGTCATTTAAAAACAAAATCTCGTTGAAAATTGGGGAAGTCATTAAGGTGCTCAGTCAGGGCGAGCAATTAGGAATCTGGAGCGAAGCGAGACTGAAAATAATTTGCAATAATTGTGACTGAGCGAATATGTGAGGTCGTTTATAGCAGCAATGTGTGAGAGTAGAGAGGGAATTCACATTTAGAAGTTGAAACTTTTTTTTATTTGACTGAGTGACGAGACGAGCATATCGTTCACCTTATAGTAAGCGCTACTCCTGCCCTTAACAGCTACAGTGCCACCCAGAACTTTGCATTGCATAATCTTGCGCGGCACTGTACTGCGCTCGTCACCCTATGAAACCGGCTCTAAAATCTCACATGGCCAGTAATTTAGTTGGAAACAGCGCCCTTTCAACCGGAACACAGTAATGTCTGTACACTACTGCTTGGCGGATGAATATCTGGCAAAGGTATGGTGGTACTTCCCCAGGCGGTCTCTTGCAGAAGAGGCCTCCCACTATATTTGAGAAATGCTTGATAACCGGCATTAGTCAACTCAACAGAATACTAATGACTCTTCAACTGAATTCGAAATGAATTTTGTATTTGAGATTTTGATTATCTACGTTTTAGAAGACGTCAATGATATAGGACTGCAACTGCTCTCCTTTTTATTTCCATAAAGTTAGAGAGTGACATAAATCGTTTGATTGAAATTAAAATTAATATCAGGCGATAGAATTGTACCTTCTTGTAGAAAAACGTTCGAGCAACTTATTAAACTAAATTGATTAAACTTCGTAATTATTGTTATTTGTAATTTAGGTTGATTTTAATAGCTCTTTTGAAAACAAATGTGTTAAAGAATAATATTTATTACAAGAAGACAATAAAAAGTACCCGTGTTTCGTTTCATTTTTTTGTTTCGTGTTTGTCACAGACTGCAAACATAATGCTGCAAACCATTAGTAAAGTTTCAAGTTACTTATACTTAAATAAATACCATAAAATAATTCTTCCGTTATTTATTTCACGATGCTAATAATAATTTTGCGGACATCAAAAACTTTCAGGAAATATCATCGCCATAGCTAAATAAACATAGCCTCAAAGTCTTCCGTTAAATTCCTTATCATTCGCGAGGGTTGTAAAATGCCGCATTTGAATAGCTATTTGGAAATTTTCAGTCATAAAATATTACCTTTGCAGCGTAAAATGTTCGAAAATTTCAAGCTTTGAGCTTTGAGGCGAGTTATTCAAAGTGTTGCAGAAAAAGTTGATGTAATTTGTAGCTGAAAGAAGTTTATCAATGGTTCATAAAGTTTCATTTTTAGCTGTGAATTAAAGTCACCGCTCTGTACGAGATTGAGTCAGAATGCTGGTACACATAACGTGTTGGTTATTACATAATAGTGCTTGTTTTTAATCTTACGTTCAGTTATTCCTAAACAAATTTCACCTAACATTTAGTTTCCAATAATTGGTTCACCGAACTTATTCCATTTCTTTTTAAGGATACATTTAATCAGTGAACTCGAAAATACTTTATGTAATTAAAGAAATTAGAAATTAAAGTATTGAAAGTTATGATAAATTTGCTCGTATTTTGATGTTTTCATCAATTTCATAATTCAAATTCATTATCATCATGCCCCTAAATAACAGCCCTCATTTCACAAAGGGTGAAACACTTCACGGTGACACGATACCGCTGTCACGAGATTTTTGTATCCACCCTGGTTTGCACTTGACATCAATGCTTAAAAAGGGATGAAAAACGGAGCCCCATTTCAGAGAGTTAACCAACCCTTGCGGTTAAGACTTACTTTATTTATTTTGTTCAGAAAAATCTGTTTAATTTGGGCAGCATTTTGAACGGATTTTCCTGCGGGTATTTTTGAGGTAAAACTTCTTTACGCTTGACTTGGGGAGTAAGCTGGTGAATGCGTTACGAAAAATGTGATTGGGCGAGGCGAACGGAATTGAGAGGGAGATATAAGTTAGTTAGGATAGAAAAAGAGATTGTTACGTTTCCTAGGTATATTTTTTAAAATATTAATATTAATTAATTTTTTTTATATTATTTTTTAAATAAATATTTAGTTTTAGTTTTTTTCTTCTGTGTCCCAGCACACATTTCGTTTTTTTTTTTAATATAAATACGTGAAGTACTTAACGTAGATGTAGCTCTTCAAGCATTTTATATTTGGGTAACCTTTTTAACTTCTGGTTAAATAGAAATCTCAATAAATCCGATTTAACGATAATCTCTTTGTTTTGTCGTTTACTCGGTTACTAACTTAGACATAACAGAATACTAATTTCCCTTTTTGATTCGGTTCGTTCTTGTAGATTAATTACTGATTGATTATTTTACTATGTCCATAGCAAACAAATCATTTAAGTTGTGTTTCATAAAAATGATATGCAAACTTCTCTTCCCTTGTCTAACGGCTATAGATAAAATAAAAGAAATGAAAACAGCATTAGAATTTCATCAAACTCTTCAGACTCCAATATAACATCAAATTACCTTCCAAATAATAGAAAAATGAGACTGCGTGATATAAAATAACACTACAAAGAGAGTAAAAAACATTTTCCTTGAAATCGGTTGCCTAATAAGTCCTCAAGCGGATGTAAGGGCCGGAGACAAGGACCACTTCAATCTATTTCCGCTTCCGGTCAGGGCTCTATCTCTGTGATTCTTTCACTGAAAACTATTGGACAAAAGAATAGGTCGCTTCAGACAAGCTTACAAGAAGTATCGACTTTCTTTATGATTTTACAATTGATTGACGTTCGACTGATGGGAAGCTCCAGACCGTGGTTTTATTAGCGGCGCCATCTTTAATTTTGGACTGCAGAATCTTTGCGCCGCCTTTGGACTTCAATTCATATAATTATTATGCCTAATCATTTTGCAGTGCCTTTGAACCCGGGCATTTGCAATCAAAAATCTGGCTAAAAAGCGCAACTTCCCACAGCTTTAGCTTTTTTTAGTATAATTTGAATATATTTCTTCAAAATTTGCAATATCTCATTCGATTTTGCGATTATGATCGATGCGTTACGATATCAATAAACCAAATCGAGTTTTGTTTCGACAAAACTTTTATAACTATTTGAAGATTATGTTTGACTATGTTAGTTTTTGAGTTATTCTTCTATCTCGTCTATATTTCAACTATTATTGTGTGGATTAGCCAGCTTGATGAAGACAGGCTAGCTGATCAGAGTACGCTGGATATGTTAACATTCTAGATCGATTTTTTTTGTAAACAGTTAGAGAAAGATAGATACAGATACAGGTTTTTTTTTTAATTCAGCAAGTTTTTTAATAAGATAGCTATCTAAACTTTTTAGTAATCAATTAAATGTCGAAAACTTCATTTATTCCTCAGATAAGCTTATCTGAGGCATGTAGAACCAGATAAATTTAAACCTCAGGCAAAGGTTTTATTCCGTAGAATTTTCCTATCTGACTGTTGAAAAATTCTAAATTGTACTACCATTGGAACAGACCTTCATCTGAGCCTTATCTGAAGAATGAAAATTGGCCGTAAGTACAATATTTATTTAAGAATAATTTGATACAATTTTACAAGTGCTGTGTAACTGCTCAAACTTCAAATTGTTGTTTGGAATTATCTAGACGTATTAATTGTGCTTACTTAGGCACAATAGTTATCCCTTTAGGAATGACATAATAATTTATATTAAGGATAGCGTCCCTTATTTAAATAAACAGCTTGCGAATAAAATAAAGTAACTAAGGATTGGATAAGAATATTTAATAAAAATCAAGTCTTGGTGATTACATCTAGAAGTGGCTTACTAAAGAATAACTCATTCATCACTCCCTCATTTTTCTGCACTGCCTTATTTTTCAAAATCCGTTCTGCCGTTTTGGTTTAAACGGAGGAGAAACACACAGACTTTCACATTTATAAATTAGTGAAATGCTCTTAACAGAACAGTCAAAAACGACAACTACGGCATAAATACTTCAATGCTTTCTCTTTGATAGTCAATACGTTAATTAAAGCTCGCCATTAACGAGTTTCCGAGGCATTTCTCGCAGACACTGTTTACCGCCCGCAACGCACAATTTCCTTAGGAATGTTATGTAAGTCACAAGAGATTAGACACTTATAATGATTGGATTAATAAAATAGATCCTTATGACTTTGAAAACATCAAGCTCACAGCCTTTTAGTAAAAGAAGAAAAAAATTCCAGATAAGCTGTTATAAAATACTAGCAGCGGATCGCGATTTCACCCGCGTTAACTAATATCTTACAGGGGCCTTTAATTTGTACGAGATGAAAAGTATCCTACGTTCTATTCCAGGACCTATAGTATCTAACCGCGTAATTATAGTTTTCCAACTTTTTCCAACAATAATTCTGCATTTTCCGGGATAAAACCGAAGTCACTCGGGAATCATGTGACAATCAGCGAAATAATTTGCAGAATAAGATTTCCGGGATAAAACCGAAGACACTCGGGAATGACGTAACTTTCAATCAGCGAAAGAAATCACAGAATCGGATTAATAATTTCAGTGATTAGGCCTATTTCGTACCTTTTTTCAATGCTCAGTTAACACCTTCAGTGCGGGAAAACACAAATGTCGTGTTTGTTGTATGGGAAAACGCTATGGAGTGTGCAGAGCCGCACCCGTGACTAGACACGAAAATCGGTTCAGCAGTGGAAGTGTTAACATTCGAACACATATCAAAAAATACTACACGCTAATAAACATTACTACATGTTTTATGGAATCTATTTATTTTATAAAGGCATGGAAAGAGCTCCAAAGAAATTATGATGAAAAGCCTCTTAGAATGAACTTAGCGGTATTGTTCTTAAAACTTCTCGCAAACAAAACTTGAGATGGTTTCTACAGAAATGTTTTGTTACTTTTAATTGAACGTTCAAATTATGTAATATTAACGCAGAGTTTTGGTAATCAATCGAGTAATAAATGAAAATCTAATGGTTAAAGTTATTTGTTAATTTACAGGCGAACAACATAGATGCTGATGTCTATATCACATCGTGTTGAAAGTTATTCACAAAATAGGTAAATAAAGCAGTACCTATCCATATAACTAACTTATAACAGATGCTATATTCCTCTTTATCTGGAGAATTTTGAAGTACCCAAAGCGTTGATAAGCCTTATAAAACCAAACTCATAACTCAAATGTTTTATTGGAAATAAGCAATAATAAAACATTTGCAAGTCAAACACTTAAGTCTGATATCGAAATATAAAGTACTAAATTTATAATCAACTAAATTAAAGAGAAACTGATTATAATTTGAGTTTGAAAAATATATTTCCCATATATAATATATTTTCCATATAGTTGATTCATGGCTGGATCTGCCACAGGAAAAGAAAAGTCCACTGACACTACCAGCGCAGCTCTTCGGACGTACGCCCGCCCATTTAAGAAGATATCACTAATAAACTCTACATGAAATAGATTTTTAATAAATTTCACCTTTTCATTGAATTCATAGTACCCAAGCCTACCGGCATAATAATTCTCTCCGTGACAATAATAATTGTTGTCAGATAGGACCCTGAATAATTCACAGAGACGTGAAAAATTACGACGAATTGATTTAACAAGTGCCTACCTACATTAGGCACGAAAATTTTCAACAAAATCCTGAGTGCTTTTACCACACTGTCCTTGTTTATCGAACAAAAAAGTTAGGATCTAAAAGTTATAAAATGTCAAATGGAATTACGGGTAATTCGCCTGTTACCCCTGACTGAGGGTAAGTTATAATTTTGGAATATGTCAATGTCACGTCTGATCAAAAGGAGGAGGGTCAATGTATCCGTTTGGTAACTTAATATCGCAAGAGTAAGTCCAAATTGTATCATGTTGCCTAATTTTCTGTATACATTAGATAAGGCACTTTCTGTGCTACTTAACATTATTCCCCTTTCAACGTATTTGCATGGGATGGATGCGAGTTTGTTTTTGTACTTTCAACGTTTTATTGCGTGGGTTAAAAATGTGGTAGGTATATTGGGTGAGCAATGTAACACTTTGTTTTTATCCTGATCTTTTCTCTACCATTGCTTTTCTTCAATTATAGTGAAGGAGATAAAATCATGAGAAAACATAAAATTAACATAATCCGAGAGCATTATACCTACCTACATGATACGTTTTTGTCGCAAACCATCCCATTTGCATTACGTTTTTTTCTCAAATGGTCCCATTGAGCCCCAATCCACAGCTCAAAGGATCAATCAGCTAAAAACTCCCGCATTTTAATGAAATTTGTACAAATGTGTGTGTTAAAGACAAAGATACTACGTGACCAAAACAAAAGGGAACTCGCCAGTACGAATGTTCATACAAACCGTTCGTCTATTACACTTGGGAGTGTAATATTGATCGACCTCCCTACTGTCCACCCGATTGCGGTTAGAGGTGCGGGGAACGGGATTACGCGGGGTGGAGTGGCCATTCTGTATGTACCACACATCTTACCATCTCATATCTAGTACACATCTTATCTTACGTTCAACACATTGAAGTGATGAATGACAATGATATTCAAAAATTAGTGACATGTCTCCCTGTGGTCCTAATCTACGTACATGCTCGTGACATACACCACACACCAACGAGTCGTTAGGTCTCAATTGACTAATCCAGGGGCTTGAGGCGGTTCCCACTATTCATCATATCTGTCGGCAGATTAAGCTTCATACACTGTGTGGTTGCGGCCTAACTTATTACTATTGTCTTAATACGTCAGCATCGGTACTTATTTAGATGCGGTTGATAGAATAATAAAAATCTTTGTAATTCCTAGAAAAGTTTACTTTTACTTTTCATTTTTCTAGGTAAATTGATTTATTAAATAATGTATTTTATTAACCTCTGACGTAGATTTTTTTGTTTATGCAAGGTACGTGTTTTGTGTATATGCTGGTTTTTCAAGATATTTTTTTTCTTTTGGCACACCCCGGTTACAGGACACGGCATAAAAATAACTGCTCTGAAAATAACTCTTATTAATGTCGTTTGTATACGCTTCAAATGCGTGTGTAAGTATTTGAAGATACTACACGACTAAAACAAAAGATACCCGCTAGTATGAAGAAGGGTCATGCTAACCAGTTTGCCTTTTGTCATTTTTCATTTGTGTGGAGAGTATCCATTCTGTATGTGAAACATATTTCTTCCATGACCTCGATGATATTTTGTAGATGACGTATTTTCCATTAGGAATATCACTAAATGGGAACTAATTTGATTTCCCAATTTCATCATTTCAAGACGCTCTCTAATAATTACTCCATTAGCATGTCACGGAGCGCGAGAATACCCGATTTAATTAACTAATCAAATGCCTTAGAAACCACTGTTCCTCGAAATCCTAAATCCTAACCAATCCTACTAATACTCGTATCACAGCTTTAGGTATACCAATCCCTAACTTTAATAACAAACTTAACTCACATCACGTTTGCTTTAGAACGGCCTATGACACTCTATATACACAATCGTTACTAACCAAAGGATAATGAGGCTAGCCGTAGGTCCACGCCAGGTAGTTACCATAACAGTAACAGCTCACGTCCGCTTCGTTAGCTAAACGTAAACGCGTGCGGTAACGTCGCGATTAGTTTACTTATTAGCTACAGGGCGCTACAAGTAGCGATGACCGACTCCGAGAGATGTTAAGACAATCGAATGAATCGCAGTCGGTGCAATATTAAAATCGAGTCATCTCGGTCCTCGACTAAACCATCCGAATTCGAGTCAACTGAATCGCCGATGAGTTTGTAGCTCGCTTTCCCCTTTTTTGTCCGCGGAAATGCATTACGCATACCACCCGGCCACGGTCCTCCACCAAGGGTGGTTATGTGGGACTCCTCGCCTGCTAATCTGAAGGGTTTACCCACTAAGATCACGGATTGTTCTTTTTGTCGGGGCTGCGAGGAACTAAACGTACTCATCCGCGGCCCCGACGACGTTGATCCTCGGTTGAGGACCTTTGATAGGAGTAGCTCGCTTTCCCTCATTCAAGTCATGTCATCCTCAACTGAACCATCTACTTGAGATGTTGTTCAATTATTCGAGTCAACTAAGTCTCTCGATTGTGTTGTCATATGTGGTCTAAACGCGAATTAATCGCAATAAGTGGCATCAACCGTGACTATTTCCTTTCGGATGTTTAAAAATCACTTAGATTTACTGTCCAGCTAATTTATTTCAGTTCCCACTTTTCAAAAGCAAACGCACAACAGACGAAAGTAGTAGATGAAAGTATGTTTGATTGCGAGAGAAAATTATCGAAATGTTTGAATAATCGATACAATCGACTAAACATCCCGGACTCGTCCTTCGCTATACTTATTAGCTATAGGGTGCTACAGTATACGTTTGCAGTGGTGATCTCTGTTTAGTAATAAGCGCAATTTTAGATGTCACGTGGCAATATTAGGAGATACATTCACGTGTGATTACGCTGGGAAATTCAAGACTTTAATAAAAAACCAATTTTCTGTACAGTTTCAGCATCATGCATTGGTATGCGTTACTTTTCACCTCCTAAGTGACATTCAAGCTAGCAGTGGTCTATTTGAAAAGTGTCTATTTTAAACTAATAAACTCTATTTTTAGGCTTTGCATTATAATTGCTTTCATTATCCATTTTATTTTCTAATCATTGACACTCAAAGCCATTCATCAAACCTAACAAATGATACCAAAAAAAAGAATTATTCGAGAAAAAACCGTGACTGTATGTAATAAATAATACAGGTCCTTGGAACTGGATATCATATAAATACATTGTAATTTTCATTAGCCATTAGCTTGATGTGAAAAACATAATTAGGTGGATGGAATACAGGCTCTGATACAAAACTAAAATCTAATATAATAGCACGGCCAACAAAGTTTTTTCTCCAAAATTTATCAGTTAATTTCTATAATCCAATTCTGATTCACTCATGCACCAAATTGCTATCATTCGCAATCGAATTAATGCCGAACAACCTGCATTAATACCATTAGCATACACGGAAATGTTAGACAAATCCAATAAAATTACCATTTGTCGCATGATACGCTCTTTGGATTAGTTGCCGTTCACGTTATGTCGACAGTTGGAAAAATAAAGTCTAAGAATATCATAATAAGACCCCAAAGATCTGATATGAGTAGCTATATAATATTTTAGATGGATAAAATACAGCCTACTGTAATCAACCAAACTGTTCTTTGCAGTGGTGGCAAAGCGATAATCTGTGCGCTTTGCAACCCTTTGGTATCGGGTTCGAAACTTCGATTTATAGCACAGGCCCTAGGGCGCCTGACAAACTCTGACACTAGAGGCCGACACAGCCTCATTTGACAAAGAAACAAACGACGCGACTACGTGAGGTTGCGGGTTTGATTCCCACAAATATTTCCTGTGAGTCTGGGTGTTTGTAGGACCATGGTCCTCCTAGTACCTAATTCCCTGAAAACAGGGGATAGTAGTTATGGGTCAGGATCAATGGGGTCAGGATCAACAAAAAGGTTCAATAACCGCTTTGAATTTTGCTGTCGATACATCCGACATAGCGTAAATTAATTAAACATTACTGTGTTCCGGTTTGAAGGGCATTGTTTCCAGCGAAATTATGAGACTTTAGAGCCGATGTCTCAACGACGAGCGCAGTGCAGTGCCGCACAGGATAATGCAATGCAAAGTTCTGGGTGGCACTGTGACTGTTATGGGCAGGCGTACCGCTTGAGTGAACGACTAGCTCGTCTCGTCACTCATCATCATCATCATCATCAACCCATAACGTCCCACTGCTGGGCACGGGTCTCTCCTCACTTTCGTGAGGAGTGTTAGGCCATGATCCACCAAGGGGGCCCAGTCCGGATTGGTGGGTAACATACCTACCTCCGAAATAATTCTCGGATAGGTATGTGGGTTTCCTCACGATGTTTTCCTTCACCGAAAAGCGAGTGATAATTACGTACATATGTTTTACAGAAACACATTGGTACGTGCCCGCACTGGGATTTGAACTCACAACCTTCTGATTGGAAGGCGGACGTTCTCCCACTAGGCTACCACCGCTCGTCACTCAGTCGAATAAAAAAACCAGGATCCTAGTTACGGGTCAGGATCAACAATGCGGTTCAACGAAAATCGGTTCAATACATCCGACATAGCGTAAATGAGTATTTACAGGTTTCAACCCAAATTATCATTATTGTCGCATGGTTTCAATGTACCGTTAACCTGATTTAGTTTATGTTATTCAGTTCAGTTATTGATTTGATCAGAGTTGAAATTGCTGTTCAATTTGTCGTCAAACGCCTATTTCATTGGTATTAATGGGGACTAGAACAGATAGGTAATATCGCTTCGAATTGTATAAATTTGAGTGAACAGGTAATCTGCGGATATTTGCAGTATTATTTGCCATTTTAAGCAGTTTAATCAATATCTGTGATGTAAATGTTTATTTTTTTATTAGAAAAATTATTAGCACTCAGTTTTAGCTTAGCTCATGCCTGAGATACCGAAGCCACCTAAAATACATGAAACATAATAATAGTGGACGTTGGACTCCTTTTTCTGCGTCAGCGACTCGCACCCGACACCCGTCACAAAGCGCAACGTACTTAGATGCCATCATACATACCAAACTAAAAAGCTGTAAAAATAAACAAAACACTAACAAAACAAAAGAAGCTGCCTCTATTTCCAAATTAGGACATTTCAGGGGCCTCACCACGAACAGTTAAATCCATCCAGTTTAAGGCCTTAGACTGAACTGCCCTGCGAACTGTCACCACCAATATAGCTAAGCGTACATTTATTCAAAGAGATCGTAACAATTTGTTTGCATTTATGGGAGTTAATTATAGCACCATCTCATTCTCTTTTCTCTCATTCTCTTCAGTCTATTTTTGAGTGACGTCACGTCACGTTTGTCATTTATGAGTGTGTGGTGCCAATCTAGGCCGTTCAGTTTAAGGCCTTATGCATGGAATAAGAATTAAGTACGTGGTTACCCCCCAGTATGTAAACAGAGGATTTCAAAACCACTACCGACTTAGCATCACATGCAAGTCAGTCGCAAGGCCATATGTCAAGGTCGATTGTATGCCAAGGGCATGCGAGGCCGCGGTAAGGGCTCTCGTTGGTGAGACATGTGACGAGTTATGCCCCACACGGCTCTTGGACTAATTCCGTACTCGTTGACTTTCGTAACAGGGCCGGAGTTTGAAGTGGCGTTCTGTTTCAATCTAGTTTTTGTGAAGCTGTTATGCCATTGAGTTGGTGGATGGAGTTGATTATTTAATACTTAGTACCACCTAAAATTAATATAATAAAAATAACGCGGCACAATCACATACGCAGTTACTGTGTTCCGGCTTGAACGGCACTGTTTCGGAAATTACTGGGCATATGAGACTTTAGAGCCGATGTCTAAGGGTGACGAGCGTAGTGCAGTGCCGCGTAGGATTATGCAATGCAAATTTCTGGGTTTTATTGTAACTGTAATGGGCAGGCGTAGCGCTAACTATCAGGTGAACTTCTTGCTGGTCTCGACACTGAGTCAAATAAAAAAAAACAGAACCTTACTCCTAAATAGGATTGCCTGTATCTAGGGATTCAGGAACTACGAGGACCATGGTCCTACAAACACCCAGACTCGGAGCAAATATTTGTGGTTCACATAAATCTTTACCCCGTGTGGGAATCAAACCCGCAACCTCATGCTTAGCAATCGGCTCATCATCCACTTACGCTACAGAGACCGTCATAAGGACCTAATACGAGTATAACGAGGCATTAATATAAGGCAAAGTATTTATCACTCGCTTTTGTAGTTTGTATCAAAGGCATTCGAATACTCGAGGTTGAATCGGGTGAAAGCTTGTTTTCTAGGAAATAGCGACGAGTTTTTTATCTTAGCCTTTTGGTCTAGTTGATTTCGTATGTCTAGAATGAATTATACTAAAAACCATTTGACTTGGGTTTTTTTTAGTATGTACAGTCTCACTGATCAGTTAGAAGCATTATATAAAATTCCTAATAACATAAATACTAAGATAAATCAGTTGAGGTCAAGTGTAAAATCAGCGTATTTTTACTACACCGAGGTAATGGAAAAACCTCCTTCGGACAAGAGTCTAAGTGATACCATAAATAAACACTTTAAAGAAAATAAATCCCATGGTAATTGTCTTCATTTTTAATTAAGTCACCACTCTAAAAGGAAAATAATGCTTAAAGTTTAAGTAAACGTAATTAAAAAACCATTTTAACGTCTTCCCGGCGGCACAAGACAATGAAATCTGGCAACTTCAGAAGTAATAAAAAGTTGCCGTATGATTAAAGGTATGGAGAATGCTTGGAGAATTCATATAAATGAATTATGTATTACGCTTGAGAATGATAACTGATTACATTAAGCATATCAATTAATTAAAATACGAGGACGTCATAATATGAGTCAAAATGTGATTTTATTTTACCCTATTAACAAATCCATTGTAGACCAGTTGGTGATGACCAAGTGTTCCATGTGTGTCTATGGCATGAATTAATGCTTACAATACATGTAAAAGTGTGTGTGTATGTTATACATGTGTGTTTGTAAATCAATCCCGCAATAATGTCATAACGGATTAGGATGTTTGGCACACAGATTACCAGGATTCACATGTACTATTCTTTTTGGTAGGTATGTGATCCACCAATCCGGATCTGGCTCCCGTAGTGGATTGTGGACTAACCCTCCTCACGAATGTGAGGGGAGACCCGTGCTCAGCAGTGGGACGATATGATGATGATATATGATGATGATGATACTTTTTGTCCCGTAAAAAAACCCCCCTCCTCGGAGAGGATCCCCGCGTTGAGTTAATACTGAACGCGAGGGAAACCATGGGGCGTAGGTAGTTAATAAATAAAATTAATAGTCATTGCGAATGTAGAAAGGCGTCGAGCTTATGAAATAACTACCATACTCTCGCGCTTTTTTAGAAATACTTTAGATTATCTCAAAGCTACTAGAACTAGATAAAAATTATGTCTGTCACTGAACTTTTCTAGCCGCAGAACGATCCCCCCTTTCGATATTTGAAAGAGCAACGCTTTCACCGTCTGGGTTGGCGTACAGCCAACTCCGGGTAAAGCATAATGTTAGGTATCTACCCATCTGACATTCGCATTTGGGTCATAATAATATTTTATCTGCGGACCGCCCGTTTTGAGCGTTTAGAATGTTTGTGAATGTTCGCACGGACGAAAGGTTGAGAATAGCTGGTAATATGTGGTAATTTTGCTAGGTTTACGTTTGGATCTAGATTTTCTGCTTCGTAATGGGGAGGGTTAGAAGAAGGTGCCTATTTTATTGGAAGGTGAACCTAATTTAGCCTATATTTTGTTGATATCAAATGGTATTAAAGAGGTATTTTGTTTGGCTGGATTTACTTTAAAGATGGGGTGTCAATGATAAGTGTATATCAAGAATATTTGGGATCAACTGATGAGTGGCGCATACCATACATACAACGTAATTTAATTAAATAGGTACAATGGTTTTTATCGTTTTATAAATATAAAACAGATGAAATTGTATTAATTTTAACATATAGGTACTATAAGAATCCATAGAAACAATAAAAATTAAAAAATAAAGTGAATTAAATTCACAATAAAAAATAAAATTAAAATAATATACGACCATGATTTTACGAAACAATGTGGCTGAAGGTGAAGCACGCTTGCCTATCTCTTGACTTAAATACACTTGGGTTCTATTACTTTGGAAACATAGACGAAGAATGACACAGTATTGATTCAAAATTCAATGCACTTCCAGAGCCATCAATTATAATTGTTTTGTTACAAAACACTGAACATTGTCCCACTTCAAAGGCTTAGTAGCAAAACCACAGAGCAAAACAAACAATACCTCGGTTAAACGCAAAGACGTTTTATATTACTCTATGGACCCGACAGATATTTAACTCTGCTTACAAAAATCTGAAAATTTTGGCGAGGGATGAGGATGACGAATACAAAGACTGATTAAAATGGTCAAAGATTGCGAGTATACTTTTATACCCTTATACGCACAGTCGATCATATAAATTTGGCAGGGGTGCAAAGAGCATTGTGCGTGGTCCTTTGGGTAGATCGTTTAAGGTTAACGTCAATAGTACCTAGCCTACACAGGTTGGAGCTCGTATGTTATGCCGCAAGGAGCTATAATGCCTTTCCAAAGACTTAGGGTCCGCTTCTAAACTGATCTCACTATTTGGTATTCAAATAAGGGTAGGTCACCTTAATCTTTTCATTTAGGGGTCTCGTATGGACAGTGGGCTGTGGATCAATGGGAACAAGCCGAGGAATCATATTATTTATGACGGTACACGAGGTCACATAGTTTAACAATTTTAATTTGACACAATTCATAATGTTTGTTTTGTTTTCTTTGTTCTGTGGTGTTTCAATAAAGAGTTTATCTATCTATCTATCTAATGTATACGTAAATTGTTAATAGAATCAGGCGTTACTTTGCGGAAATCCATAACCAATAACAAATTGTAGAAATATATTATAGTTTTAATTCCGCCTAAGTTGTCTGATGAATGTATGATAGGACTCTGTTGGATGACCTAACCCCTATGGTAAATCTATATCAGGTCAATTCATTTTTCATTCTTTTGGAAATTAAAGTTATTTAGACGTTGAATAACTGTGGTTTCAACCCTATTTTATATATTTTAAGTTTCTGATAGCATATCTATGACTTTGAATAACAGTACCAACGCTCCCGAAATGCTAGGAGCATTGCCTGAAAGTAGTGTGCAAACATCACTGTGTTCCAGCTTGAAGAGCACTGTTTCCAATGAAATTACTGGGCATATGAGACTTTAGAACCAATGTCCCAGGGTGACGAGGGCACTGCGGTGCCGCACAAGGTCTTGTAATGAAAAGTTCTGGGTGTCGATCGATCAGGTGAACGAACTGTTCATCTCGTTACTTAGTAACTTAAAAAAAACCGTGCTTCGTCTTCCGGTCCATGGTCGCTAGTCGAGAAATTTCCTTCCCCAACGGTTGTCAGTTCTACGAGCTACGTGGCATAACCACTGCCACTTCAACTAGCTAATTCGAAGAGCTATATAGGTGCCTTCAGTTCTTCTGCGGATTCCTCATTACGGTAATTTGGTTAGCTAAACGTTTTGTTAGTAGCTCTGTCACTGGCATATATGTTACTCTATGGGCAAGTAAGAGGGAAAGATAACTCTACCCTTTGAGAATTAGTTCGGACAAGGGGTTACCGACGCCGCGGTGAATGGCCGATGGGAGTCTTTGTAAATAATTGATGAGATTTTAGTAAATTGAGCAGTTAATGTCTGTACGCCCACTTAGTTTTGATGACTGAAAACGTTTTGAGAAGGATAATTTCGGCTTCAAAGGATAATCAAAGGATTGCGATGCAGTGGGTAGCAGGGTTCAATTATTCAACCTACGATATTTGATAGTGCATTGTGTAACGGAGCATATTTTTAATTTTAGTGTTTAGCACTTTTTGGATATCCTAGATAAAAAACCTTAATATTATTACAATAAAGTCCTTTATTAGGATACTAATTATATAATATCATCACGATCATCATCATCATCAACCCATATCATCCCACTGCTGAGCACGCGTCCTTTTTTATTATTCCGGATTGCTGGATAACATACTTAATTTAATTTACCCTACACTTTTCAAATGCCTTTATGTGTCCAAACTCCAATATCTGTTTTCGTGTTATCTCTCTACTTGTCATACAACTAATTATTATTGAGAGTTATTTTATCCTTTCATTAAGAAATTTGCCACACTTTGTTCATATTGCGTTCTTTATAAGTTTTAAGAGCAACATGAGTGGTTATTAGCTTTGATTACTGATCATCGTTATCTTTTGGTTTTCAATCAACGAATTTTTACTGGCGTCCCATAATAAGCTACTTTCTGGACCTTAAAAGACAGGACAGACAAAAAAAACAAAGCAACAACAAAAAACAACAAAACTAAACCACCCACCTAAAGTGGTACTGAAATAATTAATGTGTCAGCAATATTTAAAATGCAAACCGAGGGACTTAGATGGTTATTCAAGGAACAGTTATGCAAAGGCAAATCTATTAACGTGTTTCATATTATAGTTTCTATTAAAGATTAAAGTGTTCCATAACCTGGGAATAAATGTCAAATGTTATCCCCGTCGGCAAATTCCCATTTGTCGGTGGACGGAAACTTCCGTATTAGGTAGAAATTTCTATGTATTTCGGTAGGAAACTTTGGCAGGATTAGCTGTGACACATTTCGGTTGACATCACACCAGTGATTTGTACGCACCTTGACCGAGTGTTTACGTACGTTTGTTTTATTAGATTTGTTGGTAAAGGTTATCGGGCCGTTATGTCATAGGTCAGAATTTCCTGGAATTCAACTGTGGCGTCACTTTAATATCCGATTATGTGTCGGATAGGAACGGTTCTCAATGTTTGTTTAGTACTAATATGTGATAGGCGATAAGGACATACGTAATAAATAAAATTAATTACTGCTTTACTGTGATGTTGGCTTTGCTAGCACAAATAAAACCTAACAATTTATACTTAGTTGTATACTCGTAAATGTGGGTTTCCTCACGATGTTTTCCGTCACAGAAAAACGAATGATGTTACACACTTTTACTAGAAACACATTGGTACACGCCCGCACTGGGATTTGAACTCACGACCCTCTAGTTGGAAGGTGGACGTTTTCCCACTAGGCTATCACCGCTTAACAATTATTTTAAGACCTAAAATTAATGTCTCAGGGTGACGATCGCAGTGCAGTGCCGCGCAAGATATTGCAATCTTTAAAGCCATGGGTGTCATTGTTATAGGCAGACGAAGCGCTTATCATCAGGTGCACGACCTGCTTGTCTAGTTGCTCTGTAGTGTTAAAAAATATAGGTTTTTCCGCTAATGAAATGGTTAGTATCTATTTATTTGTGGTCTATTATTATCCAATTATCCAGGTATCTACCTACACCCACGCAGCGTGGGAGTGAAGGGTAAGGTTATAAATTTCTAACCTATATTTTTACCTATACACGGGAAATAGATCAAACAGGTAAATAATAGAGGAAACTGCCGAAAATACCTTCTCTCTTGGGTAATATCAATTTGTTTGTGCTTCCATTTAATGGTTTATTTCAATGCCAGATTTTTATTTGTTTGTAAGCTTTGTTTAGTTAATTGAATCGGCGGAAATCCATATTCAAAAATAAGTGTTTTTTTTTAAGGATTGTTTTATTTTGGACTGTACATCCAAGTACGGGCGCGTTTACACGGGATACGTCGTGAGTTCATGACGCATGGACGTTCACATTACGTACGGAATGGTGCTTTTTCACGATTCGTCAAAAATCACTCATAGATGTTTACATTTGTTTCATGATTGAGTTCAGTCCAAAGAGTATAATAAGTATAGAGGAAAATAGCGGATCCGTCACAAAATATTCACGATTCGTGACGAATCGTGAACCGTGTGAACATGGGCATTTAAAAGCATTGCTTCTGTCAAAGAACACGAGTCGTCCTCGTCTGAACGGGCCGTACTTCAAAAAATTCTTTTTTTTTAAGTATTGTGGCTATCTAGCAATTTGTAAGTTGGGTTTCTAGAGAATATCCCAACCTCAATTACTATGGAAAGTAACAGTGAATTATGCGAGCTCGGACGATCCGATTGACAACCGGCGCTTGATGATCGCCGGGTCATCGGGTGTGAAATTGGTCACCGAAGGCGTACTGGGAGTCTTCACGTCACGAGTGAATAGGTTACTTCTAGTTAAACGTGCATCATCGTAGTTCGCATCATCAGGTGAGGTAAATATCAAACGTGAACCTATTGTCAATTAAAGAAATAAAGCCAATACAATGAATATTATATTGACATTTCTAAAATAAGAACGCTTTCATTATTAAATTAACCATTTGAATTCAAAGTTTGCAAGTCCGATATCATAACTCAAGATTCATTGTTTTGTACGAAGTCAGGGTTGTCATACAAATAAAATCCAGTAACCAGCAGAAGTGGATGTTGAAAACTGAAATTGCCTTGTCAAGTTAGATATTGGAGTTTTCTCAATGTCTTCGTACAATTACGGTAGTATGGTTTCATACTATATTGTTATCAATAGTATGAAGTTATATTTTTTTCTTTCTGTGTTTCATATATTTAGGTGGGGGGGGGGGGGGGGGGGATTATGGCCTAACCCTCCTCACGAAAGTGAGGGGAGACCCGTGCTCAGCAGTGGGACGTTATAGGTTGATGATGATGAAGTAGGTCTAGGATCAGCCTTAGTTTGCTGAAAAGAATGCAAACAGTAGCCCTGAACTTATAGCCATAAATTCCTTTTGGATGAACGCGTACTGACGCAGAAATTTGCGCAATTATTCAAATTGTTCCCAGTTCCAAAGAGGTTGTATCCTTGTTACTTGATAAGATTGTTAAAGGGTGGAATGCATTATTTCTTGTCGGGGGGTTTTTACGTATGACAATTATAAAGGGTTTACCGAAAGACTGAAACGAAAGGCAGATGTGATCTTTGGTTGCTGCATGTTTTTTTTTAATTGACTGAATGACGAGACGAGCAAGTCGTTCACTTGATGGTAAGCGCTACGCTTGCCCATAACAGTCACAGCACCACTCAGAACACTGCATTGCATAATCCTACGCGGCACGGCACTGCACTCTCGTCACCCTGAGATTTCGGCTCTAAAGCCTCATAATGCCCGATAATTTCGCTGAAATCAATGCCCTTCAAACCGGAACACAGTAATGTTCGCACACTATTGCTTGGCGGATGAATATCTGGCAAAAGTACTCTAATAATACTCCAATTGTAATTTTTCTGGACTGTGTATATTTTTTGGAGTACAATACAGCGTTTTCCATTTTATTATATTCTACTTTTAGCTCCCCGATCCACAACCCAAGTAATCCTCGTGGCTCCCGAGTTAGCTAAAATTATATTTGCCTAGAAGATCTGAAAATTATACCACAGATCGCTGGGGAATCTTAATGTTGGAACAAGTCATTTCCACAAGCATTTTTGAGCTTTAATAATATTTTCAGTGTGCTATTTTGATAGTTGTGGTAATTTTATTACATTTATATATACAGGAATGTTTACGGTTATACATAACACAACAATAAATGAAATTTATTTCAGATAATATACACTAAAGTGTTTAAAATATACTAGACTAGCTGCGCCCCGCGGTTTCACCCGCGTAGTTCCCGCGTAGAATGTCATATTTATTTATATCTAATCAAAAGCCTAAAAAATTAATTTGAAGCTTCTATCTTTAAAAATGACGAAACTTCCACACAAACTTTCATCTCCTATTTCAAACCCTTACAATGCTTTTATCACATTATAAAGTACCCTATGCCCTTTCTCAGGCTCTAGACTATCTCTGTACCAAATTTCATTTCAATCGGTTCAGTAGTTTAGGCGTGAAAGAGAAACAGACAGACAGAGTTACTTTCGCATTTATAATATAAGTAGGGATTATTATTATAAATGCTAGATTACTGTAAACAGTGGTTCTTTTAAGTAAAGGTCAGAACATAAACCATAGAGATGGAATAACTACGTCATGATTTTGTAGAATTTATCCATCGCATGAAGCAACGGTAGGCAGAAAACTGAACATGGACTACTGTCCCGACGTACACTGTATTAGGTAAAAGGAAGGCAGTTCTGCAACTGATAACACGCAAGTTAGTTCTGAGTGGCGTTCAGGTACTTATCAGAGCATTACCATCTCCAAACTGAGTTGACGATTACTGTTTGGAAACTTGTATTAGGTAGTCGGGTAATTGTTTAAGATTTTGGCATTTAGGATAATACCACGATAATGAAACTGTTGGGGCTTGTTGGGAAGTTCTGCTAAATATTTTGGTTTGTAACTGGTCGATGGTGGTATGAATTTGTTCCAGAAACAATTGAAAATCTATCAGGTGTTATGTAAACTGGATGTTTTTGGTTGTGCGTTGTTTCCGTAGCTACCGCTATGAAAACCGCGTGGACGCTGTCAGTGCGTTGATAAATGCACGCTCGGTTTTTGTATTGATGGAAACATTCGACCGACGTCAGCACTGACTTCTTGAATTTCTTCTTCTTGAGTGGTTCTTAACTCTGTAATATCTATTAATCATTAACATCATAAACCCTCTGCCCACTGCTGAGAACGGTTCTCAGCTTACTTTTGTGAGGAGGATTGGACCTTAATCATCACGGATGGTGGACATTCCTAAAAATAATTATCCGGCATGTGTGTTTTCAAGATATCTGTGTATTGTCTATTAGTTGGATTTTTTTAATCAATAAATAGGTTCGCGTTTTTACTACGACGCTACGAGGGTACACGCTTACCTAGAAGTAACTTATTCACTCGTGACTTGAAAAATCTCAGGTTATAACTATCGAGAAACACAGACACACGCAAGGAGTTCCACTACTTTTTGAAAATGTATTATATTGACGATATATTTCATTAATGATCCTAAGCTGGTATTATTTACTTAATTACGAAAAAAAAAACAACTAAAACCAAATTCACCTGCAAATCAAGATAAAAAGAGCACAGATTAACTTTTATAAAATGACGAGTCACAGAAAAAATAAATTAAAAGCAAAACCGCAATACTTGGATAGCCCTCTGGCGGGTAGACGCAAAGTCAATCGTCAAAGTGGCGGGAAACGGGTCAGGCGACGGAAATAGCGCAAGCACTCTCAACTTGATGACGGCACGATGACGGAACGTTAGATTATCATCTCTCGCACTGTTGCTATCATTCCATTTACAAACGAGCCTTTAACTGATAATAAACTCTACTGATTTGACAACTCAAGCCTATAAATGACATTCGTACACCCGCCAAATGTACTCATGCTAAGCGAACAAAACAAAAGACAACTTGTATCATAAGCATAGAAGACTTACCCCCTTATTCATAAAAAGTTATGTGACGTTTCATAAAATCGCGCACTACAAATTTGTACTGCGCAGTACTAAGTGACGTTCGATAACTTTTTATGAATAAGGGGGTTACAGTATGTAGTACTACATAAATAAAATGGACACTCCACCCTGCGCAATCCGTTTCCCCGCATCTCTACCCGCAATCGGTAGGCAGTCAACAGAACAGAATAGAATACTCTTTATTATAACTCTTTTTTTTTAATTTTCTCATAACTAACTCATAAGTAACATCCCAAATGTAATAGACATACATACTGTCATCCCTTTCTCCCGTTTTGGGATAGGCAGAGACTATATCTTTCTACACGCTACGATCCTAACGGAAAGCAGTACACTAAGTCTCTGACACCCTCTACTGGTTTCTGAAACTCCAGACTCCGTGTAGGGTCCATGCGTGTTGGTGTCACATCCATTCCGCCTGGTCTCATTCACACAAAGAACACCAATCCGTATTTTACTCATCATCTCGCATACTTCCACAATCCTATCTTTCATGCCTCCTCCAACAGTCATCGTAGCAAAGTGGCTTTCTGTAGCCCCCTCTTCGACTCTTTGTCAGGCTGCCCGAAGGCCTAAAGGCATTTGACGTGGCTTAACGATTGCTTTTAATCGGTAACAACCTGGACAGATGGCCTAATATGCCTTTCGAGTTTAACAGATTTGTTTGACAAACTTACTGATATAAGCCATTGGTGTGCCGAGGATCGAACCTGGTGTAGTTGGGTCATGATCAATATTACTCATTTGCGACAAGAACGTGATATCTCCTCAATTGAAGAGATATCACGTTCTTGCTCCAAATAAAGACGTGAAAAATTACGAGTCTTTAACTGATCAATTACTATCTTAATGGATATAATAATAAGCGTTAGAATTGCTTGCTAGAAAGGTGCGACCTTTAGCCCATCTGCTCTAAACCCCACAGTCCTCTACTAAAAAAGGATCTAACACCCGGTACCCAGTGACTTGAAAGCAATTTGCACCTAATTCTGAAACTCGAAACGATTATTCCGGTTCCCCCAAGCACTTTCCTCAAACAAATCTGTTAACTGAAAACTCCCATACCTTTTTTCAATGGAGCTTGTAAACAACCTTCTAAGTCCGAGCAATTAACTTGAAAAATGTTTTGTGGGGCCTAATCGAAGGCCATCGAATACGGTCGACATCCGCTACCCTTAAATCGTAGGGGGCATCGACATTTTATATGTTTATACGACTTCCCAAATTACACGGAATTAAGCGAATACATTAGAAACGGAATATTGAAACTTATTTTGTAGGAGCACAAGACTTAAATTGCTTTTTGACTTTTATATCGCGTATTACCTTGCAGTTTTTGACAATGTAAGTTCCTAAACATTTTAGGTCTTTTATAGGTTTCTAGTTACATCGTATGTGGGGGAGGGAATATGAATAAAAAGGGTCGAAATTATTATGGAACCCTTTTGCGGACTAATCATCAGAGGGTATGGCCAATTTCAGTAGTGTATTATTACGGTAATATGTTAAGGAATTATACTTAAAAGGTTCTATGGTCTCAGTGGCGTAGTGGGTGATGAGCCGATAGCGAAGCGTGAGGTTGCGGGTTCGATTCCTGCACAATGCACTGTCACATACGCGTCTTAATAAAAAAAAATGCAAAATAATCTTACAGCAACTAATAATTCCAGAGTAAATTAGTTATGGAATAGTCCTAAAGGCTGACAAATGCATTTATTAGTTAAGTGGTAAGTTATAATAACTTGCGAGTTAAGTCCTAACCATCGTTTGGATAGACATTACTAAGACTTAATCGTCAACCAAATTTCTGTCCAAACGATAATTAAAGACTTGACTTACCAGTTGCAATCTAGACTAGTCTAGAGACTCATCTAGCTAGACTACGCTAGTGTGTGTGTGTGTGTGTGTGTAAAACTTCGGTACACGATCAGCTCGGATTACGTTCGAGGAAATGGCGGATCGGGCCTTCAGCCGGACGAAAAAATAGTAGTGTGTCAAGTAGTAAAAAGGTTACGAGACAAAATCTGGCGATGTCAAACGATGTCCGACAACATTACAAATGACCTTTGTTAGTTTTTGGCCACAGTTTTTAGTACTGTGTTCCGGTTTGAAAGGCACTGTTTTCAGCGAAATAACTGGGCATATGAGACTTTAGAGCCGATATCTCAGGGTGACGAGCGCAGTGCAGTGCCGCGTAGGATTATGCAATGCAAAGTTTTGGGTGGCACTGTAACTGTTATGGGCAGGCGTATTGCTTACCACCAGATAAACGACTTGCTCGTCTCGTCACTCAGTCAAATTAAAAAAGAAACGACTAGTAAGAAAAAAATATTTTTTAAACAAAATTTTCGTCGAGTCCGTTTCTGCCTTCTTTAATTTAGACTATTGTTCACTTGAATCTGTTCATTAAACTTAATGGCAACTCGTTTTATGTTAATTAAATTCAATATTTAGAAAAGAAAAATTGTCTAATTTATTTTAACTTGATGAAATAAAATTTGAATTTGCTGTGTTATTTACAATAATTATCCTTTTCTTTTCTAAGTATAAATATAGCCACTTTATAACTTGAACAACTTAGTCCTTTTACGATCTCCAATCTTAACACTTTTTAGTTAAATTCTCCCACAGCTTGAAATTTAACTTATCTACTATTAAAACCAAAATTCCAACCACCAGAAACTTCGCCTTCACCTACTTAATATCGCAACTTTCAAAACTTTTAAGATGACCTAAAAAACTCTCAATTTCTCCTACACGACTCACTAAGTTACTGTCAAGTTTGGATGCCTTAATTAATGACAGACAAGTTTAAGTTACGAGCTTGTTGGAGCCCCAGATGTGTTGTGACGTCATTGATTGATTCTCCAGCGGTGGGACCAGGGGTCACATTAATCATGCCTTGCCGATCTAGGTTACAATAGGTAGGTATTATGCTTAGGATCGTATGGAATCCAATCTCTTGTCAATTAAGTAATAATGGCCTGTTGATGCATGATTGAAATGTTGGTACCTCTATATGTGCCATTAGTTATTCTGTGACGAGAATTTGACGACGGATTTGGGGGTATTGGATTTCGAGTAGGTTTAATATGCTACCGGACGGATGGTTTTGATTGCGTATTATGAACTATCAAAGCTATGAATAATTTCGGGTGGTGAATTGGGAGTTGTTCCTACTGGTACATCAATGATAGTGTGTTTAGTTATCAACAGTAACTGAGAGTCCTCTTCTGCAAGAGACCGCCTGGGGAAGAATTACACCTTTTTCCAGCGAAATTACTGGGCAAATGAGACTTAAGAGCCAATGTCTCTAGATAACAAGCGCAGCGCAGTGCCGCGCAGGTTTATGCAATGTAAAGTTCTGGGTGGCACTGTAACTGTTATGGGCAGGCGTAGCGCTTACCATCAGGTCTCGTCACTCAGTTAAATAAAAAAATATATAATAGGATCAAAAATATAACCTTATTTGGGTAGCCAGGCAATAAAAGGGTCAAATACACATATACAATACTTCAATCGATATTATTGTATTTTCGTAATAAAGCCTCCAAGGCCTAAGGCTACACTCCAAGACAAAACAAAGTTGGACTGCATAGAAATAGCTTCAGGAGACCAGGAGGCATACCATGACCTCTTATAGCGATCCAATTGAAGACCTAAACTGAACCGCGTCGCATAATCGTACCGTGACGTCTTATTTTTAATGTTGCTGCCATTTTCAACCTAAACTGGATCCTGTTAAGGTTGAAAATGGTAGCAACCTAAATTGAGTCGCTAATAAGCCATTTACATCCTAACCTATATCCAGTTTAGGTTGAAAATGGCAGCAACATTAAAAATAAGACGTCACGGTACGATTATACGACGCGGCTCAGTTTAGGTCCTCAACTGAATCGCTATAAGACGTCATGGTAGGCCTCCAGCAGCATGAACTGCCGTGGTAAAAACTTCTTTACGAACTGCTAACGAGCCATATATAGCTCTCACTCAGAAGTTCATAGGGTTAATGTCGCCTCTGTACATTATTTTCACATAAAACTCTCCGTAATTATATTATGCTCAACATACATACAGTCACGCCTTTCTCCCGTTGGGATAGGCAGAGACTATATCTGCCCACATGCTACAATCTCAGCGGAAAGCAGTACACCAATTCCTTGACAACTGTTTCTGGAAGCTCTATGAGAACGATAAAGAATACAAGAAGTGTTTTTAAGACAAATATAGGCTGTGAACCTAAAATAGACCTATAATTTAGACCTAAACTATAGACAAATAGACTTGTTCCTATAGGAATGATCCGGTGATATAATAATGGTGAGCATACTGCACTAGACTGCACTGCTGACGGTAGAAGCGCAGCCAGACGGCGCTAATACGGTTAAAATATTAAAACTTCTTACCTATTCCTTATTAACTAAGGTGACTGGCATAATATTTCCATTTACTGCTTCATTGCCTCTGTAAACATTATGTTTTGGTACCATTCACTTTAATCACAATATTTGTAATACAGAGGGTGCAAATTTCAATATTAGAACCAATCAATCAACGCCGTCGTGGAAATGCGCAAGCGTGTGGCACATTTATCAAACACCCTGTAGATGAACCTGAAACATGAAGCAAGATATTAATGATTATGATAGTTTGTCGTGGTCTTAGATACTAAGATTTAATGAAATGTTCAATTAGATAAGAGTGGTAAAAATAAGAAATTCAATTTGGAGTCGGCCATATTCATCGTCATCATCATCAACCCTGCTGAGCATCGGTCTCGCCTTACTTATGTAAGAAGGATTAGGCGATCATGATCCATTTCAGGGCCCAGGTCCGAATTGGTGGATTAAGTTATTAAGTTATATTATGACAATTACGAAAAAAAAAGTCATTTAGAAATACATCTGATAAAAATCAATTATTTTCTTTTTTATGTTCAGTACAGTATATATTGTTAGCTAATGTAATCCGTGTTAGAACAAAATGTTTTAAATTTTAAATATATTCGATGGTAAAATGTATCTTCAAAGTTAAAATACATATTTTCAAAAACGTATTAAAAATCTGCCAAACATCCAAAACAAGCAGGGCAAGAAAAATAGAGGCGGCTAATTAGGGTCGCTAAATTAAATTAACATAAGGTCTACATCCCATTAAACTTTTAGGGGTAGGTATATAATAAAATCTTGGAAGCGCGTTTTCTACGCTCTTACAGAACCTTGACCAAACGCGATTTTTTTTTAATTTGTTTTGTTTAAACTGAACGTGATACATTCAACGATAGGATAGATTTAGATGGAATATAATTATATAAATACTATTAAATACCCACGTACAAACAAACCAGTCAAAATCACCACCCTCCTTATTGCTTCGCCGTAGTCGGGTAAAAAATGTCTTATGCCGACTAATTTGTCCACGTTTAAAAAAATAAAACTACATTATACCGCGATAAAAAGTGTCCTATGTTCTTTAAGTTAAGTATCTTTTTGCTTTCAAGAGTTAAAAATATTTGCGTACAAAACTTTATCAAAATCCGTTCAGTCGTGTAAGGGCACAAACAGACAGAGACACAGAAAGACAGACTGCCTAAAATGAGGGTAATGTTTTCCTGAAGTAACAATGTTATGTTTGTAATGTAATAATTACGTATGTACCATATGTGGTGAGTATGGTGTGTCCGACAACCTTAACGGCTCGATGGACTTTAATAAATGGGGTATTACTGGTTTCGTCATAATCACGAGAGTGACTCCAGTGTGAAGCACAGATCCATGTAGCATTCAAATGACACACAGAACAGCGCCCCAATATAAAACTGGCTTCATAGTTTGTGTCAGGCCATATAAGCAGACAGGTTTTATTTATTATTTTTTTATATTATTATTAAGGCAAAAGAAGATGTTGCATCATACCTGGGCCTGTTTAAGGGCAAGGCTCATTTATGATCCTCCCCAAAGACAACATTTACCTATGTCGCGCGTGTTTAATTTACAGCAAAGGCTAGCGGAGGTCCTCCTAAGTAAACGTAATTTTCTTTTAATAAGGCCCTTCGTTTATTTTTTGACATTTTCGCTTTTGAAAGGTTTTACTTGAAGGTAATAAATTACGGGCCTGTGTCTTAATGCAAAAAGTATTTTTGAAGGCAAACAGTGTTCTAATTAAAAAAATAAGATATTGTCCCACCTGTTTTGTTTTCAAGGTCACAACATAATATCTGATCCTTAACTAAGATTCTTGGTAGGTACTTCACTAAGGAATCTCAAACGCCAAGACTCAGAGCAAATATACCAGCCTGTATTTCACACAAATATTTGCTTTCCACGGAAATCGAACCCGCTCCCTCACCCTGTCCAGTCTGCTCACTTATTTCCGTGGAGACCTCAATTATCAAAATCCATCAAACCGTTTAGGCTACAGGACGCGCCAATGAACATACATACATACGACCAAAATATCCTTTCCATCCTTTGGGCAATCGGGTAAAAAAAAACCATAATATTTTACTCAAGCTTGTTTAATTTTGCACCAGACAAATCGAGATAGGGGAATGAAGATGTGAATAGGGAATTGAAAACCATTTTCTTCCATTTCCCGTATAATGGAGTATCATGTATCATGAACTTTTCGGATATTACTGTTTTAGTTCAATACATTTGCCTAAAAGCTGCTATGAACCTCTCATTTATCATTGTTTATGAAAATGGGGATAATTTGTTAGGATATCAGTTTCCCAAACCTGTCAATAACTTTGCAAGAAGGAAGCTGGAATTGGAATAAGTATTATTTGAAAGGCGTAAGTAATATGGAAAGAAATGGAATGATTTTCTCTTTATTGTTTTGTCTAAAACTAATTTCATTTATCGTAAATATAGTTTACATTTAAATCTCCATTAAATTAAGGTATTTTCAAAAAATTACGACGGTATTCCTTAATACGTGGTCAATAGGAAAATAGTCCAGATTGCCACAATTTCTGTTAATAAAAAAAAGAACTTAAAAATTTATGTTTTTGTGTTCTTTTTTTCCGTCAAACTACCCCTCTATTTACCGGACATCCTGTATACATTATTTAGCGTAAATTGTAGGGTGACGTTATTTTTGCCGAAAGAACGTCATTAAAACAGAAAGCGGCATGAACATACGTGAAACGTGAGCCAAAGTAGCTACTCCACATTGTGCTGTGTAAAGAAAAAAGCTTGTAAAAACACAATGAAGTGACCCCGTCAACTTTTATGTTAAAGCCGACAAAGAAAAGAACTAGGAATCCTTTAGCACCTAAAATATACACTGCGCCTTTCGGTTCAGACGGCTCCATTCTCACAATATTGCGACTACTTCTTAGTATTCAAATCGCTTTGGGGACACATTGAACAAAACGTCTCTTTTCTCTTTCCAAATGTTGACTTTCCCAACTCAATAGTCCATTCCTCCGTAAATGCCTCGAAGGAGCAATATTCGGACCTTTCTTCAAATGAAAAGATCTAATCTGGAGTTTTTATCCGATTCTTTACAATTGGTCTCAGCTTAAAAGAGCAATGTTTTAGAACAGTCATTGCTCACGAAAGGGCCGCAGGGCATTTTTGTGCGACCCATCACACTGATCGACTTGTGCGGACCGCAATCACAAATTGAGAAAATAATTGAAGAGTGTAACAGTGGTAAACGATGTTAACTTCCTAGCTGTATCATAACTAATGTCCACACTTCCAGTATAATTTTATGCAAGAACAATACTGAAATTTTCCGTTGATTTAGTAATTAGAATGTTTTGAACATGTTACGCGATTTTTATCTCTAAGCAAAACTAGCACAATAATGCCAAAGAGGCTCAAATCAAATCTCCCAACCAAAGTCACAATTTTTAGATCCATAGCAACAGCACAACATTTTTATTTTATATTAATTACTGAAGGAAGTCTTAAAAATTACCCCCCTCACTTTCGTTGCGAGGCGGCCCGCTAACCATCCCAAAAGTAAATAAAAGTTGAGCACAGCTGCTACGAAACAAATAAATACTCATTTACTTGGATCTTAGTACAGAGTGACACAAGATTTAAAGCGTATTTGTGTTATTTAATGGACGACCTCCGACCTCCCGCGTCCCTTGCGTGATTCATGTCGGCTCAATGTGAACTCATATTTTTTGGCTATTACAGGTTGAATATTTATTGAGAAAGGACCGCCTTTGATAAGTTTCAAGAGTCATACGTATATTTTGCTTATCCGATCGTATGTTGATTTTGCTGATAGGCGCAGCACACCTACTAACGTGCTTTGGGAATACGCTTAGCAGTAAGTATATATTAGCTTTGAAGAGACGAAAACGACAATTAACAATCTTCAAAATATTATATTGTTCGTTCACAATGGCCTTAGATATCATGAGTTATTTGATTCCGCCACAGAATTTAGAATATTTGGTTTACAAATTCGTTTATCTAGTAAGATTGGAAATTATGTTTCGTATAGTAGTAGTGGAAGGCATCTTCTCCAAGAGACCGCCTGGAAGTAACACACCTTTGCCAGATAGTCATCCGCCAAGCAGTAGTGTGCAAACATTACTGTGTTCCGGTTTGAAGGGCACTGTTTCCAGCTAAATTAAGGGGCATATGAGACTTTAGAGTCAATGTCTCAGGATGACGAGCGCAGTGCAGTGACGCGCAGGATTATGCAATTCAAAGTACTGGGTGACACTGTAACCGTTTTGGGCTGGCGTAGCGTTTACCACCAAGTGAACGACTTGCAAGTCTCGTCACTTCACACAAAAAAAGAAGAAAGGTACCATTTCTATACGATATCATACGATATGCGCTCAGGTAATGACATCCAGCGTGGTTCATTTAGTCAAACAGTCCGAGATGCGATTGGAATCGAACTCATTAACCTGGGCTGAGCTTCGTTTGTGGAAAATTACCTTCTCTACTCACGAGCGACAAGTTTTAATGGGAAAAAATGACACTTGCGATGAAATATGTGCCGGTTTTGCAAGTCAATTTGTCTGCGTAGCTTTTATGGTTTATGGGTTCAGTACGGTGTCCGTGATGGTTGATAACTGGGAAATACCAGAATATTGATGCTTTTGATATGATTGGTGACGGTTTTTGGTAAAAAATAAACACAAAAATACTACAAAAAGCTGATGGATTAGGTGTGGTGTGTTAGCTTAGAGTATATTTGTGAAACAGTAATAGGAAGTTATATTTATTTATTATTTTTTAACGAAACGATCGAGTCGTTTACTTGTTGGTAATCGGCAAGCCTGCCCATAGCAGCTGCAGTGTCACCCAAGACTTTCCATTACAAAATTTTGCGCAGCACTGCACTCCTCTCGTCACCTTGAGACATCGGTTCTAAAGTCTCATATGCCCAGTAATTACACTGAAATCAGTGCCCTTCAAACTGGAACACAGTAACGTTAGCTCACTACTGCTTGACAGATGAATATCTAGCCAAGGTACTTCCTCAGGCAGACACTTGTAGAAGAGGCTTACCACTACACCTACCTACATTTCTGTTTAATGATACAGCCAGAATCAACCAACGTAATAGGTTCATGTTCAATGATAGATAATATTTGTTACTAATAGATGCAGTTAGTGGTTGGATTTGTGTTAGCAGAGGTTCGGAATGTCGTAAATTAGCGCTGTGTAACCACAAATCCGAAACGCAATGAGAACCATATCACCGTTTCAAAAGTATGAAGTGAGCTACAAACCAGGAGCCTTCTAGTTTTTCGTTAATGTTTTTATCCCTATGATTCTGAATACACCCTGTGCACTTCACACGCCACCGTGATGTTTCAGGGACCTCACCAGTGGCATCTGGAATTTATCTCTAGACCTACAATAATAGAAACAAGAAATAGAAGAAGTTACATACCAAGATTATTTTATTATTTTCGAATAATCAAGGAGGTACGAATTAAAATATATAGAGTAAGAAAGATTTTTATTTATATTTTTAATTTACAAACGTTGTAAAAATGGTCATGTGTTTATATTTTCTCTGACGAAAAGCTACTTGAGTTAAATTCAAATCTAATCCTTTTTTTTTACAAATTTCACAGTAAAACTTACTCCTAAAAGTTCAATTAATAAATTTGAACCCAGGGCGGATATTTAGCCCACATTTACTACTAAAAAAGCTGCCTACAGAGCTATAAAAAGCACAGATAACATAATTAAAAGGCTCTGACGCCGACGACGGTGCGTAATAAAATCCTTTTCCTCAATTTAATCCGCAATTAAAGCCCGACAACATTTTCCGCATTCCCTAGCAGTCTTGTCTAATTTTTCATGTGTCGCCTTTGAAAGCCGGCCTAAATCTGTCAAAGTGCAGTCAGGTTACAGTTCAATACAGTGTTACATGTCTCTACAGCCAAATCTATTAACCTTTAGGACGGCAGCAGGTGCCAACAGCAAGTTGTGGCCTATTCGCCAACGACAGCTTAAGTTGTCAAAAAGTTCTACTACAAAATATAGATTTTCGATACGATATTGTTCTAGCACTGAAATCATTTTAGTATTAAAAAATTATATAACGAGGCGTGGGGACAACGACGGCGGCTTTCGTAACACAGGCCGGTGGTATTTTATAGCATAATTTAAAATAGTTCATTTATTGATTGATTCTATTTTGTTAAAATATTTATTAAACTACCAATTTGCATTTTATCAAACAGAAAATCGTTTATAACAAGCCTTGTAACTTGTATAATATTTAACGACAATTCTTTTCAAACTGCCAGACCTTATGTACTCACTTTTACCTCTTGCGGTCATGTCCTGGCAAGACGGTATACGGCGAAATTAATGACGTCATGTCACACAGATATGATTCAGTAGTATGACGTCACGGCCCGTCGGATTTATAGCTCTGATATGTCCTCATTACAAAAGGAAATGATACGGTAGATTAGATAGGCGTATACGCCGGTCGTAGTCGTGTTTGTAATTTTTTAGAAGGGTAGCGGAGCATTTTTCTTGGCCTTTGTATGGTTTACTTTGAATAAGTTAACCACGGGTTGACAAAATACTTTTGGTATCTAAAAAATATATGCAGGGAATAAAATTACATTCTGAAGAAAGAGATGTGATTTCTGCATTACTTCGAGGTTTTTGAATGTAATAATAGATGAAATAAAATACAGTGACACATTAATAGTATGGGTACATAGGCTAAAGTCAAAAACTTCAATATCGGTGTAGGTAGGTAGAACATAATTTTTAAAATGACTTCTTCAAACCAAATATTTTTTTTAGTTGCAACATTAGCATGTTGTTGGTATACGAGTAATAGTATTATGGAAGGAAAAAAATCGTTACAGCGCAAAATTTTAACAGAATACCAAGTTTTTTTTTATTAAAATGTGCTATCACAATTATGTATCAACAAAAATATAAGGCCTCTTCACAATCACCTTAAATACTTCATTCACCTAACAATAACGTATTTCATGGCGGCCTTTTTATCGCCAGTACATTGTTTACCTTCGACTGACAATACAAATGGTGCTCCTGAATTAATGGCCCTGCCCTACACAGGGGGTAGACAAATGTACAGAATTTGTTCGGCCGCACCTATTATAATATCCTATAGAAAATGTCTTTATTATATAGCTCTGCTGTAGATAGAAGTCCGGAAGGGAAGGCTCTTAGAGCCGATTTGATTGTGTATTTTTTTCGTTTTAAACGTTTTGGAAAATTTGGTACGGCTAGAATATAGGCCAAACAGCTCAAAACAGAGAAATTTGGGCATCCTTGGAGGAGTTTGCACCCACAAAGGGGTTCTTGAATTAGATCTAAGTTAAATTAGAAAGAAGGTAACATTATGTAACACACTATTTAAAGAAAAAAAAGGATATCTTTTTTTTTTTAATTATTTGGAGTATTTGGTAACGTTTCCTACGTGGAATTTTTACGTTGTGTTGCTTGAATAATTGTATGCCTTCGCTCAGTAAACTTACGAGTATTTTTCCGAGAAATCCTTTGATCTGGAATAATTTGGGAAGACAAAACAATGAAATTATTTTATCATGAATCATGATACTGATATAAAATGTATTAGTTTTTCAAAAAAACAACCTTAACTACGTAGCTGTAGTGCGAAAATAATACCGTGTTCCGGTTTGAAGGGCACTGTTTCCAGTGACATTACTGGGCATTTGAGACTTACTGTCCAATGTCAGTGCAGTGCCGCGCAAGGTTATTCAATGCAAAGTTCTGGCCGCACTTCAACAGTTAAAACAGGCGTTTCGCTTACCATCAGAAAGACATGCTCATCTCATTCCTCAGTAAAATAAATAAACTCCAAAATTTTTTTATTGATGCTGAGGTTTCCCCATTAGTCATATTTATATGCCTGTAAATTTATAATTCTAAACCATATTATGTAACTTTGTGAAAAAATCTGTTTGAAAGATCACACAGCTAAAAAGGTATAAAGGCTTTCTGAAGTGCGTACAATTTCGCACTCGACTTGAATGTGCCATGTTGAAAGGCTTGTAATTTGCAGCAGGGTCCAACCAAAAGGCACAAAATAATAACTCAGGACTGACGGAGCCGACGAAATTGGTTTCTCTTAAAGGTTTCTATACAATTCGAGAATATATTCTGAAAAAAGCACCTTTGCCAAAACTACTGTTGACCCTTTTAAATTGAAAGATGTTATCTGGTCTATTTAACCTTTGGGTTCCAACGTGTTTTGTGATCGGAGTCTCAAAGTTTATGGAATCTAATCGATTGAGCAAAATCCGAGAAATGGATTCTCGGTGAATGCTTCGAATAATCTTGTGGAAAGCATTGCAGAGGATTTCTTCGGAACTCTTTACCGTAAAGAGAAAGTTGTGAACGAGTTTTTAATCTATTTTAAATGGAGTTTTTAGAGGTCGATTAAAGTTTATTGTAGTGGGGGAATTACGGGACTGATAAAAGTTTCAGATAGTTTAAATTTCTTAAAAGTTTTTGTTTAACTTTACAACACCTATTTCTCTTTTCATGCCATTAAAGGTAGCTGTTGAGTTACTTTACTTACTTTTATTTTCCCGAGCTACTTTTTGAAAACCTCACACAAATGTAATAATAATTAGTATTAACACTTTATTGCATAGCTAGTACAAAAGGCGGACTTAATACTACACGCATTTTCTGACAGGCAACCACCCATAGTAAAATAAATAAGGGTGTAGTAGGCGTGCGTCAAAGTTACTATAATAATAGAATTAAAAAAAATGGCATAAAATTAAAATTTAAATAAGCAGCCTAATTACGTTTACACTGCTGGAATTGGATTATTTTCCTTCAGAGAGAAAATGGACTATAATTCTCCACGCTGGCCTAGTACGCTTTGGTTTAGGTCAGATATCCTCGAGAGTACTTTTTTTATATGACGGAGTAACGAGAAGAGCATGTCGTTCACCTGGTGGTAAGCGCTACGCCTGCCCGTAACAGTTACAGCGCCACCCAGAACTTTGCTTTACATAATTTTGCGCCTCTAAAGTCTCATATGCCCACTAATTTCATTGGAAAAAATGCCCTTCAAACCGGAATAGAGTAATATTTGCTCACTAGTACTTGTGGGATGAATAAGATTAAAAATGTTGTGGTGGCTATGCGTACTTAACACTTTGACTGCTGAGCCGTTTTGCTTGTCTAGCCACTGGTGCGGCTCTGCACGCGCCATAGTGTGAACGTGTTAAACACAAGCTAAATTCCTTGTAACTGCACAGACAGAATGGATTCAAAGGCTTCAGTAGATAAACGCCCGCATGCATAAAAGATTCAAAGCATGTGAAGGGAAATGTTGGTTTATTTAGCTCCGTAAAGCATTTTGAATTAAAATGCTTATTACTCTTTGGTTCGTGAGGGAAGCGGGCTTAAGAATAATCCTGCGGAGAGTAGGTAAAATGTGAGAGGTGATGAACCCACATTAGAGGTAAAACCTCTTTAAGGGGACACTTGACTGACAAGTTAGTGAGAGACGAGTGTGCCGCAAGTGAAAGTGCTTTTCCCACTACGAAGGCAGGTTCCTGTATATACATGTAAAATGTTGTTTTTCTTCATGTAATAATTTTTTGCGGTTGTAGCCTAGTGGGAGAATGTCCGCCTTCCAATCAGAAGGTCGTAAGTTCAAATCCCAGTGCAGGCACGTACCAATGTGTTTCTGTAAAACATATGTACGTAATTATCACACGCATTTCGGTGAAGGAAAACATCGTGAGGAAACCCACATACCTACCCGAGTATTATTTCGGAGGTATGTAGGTGATCCACCAATCCGGATCTGGCCCCCGTGGTGGATTATGGCCTAACCCTCCTCACGAAAGTGAGGAGAGACCCGTGCTCAGCAGTGGGACGTTATGGGTTGATGATAACGATGATGAATAATGTTTTACAAATTACCATTCGCGATTTCAATTCTCGTCTTTATTCTTCAACGGTGATTAGTTTGTGATTTTCACCACTGTGTGATGTATGCATATAAACATACATGTTGCTTGTCTATAAAATCTTACTAATCCTACTAATATTATTAATGTGACAGTTTGTGAGGATGGTTGTTACTCCTTAACGCATAAAGTACTGAACTAATTCGGATGAAAATTGCCACCTGGATTTACACACATAATACTAAACGTGGGTGAAACCGCGGGGCGCAACTAGTAATAAATAAATAAAACGTTATTAAGAAACATACAATACGAAACGTACTGATAAGATAGAGAACTGTTATTTCTTCACATAAAAAACCTGGTTAGAAAGAAGCATGAAGGTATCAATTTTCTTCAGAGACCGTTTAAAAAATCCAATACAAGTAAAACGGGCATGCCATTCCATCCCAAAGAACACTCACTTACGCCACGTACCTATATAAAACTCAAAGAAAATTAGGGCGGCCCATGGAGATCTGCGAATCGAGGGTCGTTATGTCCAAACGAGCGATTCACTCCCAGGAGTAGGCAATAAAATCACGAGGAAATCTCGTCAGTCTTATTAAAGAGACCCCCTTGGTCATTACACTGTTTTGGCGGAAAATTAAATGACTTTGATATCTTTTGTACGCGACATGTGAAATTGTGGCACTATGCACAAACTATATCGCTTATTTGTGACAAGAACGTGTTATCTCACGTTCAACGTGTTGGGGAGATGGACAAAGAGATACGTCAATGGACAAAAATATTTTATGGTTCAATTCGACTCATGCGCACAATTACTTTCCTTCGATGGCGTGTGGGGTTGGCAGAAAGAATTTTATTTTTTTAATTTTCTTTTTTGTTAAAGATTTGGTAATTGAAAATTTTTCAGTGCAATATTCGAATGGTAAAAGGGTCTGTTATATTTCATGCCTGACATTAACATAATATAAATCACTATTAACATGTGTAACAACATCAATTTTTTTAAATAACATATTTAGTGGGTGCTAAAGCTATAATACAAAAATTACGACAGTTAAATACTGAGTTCTATACGTTTGTGTGTATGTGTGAAGATAAAATTCACCGCATTTTGATTAATTGATTTTAATGTACGTTGTTTTACTGTTAATACTGTGTTTGTTTTATGACAACGGCTGCACAACGTTTGATAAAACCCGCTACCCACCCATGCTTTCTTTCTGATTAAATTCTTTGCGAATTGGACGAAGAATTCTCGGGGTGCTTTTAACTCCACTATACTGCAGTGTATTGCGGCTGCGGTTTTAAGGTTAATTGACCACTCGGTTAATTACTATGTTGAGCAGTAATTTACCTTTTGTGACTGCATTTTATACACGTTTAATTGTACTTCCGTTTTTTGATACGTGTTTTTAATTTTGTGGATATAAATGTTGAAACTGTGTGTGGTAAGCAGTTACTTACACGATTGCATGGTTCATAACTGTATCTTATTAATATTAGCGAATCGACCCATCCAAAAAGTATTTACTAGGCCTACATTTACGTCTTTAGTAACACAACTAAAAGTGGAATTAGACGAAGGTTTTCGTTTTTGTTTTTAATTGTTTTATTCTATTCAGCCAGTATCAAGTAGGTTTATAAAATAATCAAGTTTTTCAGATTTTCCGTAGTAAATAGTCAAAATTGTCACAACCCATATCTGCCCACTGATAAGCACGGGCCTCGCCTTACTTACCACGGAGAGGATCGTGAGTTCAAACCCCAGTGCAGGCACGTACCAATGTGTTTAATGTACTAAACTATCACTGGCTTTTCGGTGAAGGAACTAATCGTGAGAAATTCCATATACCCGAGAATTATTTTGGAGGTAGGTACGTTATCTACCAATCCAGGCCGGGTTCCGTGCCGCATCATGGCCTTATCCTCGTCACAACGGCGAGGAGAGACCCGTGCTCAGCAGTGAGCCGATATGGGCGCACCGCCCGGTCTAAACGATGATGTTATTATGTAGTGGGAAGCCACTTCTGCAAAAGACCGCCTGGGGAAGTACCATATCTTTGTCAGATATTCATCCACCAAGCAGTAGTGTGCTAACATTACTGTGTTTCGCTTTGAAGGGCATTGTTTCCAGCCAAATTACTGGGCATATTAAGACTTTAGAGTCGATGTCTCAGGGTGACGAGCGCAGTGCAGTGCCGCGCAAGATTATGCAATACAAAGTTCTGGGTGGCAATGTAACCGTTATAGGCAGGCATAGCGCTTAGGTGAACGACTTGCAAGTTTCAGCACGCAGTCAAATAAAAAAAAAATACAAGGTAAAGCGCAGACCAAACACATTGGTGTTTGGTCTGGCTTGAGTGATTTCCAACAAGAGATAAATTGTTATCTCTTGTTGGAAATCACTCAAGCCACCTGTTACATTGCTGCTTATTACAACCATTGTTTACGTATAGTGACAGCCTCGAGGATCAATTAGGGAATCAATCATGGCCCTTTGGTGTTTAATTAATTGTGTAATAACGTATTACCGAGTGTTGAATGATTAGTTAGGGCGTTCCAAGAAGCGTATTAAGAGAGTTGATTGCTATGGAAATTCTGCCGGAATAATCTAGCTCTACGCGTTTTAATCCTATCCACCACCTTAAGACTGAATTTTTCTGTCCCTACGTTGTAGAATAAAAAAATATTGATAATTATTGTATGTACCAAGTTTACAAATATACAAAATTATTGCTGTTGACGTTTCTATAGGATAACCGAGCCGAGCCGAAGAGCCGATGTCTCAGGGTGATGAGCGCAGTGCAGTGCCACGCAGGATTATGCAGTGCAAAGTTCTGAGTGGCACTGTAACTGTTATGGGCAGACGTAGCGCTTAACAAGTGAACCATTTGCTCATCTCGTCAGTCGGCCAAATAAAAAAAAAGATCATCAAGTTTTAGCAATGTATATAATTTATTTTAAAAACTATTGTTATAACATTAAAATACAAAAAGTATGTACATTGAAGATAATATGAAAAAGAAATAACGTGCGTGAGGAAACCCACATACCTACCCGAGAAATATTTCGGAGGTAGGTATGTTATCCACCAATCCGGACTGGGCCCCCGTGGTGGATTATGGCCTTACCCTCCTCACGAAAGTGAGGAGAGACCCGCGCCCAGCAGTGGGACGTTATGGGTTGATGATGATGATGATGATGAAAAGAAATAGTTTATGACCTAGAAAACTTGAAATAGTCGTAAGCTAGTTAATAAAATTGTAATTATTCACAGAATTTGACGGGCTGAGCCTCCGTGATATATTATGGCCTAGCCCTCCTCACGAAAGTGAGGGGAGACCCGTGCTCAGCAGTGGGACGTAATGGGTTGATGATGATGATGATGCTTGTCCATTTGTTTTCTCATCGCGTAAAAACAGCCGCGTGTTTCCTTTTTATCCTGAGAGATTAATTTAGAATGCTCAGATTTTGCTAACTACAGCACCGAACCCAAACAAATGTAAACCATGTTTAAATATTTGAAAAGGCCAAACACTTTTTCTACCTAGCATTATACGCTTTAACAGAAGCGAGCGGAAATTGAAGCCGCTTTGTTGAAGCACCGAACAGAGCCGGAGCGACCCTTGGAATCGAGAGTCGTTACACTCCAGACCACGCCGGGTGAGGTGACATACTTAGATATAAATCGAGCTTAAGAAAAAACGGCGTTCTTTGAGTATTTAATGTTAGCCTTTGCAGACCAATAAAACCATTTACCTTTAGTTATACTACTTCTATAATTATTATCTTCCATCCAACAGCTTTATATTTTATCCAGGATTCCCGCCATTTTTTTATGTCAAAAAACCCCTTGGCCTACTCGATTATCAGGGCTGCCATCTTTGAAAAGAGGTTACAGTCCAATGCTGCTTTATCTATTTAATATTAGTTTTAAATTAAGGATTGAAATAGCGATTGCTGGAGAGTGGACACTGGATCAACATGAATTGAAACTTTAGAGGTTCATTTAATCCTAATCTGGATTAGTATCCTGGATCGTCTTTCACTCAATCTTTCGCTCTTTCTTTTTGACAGAGAGAGGGACGTCAATTTGTGACAATAATCAATCATACTCAAAATCTCGATGATAAATAAAGTGTCTCCTGCATATTAAAATAATGATTTCCATATCTTTACTATTTAAAAATCCGCTCAACTTCGGTACAAAAAGGAAATATGAAGGAGGTTCTTTTTGTACGAACGTACCAATTTACAAAATAAGCCAAACGTTGCCGGTATCAAACACTCGCCGCTCCAGATTAAACTACGAGATACAAAGATTTCATTACGATTCCGCATTTTTTGTACAGTATTTTTACCTGGACACAGTATGGGAACTATATACAAACGCAAGAACGCTTGCATTTGTTTTCTAACCTGATGTTGATGATAGCTGATGATTTGGTTCAGGTTTGTATACTTTGTAACGTAGAACTAGAACACCTGTTACGAAAAAAAACACTAAATACGTAGAACAAAGTAGACAATAAATGTAAAATAGAATGTAGACAATTGCTCAATTGGTTTAGTTTTCGGTCACCAAGTCACGGATTGTGGGTTTGAAAGCAGCAAACTATACAAAATAAGTATGAACTTGCGACGAAAGAGAATATTTGATGGCAGAACACTGTTTACAGAGACCGCTTGTCTATTTGCCTCAAGCAAACGATGAGCAACCAAGCCAAAAAAAAACTATAGGTGTTTCGAAGGTTATGAGAGACAGTCCAACTCTAGGCACAATGTGTTTGTCACCTTTGACCACATCATTCAGTAAGATAGAAGTCAAAAGTATAACGTGTAAAAAAAAGACGATAGAGTGCATAAAATAGCATACAAAATAATGTGAACAGCTCCTACTGTTTATATGTTTAATGTTTCTTTATTCTCCACTAGGTAGCAGATGTAATCTGTTGCTGAACTTTTTGGGGACTTGCCAGAACTTGGCTAAATGCTTTAAACTGTTCGGTAAAGTTCTTATGGACGGCATAGTTGTTTAAGGTAGAGTTGACGCTAAATGACTCGTGTAATGATATTTGTTAGTACAGTTAAAGAAAATCGCTGAATTTTTATGTTATGACACTAGTTTTCTGCTGATGCTTCTGTACGCAAACTTTTCTTAAGACTGCACGAGTTTTGAAGTTATAGTAATTTGTACAAGTTGTAGTTAATCCTTAGATCGATTAATACTACTTAACGTTTACCTTTTCTTGTTTGACTATATTATGGAGTACAATGTCTGTTCTCCTCTGCCATAATAGTTATATACCTGCGATTCGATAAATTAATGAAACATCGGTTTATGTTAGTAGGTGCATTGTAAAATTATTGTTTCATCAGATAATATTCTATTGAACAAGTACAATAATTTTTCTTACCACAAATAAAAGCCATCCTACTTCCTATCCTATTCTGTTAATATTATAAATGTGAAAGTTTGTGAGGATGGATGGATAGATGGATGTTTGTCACTCGTTCACACAAGAACCAATGAACGGATTTAGATAAAATTTGACACACAGATAGTTTATAATCTGGATTAACACGTAGGATACTTTTTATCCCGCAATTACGGTTCCTGTGAGATAATACTCAACGCGGGCGAAAACGTGGGATGCAGCTAGTCGTCTATAAAAATAGAGGCAGTTCTCGTAAGAAAAAACGTCCAAATCATTCTCTTCGTCAATAGCCATTCTTTTACATATTGAACGAAACATGCATCAACCCTTTCAGTATGTATGAGGCCGCATTCGAATATCGAAGTCCCGTTGACCGTTCAATATTACAGCAAAAGCAGTCATGCGAGATTAATAGCACAAAATGTTTGTGCAGTTCGGTAAATCAACGCGCCAGTTTCAGTGGCAGCTAACAAATGCGTCTAGTTGGAACTTCTGCAGTATTTGAAAGTCGATAGCGATTCTTAGGCGTATCGCACACTGCTATCCAGCTGAGCGCTGCGGATCAGTTATCGCACTATGCTGTAACCCGCAATTTTCATAGTATCCGCCCGATCGCACATAATTCCGCGCGTAGGGGCGGGCGTATCGCCGCGCGGACATTCGGTCACGAATCTGTCATAACAACATTTCCGCCTAATTACTTAAACGTCCTGTGTAAATAACCCGCAGAGTTTTCAGACATAGCACCGGTCGGGATTCGCGAGGAGCGACGAATCGCTGCGCAGACGTGTGCGGTAGCGAATCTATTGTGGAGAAAAAATCCGCCGTGCAGAATCCGCGTAAGGCGTCGTGTGAAATGTACCATACATAATATTATAACAATACATTCAGTGATTCAAAATAGATTGAGTGATGGCACAAAAATAGTTTACTACTCGATAAGATATGAATATCAAATATCTATTTCAAAAGTGCCACTGAATGTTTGCTCCTTCAATTTTGCAATACGAATACATATTTTGTAAAACTCCGGGAGCATAATTAAAAGTACCACAAAATGTTCTAAGTCAACATTTGAGTTTCCAAAGCTATTAAAAATAGCCGTTCAGACCATTCTAGAGGAAAAAGTTTCGTCAAACAAAATACAAACACAGTATTACGAGTTTTATTTTACGGCTTCGTCTTCACTATCAAAATGTTGTGATATTTTTGGTGTAACACTAAACGCAATCTCCAATCAGCGGCGTATTCCATGGGGCGGAATTTCGTCAGGATCGCCACGATATCAACGCTCGTGTAAACAGTACCTTACCACCAACTGACCTGATTTTGTCTTCAATGGCTTTTCCATAGAACGTTAACTCTATTGTACTCGAATCCATAGAAATTTCCCAGTAAGTACTTATTTAAAACAAAGGCAGGTGAGCTCGAAAGGGAACTTCAAACAATTTATTTTTACTCGCCCTGTTAAATAAATAAGCTTCTGCTTCATAGATTCCATTGGCGAAAATTATAATTGGTTTTTATTCCATCATCATCATCGTCATCAACCCATATCCGCCCACTGCTGAGCACGGGCCTCCCACTTTCGTGAGGAGGATTAGGCCATAATCCATAAGGACCCGGTCTGGATCAAATACCTCCGAAATAATTCTCGAGCATGTGGGTTGCCTCACGATGTTTTCCTTCACCGAAAACTGAGCTATAATAACGTTTGTGTCTTTTACAATCAACACATTATTTTTTGGTACGTGCCTGCACTGGGACTTGAATTCACGACACTCTCTTTAGAAGTCGGACGTTCTCGCACTAGGCTAACACTGTATTTGCGCAAATAGAAGTTTCTGTTTTCTATCTCCGTCTGTATTCTAACTCCTAATATCTTGAAATGTATTATCTCCGATATATGAACAGTAAAAGGGAACTGTTGGCGTAAATATATTTCAACGATAAAGCTCAACGTTATAAATGGTCGGCAACAAAGGCTGGTGGTGGTCAGTTGTCTGATAAACTGGATCCCGGGCTTTAAGCCCGGAACCCGGGATACGTTTAAACTGTGAAAAACTGCGGGAAACTGTAGAGATGATATTTTCGCTTAGCTTGTGGAGTAGTGCTTTCGTAAATGAAGACAGATGTTCGAGGAACGTTGTGTTGTTAACCAACTATTAAGATTCAGCGCTGGTTCGAACCTTATTAAGTTTCTAGCTTGATCATTTATAAATATTTATATTTTGTGATATTCAATTGTTTTGTTATTGATAGTTCGGAGATCAATAAAAAGTCCTAGGTAGCCTTTTCTTTTTTGATGCTAACTACTATTCAAGTTGCTTGTTTACAATTATAAATTAACTAGCTGCGCCCCGCGATTTCACTCGCGTTTAGTATTATCTCACACTGAATAAAAAGTATGTTACGTGTCAATCGATTTTTTATAATATTACTCATCAATTTGGACAGGAACACAATGGTGGATTATGGCTTTATCGTCCTCCATAAAGTGAGGATTGCGATGATGATGATGATGATGATTTACTAAAACAATGAAACCCAACTTCACCCAAAGAACATTAAAAATCAGATAGCCACACGTTCATCATCAAATCGAGGACGTTTTAAAGAAAGGCAACGTTGAAAATATGCATGTATGAAAGGACCCACAAAAGTGGAAGAAGCGAAAAAGGTGTGTCAGGATCGTAGCTTGTAGAAAGATGTAGTCTCTGCCTACCCCGAACGGGAAAAAGGCGTGACTGTATGTACGTATGTAAAAAAAACCTGATCCCAACTGTATTTTAAATCAACGACACATAGTAAAACTTATGTGCACGCTTTAGTAAAGAAAATTGTCAACCAAGCGTTTTGAGTAAGGTCACAGATTAAAATGAGATTTAAAATTCTGTAACTGTTATGGACAGGTGTAGCGCTTACCATCAGATGAACTACTTGCTCGTCTCATCACTCAGCCGAATAAATAATAAAAAAAACAATAATACTTACTACGGTGGGTGAAAAAATATGTATCCTACTTGTTCCTAACCAACCATACCAACCAACCAATACCAAACGCGCAGTTCAAGACCATGACTGAGCGAAATCACCTTCCATCGTGGAATAATCGTAGCTAAAAAAAAAAACTCGATAATGAAATTTGGATAAACGATAAAGTTTACTACGCCAGACTTAGATTTCACGCCGAATTAGTCTTGCAACCCAAGCAGTTCTAAATCAAAGGCTGAGCGGCGCTGAGCGGTGACGGTCGATAGGGCATGTCGGACGGAACGTGTAATTACAGACTCCTAATTTGGGGCCGCCCTCGTCGGCTGTCAGATGTGTTGTGATAACCCCGACGTAATCGCTGGCTTGATGTCAAGTAATAGTGAGGGGTTTCCTTAAAAATACACACGCATTTTGCAGTTGTTGGTACATATAAACGTTATTAAGGGGCTACAGAAAGCCATTGGTTACGATGAATGTTGGAGGATGGAAAATAAGATTGAGGAAGTATGCGAGATGAAGAGTAAGAGACGGACTGAAGTTCTCTGTGTGAATGAGGCCGGAAAGGATGTGACGCCACCACTCATGGACCCTACACAGACTCTTGGTCTGGATCTCCAGAAACCAGTAGAGGGTGTCAGGGAGTTGGTGTACTGCTTTCCGCTGGGATTGTGGCATGTGGAAAGATGTAGTCTCTGCCTATTCCAACAAGAGATCAACGTGAAATGTATGTATCAACGGTGTTTGGTTAGGCAGTTATTAAATCCTACTTCTTTTAGATGGCTGAATGATGACAAGACGACCTGAAATTTTGCATGCAAAGATAGATCACCAGGCTCTTCGTGGTTGTGCGACGTAATCTTTATCATCATCATCATCATCTCAGCCCGTATCAACCCACTGCTGGGTATAGGCCTCCTCTCCTTCACGCCACTTATTCCGGCCCTGTGCAAGAGGTATCCACTGCTTTCCGACTAACTTGACAAGGTCGTTCGACCAGCGGGCTGGTGGTCTGCCTACCGGTCTGCACCCTTCTCTCGGCCACCATTCCGTCACTGCTTTTGTCCATCGGCCGTCTTCCCTTCTGGCCAGGTGTCTATCTCCATGGTGTAATCTCTAAGGATGACTTTTTTATTTTCGTATGGAACTTACACTGTCATCATCATCAGTAAACAACCTATATCGTCCCATTGCTGAACACAGGTCTCCTCCCACTTTCGTGAGGAGTGTTAGGCTATAATCCATCACTGGGGCCCGTTCTGGATTGGTGGACAATATACTTACCTCGGAAATAATTCTCGGGTAGGTATGTGGGTTTTCTCAAGATGTTTTTCTTCGCCGAAAAGCGATTGATAATTACGCTTTTTACAGATACACGGTACGTGCCCGCACTGGGATTATGGAAGTTTTGCTCCCATTGACAATTTTTGGGATACAATTTCCTATTAAATTATGATCATCGTCTCTCTGTGAGAAACAAAATCGAAATCAAATGAATAAACGTGTTTATTTTTAACCCTGGACGAAAAAGAGGGCTGCTATGTTTAATACAAATGTGTTTTGTTACCGTGGTTTCGATTTTGTCTCTTCCAGGGTGACATTGATCTTGATTTAATTAGCCAAACACAAGATACAGAAACAGACACGTTCGCAAGTACATTGTTCGGGTCTCAAAGCGTAAAAGAATTTTCATTCCGTATTTGCGAGAACAGAAAATCTGTGAATCGCGTGTAGACGTGTACTTCACTCAAATTGTATGCTCTTTGTAAAGCGAAAGACGTAGAGAGTAACTAGAAGGGAAAAAAATGAAATGAAACAGACTCATTGTGTAGCTTTACTGCTGATGTCAGCATCAAAAGAATGTAAAAATCAATAAAAATATAATAGTTCGTAGAAACTATCAATTTTTTGATATCAGAATAGTTCGTGTAAGCTGTTTTTGGCTTTTAGTTTTCCATTTACATGCTCAAATAGCCAAGGTAATTAACTCTCCGAATTTTGTAAAATAAATAAATAAAATAAAAGATAAGATATTCTTTTTATGAGATATCCATTTATAAATTAGCTCTCTCTCCGAAGAACGCTTAGTGTTAAATTTTTAAAGCCTTCTCGGGAGAGATTTACAAAACAGTCCACTTTACTGTTTATTCTGACCTCTTTTCTACAAAGCTTCTAATATACTGCCTCATCGTCACTTTCCATCAAATAAGAGTTCACCTAAAGCCGGCCATTTTTCGTAATGGTCATGACTGTATATTATTCTATCTACATCAGGAATGCGAAGTCGAATAACGAAAAACTGTTGCTAAAAATGTAAGTACAATCAATATCTTGTAAATATGTGTCATTTGGCATTTACTGGATCATCTGGATCCGTGACCAAGTATCCTACAAGTAAAAGAGTAATACTGGTGTTTTCTTACTGTCTCTTAACGTATTGCGTTCTTTTTGTTCGGCTGAAAGTGAAGTAAAAGAAAGATAACTAGAAGGAAAACCGAAATAAACCAATGCCTTATTTCTACAATGTAGAAAGGACAAGGGATCTGACTTTAAAATTTATTCGTTGCGAAAAAACAACTGTATATTTACTGTAGAAACAAAGGAGCTAAGAATGGTAGAAACTGGCTACGTCTGTTTTCTATCTCAGTCATGTAATGTTTCTGCCATCTTTGTTAGAACATCTAGGATATCTAAATTCGCAACCATTTACGAAACAAGCCTTTTGCTGAATGCACACAGGGCCGTGGATTGCCGCCCCAGCGTCTAGTCAGAAGCGCGTACATTTTGCCACCAGTCTCCGACGTCGGATTTAAAGATGAAATTTTTTGGGAACCCTAAAGTACATAACCAAAACCACCGTTTTGTTTTTTTTTATGATTCGAATCTATTTTGCGTTTTTTTTTTGTTGCTTTAGTGTAACGATCATTTTCATTTTAGCCTTAATCTAATTTATACCTTAAGCCTATTTTGTAGAAAACGCATGTGTTATCTACAAGGAAGTCATATACTTTCTTGAACATCCAAGGCTTCAAAATCTATACTATCACTCTCAGTTTATATATCCATTGCCATAAATTAACTCCTGTCATGGCTTACTTAGCCGAATCTCGCTCATTAACTTATCGCTTTACCAAATCAAAGTCCCGTCCTTACTATTACGTTCTTTACTTCGTTTGCAAATCGCAACTATTCGAATAAATAATCTCAAATGACATAACAAAAGTACCTACAAAACTACCCAGCATTCAGGAATCCGTTTACAAATCGCTGACACTGTCAGATGAATTCATCCGATTCTAGTAATCGATTCTGAGAGGAAGCGAGTTAAAATTGTAATCCGATTAAAACGCTCAGTCAGTAAACTATTCATGGATTTAATTGAGGAATTGTAACATGAAACGAACTGATGTTACGTTGTAAATGGGTTAACGATTTCGGTCATTGTCGCCGTAATCAATATTTCAAGCGACGAATTTGTGTAGAGATAATGTCGTGTAAGCCACCGTTATCTACTGTTTAATATAACGTGAGAGTCGTTTGAACATTTTAATGAGCGAAAGTAGATAAAAATGTATCAAATTATAATATCACGAGCTTACCTATTCTGACCACTTTTTAACCGACTTATTTCAGTTACTTGAAACGTTGGTTAAGGTGGTTAGTTTCACTTACTTACACTTACACTTAGCGGGAAATTTAAATTTAAAGCAGTTGTTTGGTTTTTGCCCCTAAACCTGGTATCTAATTAAAATGGTAATGGAATTTGCGACAAGAGCAGATCATTCTTTACGATATTCTGTAGAGATATTTAATAAAAAATCCAATTGACAATTAAACTGACAACTGAAAGGTTTATATACCTCCCTGATTAAGCAGCTGCATGAGCGTTAAATATGCCTACAGAATATTGTAAATAATGATCTGCTATTGTCGTAAATTTCATTATCATTTAAAATAGTCAACCGGTTAAGCGCCATAAAAAAACCGCCATTAGCGAAACGTTTCACCTTAAGTTTACCGAATGTTCAACTGCGGAGCAAAATTATTTAAAGTCAATATGTTTTGTCTGGCTTTCGCGGAAAGTTAAGGTACTTGTATTCTTTGCGAAGAAAAAAATTAGCCAATTCAGCCAATGTCTCAGGGTAACGAGCGCAGTACAGTGCCGCGCAGGAATATGCAATGCAGTGTTCTGGGTGGTGCTGTGACTGTTATGGGTAGGCGTAGCGCTTACCATCAGCTGAATGACTTGCTCGTCTCATCACTCAGTCAAATAAAAAAAATATGTAAATGAACATCGAATGTGGCTTTTTTTATTCAACACACACTATAAGAGCTTAACATTACCGTGTTTGTTTATCGTTTATAAATATTGAATAGTTCTTTTACAAGAAAACTTACACATGTCTACTTTGAAACCTGATTTTTTTTTTAAATTTTTTGCTAGTTTTTTTTATTCGTTTCGTTGTTAAATTGCAAGATGATTTTTTTTTAGATAAGACACGTGACTTTTCTACGTTTTCTAATTTGATTGTACACCATTCACATGAAAGTTAAGAATCTTTTTCCTGTTTCAGGTAAAAATCCGTCAGCATTTAGGACTATCGTTGTTTAAGCAGGTGAGTTGTTGAAATGCAATTGTTCTTGCCCTTAAAATGTAAGAAATAACAGCACCATTTTATCCCTATTTTAAGATCCCACTTTAACAAATAGGTGCGTCATCCTTTTTCACCACTCTTTAATCAGTCAAAAAGGTTCCCGATGTTTCTTTCCTAAAAATAACAAAAGCGACAAGGTATACGTTTCTACTAGATCTGTAGTGGTACTACTTTGCAGAATAATGTTTAGTAAGGGCACGTTTGATTCGACTTGCGCATATAAAACTACGTAAAAGATAGACAGATACACAGATATATAACTTACTAGCTGCGCCATGCGGTTTCACCCGCGTAGTTCTCGTTTTGTGGATAAAAAGTACCCTATCACCCAATCTTGGTCATAAACTATCTGTGAGCCAAATTTCATCTAATTCCGTTTTGCAGTTTTTGCGTGATAGAGTAACAAACATCCATCCATCCATTCTGACAAACTTTCACATTTATAAATTAGTAGGATCTATCTATAGATGGATAGATAAACTCTTTATTGAAACACCACAGAACAAAGAAAACTAAGACTAACTAAGTAAAAAAACACAGTAAACTAAAGTAGTGGGAGGCCTCTTCTGCAAGAGACCGCTTGGGGAAGTACCTTTGCCAGATATTCATCTGCCAAGCAACAGTGTGCAAACATTACTGTGTTCCGGTTTGAAGGGCCTTGTTTGCAGCGATATTACTAGCCATATGAGACTTTAGAACCGATGTCTCAGGGTGACGAGCGCAGTGCAGTGCCACGCAGGATTATGCAATGCAGGATTGTGGGTGGTGCTGTAACTGTTATGGACAGGCGTAGCGCTTATCATCAGGTGAACGACATGCTCGACTCGTCCCTCAGTCACCATTCACACTGAAATGAAAATGGATAGAAATAATTAAGATTAATTTCTTCTGTGATTAATTAGAGTTTCTATACGATTGTTTTACGCTCATGTAATTCAGATAAAACATAGTGCTATAGTGCCCATACTGTCAGCGTGTTGTACAAGTATAGGCAGAAGTGAAAAATCCTTTAGCAAATGTCGCCCTTGAATCGAATAAACACTCCAACTGTACTTGGAATAAATTGGATAGGAAACGGAAATGCTCGCGTGTGACTATCGGCTCTTCCTTACACTATTTGCGAGAGAAAAATATATATTATTATAGCTGTATATGTGTTGGCCTAAATAGATTCTTAGAGTTTGTATTATTGTGGAAATGTGCAGCAAAATGGAATAGGAATGGATATATTTTAAAATTCAAACACATAATGAAGCGGTGGTAGCCTAGTGGGAGAACGTCCGCCTTCCAATCAGAAGGTCGTGAGTTCAAATCCCGGTGCGGGCACGTACCAATGTGTTTCTGTAAAAACATATGTACGTAATTATCACTCGCTTCTCCGTGAAGGAAAACATCGTGAGGAAACCCCACCCTACCCGAGAATTATTTCGGAGATAGTAATGCTATCCACCAATCCGGGCTGGGCCCCCGTGGTGGTTTATGGCCTAATCCTCCTCACAAAAGTGAGGAGAGACCCGTGCCCAGCAGTGGGACGTTATGGGTTGATGGTGGTGGTGGTGAAACACATAATGGTAAAAAATTTTTTTATTTGACTGAGTGACGAATCGAGCAAGTCGTTCACCTGATTGTAAGCGCTACGCCTACCCATAACAGTCACAGCACCACCCAGAACCACGAATCGCATAACCCTGTGCCGCACTGCACCGCGCTCGTTACCCTGAGACATCGGCTCTAAAGTCTCATATGCTCAGTAATTTCGCTGGAAACAATGCTATTCAAGACGGAACACAGTAATGTTTGCACACTACTGCTTGGCGGATGATTATCTGGCAATAGTGTGGTACTTCCCCAGGCGGTCTCTTGCAGAAGAGGCCTCTCACTAAAAACGTAACCAATACCAATAGTAAGACAATAATGTCGAAGTACTTCCATAATTCTATTCATCATCAACCCATAACGTCCCACTGCTGGGCACGGGTCTCTCCTCACTTTCGTCAGGAGGGTTAGGCCATAATCCACCACGGGGGCCCAGTCCGGATTGGTGGATAACATACCTAACTCCGAAATAATTCTCGGATAGGTATGTGGGTTTCCTCACGATGTTTTCCTTCACCGAAAAGCGAGTGATAATTACGCACATATGTTTTTTTTATAGAAACATATTGGTACGTGCCCTCACTGGGATTTGAATAATAATTAAATAATTATATTTTATATATTAATTGTATTATAAAAACTAAAAAATTATATTTATCCAAAAAATTAAAATTATTCTCATCCAAAAGTGATTTGTAGAAGTGATTTATTTAATTAGGTCAAAATTAATTTTATATCTGTGAATGGAAAAGTCATGAATGAACCAAAACTTTTCTGTCCATTATCCGCCTAGCACCTGCTAATTAGTTGCGACTGTCACCTTTATTGGCACCGTGAATAGGTACTAATAAACTTTCCAGGAAACTAACAGACTGCTTTATTGTGCCGAAAAACAAGTCTCAATGGTTAGAAGCTTAGCCATTTAATCTCCCCCAACTGCGCAACTGTCGCGTCCGTCGTTCGAAACTAGAGCAAAAACTATTTATTATTCATTAAGTTAGAAGGAAGCACCGTCCTCCAGTAGATATCAATATTTTCCCGCCCGTAATACGTGTGATGGTCGACCGGTTTTTTATTTATTTAGGCTCGTCCCTTCGGCCGCGGTGGCGCCTTAAACTGACACCCAAAGTTGGTAATAGTCAGGCGTACGGATAAAATGTTTGTCGTCCCCTTAAGCTTATGAAACATTTAGGTGGCTGTAATATTTTAGCAGGAAAAAGCAAATAGAATATTGAATATCGGGAGGGTATATAGTTTTTTTTTTGGTGAGCGTTTGTGTTGTGTTTAATTTGCCTTACTTGCTAAATCAATCAGCACCTAATCGCATTACTTTTGTGATTATGCTAATGACATAAACCTCTATCTGGCGCAGTCGGGTAAAAACTGAAAGTTAAGTCTTAAAATTCTTTATATTCTCGCTGTTTCACATTTTAAGTTTTCCTCATCCCGCTGTAGTTTTTTTTAAGTCACAGTCCAATAGAATAGAACAGAAGTGCTTGAACAAACTTCATCCAGTAGAAGTGTCAGCACCGTTTGTTTGTTTGGTTATATTTTCTGATTAAATTTTGTGATCCATCCACTTTGCTAATGGTTTGTCAACTAAGCTTACCCTACTTATGGACCTATAAAACGTGTCTTCTCCATGTTTATCTTCAAGGGCTATTTTACTTTTCACACGAGTTGTAAATAATTTCGTGTCTACTTGTGTCGGTTGAAATAAATTAGTTATACAGGTGGTTTTTTGAGAAGGGCGGTGATGGCTAAGTCCGAAACCACGGGAGTTAGGGAAAAGTCGTGTAAGGAGTCATGCTCTCGATTTATAAGAAAACAATAACTGCATATTTATATTTTTCAAAAATCTTTTACTTCTGACGGAAATGGGCCCGAATAATTTAAAAAAAATGACACCCTGTATTATTGAACTAATGGATTTTGTTGGTGATAAATCATCGTTGGTGGATCAATCTTTGCTAAAAATGAAAGGAAATAGCTAATTTTTACGATATACTTTTAATATCTCAATTTTACCTAACTAAAACCACCCAGTAGATACACCCTTATGGTCACATGTTTTTATAATCCCGTCTAATATTTTTAATTACTAAATCCTCCAGAATCCTTCTAAAAGGAAACGTCACGGTATCCATTACCGGCTCCTCACATATTCAGCATGTTAAATGTACCCGCCTGAGCCTAATGTACTCGTAACGTTGGTACATTACGTCTCACTAATGCATACGATGAAATCGCGTGAGAGCTCCTTTCAAACGTAGAATACCTGATTGGATATTTTTGAGTTTTTTATGCACGCTTGACTTGGCGAGTAAGCTGGTGAATGCGTTACGAAAAATGTGATCGGGCGAGGCGAACGGAAATTGAGAGGGCGATATAAGTTAGTAAAGATAGAAAGAGAGAGAGTTACGTTTCGTATATTTTTTAAAATATCTTTTGTAATTTTTTTGTTATATTTTTTTTACTTGAAGTTTTACATCTACTATGTGTGTCTCAGCTCACCTTTCGTTTTTTTACAATACGCGTGGTTTCACCTAGGGATGACGATCTGAGATCGATTTATCGAAGAATCTTTTTTTCGAGCAGAAAATATCGATTTTTGAAATCGATATGAAGTACTGTGTCGATTCACTGAATCGATATATCACCCTTGAAAATCGACATTCGATTTTTTCTGTTTTGGTATAAACCATACAATTATTTGCATTTAGTTGAATGTGCCTGAATTATAAGAGTGCTGCCGGTTAAAGAGTTAACTACTCATAAACTCGCGAGATGGCTGTATGTTTAGTATCCTTTACTCTTACTAAATGGCTAAGTGAAAGTAAAACAGTAATTAAAGAACGAAAAATATAGTTAATTTAATAAAATTTATATTTTTCACTACTAATGCATCAAAGTTATGAGCGTTTTTAGAACTAATATTAAGACTCTGATAATATGACGTAATGTTTTCGAACGTTTCTGACGAAAGTTGCCAGTGGTTTTTGTTATAAGGAATTGATAACTATGCATTGTTTACCCACGGATTATTAGTAAAGGGAGTGTGTAACGCCTATTCATAGCTTACTCACTGTATAGTAATACAGTTGTTACACAGATGTTTAACTTTTTTTTATTAGTAAGGCCGTTAGTATATAAATACTTTTTTTTTTATAGTTGATCTTATAGTTTGATACGCTAATAAAAATAATTGCTATTTTTGAATTCCCTGATTTTATTGATAAGATATCGTTAATCGCAATATTAATCTTGTTTTTAGTAAAATTGATACAAATTTACATTGTAAACGCAAACTTGAAAAAAAGATCGATTTTTTAAGAATCGATTTTGTAGGCCTCGATTTTTTCGTGAATCGATTCATTAGACTACGATTCGAATCGATTTAAAAATCGATCTTTTTCGTAAAGAATCGCCATCCCTAGTTTCACCTGCGTTCACTATTATCCTGTAGAAGCCACTAATTTAATAAAAAGTATTCTTGTGGCATAATGGTTAACGTGATAAATCATAAGCTGTTCAAAAAACTGTTGCAGCAAAACTTTGCAAAGAAAACTACTTTTCACAGTTCGGAAGTAATGAGCGATTATTCATGCTCGATGCGAAAAATATCTCGAAGTGTTCGGTCGAGCTATCTAAATAATTAAATCAACGATTCATACTATCTGATACTCATGAAATATGCAACGTGGCAATTTGCAGAAGAGTCCTTGGGTACATTATATTTTTGACAGTACATAAGGTTGAAATTCTTTTGTGCTCGTCGAATTTTAGAACGTCATTAAAGTAAATAATTTCAATGTATACATAATGTAGTTATTTAATTTTCGTTTTCGTTTTCGTCTTCGTTTTTATATTCATAACATAACATAAACATTTCGTACATCGACTGAACCAAAGTCGGTTACACCGACCACGTTGTCGGATTTACGAAAAAAATTGGATCCATTTAAATTCGACTGCGAGAGAAAATCATCAAGAACCATTGTGAGATGTTTAAAAAATAAATTATTGTTAATGTTAATTATTTTTGTTTTTCAAGTAAAACTTCTTTACGCACGCTTGACTTGGGGAGTAAGCTGGTGAATGCGTTACGAAAATAGTGATCGGGCGAGGCGATAGGAAGTTGAGAGTTTAGAAGATATAAGTTAGTGAAAATAGAAAAGAGAAAGTTACGTATCGTATATTTTTTAATACACCTTTTTTTTAATTATATTTATTTGAAACATTTCTTTTTAAATATTTATTTGTTGAAGTTTTACGTCTATTATGTGTCCCAGTACGAACTTCGGTTTTTTACGTGCTTGTTGGTAATAAGCGAGACAATTAACAAAAAACAATTGGGTTCGCCTATCGTTATAGTGAGTGATCTAGATAAAGCACTGTTTTACACTGCTCCTAGCCGGATAATTCCTGACTTTTTACCGGCGCCTCGCCTCGGTAGCATTACACTAATGTCCTCGAGTTATTTCCCTGTAATCCACAGGCGTTCGAATTGAATGAGAACGATTCAAGAATGGGGGTAAGTGGAAAGCTATGGGTGGCGTTTTCTTATGAGAATGAGACCATTCTGTCTTTAATGGGAAAACGTTATGTTTACGAAGTGAGTTTACCATTTAAACATTTTGTAGTATGCCGGTTTTTTTTTGCTAAGTTGCAACAAAACCTTTAAAGAGGTATTTGAGAAAAAGGTTATAAGGGTTAGCCAACTTAATTAACGTTTTCTGGGAATTCCTCAGACCCTTCTCCGCTTTTGAATTTTATTTATATTTTTGGGGATTCCACAAAACGTTGATTTTGTTTCAGCGTAGGATACAGTGTGTGTTTTGTATAATGTGATATTAAATTAAATGAGAATAACCAAGCACATATTATTGGTAACAATTAAATGGAAATAATATTTGCTATTTCTAAACTTCTTATTCTTCTCTTCTAAGAGCTACGAGTTTTACGGATAATGTAGGTAAGTCTATATATATGAATTTACGCTTTTTGTTTATAGCAAAGGCCTACCATATATCTTAACAAACGCTTACGCTTTATCGTAGCAAATGTCTACGTTTTATTGTAGTCAATGGCTACGTTTTATTGTAGCAAATGTCTACACTTTATTATAGCACACCTCTACACCGTATCACACAAAAATTATAAGATAAGATAAGATAACAACTCTAACACTCACTCTCTCACTCTATTTTAATACAACAATTGCGTTAACATGATGATATTATCTTTCTGTTTCATCCTGTAGCAGTTTTTTATTATCTTACAATAGTTGGAGCTGATAATTATTTGGAAAAAAAACTTTTTCACAAAACAATTTAGCTACTTTCTAACCACTACTAATATTATAAATGCGAACTTATGTGTGTTTCAACGGCTGAACAGGTTTTGATAAAATCGAGTATAACATACGTAAGATAGTTTCGGCAATGTCCACGCGGGTGAAGCAACGAAGCACAGCACAAATACAAATCCTATTTCGAAATTCAAAGCCTCTGAGAAATTACTGCAGATGTTCTAGTAAGCAAACAACATTAATTAAGAGCAAGTATCAAAACAGTTCGCGCGTCTAGTTGGCTGTCCCGAGTGAAACTTCGCGGAATCCTGATACTTGCAGCTTCCCAAGTTATACTGTCTTGTAAACTAGATCCGTGATATTGCGTTATCGTAAATAAATTTAAGGCCTTTACTTTCGGTATAGGATAAATACACTTAGGCTTAGGTTTAGTTTATATTATAATTAATGGAGCAAAATTTTCTAAGTATAGAAAAAAAAAATGCTTTGAGCGGAATTCATAGCCGAAAAGCTATTTTGTTATAGAAGCCGTCATTTGCCAAGTTCCATCATTAAGTGCATTATTAAGACTAGCATCGCCCCGTATTTAAACCCGTGTTAACTATTATTCTACAGTCCATTTTTACGAGATAAAAAGTAATCTATGTTATAATCCAGGACCTAAAGTATCTGTATGCTGAATTTCATCAAAATCCGTTAAGCCGTTCCGGCGCCAAGAGAGAACAAACATAAAAACACAAGAACACACAAACACACAAACTTTCGCATTTTTAATATTTAACTTGTAGAACACTTTAATAACGTGTTATACCTAAATCCTGACTAACTAGGATGCCCTGTATCTAGAGAAACTGGAACTACGAGGACCATGGTCCAAGCACTCAGACAGACCTACAGACTCAGAGCAACTATTTGTGGTTAACACAAATCTTCGCCCTGTGTGGGAATCGAACCCGCATTCGCAATTGGCTCAACACCCACTTGCGCCACGGAGGCCGACCGATCTTGAAAGTCCTTACTTATTATATTATAAATGCGAAAGTAACTCTGTCTGTCTGTTGCTCTTTCACGCCTAAACTACTGAACCGATTGAAATGAAATTTGGTACAGAGATAGTCTAGAGCTTAAGAAAGGACATCGGGTACTCTTTATTGCGAAATAAACATTTTAAGGGTTTGAAATAGGGGATGAAAGTTTGTATGGAAATATGTAAGGTTTCGGCTAAACCACTGCACCGATTTAAAAATTATTTCACTAATGAAAATCTACATTGACAGCGAGTAACATAGGCCATATTTTATCCCCATATTCCCGCGGGAGCATTAGTTTAGTTATATTTTAGACTCTACGTGTACTAATTGGAGCTGTAAGGTCTCGTATTAAGTATCTTGCAAACTTGTTAAGTCCTAGCTTAGATATTAAAAGTCATAAGCAATTTGTAACCATCTAGAGTTGGTGCAGAATTAGCTTACCTCACATATAAGCTTGTTAGAAGTTTGCTATCTCCTGAAACTCGTGTGAGAACTAATTAAACACTACGGTTTTGATAACATTAAACGCAGTTTGGTCTTTTGGGGATATTAGTATAGCAGCTATTGCTTGAGGCATAAGGGTCAGATTAATTAGAACTTCCACTTAATTTAGTATTAGATCGTTTATTCGTAATACATCGTCATTATTATCATCAACCCATTACGTCCCACTGCTGAGCATGGGTCTCCCCTCACTTTCGTGAGGAGGGATAGGCCGTAATCCACCAGATCCAGATCCGGATTGGTGGATCACTTACCTTATCTCCGAAATAGTTCTCGGGTAGGTTTCCTCACTATGTTTTTCCTTCACCGAAAAGCGAGTGATAATTACGTACATAACATATGTACTACAGAAACACATTGGTACGTGCCTGCACTAGGATTTGACCTCACGACCTTCTGATTGGAAGGCGGACGTTCTCCCACTAGGCTACCGCACCGCTTCTATTTCTACTATTCCTACTAAGATTAAATTTAATGTGAAAGTTTCTGAGGACGGATGTCTGTTACTTTCATGGAAAAACTACTGAATGGGATTAACACATAATGACACTTTTTACCATAAAAATTAAGATTCCGGTTGGTTAATACTGTACTTGGGTGCAACCGCGGTAGTTAAGAAATAAAGTTTAATTTTGAGGCAGCAAATGCAACGAAAATTACTTATTACCCCTACATTTTGCCACCAAAATATTTAAAAAATGTAAAGCCACATTTCACTCAGTGTTTCATGACTGTTGAAATTATGAAAGACGTTGAATAATAAGTAACAAAGCGGTTATTATGTAAATCCAGGCGCCTTCGATTAAGTTATTCGCGTGAATTATACTCGTTCCCGTAATAATAGCAATTGAGTTATTATTTAACGTGGATTTACCGTTATAACGTTTTTTAAATAGCAACCTCGCCACTATTAACGTTATTCGTTGAAAGCCCAGTTTTATTGCTTTATAGAATAATTTCCAGTGTGTTGCTATTTCAAAAGAATTTATTTAACTTTACTTGTACGTCCTGGAATAATTTTGATAGTCAATTTTGACCCAGTTCCCCTTGTTGAATTGAGTTGAAACTTTGCATGTCTGTCAAGTTCTGATGACAATACAATATTATGGTAACAGCGAGCTGATCTGATGATAGAGATGGAAGGTGGACACAGAACTCCTCAGCGACTCACGAGATTTTGATCAGCTTGCAGTACCGAATACGTCTTATTTAAAAGCTTGCATGGAAAATATATTTTTGCCAAAAACTTATTTTAATTTTTGTTATTTTTATAACCAAGCATTTATGCAATAGACAAATATTTGTATGGAATTGTACGTTGATACAAAAAAAGGCATTGACATAAAAACGCTTTTTATGTGGCAGAGTCGGGAAACTTTTATGAGTGGGCACTCTTGGGCCCATGTGTATAAAAATCTTAATTTAAACTTATTTCTTATTGATTATTTCTTAATAAGAATTACCATACAAACGTGGCAACGCAGCCAGTATTTTGGGAACATTGCTCATTGTCAGTACGTTGTTATATTAAGTTTCCTTATATTTAGTTTTAAGTTAGTTCGTAACTTTGATTTGTATTGATACTAGCAGCGCCCTGCGGTCTCACGCCATTGCGTATTATCCCACAGGAACCGTTCATTTTTACTGCATAAATTTATTGAGTTAATAAGCTATATGTGTGCCAAATATTATTATATTAAAATCATAACAAACATTCAATAATACAAACTTTCACGCTTATAATAATTATAAAGTAGGATCAGTTATGTATTTTTCAATAAGATAATGTAGAAATATATAGTTTTAATTCCGCCTAAGTTGTCTGAAGAATGTATGATAGGACTTTGTTGGATGACGTAACCCCTTTGACAAATCTATCCGTTTAAAAATCTTAATCTCTACGCAACCCTTTATTTATCTGAAGACCGAAACAACCCTGACGTGTCCCCCGTACTTAAATTGACCTAACGTAAAATAAAAAGACACGGCCTCCGGCCTTATCTACTTATTTTACTCCTACCTATCTACCTACACAGGAAAAAAAAAAAAAAAAAAAAAAAAAAAAAAAAAAAAAAACCTGATTTACTCCTTCCCAAATTCCCATCAAACATCGACTGACAGCAATACGACACGTGTTTCGTCTCTGCACGAGACATCCTCAGGTGCTGTTGACTCGCCGAGCGCTAGCAAGAGAACAAAAAAATAACGCAAAATAACGCCTGATTCTATTAACTATGTATTTTTCCCTTTTTTTTCTTGTAACCATTATCAATATAAGTTATTGTTGTCGAACAACATAGCCGCTAGCTCAACTCTCGTTTGTAATCACAATCACGTTTCCCTCTTTCATCATAGAATTTAGATTCAACATTTACGATCCTGCCGCGTCCTGTGTACGCAGATAGATATACAAATGGTGTACACAAAGCAGCGCCAGATTCATACCCGATTCCCGAGCGATAAAATACCTACTACCAGCGCTGTGGGTCACATTACCATTGCCAATTCACTTTATTATGCAGTTTCCCTTCTGAATTTTAGATTTGTGAAGCTTCTCGGAGATTTGTGAACCCGTGTCCGAGATACTGGCTGGATCTCTTTTGTGTAGGTTTTATGTTGTTTGGGGAATCAATTTGTTGACTGTTAAAACAATTTAATCGTGAATATTGAGTTGTATGTTTTGTTCATACAGTAGAGAAATGGTAATATGTTAAATAGTTAATTATTATCTTGTAGGTGGAAGCTTAATGGGAGAACGTCCGCCATTCAGGAAGAAGGTCGTAAGTTAAAATTCAAGTGCGGGTACGTATCAATGTGTTTCTTATTAATACATATGTACGTAATTATCAGTCGCTTTTCGGTGAAGGAAAACATTGTAAGGAAACCTACATACCTACCTGAGATTTATTTAGGAGGTAGCTATGTTATCCACAAATCCGGGTTCCCGTGGTGGATTACGGTTTGATCCTCTACTTGAAAATGAGGGGAGATCCGTGCTTAGCAAAGGGACAATATTGGTTGATTATGATGATGAGGATTATCTTAAGTACAGATTTTTTGACCTTGATTTTCTTAAGTTTACTATGAACGAGATATCGTTAGATAAACTTTCCAATGTTTTTAGTTTTTTTTTTAAAGATCAATTGTTACTGATCATTCGTTAAATATATAATTTGCAGTCAAAGATAAGTTTTCATAACGCTGCAGTTTCATATAATTATATTTATAAATACCATCCTCATTACACGACGAAAACCAAAAACACGAAAAATTACAATAGCAAAAGAAGCCAAAAAATATTCACCATTTTTCCTCTCCGCCGCCGATTTTCCCTTAAAAAGCATAATTTTAACGTAGAATTTTCCTCTCACTAGAAAATTACTGAAGAACGGAATTATAAACCAGTTTTACCACGTTCTTTTTTGTTACATTTGCATACCATAAACCGAGGACAATCTAAACGACAATAAACACTCGGTTCTGCATTCATTTTACAACGGGGAAAGTGTTGACATTTCCGAGACAATAGCAGGACTGCGTTGACGTTTCACATAATACATTGCCGGTTATTCAAAGTGCTGCAAACGCTGTCAACATGGAAGCGACAATGCACATTGTGCTGTTCGATCCGTTACAAATAGAAACGGTATCGCCAATGGGGCGACAGTGTTCTAACCCAATAGAGAATTGTTGGAATGCAAAAAGTAGCAGTGGCTGCAAACTAAGGAAATGACCAATGACTTTTTGCGCGGAAACTTAAACAACCAATCTAATTCGATGACTGTTCGTATTTCAAACCTTTTTCCCTGTTAAAATAAGGACTTATTTTATGTGCTTTCTGCTAACCACTTTTTGTTTTACATACTAAGAACGACTTTGTTAACAGAGAATTAGGTTTGTTTATTTGAACATTTCACTTTTGTGTTGCTATTTAATTTAGTAGGCATACTCTAAGTAGAAATACCTACCATCTTGGTGACTTAAAAATCAGAATGTTATCTATTACTTTAAAAAAATACCTAGTAAGTAATTCAATCCTATCCTATCCTTCCTATTATCCTAATAATTATATTATAAACTAGCTGCGCCCCGCGGTTTCACCCGCATAGTTCCTGTTCCCGCGGGAATATGGGGATAAAATATAGCCTATGTTACTCGCTGTCAATTTAGCTTTCCATTAGTGAAATAATTTTTTAAATCGCTGCAGTGGTTTAGCCGAAACCTTACATATTTCCATACAAACTTTCGTCCCCTATTTGTACTTAACCCCCCCTCCCAACGGTATTTTTTTACAAACTTTGAATGTCATATTTATATATATCTAATCAAAAGCCTAAAAAATAAATTCCAAGCTTCTAGCTTCAAAAATGACAAACCTTCCATACAAACTTTCATCCCCTATTTCAAACTCTTACAATGCTTTTTTCGCGATAAAAAGTACCCTATGTCCTTTTCTAGGCTCTAGACTATCTCTGTACCAAATTTCATTTCAATCGGTTCAGTAGTTTAGGCGTGAAAGAGCAACAGACAGACAGAGTTACTTTCGCATTTATAATATAAGTAAGGATGTGACAGTTTGTGAGAATGGATGTTTGTTACTCTTTTACGCAAATACTACTGAACGGATATGGATGAAATTTGGCACACAGATAGTTTATTATTTGAATTAACACATAGAATACAAAAATTAACGGTTCATGTAGAATAATACACAACACAGGTACCGCAGGGCGCAGCTAGTATGGAATATTCCCTGTCCATATTAATAAAGCGGGGCGCATCGCAATACCCACGTAATGTAGTTGTCAGTGGCAGCGGCGCGGCGCGGCGCGGCGTAACAGTGACTCGCTAGATTGCACCCTACTCCGTCACCGCCGATAGTGCAATAACTAACCTGAAGAAAAAAACGGGATTTTTTATCTTCCTACCTATAATACGGTGAAAAATAAATTGAGCTTGGATAACCTTTATGGATATCTTTATAAAACTTTACTTTGCATATCCACCAATCATTGCGTCGTGGTGCATGATGGCCTAATCCTCCTCGCGAAAGTGAGGGGAGACCCGTGCCCAGCAGTGGGACGTTATGGGTTGTTGATGATGATGAAAGGCACCACTTAAACTGTGATAGGTACTAAGAACTAGTTACCATTTTTTGGATGACATTCTCAAATATAAACTCCATTTTATAGATAATAACTAGGCACTACAAAGTATATACAACTACTTAACAGCTAACATAGAATTGTTGGACAACCTGTTAACTGGGTTAAAGTTAGTTTTGAAAGCAAATGGAACAGAAACTTACGTTACGTGAGGTTTAATTATCTTGAATTTTTAATGTGTTCCCTTTTGAAATATATTTAAATTTGTACCCTTCGCCTCTAATAACTAACTCTAATAACTAACCTAAGCTTGACCATTAGGTAAAGTTACCAATAAAGTTTTAATTTGTCATGAAAAGTATTTTTTATTTAATTTCATTCCTTTTGGATCCATCTTTTGTGATATTATTAACAACACAAGGAACACTTTTGCGCAGAAGAAGCACATACAGAATGGATCCGTTTCCCTGCACTTCTACTCGAAATCCGGCAGAAAATCCGGAGGCAAGTTCATGTTTTTTTTTTCTTTTTTTTTCATTTGTTTTTTATTATTTTTGGTGTCAATAAGGAGTTCTGTCTATCTATCTATTACACACCCTAATGTTAAATGACATTAGACAAATGGGTTAGTGTGAACCTTAATACTAGCGGGTTGTCTTTTGTTTTGGTCGCGTAGTATCTTTGTTAAATGTTAGGTCAAATATTTATATGGAGTATCTGGATGAGACTCAGTAGTACTGCATAAAGCTTACGCAGTCAAATTCGAAAACAACACAATTTACTCAAGTCTCGAAGTAGTAAGGATGATGGAAACCAAAATGTTCCCCTTTAATTTTGTAAACAAATCTAGGAGATACTGCGAATTAATGTTATCTCGAGTTAACACTTGAGTGTGTGGGATGTATAACATAGATTTCAGCGTATTGGAATTTGCTTGTACTGGACTTGTAAAAGCATTCGTCGATAAATCGTTCAAATACTGTTCTTTAATGTAACGTTATCGTTTGTAAAAAGGATATTGAGTGGTTTTATTTTTTATCTATACACAGCATTATCGTTCTAATTATTTTTAAACTGACAAACTTCTACGTTGCTCTACAGACTACAGGCTTCCCAAATAGTTAGCTTCTGCCCTCAATACTCCTAAAACATTACTATTGCACTCAAAAATGTAAAGACTCACTGAAAAATTAAGCAGACTCGTGAAAATACGAGAGAGACACAGAGAGAAAACGACCAAAAAGTAAAAACTCGGTAAGTTTAAATCCTAAAAGCCCCAGCCGCACGACAACTCGCGTGGCTTATTGTGAAACTGTACATTGAAGGGTGCGCTGAACGCAGAGTTATGCAGTCATGGCATTGTCTTTTTTTTTTCTGAAACTGGGTTATGGCGTACAGTACAAACAATAGACCATTCACTGTGGAGTATGTGACCTAACAGCAACGACCACCAACAACATGAAAAGATAAAACAACATAACAAAACAACATAACAGTTAATCCAATGGAAGTTGTAATATTTTTGCATTCTCCAGTCTGTTCACACACACAAGCACATACATGATTAAAATGGTTTATTTTTAAATAGAAATTGACGTATTTAAAAAAAAAAGAGTTAGAGAGAGTTGTTCAATAAAGAGTTTTCTACTCTATTCTATTTACATTATGCCAGCCAATCCGACGGAAGAGTCCTGGGTTTCATAATACGGGTTTATTTCGACCCTTGTATGTAAACCAGTTACTCCGCTAGTAATCTTTGAACTGTTTGTTTAAAATAAATATTTTCTTTTTCTTTTTTTTTCGTGCCTACTGTCAACGTGACTTGATCAATACGTCGAGCTTTGCCAAAATTATATTCTGTGCGCGAAAAAACCCTGTGTTAGTCTAGTAAATATAGTAGTTTATCCAGTGGCAAGTTATTCAGTTTACTCGTGATAATGTTTTTTTTCTTGTTACCAAAGTAACAAGAAAAAAAACAAACAAACAAACAAATGACAAACAACAAAACAAACAAATGAAGTATTAATTATTATTATTATAGTGCCTTAATATTCTGAAACATAACTTAATTGTGTTTGTCTACAACTTCTCATGAACTAACTATATTTTTACTTTTCTTTTTTTAGTTCTTGGTTTCGCTGTCACTCTTATGGGCAGGTGTAGCACTTACCATCAGGTGAACGACTTGCTTGTCTCGCCTATTCAGTCAAATAAAAAAAATCTAAACTGCGTTTTCAACAAATAAAAGTGTTTAGTTAGTAAAATATATTTTTTTATAGAACGATAACTGGTATTTCGTATACCTTGAGAAATATTACTGCCAGAGTCGAGCAGTTAGACTCAAACCTAAAACTCGCTTACGCCTTTCACTTAACCTATTTTCTGTTTCACTACTTTTTGTAGTAACTGTTAAAAACTGTGACAATCTGAACTATTCGTTATCTGTGCATGCCCCCATCATTCGAAATAGGGATGTTATAAATATATCCGTATCCGTAACTATCAGATATCGGATACAAAAGACATTTTCGAATCCGTAACATAAATCGTTTCGGATAACGTCAGTGGTCAAACACTACGCAATATAAACGACATGCTTTGAATGATTGAGATATTTATATGTAAGTATATCATTGTAGTTGGTACTTTTAAAATTATATTTTATATATTTTTTTTTTTATTTTTTTTTGTATGTCGTAATTACCACTCGCTTTTCGGTAAAGGAAAACTTCATGAGGAAACCCACATAATTACCCGAGAATTATTTCGGAGGTAGGTATGTATCCACCTATCCGGACCGAGCCCCGCGGTGGCTTATAGCCTAACCCTCCTCACGAAAGTGAGGGGAGACACGTGCTCAGTAGTGGGACGGTATAGGTAGATGATATAATATAAATTAACTTGACTGAAAAGTCACAAAAAGTAAAAAATGCAAAATCGGATACTTAGGTGACATATTTTCTCCCCTTATTTTGATTAACATGCCAAACTGCTAAACTAATTATGATGACATTTTTATGGGACCAATCTGAAAGTATATTCTTTCAAATGAAAAAATAATTACAGCGAGCATGAATTTTTTTTTTAAAAACACCGCCGACTTGACTACCTTCCTTTTGTGAAGTCGGTTAAAAATGCATACCAGTTAAAAAAATGATATCAAATCAGTACAAAAAGTTAACTAATTAATTATTATTATTCGTAATTAAAATATTTTATAAAATATCCGTATCCGTATTTATTTAAAAATCAATAGTTACGTACCAAATTCCACCTAACAACCCCAATTCAAATCCAGACAGGAAGTTGTTCCAACTTAGTTGTGGATTCTAATTCACCTGATAGTTAAACTATTTGACGTTAGACAAGGAACTAAGGGCTAAGTTAGGATTGGGAAATTCGTGAAGCACGAGATTACATTTGTGTACTTAGCTTACAGCTAACATGAGTTTAGGGGTTATTCACTTAGAGAGTGAGCGACAGAGAGACAGAGAGAGATTCATAAAAGAACACCCTAATGAATCCCACTAATCTTACTATTAATACTAATATTACAAATGTGTTTCTGTTAAAACATATGTACGTAATTATCACTCGCTTTTCGGTGAAGGAAAACATCGTGAGGAAACCCACATACCTACCCGAGAATTATTTCGGAGGCAGGTATGTTATCCACCAATCCGGACTTGGCCCCCGTAGTGGAATATGGCCTAACCCTCCTCACGAAAGTGAGAAGATACCCGTGCCCAGCAGTGGGACGTTATGGGTTGATAATGATGATGAATACAAATGTGAAAGTGTTTGTGTTTGTGCGTTTGTATGTTTGTCCTCTCTCCATGCTAAAGCGACTGAATTAATTTTGATACTGTTTAGTGTGTAGATACTTTAGGTCCTGGATTAGAACATAGGGTACTTTTATCCCGTAAAAGTCAACGGTTCCTGTGGAATAATAGCTAACGCGGGTGAAACCCTGTGATGCTGCTAGTACTATTACTTAAATATAAATTCGAAAGTTTATGTGTGTGTGTGTGTTTGTCAGATTTTGATGAAATTTGGTATATATTGGTCCTAAAATTACACATAACCTTTGGGTCGCTCAGTTAGGAACAAAGATACTTTTATCTCGTAAAAATTATGGTTCCTGTGGGATAAAAAAGTTAACGCGAGTGAATCCGCGGGTCGCAGCTAGTTACTGCATAACCTTACACTGTAGTAAAAGGTAAAGAGGATGTTTACTAATACTCATTGGAAGTTGTGATAGCATCTATAATGTTCGATAACTTAACTAAAATAATCATCACAAGTCAAGTTTTAATGGGTTTCTAAGTTTCAAATCCAAAGGGATCCACTTCAAAGGAGTGCAGTTTCAGATACGTTATACAGTCGGCGTCAAGATTTTCTGAACATGTCCTAATTTACAATTTAATTGTACATACCCAAGTTTGGTATTTTCTCGTAAAGTAGGAGATTTATAGAAAGGGTATGTTCGGCTAATATTCCAGCTGACCGTACCTACCTATTTATTTAGTTTTTTTTCGGTATGGAAAGTGTGAATTTAACCTATGAAGGTTCAACAATAAATTGTGATGCAAATTTTTTATTTCAATAAGACCAAAGCCCCAGCTGAAGACATTTCGGAAACAAAAATAAATGAATTGTGTAACTGAATCCGCCACTGCGTTAAATAAATTCATATCTTTTCCTTGTAAAAAGTTATAAATTCCGAAAAAAGAAATTAAAATTAGTAGGATTAAAGGCTGACGAATTCCGTGGGCGGCGGATTTTCAGTTATACTTGTTGTAATTATTAAGAGACGGTTTATCTTCACTCGGTTTAAACGTTGAGGTGAGGGAAGTCGAGCGACGAGTGAAGTTAACTGAATATTTGTTCACTACACATAATATAGATTCTACATTTATTTATTAAAAACTTTTCTTTTTTTGAAGTCAGTTAAAAACAATAAAAAAAAACTATCGAACGCATTACGTAGAAGCGGTAGTAGGCTAGTGGGAGAACGTCCGTCTTCCAATCAGAAGGTAGTGAGTTCAAATCCCAGTGCGGGCACGTACCAATGTGTTTCTGTAAAAACATATGTACGTAATTATCACTCGCATTTCGTTCAAGGAAAACATCGTGAGGAAACCCACATACCTACCCGAGAATTATTTCGGAGGTAGGTATGTTATCCACCAATCCGGACTGGGCCCCCGTGGTGGATTATGGCCTAACCCTCCTCACGAAAGTGGGGAGAGACCCGTGCCCAGCAGTGGGACGTTATGGGTTGATGATGATGACATTACGTATAACCACCACCAACATGGACCGTGTCCTCATAAATCCTGATTACATACAGGAATCCTACATTAGATTACGATTAGATGAGGATTAGATACAGGGAATACTAGTTAGGGTTCAGATTCTGTGTGTTCGTGACGCGCTATTTTTTTTTTCACATGTAATTTCGTTTTAATTTATTTTCTAATTACCCAAAGGGCTTATGCAATGTTATTCCCCAGGTGCTCCCCAAGCGTAAAACGTACAAAATTATACACTGTACCCAGTAAGTTATCCGAAATGACAACCCAAATCTCAGTTTATTGTTTGGGGCCCATTATTTAAGAGATTAGAGGGCTATGGACCTGCTTTGAGATTTCAATTTGCTGACTATAATACACTTGGCGATTTAGGGAGCCCTTCTGAGATTGTTATCTTTGAAAGGGCTTTTGGTGAGTATTCTAATGAGGTGCTGCGGTTAATACAGGTAGATCAGAAACTTATGCTAAGAGCTGGTGTTTTGTAATCATTGTTAACATTAACTTGTCATTTTGAACGCGTATAGACAAGACTAGAGCCTCCGCAATTGACGTTGTACTAAAAATATCCTTTGTTGAAGTGAAATTTCTAATGCGACCTCCAACAAGGTTGCGTTAAACGTTTAACGCTACCATGGAGGGGGTATGAAAGCACTGTTTAGAACGTATCTTCTTTCGCATTAATGTCCAACTATTTTCCACGAGTGAAAGGTTTTGACTGCAACTTAGTACTAAATTCAGAATTCTCTTTTTTTTTCTGATTCTGTTTCTGTTCTGTACTTCCAGCCGTCTGCAGTCTCACCTCAGGTGCTCTTAAGGTTCGCTGATGATGGATACTTCAAGGAGGATATCATCATCATCATCAGTTAATTCTATAATTATTATTACTAGTTGTTTGGAGAACTTTTTATTAGGCCGTGTTGTTACATTTACACTAGATCCCACTCTAGCCCATTCAAGAGACAAATAATCAAGTGTGGTAGCATTACTCACGTAATGTCACGTACAAAATACAGTACGTACTTACCCATATAACTTTAAATGTTGAATTTTATATAAGTTTAATTTTAATAACTTTTTCTACATCATAATCATCACCATCATCAACTCATATCGTCCCACTGCTGAGCACGGGTCTCTCCTCACTTTAGTAAGGAGGATTAGGCCATAATCCACCACGGGGGCCAGATCCGGATTGGTGGATCACATACTTACCTCCGAAACAATTCTCGGGTAGGTATATGGGTTTACTCACGATGTTTTCCTTCACTGAAAAGCGAGTGATAATATTAAATGTTTTACAGAAACAAATTGGGACGTATGGAATTGCCTGCACTGGGATTTGAACTCACATCAGAATAAAAGGCGAATATTCCCTTAAAATATCTGCCATTGCTTTAACCTGTAATAACTGTCTTCTATCTATTAAAATAAATAATTATCAACAACTTGCTATGCCTCTCACATTGACTAAATTCTCCCACAGGAACCGCACATTATTCCGGTATAAAAATTACAAGCATTAAATCTTGTATCTACAATTTTGTTGGTGCAATAAAGAATTTTCTATCTATCTATCTATAAATAATCCAGCCTCAAAATTAATCAAACTTGTTTGTTTACTCGCCTTATCAAAACAAGAAAAGCCTGTCAATTGAGATTGACATCAAAGATAATTTCCTACCCGATTATAATTGTATATCCAATACAATTCGTCTAATAAGAAGCCTTGACTCGCGTCTCACAAGTTTCAGAAGGCTTTTATCGCAAACAACGTTTTGTAATTGGAAATAATAAATCATCTCTCACAAACAACAAACAGACAAACATGTTTATCAAGTTAGAATGGAGAACGCGTGTTTATCATCACAGTTACTATATACATGAGTCTTGCCCAACCCTAGAAATCACCTCAGATATGGACCTAAAAAAAATGGAGGACGGGTCTACGTCGAATACGGAAGTGAAGCACACTATGGCATCTGTGTAAGTGTGCGTGAGTGGTGCCGTGATGAAACAAAGTTTCCAATGATGGAAAAATGCAGTGGTAATAGAAAAATCTACACAGGGCGAAAATTCAATTAGACAACAATTCCCTTGGGTGTCGTCATCATTTCGATTGTGATAATTGAAAATACCGGTCGGCATAACATTATGTGAATGTGTGCGTGCTTCACTTTCGGGTTTATGTACCGCTATCTTCCATTTTTGGTAGGTTCATGACTATAAGTTATTCTGCGGTTCCATCCGAACTCGAAGTTGATACAATTCTCAAGTGTCAATTTAAGTCAGTGATAAAGTTTCATACAATGTTCATATAAAACAAGTAGTTAAAGTATAAATGTGATGGTGAATAGTATACATCAGTTAGTTAATAGAATCAGGCATTACTTTGCGGAAATCTATAATCAATAAGAATAATGTAACCTAGCCCCTATGGAACATACATATTTCATAGGGGTTAGGTCATCCAACAAAGTCCTATCATACGTTCACTACTTAGGCGGATTTAAACCTATAATTATATTTCTACATTTTCTTATTAGACATCAGTTAATTAATTTTACCCCTTCTAAAAGCTTAATTGCTTGTCATTGATCTACCAGCGCAAGAAGTACATACTCTATAGACTAAATTTTGCCTCGCTTTTGGAAGCTGAAATTTATAATAGTAATACGTAATATATTATGATATGAAATGACTAGTATAACTAGTACAGTTTTTATAACCAATAAAAAAATGCTTGTCTGTAAAGTTGGTTTACGGGCGATATTTTAACGTGACAACGTCATGACAAAACATTGATGAAATTATTGCATACTTTTATGAATAAAATTGAATCATTTTTTAATAATAAAAGAATAAACACTTGAAATTGTACTAGTAATCAGATTTTTAAAATGCAAGAATAATTAACCTGTCATGAAGAGAAGAGAGATGGATGCGGCGCAAGCGGACAATGAGCGTTACGGGACAATGTGTCATCTTTTTCGTGCATGCAGCCGGCGTTCATCGATTTATTAGACGTTGTCACATAAAAAAAAAAACAAAAACCAATCGCGTTGCTTTGTTTTCCAGTCTGTATTGTACAAAGCTCCGCTACTGTTTCTATCTACAAGTGTTGCCATCCCAACAGCAAATATTCGGGAAAATGTACAAATACAACTAAATCTATTTTGCATCGAGTCTCGATACCCCGTTCCAATATTTGCCATTTGACTGGTGAACGGCGAACTTTGAAATTCTCGTGAAATAATGTTTCGCATGTCAATATTGTGGAGCAAACGGTGAAGTGAATATTGTAATATATATTGAAACGTTTGTGAAAGTGCAATCTCAGTAATAGTATACCTCTTCTACAAGAGCCTTTCTTACTAACAAGACGAGCATGTCGTTTAATAGATGGTAAGCGTTAACCGTTGCAGCGAGACTGACTTTGCAACTCAAAATCTTCCGCGGCACTGCACTGCGTTCGTCACCGTAATAAATTTGTTCTAAAAAGTTAAAACATAATAAATTCATTGATAGTTGATATGCGACAATATACGTATTACAAATCGGTCAGGTTTGACCCATATTAACAAATCCGTTGTAGCTATTTCTGGGAGCAATTTATTTGCCGTTAATAAATTGGGATCGCTTTCGTTAACAACCAATCTACTTTTTCCATTGTTGTAATTTGAACTTTGTTTTATAAGAGATTAAGGCTATAACTGTTTATTTGTTTTTTGTTTAGTATGTTCTAATAGCTGTTGTTTTCCTATTTAAATCGAATGCGTAGGCCCTAGAGGCCTGATCCTGACATTGATACTGTCAGCGGGACCCAAAACGATGTAACTGCCAACATTTAAATTAGGAAGGACAATATTCAACATTTTCAATTTCCTTTCTGGTAAAAAGTTGGGGGGTGAAAATTTATCATCAATTGATTATTTAGTGAACTCATGTTTTTGGCCAAGTTTTCCATTTGGTATATATAATGTACTTGTGATTAGAACTTTTTTGCAATATACTTTAATAATAATGCAGTATACGAAAAAACAGTACGTATGTACGGGCTTTGATGGAAAAATGTCTTCTTAAATCTGTAAACATAAAACCCACCGTGGACAATGCCGTAGGCAAACGCTAGTTATTTGAATTTCAATTAAAAATAAGTGCAATCAGCATTGTTCTGGGTGTGCGTTGTCTTTATATGTGTAAGTCAGTATTTTTGTAAGTTTTAACTCTTCATCGGATAAACTGTCTGGATAAATGTCAATTTCTTATACTGATATAACTGTGAACTTCGCGAGCCTTTAATAAACATTTTGTTTCCATTATCATTTCAATGTTGAGTCAGTTTAAGGTTCATGTTTGCGTGATCCAAATATATAGGTATTCAGAATTTTAACATAAGTGATATTTATTGAAGAAAAGATAATCATATTTTCTTCTGATTTATTATTTTGATTAACGATTCACTAATCATTCCGCGAAAATGGTTACAATACAATTTTACCAAAACAAGTGGTTGATTTTTTAATCGAAACAAAATGGCCAATTCTCACCGATTTCTGGAAATCGGTCGATTCAGGGTAATGTTGTCACCCGGTGAGTTTTAAAATTCGATCCCAGGATGAACTTTCATCGGTTTTGAACACTGCACCGAATAAAAACTCACCTACCCGCAATACCTTCAAAAACTAAATTAAAATGGCAATAACTCTTTCTTCTAATACTTTATTCAGTGCACGCGAAGTCTACTGACATCGACCTTCGTGACCTTAGCTCTATTTTAGTCTAGCAATATTTGATGAGTTAGAACTATGTCGGACATGCAACGGGATTGGATCGCTCATTTTGAGAAATATGCGAAAAAATAAAGTTAATCAGTTAGCGTTTTGGTTGTTACTATAAGGTTACTATTTTAAACTGTATATAAATAAATAAATAAATATGGGGTAGTAGAGTTGCTGATATAATCAGTGTCTATATCTTTGGGAATATATGGTTTTTATATATCGGTAAACAAAGCAGTTGTCTCAGGGTGACGATCGCAGTGCAGTGCCATGCAGGATTGTGCAATGCAGGGTTCTGGGTGGTGCTGTGACTGTTACGGGCAGGCGTAGCGCTTACTATCAGGTGAACAACTTTTTCGACTCGTCACTTAGTACAATTGAAAAAAAAACCAGAAATTAACACGTATTTTTGCAGTTGTTTCCGAGACATTATGGTGATTATAGAGACATTCAAATCTTTTGGGATACCCTCTAAGTGACTGACGTTAGTTTTTCATTGATACTTGTTAATTCTGGAGAGGCAAGAGAGACAAAAGAACTTTCACCGTTGTAATTTAATGACGATTGATTGATTTTCTATCCTGTTCATCCAAACAAAGTGATATCGAACCCATGCATCGGCAAAAAACTGCGAAAGAGACCGTCATTATTTTGCGGCGCCAATAAAAATGCCATTGGGCCGACTCGATATTTTTTATAATGCCGTATACGTTCACCGTATACCTTCCGTGTACGGCTGTGACCTTGTTTGGATGCCTACCTGTGAGCGGCAGCCGTGGTATTTTGTGATTTGGATTCTTCCTAAAACGGAAAGTAGAGTACGGTTATTTTTCAGGCGGAAGCTTTTTGAGTGGAAAAAGTATTCATGGGATATTTCGTATTTCGTATTTTGTTGACAACATCGTCGATTTAATGGAATTGTTAAAGCAGGCATCCAGGTATTTCGGTGACGGAAAACATAGTGGGGAAATCCACATACCCGAGAATTATTTCGGAGGTATATATGTTATCCACCGATCCGGGCCCCCGTGGTAAATAATTGCCTAACCATTCTCCTGAAAGGGGGGAGACCTGTGTTCAACAGTGGGACGTTATGGGTTGATGATGATGATGATTATTCACGAATATATTGATATAAATTTTTATATGCATCAAACTATTATAAATTTAATTGCTTTGTCAGATCTAAACTTACAGGGCCCTTATTCGCAATGCCACATGAGATTCTTTGCTGAAAACGTGTGATGTCATACCGCGCTTTAAATTTATTTTGAACCTTAAAACTTTTCGGAAAGCGCTAGCTTCCCGCATGCTGTTTTGACAGTTCAATTGACAGTTCAAAATGAGAGCGTTAAAAGTCTAGGTGGCCATAGCGAATAAATCTTAGCTACTACTTTCAAACCTTGTGAAAATGAATTATGAAATTGAGAATAAATAGTTTTATTTTTTATTTTTAGGCCCCTGTCGTGGATTAAGGCCTAATACTCTTTACGACAGTGAGAAGAGATATGTGCTCATCAGTAGACGGATTTGGGTTGATGTGACGATGATGATGAAATTATAGTTTTTCAGTTTTTTTTCCATACAGTTGGTTGGTTGGTTGGTCGGTTGGTTTGGTTGTGTGTTAGTAAATCTGGGATCATTTCTTTTAAACAAATTTAAAGAAGTGTACTCGTGGTTTCCTAATTCAGCTACATTTCTCTTTTCTAATTAGACTAAGTCCCATCACCATTAGCTGTACTACCGCCGGCATATTTAGTATACAAAATGACAATTTCTTCCATTTATACAAAACACAATGAATTTCAGAAACAAATCACTAAACTAATCAACATTCTGTCAACTTTTTGAGTAACCCTAAGTTAAATAACAAGTTGATGGCGCTTCAAAGCTGGTTAACTTGATAATAAATATTTAACTTTATCTGATTGTTATTAACGAAATTGATTGACACCTCCATCGGCTTAGTTAAATTTAGTGTACAGTTATGCAGATATTAATTTTATAAATTTAATAGACAATATTATTTAAATTTACAGAACTTAAAAAAACAAGAATTAAAAACAATTAGAAAAAAAAACGAATTGTAACTAAACCTAGCAAAAGTGGATGTCCATGAGGCATGGTGTCAAGAACACGCAGCATTTCCACGTTGAATAGCAATAGGTATTCATTATTTCTTTCTCATACATACCTCCGAAATAATTTACGGGTAGGTATTTGGGTTTTCTCACTATGCTTTCCTTCGAAAATCAATTGATAATTCCCTAGATATGTTTTTACAAGAAACTCATTAGTACGTGCCCGCACTGGGATTTGAACTCACGAGTAAATATATATTACAGCATAGAATAGAATAGAATAGAAAACTCTTTATCGTACACCAGAAACAAAAATAAACACTATACAGAAAAATTACAATAGGTAAACAAGGGGCGGTCTTCTCGCTGAAAGCGATTTCTTCCAGACAACCTTTGGATGGACAGTAAAAAACATTTTTCGATAGTAGGGTGGGTGGCGTGCTTACAGTATTTAATAAACACGATACATTTAATACTTACGTATTAATAATACACATACACACTATATTTAGCATAATAATATTACACTTCGACACCATACATCAATACACACAGATGCTATTTAATTGATAAACACTAATAATAGTGACTAAATAATAAATAGTGACTAAATAATAATAGTGACTAAATAATAATAATGACTAAATAATAATAGTGACTAAATAATAAATAGTGACTAAATAATAATAATGACTAAATAATAATAATTACTAAATAATAATAGTGACTAAATAATAATAATGACTAAATAATAATAGTGACTAAATAATAATAATGACTAAATAATAAATAGTGACTAAATAATAATAGTGACTAAATAATAATAATGACTAAATAATAATAGTGACTAAATAATAATATTGACTAAATAATAATAGTGACTAAATAATAATATTGACTAAATAATAAATAGTGACTAAATAATAATAGTGACTAAATAATAATAATGACTAATTAATAAATAGTGACTAAATAATAGTTTCGCACATTTCAGTACCTGTGACAGACATTAGAATGGACCAGGATAATCAGATGTTATGCAATTGAATTATTAATTGTAATTTCACGAGTCAGTCTCGTTTCCGTTCGACAACTGGTTTAATCAAGATCTGATACCTCTACTACGAGTTGGAACTACAAATAACGATAAATTGTTTTGTGTATGGGGTTTACCTATAATGTATACTTGGATTTTATGTTTATATAATACTTTATTGTATATATAGCTATAAAGATAGCTTGGGAGCTCCAACAGCAGCGCCCTACGGTTTCACCCTCGTTGAGTAAATACTCAATTGTGGGAAAATTACCACAGGAACCGTTAATATTAATGAGATAAAAGTATCATATCTGTTAATCCAGGTAATGAACTATCTGTGTGCCAAATTTCATCAAAATCTGTTCAGTAGTTTAAGCGTGAAAGAGTGACAAACATGCATCTATCTATCCTCACACACATTTATAATATTAGTAGGAAGTAGGATAGGATATTCTAAGATCGTAGTCTCTTGCTACGACTTATGCTATGACGATGCCTACGCAGCTATAGTAAGATTTGGTTTTACTATTGTAGCTATATCGAGCTACGACCTTTCTGTAGACGCTATTTCTTCATTGTCATTATATTTTACCATATACAACTGAGACAACGCAATGCAAAAGAGGAACCAAATCGACAACTTACCTATAAACAAAATCGAGTAACAAAATAAAAAGGACTGAACTCGACACTTAAATAACAGATACCTTAGCTAAAACTTTCCTTGCTTACTGAGATTATCATAGTAAGGGATCAAAACCACATGATGCGAAGGCAAATCGTACCGGGCTGGACGGCCACCGCTCCGGCCATCGAATCAGCGAGAATCAGTGCATGCATTAATTGGATTTCGAAAAACGGATGCGTCCTACGTTCAATTTTCCGTTGACGTTACGTCACGAGGTGGGAATATGCAACACGGTTTATGTAATACCTGTGCAGTTTATGTGTTTTATGCTTAGGAAATAGTTTTCAACATAGCTTCCATGTAGTTTAAACAAATAAAAATAAGACACAGAAAAAAAACAGTTTAATAGTTCTTCACCAAAATAAATTTCCGCAAAGTTACGCCTGGGGGGTAACCACATATGTTACTTATTCTTATTCCATGCAGTTCATTTTAAGGCCTTAAACTGAACGGCCTAGATTGGCACCACACACTCATAAATGACAAACGTGACGTGACATCACTCAAAAATAGATTGGAGAGAATGAGATGGAGCTATATAAACTCCCATAAATGCAAACAAATTGTTACGATCTCTTTGGATAAATGTCTATGGTCGACTTATGAACGCTTAGCAATATTGGGGGTGACTGTTAGCGTGGCAGTTCAGTTTGAGGCCTTAAACTGGATAGGTTTAACTGTTCGTGGTGAGGCCCCTGATCCTATCAAATAATTAAGGTGTTTATGTCAATTTGACATAAAGCTTCCGGCCTCTCCACTCAACACTCTGTGTCAATCACTTATGGTACAAAAGCTTGACTGAAACGACCCGACGTTCGGGCTGCGTGTGAACCGTGTGATCAATAACGTTAATAATTGAAACCCGACGGGTCGCGGATCTCTTCATTTCGTTTAATTTTCATTTCGGCCGCAGGCTGGGAAATGTGGCACATGACAGGGACGGCGGGACATGTGTTGCTTTAAATTTTATTTGGGCGTAACGAAATTCATTTCGAGTTTCCGCGTGAAAATTTGCTAAACTGTGCCAGATAGACTGCTCAGTTGAATGTCAACAATTATAAGGAATTTATTAAGGTTTCCAGATTTTGATTTTAGGTTGAATACTTTATTATTAATTTCTGATATTGAATAGTTTCTCTATTTTCTTTCTTAATTATTTACGAGTAGAATTTTTTTTAAATATATATAATGTGTTTCTTTCTATTTATCCTTGGATATTATGGTGAACAGTAAAACTATAACAAAAATTGAGTTGCTCTGAAAAGAGTAAATTTTATTATAATAAGTACCTACATAAACTAGTTAACACTTTTACAAAACCGTATATTAATTAGTCACAAATCTTACCTGAAAAGAGAAACAACATTTAAAGCTATTGTTTCACCAGTTCTTATTAATTACTATCGGTTAAACATTCAAATTACAAAATAATTAATATTTCGATAACCTAACGGAATCTCCATATTTTATCATGTTGTCTCACTCATTCAATATGGCAGACCACTCCATAGATTCTAACGAGTTCACAGATAAATTATACATCAAGTTTATTACGCGGCAAATTCAAACTGTACAAACTAAATGAAGTGTCATGCACTTTGTTTACATATATCAAAAAACTAGCAGCTTACCGCGGTTTCACCCGCCTTAACTGTTATAAAGTGTAAGGGCTAAAAGTATCCTATGTTCTATTCCAGGACCTAAAGTATCTGTACACTAAATTTTATCAAAATATGCTCAGCTGTTCCGGCGTGAAAAGACGACTTTCATATTTATAATATTATGGTAAAATATAATTAGAGATATTAGAGATTTTGATTTCATCACTTAATTTTGACAAATATAATTTTATATTTACGAGTAAGTTAAAAGTTTTAACTTCAATTAAATATTGAGGTACATAATTTTGTAAGGGATTGTAAATGAAATCACGTGACTTACAACAACAAAACTAAAATAACCATAACCTTTATTTAACTATCGCAATATGATTTACTAAAATGATCAGCACAATGCCAGCTGTTTAGCGTATACGTCACAAAATGCGACTTTAATCGTTGATAATTCGTTTATAAACGGTTAACTTTTTCCGTAACTTTAGTACGGAAATATGTCGCGGAAAAATGTGGCACCGACACGGGCGTAGTCAGGGAATAAGCCATTTCCCCCCTATCCATATTCACTAAACACTACTCATATTGTAATATTAAAAAATAGTTTCGTTTATGTGTCTGGCACCCCCAAACCAGTGTTGAAATTAGCACAGTAGTGTACACTACATAATACAATTTAACACGTTCACTGCTAAAAACACAGACGTTGTGTTTTTTATAACTTTACGCGGGTGCAGGAAAACACACCCGTTGTGTTAGCGCAGCTTACGTGCCGGCTGTGCGGCGAAACACAGACGCGTGTTCAACGTGGCGCTACTACAGTGCGGCTCACACAGACTGCACGCCATAGCTGGAAAACACACCGTAACGGTGTCCAAATGTGAAAATCGATTCAGCAGGCAACGTGTTAAGTTAGTAATTCAAAGAAAAGGTCTAGGTAATTTCAACTCAACCACAAACGCAATAGCCTCTAGCCTCTGTCTCAATAGCTCAATAGCCTCTGTCTTATAAACACAGTAGAAATCTATTTTAGAGATCCTATCTTCCAAGCGGCCCACACCAATTATAGTCAGTTTTTTCCCCCAGTTAAATATACTCCTTATTACGTCCATAGGTAGCGGTATAATTCACGATAAAATGCCTGCACGTTAATCATATTTGAGCACGCTTGGCTCAGTCGTTTTGTACTTGTCTGTACTTACCAAGTATTTGACCCGGTCGAGTATGGGTTTGAAGAATTGTGAATGACTGGAAGTGACTGAATTTATATAATATCGTAGGTAGTATTTTCGTTCATCATCATCATCAACCCATATCCGACCACTGCTGAGCACGGGTCTCCACTTAATTTCGTGAGGAGGATTATGCCTTAACCAAACCAAGAGGGCCCGGTCCGGATTGGTGGATCACATACCTCTGAAATATTTCTTGGGTATGTGGGTATCCTTTACCTTTACGGTATTATAATTATGTGTCCGCGCTTGGATTTGAACTTTCTCTTTGGGAGGCGGAAAGTCTCTCACTTGACTAACACTGCTATGTAACTGAAGGCCAAATAACAAAGTCTTACATCGGGTTCGATTTTTTAATCGCACCGGGTGACAAATTATACCAAATGGTCGATCTCCCTTTAAAAATCGGTGAAAATCTGCCATTTTCTCACCCGACGAGATTAAAAAGTGGGCCCCTGTATCTATATATTATTGGGTTTGGAAGGCAAGCGATTTTTCAATTTTTTTTTCTGCGCATAATATAAAAAATTCGGCAAAATAGCTCGTTAGAAAAAGAGTTCCAACAAGAATCTTTTGCCTTTATGAAATTTTCCTAACTATTAAAAAGATAGTTCAAAATAGCCACGATATAAAAGTTAAAAAATACCATGATAATAGCTCTAAAGATCTGTGCTTACGATCGCTTCGAGTTAATGGAAATATGCTTTTAGTGTTTTGTTTTGAAAAAGCGTTATTTTTTCATTAATGATAGCTATTGATAGCTCAAATAATGACTTACGTAAATGTTTAGAGTTATTTATTTACCTTTTAGCTTAAATAAGCTAAAAGCTGAGCTTAATAAATAAGTTGAATTATTATGCAGTGTTTTCTTACCATGAAAACGTCATCAATTTTTTTGTTGCCGTTACCTATTACACCAATAATTGCAATCATTTATTGCCTCCTAGCTGCGCCTGCGGTTTCGCCCACGTAATTCCAGTCTCCTGCGAGTACTGAGCATTTCCGCAAACCTCAATTAATCATTAGTATAGTAGATCTATATATAAAAAAATGTTATGTTGGTTTGTGTGCGCTTCAAAAACTCAAAAAGTTCTGCACCGATCGAGCTGAAATTTTAGCATGATATATAATCCGCATCAAGGACTGTTTTTATCTATTTTTTTCATCGGTGACATATCAGCGAATGTGCGAATGTGCCACAGCGAAGCGTGCCAGGGTACAGCTGGTAATATATAATTTCATTTTTTTTTCTATAGGATATGAGACAGTGTATGTATATCCATTATTATTGCCTACTTGCAATAATTGATTTGAGTTTTGAGTATTTTGCTGACCTTTCTTTTCTTTTTACAATTTATAGCAACAATGAAAATTCGCACACACAATACACGTGAATTCTGCGATATTATTCCCTCAAAACAAAGTTAAGCCCGACGCAGGCACAACTTTGATACGTTCGTTTGTTTACTCGCGGTCGCCGGCGCTACTGCGCGTTCATATTAGCTGTGTATTTTTCATAGTTTGCAATTCATAACTTTTAATATGGTGCAAGTTGTTAAAACTACGCGCCATGTGAAAATATCAGAATGTTTTATCAGTAATAAACTTTTTGACATATATATAGCCGTAGTTTAATTCTCACCAAATTGGTTGATGTCACTTAAATTTAGGGTATTAATTACCCTCCATCAAAAGTCAATTAGGTTTAAGATTTTATAAATGGGTATACTGTAATTATAGTTAAGTTGGTATATATGTGTGTGTGTGTACTTAGATAGATACTTGGATAAATCCTTTATTGGAATAATACACATTAAAGAAAACTAAAAAAAAAAAAAAAAAAATTCTCAATTAATGTTACAATGTGTGGTTTTATCGCTCAGAGCGATCTCTGATTAGTAGTTAGTTAAGTTATTATTATTTATTTATTATTTATTTACATTAATTATTTAATACGGCATAACTAATTACATTAACTAATAGTAAACAATAATAATCGTGTCAAAACAATTATAACATTCAAAATTAAAATAGAAACAAGAAACAAGAATATAAACATCAAAATAAAAACAATTTTAAATTTAACAGCTTTAAATATATTCATACACCGCTCTCACAAAACAGCAGCTGCAGCTGTTAACTTGGCAGGAGGTTAAAAGATAGGATTGCTGAAAGAAGACCTAATCCATAAGCTAGTCCTGTACGTTAGATATGGAAATCCCTAACTCGTTACCTTATAAAAACCCCCTTCTAGCAACTTCTCGCTTCTTGCATCTTCTTGTTGAATATGGATTTTCGCAAAGTAATGTCTGGTTTGATTAACTATTAAACAAAACAAAATCAAATTATAATCTGGAGGCACACAGTGCCGTGTATGTTGCTGCCATTTTTAACCTAAACTGGATCCAATTTAGGTTGAAAATGGCTTATTAGCAACTCAATTTAGGTTGCTGCCATTTTCAACCTACACTGGATCCAGTTTAGGTTAAAAATGGCAGCAACATAAAAAATAAAACGTCACGGTTCGATAGTACGACGCGGTTCAGTTTAGGTCTTCAATTGTATATCTATAAGATGTCATGGTAGGCCTCCAGTTATCCAAAAACCCGTAAACATCAAAGGTCAATAAGGTAAGTTAGGGTAAGGCGGTCATAAGGTCATGAGCTACCAATGTTAATGGTCATCTGAAAGCAACACCTGAAACTTGTAGGGTACATAAACCAAAATCGCTGATAGAACCGTTAACCCCAAGCATACAAACCCGGCCACAAACACGTAGTCCTTGGACTGTTGCCAACTAATTAGCGATGTAAATGGAAACTACACAACGCACTGTTTGGGTGTTTGGCGACAGCGGCCCATGATCTATGGAGCGTGGAAAGGCCATAAGTGTCCCATAATAAGGTATAATTTGTTTCCACTGGAGGCGTGTGGTTGCCAATATGGAAATGCGCAATATTCGAGGCATAGGTGTACCATGAAATAGTAGCTGTACAATGTACAAATTAGTGATATACATACCTTGGTAATATCTGTTTGAAATAAATAATGGCAAAGTCAAAATAAGTTTTTTGGTTATTTTCTACGAAATTATGATGTTAAATCATTTTAATCTACATCGAACAACATTGAAAACATCGTAAGGAAACCCACATATTTACCCGAGAATTATATTGGAGGAAGGAATGTTACCCACCAATCCAGACCGGCCCCGTGGTGGATTATGGCCTAATCCTCTTCACCAAAATGAGGGGAGACCCGAGCTCAGCAGTGAGACAATATGGGTTGAATTTAGATAGAGATATATTTTATAAAAAAATAAATTATAAATAATGTAAACTGAGGTCACTTTCAAGAATCACAACAGCCATGTTTACAACTTCCAAAACAAAATTAAAACTGTTCACTTTTGTTAACAAATTTTTAAGACTTCAAACTGTTAATGAATTTGTCGTAAGCCAAGCAGACTCTTAATTGGCCTGTATAAAAGTTGGAAGAACTTTTTTTATTGCTTGTCGGCTGTAATCAAAATTTCGGCACCCTGCGAATTTTATTACGGAGAACCCTGAGATGTAGTTTCAGAGTAAATGCAGTAAGGGCATGATGACTTTTATACTGATGAACACTGGCTTCTTGCGACCACTGAATGATTGAACATATGCCTTTAATCGATTCTGCCATATTCCGGTATCGATACTTTGTGGATCACGGCTGGCAGTTTGGATGAGGACATCCAAAGATCAGGCTCAGCAGCGTTCACTAGGAGAGGCCTACATCGAACAGTGGACGAATATGAGCTGATGACAATTCGTTGGAACGGCGTAAAAGTTTGTTTTACTTGATGTGATCATAGTATTAATTGATTAGGAGAGAACGGCGGACATTTCTGGACCTTGAGTCGTAACGCCTGGCTTCATTTTGTCAGGTGTTCACATACTTTAAACAGCTTTCACATGAAACCAATTTTTATTTCAAAGCTGCTAATTGTTTTTAAGGAGTTAACTGGATGTCGTCATCATTATCATAAACCCATATCGGCCCAATGGGCCGACTGGGCCACTGTCGAACACGCGTCTCTTCTCACTTTCGTGAGGAGGCTTAGGCCATAATCCACCACAGGATCCCTGTCTGGATATCAATAATCTTGAGGTCATAGCATCGAACAATTCAAAGTTCGAACATCGAGGTTTTATTTTACACCTACTGTTTTTTCAGTAAAACCACTCTGTTCTATTTAAAGGAGCGTCTTTACTGTTGTTATATTGTGATATCGTTAAGACTTATGACTTTTTTTTAAACTTGTTGTGATTATATTAAAAAGTTCTCTTTTGATATAAAGTTTCGTTGCGTTATGGCATAATAATGGTGAAGAAGAAGTATATTTACACGACCGAAGTTACAGTCTCGCTTGAAATTCATGGTACGAAAGGCAATAAAATAAATACCATAGTTAAAAAAACCAAATACTAATAAATAAGGAATAATGAAAAATTATTAATTTTAAGTCTTCAATTGATCATTATATGATCTAAATTAACAAAAGCTGCAAAACCGAATTTACGTGTAAAATTTCGCTACGAAAAACTTTATTAGATTTAATAATATTAATTGCGTAATATTATTTAATCTAAGCAGCAAAACTAAACGGTTTTTTGTTGTTTAGTTTTACCGCGTACAATAGTTTTAAATAAAAATATTATAAACAAAAGCACGCTATTTTAAGAACCATAATAACATTTACAGATAATATAAATAACGTTATACTGCAAAGTATGATTAAAAATTAATTGACAAAAGTATATCGTTCGACGCTTTCAGCCCTGATTAATTGGGGAATGGAATGATATTGGAAAACCTTTTACTGATAGACATTATTAAATGGAAATGAATATTTTGATTAAAAAGAGGTTTTGAAAATAATATTATTGGTTTTATTTTGGCATCAAACTCATTTTTCTACTATTGCTTTAAGTCCCAGAAAACAGTCTTATTTGCAGTAAAAGCTTATTTTTTTACTTGATTTGTATGTTAACATACATTTTCATACACGCAAAAACTACTGAACGGATTTGGACGAAATTTGACAGACAGATATTTTACTACCTGGATTGTGATATAAAATACTTTTTGTTACGTTAAATGTAATATTTCTTACGCAATAAAACTTAATAACCGGGTGGATCTTAGGTTATCCGGCCAGACAATATTAACCATTATTGCATACTGTTATCCCCATTTCAAATAATAACCGGCATAACGTTTCATAGACACGGGATCCTCAACTATGCCTTGTATCCAGGACATTTGATTCAAATTAACGCACATAATATTACAGTTACGAGGTTACAGCTATATTGGTTTATGGGCCTTATATGGGATATAAACGTGATTATAATGATTAGGTATAGTTGGAAGGTCGGTCGACGTGGCGTGCTGGGGTGTCGAATGCTGAGGTAATGAAATCAAAGGAAACTGAGGGAAATTAACATGGACAGAGGATTTTGTTGAATTCGGGTCTGGTGTGGTACTATTATCGTATGGAAACGAAAGGTGTAGTATTTAGAAAATAGGTCTCTTCTGCTAGAGCCGGCCTGACTATGAATATTAATAATTATTTATTGTCTAGTATATTCATCACCATCATAATCAACTCGTATCCTGTCACTGCTGAGCACGGGTCTCCCTTCGCTTTCGCGAGAAGAATTGGGCCATAACCCACCACGGGGGCCCGGTTCGGATTAGTGGATGACATACCTACCTCCGGAATAATTCTCGGGTAGGTTTCCTCATGATGTTTTCCTTCATTGAAAAGCGAGTAATAATTGCGTACATATGTTTTACAAGAAATACATTGGTACGTGTCCGCACTAGGGTTTGAACTCACGACCCTCTCCTTGGAAGGCGGACATTCTCCCACTAAGCTACCACCGCTATAAAAATATATTACTAAGATGCAAAACTTCCTAAAAACTCAACGCAATTATGCAAACAAAATATGAATTTAAAATACAAAGTGTACGAATGAGCTCTAAAATGCAGAATTGAACAATTTCGTCGTCGGACTTCATAAATTATGCATAATTCACATAGAAGATAATGCTAAGTTTTTCATTTTCATACAAAAACTTAAAGTTCAGTGAATCTTGCAGTTTATTAAATCAGACGGTACATATAACTTTTTAAGGAAAAGTTAAATACATTGAGGCGATGGCTGGCGTAGTAAAAAATATAAGAATAAAAAGTAATTCAAAATGTTCATGTTTCTATAAACATCTAAAGGACATCTAACATACACACTGCGTCTCCACAGAACGTGGCTAATCCACACACCATGTTTGAATTAAAATATGTCTCATCTATCTTATCTAAAAGCGAAATGGTTAAAATAGAAAAAAAAAGAAAGAAAAGAAAAAAAACGACGAACAAAAGAAGAGATAAAGAGTTTATCTATCTATATATCTAATGGTAGCGACATTGTCATTAAAAAAACGTTCTCGTAGAAGTACAAACTCATTCAAGAGATACCATACAACTGGTTTCCTGGAACATCTGTCTTTAAAAAAAGACTAAATCTATTGCCCTCTTTGTCTACCACCAAAGAAATCATAAATACATACTTAAAGTCACGCCTTTTCCCGTTGAAATAGGCAAAGACTACATGTTTCCACATGCTACAATCCCAGCGGAAAGCAGTACACCAACTCCCTGACACACTCTACTGGTTTTTGGAACTCCAGACCAATAGGCTGTGTAGGGTCCATGCGTGGTGGTGTCCCAAGAAATGATAAACACATACATTTTGCCCATAATAACTACCGTTGTTGACCCAGCTACAGCCCCATTCTAATGGCATTCGATACTTGACTCCACTTTGCTTAGCCACTTTCGCTTCCGATAAATGATCAAAGTATCAAGAAAGGGAAAAAGCCGCTGACGCCCGCTAAGAGAATTTGAGAGCCTAAATCAATTTATTAGGGGATATTAGCAAAGATCGCACTTCCGTTGTACTACGTCCTGGTAATATAAATAGAACTTGAATGACAGAACAGAATTTAGAGCCTTTCATATAAGCAAATAAGGTGGCGATTTGTTTGAAATGACGCAGTAAGTTACGATTTCTACACAGTTGTGTTCATAAAGTTTTGATTTTTATAAGAAACGGCAACGACAAGATTTTTTTTTTCGCTGACTATAATAATATATTTTTTTATACAAAATCGGAAATGGAAGCATCTTAAAAATGTTACGTGAAATAGCGATATTTAACTGTAGCAACATAAACCTCTTTTTTATGAAATCTTTTGTAGTTTGTTAAAGTTTTTTTGAATGTCGAAGGAACAAAAGACAAAAGAACAGAACTTTGCTTTTTCGGTCGGTAGGTATTTATATTTTGGCTAAGCTCTTTTGTAATATATATCTTATCTTCCTAATTATCCTATTTTCATTCGAAGGAGACCTGCGTCTTCTATAAATGGTATCAGAGAGAAGACAACGATTTATTTGGCATTAATACACGACAAACAATAAAGAGAGGAAGAAAAGAAATGACATAAAACACAATTACAGTTCAGAACGACCCAAAAGAGACAGGAACGGGGGGTGTCAGAGTTCTTCAGGTTGCCAAAGGGCCTTTGACATGACTTATAATACGACATGTTATGTTAGATATAGTTATATTTGGATAGGTAGGTAGTAGTAATAGGTAGGTAGATACTTTACCAGGAGGCATACTATGACATCTTATTGCGATTCAATTGAAGACCTAAACTGAACCGCGTCGCATAATCGTCCCGTTTTTCAACCTAAACTGGATCCAGTTTAGGTTGAAAATGGCATGAACCTAAATTGAGTCGCTAATAAGCTAATGGCAGCAACATAAGACAAGCAGCACAGATGGCAGCAGCACAATAAGACGACCAGGTACGATTGTGCGACACGGTTCAGTTTAGGTCTTCAATTGAATCGCTATAAGATGGATTATAGCGAGTATATCCTTGTAATAGATCACTATTAAAACTGAACCGTGTCGCACAATCGTACCTGGAGGCTTACCATGACGTCTTATAGCGATTCAGTTTAGGACCTAAACTGAACTGCGTCGCATAATCGTACCATGACGTCTTATTAGCGACTCAGTTTAGGTTTCCGCCATTTTGAACCTAAACTGGATCGCAAGTCATGACTTCGTTCATTCTTTTCGTACCATGAGCTATATTTAAAACCTATTTGAACCTATACTGATCCCATTAGCTGTCAAAATAAGCGTCTCAATAAAAGTTAATATTTTCACAACCAAAGTTGAGCCTTTTTGGTTATATATCTTAATAGCGGCGGCCCCGCGGTTTCACCCGCGTAGTTCCTCTTCCAGTGGGAATACGGGTATAAAATATAGCATTTATTACTCGCTCATAATGTAGTTTTCATTAGATAAATAATTTTAAAAATCGGTGCAGTGGTTTAGCCGAAACCTTATATATTTCCATACAAAATTTCTTCCCCTATTGCTATTTTACCTTGTGGATAATTTTTTTACAAAATTTGAATGTCATTTTTATTTATATCTAATCAAAAGCACAAAAATAAGTTTCCAGCTTCTAGCTTAAAATATGAAGAAACTTCCATACTAACTTTCATCCCCTATTTCAACACTTTACAACCCTTTTCTCGCATTAAAAAGTAGCTTATGTCCTTTCTCAGGCTCTAGAGTCTAGGCTGTACCAAATTTTATTTAAATCAGTTCAGTAATTTAGGCGTGAAAGCGTAGCAGACAGACAAAAAGACGGACAGTTACTTTCGCATTTTTAATATAAGTAGGGAAGTAGGGATTATTTTGATTTCAGTGTAAAAATCATAATAATTAAGTGTGTGTATTTGTGTATGCACTGTCGCCTTGGGAGTTTAAACTTAGGGCTACTGATTCCCACAGCCGGCGAGAGTATTCCCTGGCTTGCGTGATTTTATTATAGCACGTTGCAATCTCGTTGTGCCTATTTATGAAATCCCAAAGGTGTTCAAGTTGCCCGTAGCTTACTCGTTGACGAGAAGTTTCACAGTATAATATAAAGAAAACCACTTAAAATAGCCGCTAACACTTGAGACGTAAGCTTGGGAATTTTGGAGTATAGATTCATGCGTATAAGTACCTACTTAAGAAATAAGGTTTTTATATAATATGCAAAATATTAGTCAGAATTACTGACGCCATTGTAGTGAATTTATAAACCACATAAAAAGAAATCGAAAATAGTATTTTATAAAAATCAGCACAAAAGCGCGCGTATTTTCAATATACGAACTCTTTCGTGCTGTATTTTCTAATTAGAGTCGAAGAACATTCATCCGTCCGTCACTCATTAATCAAATGTGAAATGTCGAAAATATAAAAGGAACGTTCTAAAAAGATATCAATTCTAGGACCACAATATTTTACTCGTAATTTAATTTAAAAATGATCTTAAATAAATAATAAATCAATAAACATTATTGATACATACATCTAAATACTTAATTAAATTACTTAGGTGTTGTGTCTTCACACAAATGACAAAATATGCAACATGAAAATAAGCGTAATTTTCCGAAACATTTTTTGATTTATTTCTGAACGCAACCAAAAGAAAGAAACACGGCTAAACGAAGTTAGCAAAGGATGTTGATATAGTGTTGTCTCTTTCCAACAGAGTGACGTCATAGTAGACGTGAGAAACTATCGTTCATTCATTCTTATTGTTAACGATCCAATAACGATTTTGTATAGGTGTAGGTCATGGTACGAAATTATGCGGTGCAGTTTAGGAACCTAAGTTGAACTGAGCCTAAACTGAGCCGCTAACTAATAGGTGAGAGTAGGCCCCCTGGTCGTCTTATTGATAAGTCTTTAGTGTTCGTCACTATGAAAAACTTTTTACAATTTACGCTTTACAATGTAACGATGACATGGATTGTTACCGGTATATACAATGAAATTATTGTTTGGGTCGTTAAAAATAAAATATTTCTAAATGAAATTGTAAATAACTTCAAAAGGTTAGAGAGAATGTTGAAAGTAAGCCCGCAGGGTTCTGCTTAGTTTAATAAAAACTTTTTTTTATTTAATTGAGATTTATATTATACTTACGACACGATAAAACCACGTACTAAACCGCTTCTATAAATACATGAAATGGTGAAATGCTAGTCCACAAAAAACAAAAAAATAGGTAAAAAAAACCTTTCAACTTGAAATACATGACATGACATGTATTTGCTCTGAGTGTTTGTGGGACCATGGTCCTCGTAGTTCTTGATTCCCTCATCATCATCATCAACCCATTACGTCCCACAGCTGGGCACGGGTCTCCCCTCACTTTCGTGAAGAGGGTTAGGCCATGATCCACCACGGGGGCCAGATCCGGATTGGTGGATCACCTACCTACCTCTGAAAGAATTCTTGATTTCCTACGGATAGTCCTGGTTAGGGCCAGAATCATAGATTCTGTATGAGTTCGTGTTCGTGACATTACAATCACACATTCACATTCTGAGACACATTTTTTTTAATTGTCATAATATTCAAAACTATGAATAAATTTAAATACGCAAAGAACCCTATTAAAATAGTGCCCTATTTCATTGTATTTAATGAAAATTATTTACAGCCTTGTTGTCATATCGCACGACACATCTTCAATGAGGGCCATGTTTTTTAAATCTGATAAAAAGGAAATAAAACAGTGGCCTAGGAAAAGGAAACTAATTTTGTATAATCAGGCAAACAAACGACGTTTGCTTCTGAAATATGTAAGGTTTCCTTTGTAAGCATTCATCGTAAATCTGTTTTATTTTTGGGTTCGTGGCGCGGGCCGTTTTGACGTATATCCGCTAAGATAAGTGCATTTAAAAGTCAAACTCAAAGTTTATTTTTACGAAAATAGAACTTATATATGACAACTTGGTTTAATAAATTATATTTTGGAACTTGTTCGTTAGACTGATTTACTTGATCAACAACGTGAAGAAACGTCTCCAGCAGCACACACTGGGATGGGTGACCGTTTAGTGGTGTTACATCTGAGCGCATCCGAGACACTATAAGCTGTTGGTTCCATTTGTCTTTGGAGCGTGACATACTTTGACACCAGAGGATACTGGATACTACTATTCCTTTCGAGATACATCGATATTCAATTGTGAATTGTTAAAATCTAAACTCGATGAAGGGTAGGTATCCGTCGCCGGCCAATTTTGCATCCTTTTTTTTTTTTTTCCCGGGGAAATGCATTAGGCATACCACCCGGCCCCCGGGGGCGGGGGGGTGGTTATGTGGGACTCCCCCGCCAGCTAGTCTGGCGGGGTTTACCCACTAAAACCCCGGGGTGTTCTCCTCTCCGCATTATGGAGGTGGTCACGGGTTCGCACGGCGCTTCCGCGACCACCTCTGCGGGCGCCCTCCCGGGCTCGCCACGTGAGGCTTGGGCCTCTTTCTCCCCTGGGTGCGTCCCGGAACACACGGGCCGCACCTCAGCTCGGGACTTCTAACTTGGGCGTTGGACCCCCGATCCGCGGCCCAAAAGTCCCCATTATTGGTCCCTCGCTGTGCCCTCTGCTGATCAGAGGGACACGCGAAGGACCTCTTCTCGCCAGGTTATTTGCTACGGCCACCAATTCCCCTAGGAGAATTGCTGACCGAACCCCAGGGTGCACCGTCCCAGCTGCTGCCCTTACCTCCGGATGCAACGCATCAAGAGGGACGAACAACAGCCGGGCACTCGTGGAGGTTACCTGGCCCGCACCCCCCAATTTTGCATCCTGTAAAAACGTTGAAAGAAGGTGTGTCGTTATTTATAGCTCATTTTTCACATTTTATAACATTACACACATCACATTTTTTATTCTTTTTTTTTTTAAATAAATTATTGTATAAATGGCCGTCTTGTGTATTGCTTATACTGTCCCTTACAAATACTCAACAGTGTTCCATTTGGGATTTCAAAAAAATACATGTATTTAGAAATTGCCCAAACTATGCTGTACTGAGGTTTATTTGCCTACTCTTATCTATCTTCTGCAGACACACCGCAGACCTTTATAAGTACTAACTGCAAAAAAAAAAAACTGAACGAGTCAGTTATAAAAGCTAACCCTGCAAACATTTTCTCACCACCAAAGTATCCCAGATACGTTAGGTAAACCTATCAGACAGGCGTAACGTCAAATAAAGTTAAAATTTTATCCAGTTTGAACATTGAAATGTACTTAACGGATCTGAATATTTGAAGATATGAAAGCTAACAGCTAGACGTTTCGGGGAACATTTGCTTTTCTCATTTTGCATTTGGGCATGATATATTAATCATGCATAATGTATGTTTGGAATCTGAATAAGTTTATTGGATGGCACTGTGTAAGCCATACTCCAAATATTATTGAAAGCTTTGGTTTTATTTACATCAATGTTGTATTAATTTTTACAATTGTTTACCAATAGGCACTGTATCATAATTAGAACTGTTATTCGCTGAAAAATTTCAAAAAAAGTCTCAAATGGGAAATTAAAATTTCACGGCAGCTAATTTTGTCGCTTGTCAAAAATTGAAGCACAACCTATTTCATTTTTTATCTTTATGCGAGGCCTGCTTAAAATGACAAAAATATAAAACGTGAGTGAACGCGTGTTTCTGATATCAAAGCATTTTCATTTTTCCCCTTTTTTCTGGCGTCCGAAGGCCTAATAAAGGTTTTTATGGGCACCGCAACAGGCTAGGTACGTATGTAGGAGTACGCGGACGAAGCTATACACATAGATGTCTACGTATACCGGATGTATACCCATTTACCGCACGTCGAAACCACAAATTTTACGTTTACTTTAGCACGAAACACGCTACTTAGTTCTTTTCCTACAAAAAAATGCTTTATGCTCTACGAAACAGAGTTATCAATACAATGAATGATTGAATCGGAGATAAAGTGAGATCCGGAAACAGATGTACCTACTTATTTATTTTCAATAACTTGTCCAAATATTTATGTTTTTGTCTGTTACAGTGTGTAGCGAGTGATTAATTAATATATTAACCCATAATGCAGTATACAAAAAAAAAATTAGGTTTCATTTAATTCATGCATCGAATAACCCAGAGTATTCATTGAATTAAATGAAATACAGTCAATTTAGTTAAAAAAAAAACAGAAGAGTACGATTTCTATAATAGGTAGTGTTTGACAAAACAACCCGTGAGTTCTAGGCATTATGGGGTATCTCACTAATTGCTAGTTTCCACTCGTTTTTAGTGACACGTGAATTTTGACCACCATTTGACCATCCTGTTTGGCTTGAACTCGGTAGACTGTTTGAGTAATTGAAGTGATTTCTTCTTTCTTCTTTACAGTGCGTCCAAAGTAACTGTCTTTATAGAAGAACATACCAACAAAAAACACAAACTGTCAGATACATCGGTAGCCCCAAACCAAATGCCGCACCTGAGGCAAGGCTGCCTCTATAGAGCTAGTCATTTGCGATATGTCAAACTTTTAATTAAAACAAAAATTGGAAAGAAAGGAAAAATGCCTAAAGCTTTGATGTGTTCTAGAAAGTTAATATTTTTCTCCGCTCTGTCTCCGCTGTTTTGTTTCGATATAAACATTCTCATTTTAGCATTGGCATTTTTATAATGGGCATACGAACAGAGTTCCAGAAATGAAACGCAATACTCGTACCGGAATAATAAACGAATTTTACCATCGACAGCGCTCGAAGAATGTCGCTGTCATACTGAAGGGTGAAATTATCTCGTAATTACGTGACATTTTACATGTGTTTTGGGAAATTATACAATCATGGAAAAAATATAGTGAAAATACTATAATTATAGTGTAATCTAAGCAATAGGAGATTTCATTGTAGGTACCTAATATAATTTTTTATATCTTTCAACTATCTCGAGCAATTTTACCTATAACTTATTAAATAATTATTGGTGCAAAAAATCAACGTGAAATTTCCTTCGCAAACGACAAAGGATGATGAAGCGAGTCTTCGCGTGACTATCAAATTGTGGGGCATTATTCTAGCAAAATGCGAAACATTTTCTTTTTTCAATTTACAAGTAACTTTTAAAGCAAACATTGGGTTTTTGCAATGTAATACATCATGTTATTTTGTATCGTGACATATTATTATAATAATATATACCCACATGCCTACCCGAGAATTATTTCGGAGGTAGTTATGTTATCCACCAATCCGGACCAGGCCTTCGTGGTGGATTATGGCCTGACCCTCCTCACGAACGTGAGGGGATACCGGTGCTCAGTAGTCCGCCGATATAGTTTCATGATGATAATGATGATGACCTATAATAATAAATAATAGTTGTCACTATCACATAACGCGTAAGATGGTAGGTAGAGTCAACCTGTCCAGGTAACATTGGAAAACTCTTTTCTCATCCTAAAAGAACGCCTCATAAAAGTAATTAATTCACATCGCAGGTCGATCATGCGAAAACTGCAGTGGTGAAAAACCCCGAGCTTTTAAAATCGGTATTTCCGCACAATCGCTAGATACGGCGATATTCGCTCTCGCTCGATGGAAACACCGATACATGCGCAAGTTACACTCTTCTCAATTCGAGATTTATATGTGTGCCATTTTTTATTTTCGATTCACTCGGCCGTGCTGTGGAGATAGGCTACAAATTTTATTTAAAAAAATAGGCATACAATGATGTTCGTTCCGAATTTAAATTCAATTTGAGTAATAGTAATTCAGGCGGTATTTGTTTAATGGATTTCGAATTTTGAAAGGATTTCCTAGATACTGCGAATTCTAGTTTAGGAGCGAAATCGGATTGAGTATGTTATTTCATTTAAAACCCAATTTTAATTTTGTAAGGACTTGTGTATTCAGAATGTCAAATATCCCAACATATAAAATGATTTATTTACCATAAAATATGTGCTTTTTTTCAAATTGCGTCGCTTAATAATATATAAGTTGCTGTGGACCCTTAAAATGGGGTCTCTGTTTAGAACCTATAACAAATATCACCTCTTCCATTTTAACTTTTAAAGTCTTATTCGAAGATGTAAATTAGAGATTTAGCTCATTGTTTTATGTCCGGATATCCGGCCAAATCTGGCTTCACACAAAGTTACAAAATATTATTATAGTAGGTATAACAAAGTGAGGAAACCCACATACCTAGGTTCCCGAGAATTATTTCAGACATAGGTATGTTATCCACCAATCCGGACAGGGCCCCCGTGGTGGATTATGAACTAACCCTCTTCAATAGAGTGAGGGGAGAAGCGTGGCAAGCAGTGGGACGATATGAGTTGATGATGATAATAACAAAGTACTCTCTTAGATAGATATTTAATTACCTATCGTATCATCTGGTGCACTTAGCAAAGCTTTGCAAAACGACTTAAATTCATAGAGAGAATGAGAGTGAGTGAGTGTTTTTCTCGCACGTCTCTCGTCACTTAGTAACGTAAAAGTTTTTATTCTCAAAGACATTTTGTGAAAAATGAAAATTATAACCGATTTTAGGTGATATCTCCTTTTGTCATATACGTCGTCCTCAGATTTATTATGATCTGATAAATGTTTTTATCGACTAGCCGGGGAGAATAAATAAACAAAGTGGCCGAATAAGCCGGACGTTGGTTACATCTCTAATAATATAAAGTTTAGAGGCAATGCGTGCCGTTCGTTTTCACGATCCAAATAATTTCGGATATCCAAATGTAAAATGGGAAGACTCGGTATCCTGGAACGAGGTCGAGGTTTAAACCCCCCGCCTTTGTGTTTGATGTTTCATGTGTGAATTTTATTGCTCTTCTTTGAACCATTAGGCATACGATAAGGTATTTAGAACAAAATGGGACGCTATTTATGAGTGTTTTCTTAAGCAACGTACTTTCGTTTCACTTGCAAAACCTATGTAGGTTGTATTTATGAAATGACTAGTTACGCGCCGCGGTTCCTCTACCTTAGTCACATCATCATCATCATCAACCCATAACGTCCCACTGCTGCCTAATCCATTAGGCCATATTAATTAGGCCATAATCCACCACGGGGGCCCAGTCCGGATTGGTGGATAACATACCTACCTCCGAAATAATTCTCGGGTAGATATGTGAGTTTCCTCACGATGTTCACCGAAAAGCGAGTAATAATTATGTACATATGTTTTACAGAAACACATTGGTACGTGCCTGCACTGGGATTCGAACTCACGACCTTGTGCTTGGAAGGCGGACGTTCTCCCACTAGGCTACCACTACTCAATATATCTACTACATCATAAATTACCTTACAGGCGCCTTAAATTCTACAAAACCACCAATCTCAATCTATAAACCGTCCTAAGGTACACCAATTCCAATCTCAATCGATTTCGTGTTCGCGCATCCTCTTGTAGATATTAAATACATGTACCGTGCGACACCAAATCAGTAAGAGCTATCTTGATAGCAAAATAATTTGGGTAGAAACAAAACTGTGCGTGCCGAAAGTCTCTTAGTAATAGTACTGAGCTTGTGAAATACAGGTTTTTTACAAATGACCGTAGAAAAAGTGTATATTAAAGATTTAATGACACCTCTCAAGCTACAATTGTTATTTTGAAACGTCTTATTGGCTTTTGTAAATGTTATGACGTTTAATATCGTCATTAGAGTAGATTATTTTTATATTGTAGCTTATGTGGCATAAAAAAGTCGATAATCGAAAAAATTTCATCCCCGTAGAGTTTCTTGGTGTCATCTTCTCTGACGGGCGTATTTCCGAAGCAATGGTAGAGTTAATGGAGTTTCCTTTTCCTGTGCGAGATGTAAGCATGAATCAGTACTTGAAATAGAAATTTCCTTTTTCATTTATAACCATTTAAACATTGGTATAGTAGATCATGTTTGTTTTATTTTTTATTTTTCTTTATGTATATTGGACTTAAGGGTTTGGCTTGTAAAGTGCATTATTTTTGTCTACATGAAATAAATTATTTAAAATTGAGTTTTTAGAATTCATTAAGCCGTTGTTACAGAGCGTGCCAAAGAAATATAGGTACATAAATGCATATATATATACATACACACAAAAAACAGAAACCTCTTTCTGGCGCAGGAGAATAAAAAGAAAAACCCTTTATCAACTAGAATAAAGAGGATGATCTTTAAACGCTGGTTATTAGGTCTATGTTCAAACGGCTGAAAAGTTTTCTGGAATCGTGGAACAGCACTCAAACCTTTCAAACACAAAAAAAAACTAAATCAAAATCGGTTCATTCACTTGCGAGCTACGATACTTCAGAGTTAACGTTCAACTTATAACACCACTTTTGCGTTGGGGGTAAAAAGAGAGGACGCAACTGTAAAACACGAAATAATCTATGTTCAAGCTTCATTGACAAGCATTTCGCTATGTAGAGACGGAAATAGTCCAGAAGGTGCCAACGTGAACTGTCGATGACATGCGGATATTATATTGATTCATATCCATGCCACATGTCCGCATTTCATCGTCTATGTCAGTAATGTCCCCAACTTGTCGCCACTTGACGTGTGAAGGAGAGAGGTTTTTTTTTTTAAATAAATCATTCAGCTTTTGTTTATTTTAACACGTTCACTGCCGAACCGTTTTACTATTTTTTGACTCTTTTGCGAAACTTCACACAACGTGTGTGTTTACTCTTTACTGGTATTATGTCGTAACTAAACTCAATCAGCAGTGCGGGCATACACAACTGGTGTGATAAAATTGTCAATACAGCAGTGCGGGATGGCACCCCAGGGGTGTTTTCGCTTGCTATAAAATTATAAAAACACAGACGTGTGTGTTTTCAGCAGTGTTAAAGGACTTAGCAATCCTTTGATCTTTCAAACATTTTAATGACTGCTTTAGACTTCGTACAGATAACATACTGTCACAATCAATGGCGTATCTATTTATAGGCACATAATAAGACGATGCTCATTAATTCCCGATTTCGTTTAGCCCAGCCACTCGAGTCAAATCAATAGCTCTGATTTATGTAACGATTTGTTATTTATTTATTCATTATGGAAAGTCGATGAAATGATTTCATTAGAGTCAGTTGATTTGTTACTGAAGACTATTGAATTCTTGTGTTATATTGGGTTCACTTAACAACATAAAGACATTATATTGACGGAGTGTATATTTTTTCTTTTCACATTGCGTAATGAGTGAATAAATTTAGCTTCATTTCTCACTAGCTCTTACCTGTGACTTCATCCGCGTGGGATGCCATTGTGAATGCGAATACTGACATCCACGTTGACGCTGACATCAATGGCGACGCCGATGTAGACGCCAGTGCAGATGCCGAAGTGAATTTAAACGTAGACATAGACGTGGAAGCCAATAGAAACCCATCTCTGACGTCAATGCCGACGCCTACGCAGATACCTGCGCTGATACAGATGCCGATATAAACGCTGATGCCGACTAATTACTATTAGTTCTCATAATCTATGTTACCAGAGTTTTTTTTTTTCTACGCTGAGGTCATTATTTTGCTGCTTTGACACATGCTTCTTGCGCCAAAGAAAAAAAAAAACTTGAGTCAAGCCAGTAATTGTAAGCGAGATCCAAAAAATAGCACCAGCAGTCCTCGTGCTTACTCATAAGAATACATAAAAGAAACAAAAGAGAATTCAATTAACACAACAAGTGTCGATAGGCGGTAAACTTTCGTTTTGTGTACAGACTTCTTCTAGAAGCTTTTTAATTAACATTTTGTAAGCCTTGGCACGTATTGAAGATTTAAGAGTAATATCTTTTGCACACCACGACTCCTCACTGCCTGAGGTGTTACAGATTTTTAAAGCAAACGTGCGTTTGTATGTATTGGTACATACCATATGTAACTGGCCATTGATTGGTATTTCTTTCGAAGGTATGATAGTTTGCAGTGTCACATATAACGTTGTATCCCAAAAATTTTACACACTAGACTCGTCACTAAGAAGTTTTGTTTCATAGTTAGGCTTCTATTTTACAAGCGCAGGACGATAATGCCACAACAAACCGCCGTGTGTGAAGAATCTAACCGAGATCTAATTAAGCAAATAATAACCAGACGGGCGATTTACAGACAATGCTGTCTGCCGTATTGAATAGACTTTTGTTCTCGAACTGTTTTGAATATTGAAAATGGTCGGATTTACAATAACTAAGTACTCGTCCATTATTTAGAAATGAAGCTTTCTGACTTTCTCCCGACTTCAGTAAATATAATCTAAATACTAAATATATGTCTCCGAAAACTCGAGAATTTACCTTTTTCGGGAGGTTGGCATTTTGCGAAGTTGAAGAGAAATCTAGAGATATGGAACATTTTTTTTTATTTGACTTAGTTACTAGACGCGCAAGTCGTTCACCTGATGGTAAGCGCTACGTCTGTCCATGACAATTACAGTGCCACTCGGAACATTTTGGAAAAGCTAATTTTGAGAAAGAAACCTTAAGGGAAAGAGATTTAAGCAAAGGGATATTATGAACGCGTGAGTGACGAAACTTACAAATGACGACGTAACAGATAACCTAATAATAGGTTTCGTTCATCAAAAACTGAACTATTAAATTTGTTTCAGAACGCCTCAACGTGCTGTACGAGAGGAACTGGACCAGATTGGTACACGAACAGCTCAGGAAGTTCGAGACTTCCATAGTGGCTGCGGCGAGGCAGTCGGAATCCCAGGCACCAGAACTGGCGATGGACACCAAATGGACCTTTTCTGGAGCGCTGGTTTACTGTATCACGTTGATTACAACAATAGGTAGGATCTGCGAAATTTTTAAAACATATCTGGTGTTGATTTGTTTTTTTTTATATGTTTCTGACTAACGAGGCAATCAGTTCGGCCATAGCGCTAAACCTGTCCATAATGGTTGCAATAACACCCAGAGTTTATTTAAATTGCAAAACTTTTTGTGGCGCTTCACTGCGCTCGTCACTTTGAGACATTGTTTCTATAATCTCATATGCCCAGTAAAGTCACCTTGAAGAAAGTGCCCTTCAAACTAGAACACAGTAATGTTTACACACTACTGCTTAGCGGATGACACATGTCAAGTACATCCCCAGGTGGACTCTTGCATATTAGGCCTACCATTATACTGGATACATTACGACTCAGTGTCTCAGATATAGAAAGAAAAAGGTGTAGTCGATGTAGGGGACGTAATCAACCACGAAAGCTCACTGATGATTGACGTATGTCATATGGAACATGTTGGATTTCCCACGGTGTTTCCTGTAAGTCATTAAACCATACAATGTTATGCTTGGGGCGTTACATTAGAATTAATTAGTGAGGAGCTGGTATAGCTCCAAGCTACAAGTAACAGAATCGTCTTGGATCGCGTTATAATGTAAGCCCATGGCTTTGTGTTAACATAACATCATACATTCCCTCATATAAGCGGTGGTAGCCTAGTGAGAGCACGTCCGCCTTGCAAAGAAAGGATCTGAGTTCAAATCCCAGTGCACTCACTAGCGTGTTTCTTGTGAAAATATTTATGTACGTCATTATCACTCGCTTTCGATGAATAAAAAGATCTTGAGGAAATCCCGAGAAATATTTCGGAGGTATGTAATCCACAAATCTGGACCGTGCCCCCGAAGTAAATTAAGGCTCAATCCTCCTCACAAACGTGACGGGAAACTCGTGCTTAGTAGTGGAACGATATGGCTTGATGATGAACCTCCAACATTCTCCATGCCGCGTGAAAGATCAGCGCATATTAGAAATAGATCTAAAAAATATCAAAATAAAAAAAATTAAATCAAAATAGGTTCATCCATTCGGGAGCTACGATTCCACAGACAGACACACACACAGACACACAGACACACACACATCAGACAAGTCAAACTTATAACACCCCGTCGTTCTTGCGTCGGGGGTTAAAAACGCTTTTTGTAAAAAAAATTAACCTATCTCTTGTCTGCATCAAACAAAACTAAATAAAAATTGAGAAGTATAGAATAAAAATATAGATATGTCATAGCATCTCTGAGGATTAGAATCCATGAATGTCATCAAAACAAAGAATATTGAGTGTCCCGTTACAAATAACCTATTTTTATTCGTTCAAAGGATTCTACCAGGCGTGATAATTTAACGAGGCTTTCCCTTCATCAAACCGACACTGGCAAATATTTAAATTAATAATTTCAATTTCAATTGTTTAATTGACGCTTGGAACAACATTGAACGTATTTACAATTCGGAATTACCGAGTTGGCTATTGAAAAGCTGACCCTGGACTTGGCAGGTGAGGCGAGAGCTGCGGACGGCAAATAATAGATTTCATTAAAGCTTTGGATGTCCTGCTTTAATTTTAAGCTCGGGGAAAATCCGAACCAGGCGAGTCTTATGTAAGGAATATTAAGGTACTTTACTTATGACAATAGTCATAAATGTATATATTTTTTATTTGACTAAGTGACGAGACGAGCAAGTCGTTCACCTGATGGTAAGCGCTACGCCTGTCCATAACAGTCACAGCACCACCCAGAACACTGCATTGCATAATCCTGCGCGGCACTGCACCGCGCTCGACACCCTGAGACATCGGCTCTAAAGTCTCATATGCCCAAAAATTTCACTGAAAACAATGCCCTTCAAACCGGAACACAGTAATTAACGGTATTCTAAGGGGATGTTAACGTTAGTGACCTTAAGGTACGAAAGACTAGGCTACTACCAAGTGTAATGATAAAGTTAAACATTTGAAATGTGATTAAATGCGTTTAAGTTACGATGTAACAAAGTATTACTGTAAGTCAAAACATGTTGCGATCTATTTTATTTCAATTTTTGACCGACTTCAAAAAATGTGGAGGATCTCAATTCGACTGTATTTTATCAAAGCTGTTTTAAAACAAATGAGCAAAAGGTTTATCATGTCTGGGGATAAAGTAATCTCCAGAACCAGCAGTTTGTAGATCTCTTCTGCAAGAGACCGGCTGGGGAAGTACCATCTTTGTCATATATTCATCCGCCAAGCAGTAGTGTGCAAGCATTTTTGTGTTCCAGTTTGAAGGGCACTGTTTCCAGCGAAATTACTGTAAATATGAGACTTTAGAACCGATGTCTCAGGGTGACAAACGCAGTCCAGTGCCGCAAAATTTTGTGATTGTATATTCTGGTTGGCACTGTAGCTATCATAGGCAAGCGTGGCGCTTACCATTGCGTGAACGACTTGCTCTTCTCGTTACTAAGTAATAAAAAAAATCATTTGCGTTATGGTAAACGTCCAATGCCTGCCAAAGCCTGCCAGAACTATTCTGAGGTTTGAATTGCAAAATCCATTGCATTGCTTGTTTCTTTTCCAGGCTATGGCAACGTATCCCCCCGTACGGCAGCTGGTCGAGCTGCCACCGTTGCCTACGCGGCAGCTGGAGTGCCTCTCACTCTGGCATGTCTGGCTGGACTGGGAGCTTCACTGGCCAGACTAGCCAGGCTGGCGTGGCTGAAAGCTACGAAGCGAAAAGTGCCTAATACCTGGAGAAAGGATGGCGAGGTGAGCTTGTAAATACATGAAAGAACCACTAGTACTTTTACCACGATATTGAAGTTTCGACATGGGGTATGCAAAGATTCTGTCGACCTGGTTTTCTTCTATGGTTTTTTGATTTTGTCGAAGAGAACCATGGAACGTTTGTAAAAATTTCGACCAGAGTCGTAATCATCATGATGTAAGTTCTTGGAAACTTTTCTTTCCTTGGATTTCAGCTTATCTAGCTGGCCTGTGAACTGGTATTACAAGACTATCTGATTCAGCTGTCAACTTTTAACTTGATTTCCATATCTTCCTATCTCAAGTTCTAATTTTGCTTACAGATGGAAAACCACCTGCAGCTCCACGAGCAGCAGCGCTTGCTGCCTCAGCCGACGGAACACAACCAGTATACCTCGTTCCCGCCCCGGCACCGACCCGGCACGGTCCGGGCCCGCGCCGGTGACAGAGGTCAATACTCGCAAGTATTCGAGCGGGCGCCGGTGAGCCCGCGCGCGGCGACGCTCGGTCGCGTCAAGCGCAGTGCCTTGGCTGATGGTAAGGTTATATACCTTACTGTTTTTCACTTCTATAACAACCTTTTATTCGTCTTCCTTTCTGAATTCCTTTTCCTTTAGAGGAACTTCTTTGAAACTTTCTTTACCTTCTTCTCGGAAACGGTCTTTCTTTATTCTTCCTTGCATAGCAGCAATAGATTTTTTATTTCAAACGTTCAACAATTTGAACACAGATATTAAAACGTATTGGGATTTTACAATTCTTTGAGACAGACGTGACTTTTTAATAGAATCCCTTTGTGCGGATCAGATCTCCAAAAATAAAATAAAATACCACCAAAAACTTAAGTTAGATAGATCAAATGTACAATTCAATTATAAAATATACTCAACGTAAAATAAAACAAATATATATATTTTAAATAGAGTTATCCATAATCTTCTAGATCATAAAGCAGATAACGTTTGGATCGCCAGTTAGTCTAAATATTTTGAGCTGTTAGATTATTAGCACGAGCTAATAAGGTGGTTAATTTGTACCAAAAAGTAAAACAAAATCAAATATAAATTACTAGTAACTAAAACCCAACATTTACATAAATTCGAAATCAATTTAACTAACTTAACGTGCTTCGTTGCTTACACATAGTATTTTTAAGTACCTCTCGTAACTTGTATTAGATACTATATCAATCTTATCTTTTCTAGAGCCTCATGCGTCATCGTCACTTCAAACTCAAACTCTTGATCGGAAAAAGACAGTCGGCACCAAGTGCTTGGCCACGGTCCATGGTCCGTCTCGTGGGAGGGGTAGAGGGACCATTCAGAGGCCGAGAGGGGCAGTCATAGAACAGCTGATTGCTGAGGAGTGCGGAGAGCTCCCCAGCAGAAGTCAGGAGGATTTGGATGACTCTGAAGATCCTGATGAAGCGTGAGTTAATAACAAAAATGTTAATAGCACAATTAAAGAAGCGTGATAATTTTTAACTGACTACATATAAGGAGAAGATGTTCAGTTCAATGCATCTTCTATTATATAATTTAGTATAGTTACTGAGCTGATTTGCGTGTTTTTTTTTATTCAATAGAAGCTGTCGAATTGTCAGAAATATTGTTTGACTAGTCCCGTAGCTTCACTAGCGAAGATAATGATAATAATATGTTACATGCGTATGCATTTCAGATATAGGCCACGAAGACCAAAGTAATTAATATTTACAGTGTTCTTATTTTAACTTTATATAAAAACACATTGACTTAAATAATGTCATCACCTCGAAATAAAATAACAATAGCGCGTCACGACAATATAAATCCTAACGACTGAAGATTCATAAATACTCTCGATAATTTTTTAACTTTCATTATTACAGAATATGTCCCCACGATACACCATCACGAGTGCCTTTGATCTGGAACGAAGACAGTCACAAGAACAAGAGCTGCGCAGTTCCCAGCAGTAGCGCTTCCACCAGCGCCACACCACACATGCACCACGGCGTCGAACATTGCCACATCCCCGTCAGCATCATTCTCTTCCTTCTCCTCGCTTACATCTGCGTAGGAGCAGCCATATTCTCCGCCTGGGAAAACTGGAGCTTCCTCGACGCCGCGTACTTCTGTTTCATCGCCTTAGCAACCATAGGATTCGGAGACTTTGTACCAACTAGCTTCCTTACTTCGAAGCAGAGCGCAGAGAGCTCGAGAAGCGAGTACGTGCAAATGATCGCGTGTTGTGCCTATCTTGTGTTTGGACTTATTCTAATAGCTATGTCGTTCACGCTACTTCAAGATGAGGTTGTGAACAGGTGTACCCAGCTAGCCAACAGCTTGGGGTTGTCGCGGCAATGACAGTACGAGAAGAGCGATTGCAGCTCAACAGACAATCATCTTGGGATGTTATGATCGTTATTGTAAGAAACAATGCATGGATCCGTGTAAATTTCTTCCAAGGATCCCCCCCCCCCCCTATCTATACTATCTACTTATTATTCTTGAACAATGTATTCGACTTTATCATTGTAAAAATAAAAATTATTTTCTCATATCTACACAATGTAACTGATAGATTTTTAAACGGCGAAATTTGAAACTTTTTACGGAATTTGTACTCGAAAGTGAATTGAAGTTTGTGATGTAAATATTGTATAAATCTATTTATAAAAGCAAGGCTGAAATTGTAATGAAACAATAAAATTGTGTTGAACGGATCTCGTCTTTCTATTTCTTGGGTAAACGTTGAGGTATTTTAGGCGGGCAATATTTCTAAGGGCCAATAGGGAAGAGGATAAAAATAATCCTTTCGTATTACATGGATGGACAATTCCCTGATTCCCATCCTTGTAAAATCCACGCAGGGATTACGTGCGGGTCGGCGAGGCAACTGCCCTTGAATTACACGCCCCTTACTATTTGTTTCAGTCCGACATGCTATCGAAATGAAGAGGTTACGATCAAATGCCGACCATTTAGGTACCTACCCTTTCAGATTAATGTGCTAATATATAATAGGAAGTCAAAACCTACTACAAATTAATTTATTTATAGCAATTTGTTTCTATATTACATTTCAAATGTGTAAGTATCAAAATTACAGTAGGACCTTAATAGTCTGGACGAGCTAAAACCGAGCCTCATCGGATTCCGAAGCATCAGGATTGGAGTATACAACTTACATAATATTTGTCATACTTTTTTTTTTATTTCTAATAGGCGCCAAGAGCTGGTATAATGATTGAAATACAATTTAAAAATAAAACAAACTGGCCTATCGCGGCAGGCAGGGTGGGATGCGACCGGGCGGAGAGGGGGCCAACCACCCGTCTTTACCGCCACCACCGACTGCGCGGATTACCAGGATCACCGGATTATCGAGGCTCTACTGTAAAGTGCTGGAGGCAGTCAAACTAGGTGTAACAACGACCGTCTGCCTGGTTTGCAAAGAGAGCTTTTGAATTTGGTTCGGTAAATTCATCATTTTTGTATTACTTTGACAGGTCTCGTAGCAATAAAGTCACGGTTTAGGCAATGAGTTAGTCCTGAATCTGGGCCAAACTCAAATGCACTTTCTACGTAATCAATCTGCATATCAGAGTAATGAAAAGCCGATAGCAGTTAGAAAATGTTGACATTTTATAAACACATTCACTGTTGAAAACACAACCGTTGTGTTTTTATAGCTAGTCACGAGTACGGGAGAACACAACTGTTGTGTTAGCGGTATGGGAAAACACAACGGTATGAGCAGATCTGTAACCGTGGCTAGACAAAAAAATCGGCTCGTGTGTTAAGTCACGTGCGTATGTTAAAGCCCATGTACTACTAAGCTGTCAAATTCAACCACCTACTAAAAGGTAAGTATCAGAACTACTTGCATTAAAAAAGGAAGATTCATAGTTGGCGCTAAAAATCTCCATAGTAGAGGCAAAGTTGACGTCGTTAGGTACTCAGTTGACACACAACCGTTAAACACGCATGTTGCTTGGCTTCATTTTATGACTCCGTGAGTAAGGAGATACAAAATGGGAAAATAAAACACAAATTATCGTAAACAAAATGTAGGCTTAAAACAATTTTGGCCTGAGAGTAGTGAGGGTGTTGCATTACGTCCATTTTGTACTAAAAGCTGTGCTAAAATAAACAGAAATAACACCAAACAAAACCCCTTCCAGCAGATTACCTTGTAATTTTAAATGTTCTAAACAATGGAAGGTAGCCGTTTTAAGAGCTACCCATCTATTTTCATCCCAATTCTGACTTGTTCTAGGTACTTAGCATCTTTGACTATAAATATCATCACTTAATACCAACTTAAGTAACGTAGTGATCAACGCATAGCCTATAAATATAAACCAATAAAAAAGCTCCCTTATTAGAATTTAGGAAGAACTTGCGAGAGCTTCAGGCGGAGGACTGGCAGGAGGCGTCGCATGACAGAGCGAAGTGGTGGCTCTTATTATCAGAGGCCAAGACTCATTTTGGATCGTTGCGCCATCCCGAATAGTTGTTAAATTGGACTAGTAGAAATATTGGACAAATTTTTCGAAATCCCAGCCTAGAGGTTTATGTATCCTATGTGTTATCGTAATAATGTTATAAATAATAAAGTAGTGGATGTTGCCACTCAGTTTCGTCACGGACTTTTATGGAATTCGGGTTTATTGATAGCCTAGATCATGAAATGGATTTATATCCGTGGGTGAAACTGGATGGCGCAGCTAGTTTCTTTTAAGACCGCCGAAAAGTCAAGATTAGCTTTCTTTACTACCTTCCTAAAATAGGGTGGAAATTTATACGAGAATATTTATAGTTTACCGGATCATATACAATACGGCTCGAAGGACCAGTTTCGATTCTATTAGGTATCTTTACGTGCTAAGACCATTTGCATTAAAATAATACTCGTGAAATTACAACATAAATTATAAAATATTTTTTTATTACGATGGAAGTGTTGAAATTTTAATGATAAATAAACTCACGAAGTTTTAGGGGTGAAATCGGTTGGCATGACACCAGACGTACCAACCATTCACACAGTGCATTCATCCAAACCACAGAAATAAGAAGACAGACTTCAAGTTGCTCGGATTAAACTGAAAGTCGGTTATATTCAAACTAGTTTGCAAATACCAAAGCAAAGCACCCCCTCCCCCCCCCCCCAGCTGTTCACTACGGTAATAAAACTTTTCCATGCTACATTCAGAAGTTCTGCTAACAACTTGGAGGAGATTGCGGAGACTGGAGGTCGCCAATGACTAAGGTAAAGGGTAAAAGATGTCTGAGTAAAATACTAGACAAAATATTTTACGAAGAATGGTCCAAATATCTTCTACTGATGCCATCTTCTAACAAATGATTGGGTACGGTCAGCCTCAAAGATACCTAAACTTAATACGTCCTTACTAAACTGTATGCAAGTGGAACAGTACTTTTTTCACAGTAGCAATAATTCTAATAATTAAGCAGAGGAGCTAGGAGATAATACATATGACATGAGATCAGATATGACATCGCCGTAGAGTTTCTTGGTGCTATCTTCTCTAACGGGCGTATTTCCGAAGCACTGGTAGAGTCAATGGAGTTTTCCTTTTCCTGTGCGAGACTCGGGCATGAATCACCACTTGAACGGGAAGTATCCTTTTTCTAACTCAAACCATAATTAGATAATAATCATTAGTTTCATAGATCATAATATTTTGACTTATTTTTTTGTATTTCTATCTTCATCATCATCATCAACCCATAACGTCCCACTGCTGGGCAATATACATAAGTATAGAATCACCTTATTTTTTTTTGACGTGTAAAAGTGCAATATTTTGCCTATTTACAATAAATGATTTGAGTTTGATTTTGAGTTTGAATAAAAATGAGAAAATATTATAAATTATTAGAAATAAACAATACAACAAATGACGAATAACACAAATGACAAACAACGAATGATGAATATGATGATGTTATGAATGCTCGAACTTGAAGCAAAACGTCAGCGAAAATATATGAGTTGGTTTGATTTGAAAACAAATAAAGGTATCGAGACGAAAGCCTCCCAGATCGCTTATCGAAACGAAAAGAAACAACAAGCTTGTTAAATCTCCACTCATCCACCAAGTAGGGAGCCCGAATACCACAAATTGTTTCGTTTAGCCCCAATTTACCAAGAATTGTGCACACCAAGACAGATAGCTCGAAAATCCATTTGTCTTGTGAGCGACGTGACCGTAAAAACAGTGATCGATGTAGACCTCCCACTAACACCTGTTTTGGATGGGTTGTTGAAGGCCGTCAATCTTGTAGTAGGTTTAACAAAGGATAATAACGAGGAATGCGAATATCACGAATTATTGCCAACAGACTAATAACAACAACGGTTAACACGTTCACTGTTGAAAACAGACACGTCTGAAGTTTTATAATTTTTTAGCAAGCGAAAACACGCTGGCCTGCGACCGTGCTCTGCTGGATTGAAAATTTTATCACAACAGTTGTGTGCGCCCGCACAGCTGGTTGAATTTAGTTACGACACAACGCCTGTAAACAGTATGCACACACATAGTGCTTAGAGATGTGCAAAAGAGTAAAAAAAACGGTTCAGCAGTGAACGTGTTTACGATTTTAACTAACTTATCTAACGCTCTATCTGCAGCTACAGGACATTGTGGAAAAAAGGTAGTGAGCTTACTAAAAGAGGTTGGATTTCAGGGAAATAAATCAAATAAATTAAAGGTAAAAAATTGATTATGGTATTTAACAAGATGAAATAAGGGTATGATAATATGAGATAAGGGTAAGATGTATTGATGACGTAACTACAGAACGAGCAGAAATTATAGTACTGTAAAATTACGATGAACGTTGTTAGGAGATTTCAAAGAAACGAGTGACACCATCGACTGCTATATAATAGTCAAAAAAGAAAAATAAAATACACCTGAGTAAAATAAAACTAAAGAAGAAGAAGAACCAAGCATTGCCAATACAACACAACGCGGCGACGTTTGGGATGGCTTCTTAGATTAGACTTGGTAAAATTTAGTTTTTAATTTGTTTAAATCTTATTGTTAAGTTTTTTTGTTGCCTAAGTGATTGAATATCTACAATTTATATATTTTATCTAGTTCTAGAGGACGATTACCGTTTAGCTCTAGCTTAGAAGGGAAACTATAATATAATAATTAGAGCGATTCTTACAAATTTGGTAGACATTCGTTAAATTAGAATTCTCAGAATTATTCCCATTTTGTCTGCTAAGAATTTAATCCACTGAACGTAAATTAGAAAAATGTTCAAAGTAAATGGGCATTGTAAATCTTGAATTTGAAAAAGATTATTAGGAAAGAAGGTAGATATAATTATGTCCTTCCTGTTGCACTCTATCTTTAGTTTCGTGGGCGTTTTCTTATGCATTTTCCAAGGGTTAAGCAAGTAACCCAAAATCACAAAATTGTCACTTGCGCGATTCTAGTGGCCTCAAATGTATTGCACACACAGCACAGCAATATTCAATTATTCATACATGTTATTAATAATCTAGAGAGCGTAATCAATCATCCAACACAAATATCGGCAAATTTTACAATACCTAACGCTTTAACAAACGTTAGTAAGTTTTGATAGAAAATAAATCAAAATTACCATCCTCGAGTAAATTAAAAAAATCGCAGTCAGATCTCATAAAATTTACTATAATTAATTAAAACGAAACTCGGCCGCTTCTCGTGAAAAAAATACACACCCAAGTTACCCTTGTCCGCTTTCCCAAGAGAGTACTAATGAATTCCATTGTCAAAGCACAAACACCAGCTCATTTCCTATTCCGATTTCGACAGCCCTACTGCTCCACGCATACACAGTCTACAAAAGTGCACCGTACAAAAATTCCATTCTGGTTTTGTCGATGCCGTTTTTCGAGAATATAGTTTACTCTGTGTTGTTTTGGTAGGGCAGGGATGTTTTAGAAGACCTTGTTAAGAGCGTGTCTTTTGTAATTTCGCTAAAAGGGGCTGGCTCGGGTCGAGTGGGGCATCTATATGTTAATTGTGATTTTGTACACCTAGGCCCATGGTAATGGCGGCACACATGTGTGGAATTAACCATGAAGGGACGGCGATAGTCGTTTTTGTTTTAACAAGTGTTTTTCCGCGGTCGAGTTTGGTATTCAATCCGGGTTGTCCTGACTTAATGAAAATACCTGCGGGCAGTTGTCTAAGGGATTAAAGATCTGTTTCGTCTCGATATTGAACCTTCGATACTAAATAAGAACCGACTTTGTTCACAACGTAGGAACCAATTAGGTACTTATTTAGTATCGAAGGTTCAAGATCGAGACGAAAGACATCTTTAAATTCGTGTTTCGTTTGTTTAACAATGATCACCGCCACAGTTAACCACACTGGTTAAAGTTTCATTCCGACCGGCTGGGTGAAAACTCAGCCGGTCCGGTTTTAAACTTTAACCCGTATCTGGTGGTAAAGGGGAACCCATTAGTATTAATAAAGCGAACGTTCAGTCTCATTAAAGTTGGCACTAGGTGGAGAATTAGATTGATGGAAGGGCCTTTTACTAACCGTTTTATTGCTAGAGGACGGATAATAGTTAACTCTCCTGTGAATCCTAAATTTTAAACATTGTTTGTTTCATCTTGGAGCTGTCTAATATTTGTTTTGAGTGTGTGTGTGTAAGTCTCTGTGTGTGTAAGTTTGGTAAACTCAATGCAAGACATAATATCGCTTCTGAAATTGGTCACAGGGACACCCTCGCTCGTAAAACCAGTATGGTGAGGCTTGTACGTACAGTCAGAGACAAGAGTCATCGTAACTTAAAAAAAAAAAAAACCATAAAAAAAATTTTTTTATTTCTTGAATTTTTTACCTTTAAGTTACTAACAAGTTGAGAAAAATAGAATTTAAGATACGTCCAACGACTTGTGTCACTGTCTATTTTTATTATGTTACTAAGTAACGAGTGGAGCAAGTCATTCACGCGATGGTAAGCGTCACGCCTACCAGCTACGTGTCACCCAGATCTTACCATTACAAAATCTTGTGCGGCACTGCACTGTGTTCGTCACCCTGAGACATCGGTTCTAAAGTCTCATATGCTTAGTAATCTTGCTGAAAATAAAAAAAAATGCCCTAAAAAGTGCCCTTCAAATTATAATATGTTTTTGAGTCTTCCAGTCCCCTTTGACTCTACGTCCCTTAAACCTCTCAACGGCCGTTGGCTATTCATAACTGCCTCTAATGCACAGTATTGATATTGCTTTACACACTCCACGCTTAGCTTTGATAAACAGGGCTTTTGCAATGGCAAATATTAAAAAAAGTGCAAACTTAGTATGGGTGGGAAAAAAATGTGAGAATTAACTTTGGGTCCTTTCTTTAATGTATAAAAAGACGAGCGATGTGCTTCGACTCTTTTTACGTTAAGCTTTTGAATACTCGTATTTAAGCTAAATTACATGTTATCACACGGCCCGTTATTAGCTGAAAATATATTGTTTTTTAACGCCAATTACGTATTACAAAAAAATATACTTAAGAAAAAACTTTTTAACAGATTTAAAAAAAATGGATATTCAAATTTTTTTTTTGTTTGTTACATAATGTCTTCGGAATTATTGAACGGATTGATATAATTCTTTTCGTATTTAACAATGTAAATCACTTCCTGAGAACTGACTGAACTGACTGAACTGACAAAGGCAAGAAAGAAACTAAGTGACTAAGATCACTGTTTAAAAAATTGAAAAGGATAAACAAGAAGAAAGGTTGGTACCGTTGGGAACGACGATTTACCTTTTCTCCGATAATTGCAAATGAAGCGGTAATCCGTTAGTCCGTAATCGTTGGTTAGTCCGCAGCGCTCCTGGGGGATTGTGATCGATTATGCGTGCTTAACTAGGAAATAGTCCTTGATAATAAGTAGAAATCTCCACGAGATTCAGTGGATAGATAGATAGATAAACTCTTTATTGTAACACCAAAGAAAAAAGAAAAATTAAAAAATAAATGGTTATCTGTAAAGTTGGTTTACGGACGATATTTTAACGTGACAACGTCATAACAAAACATTGATGAAATTATTGCATATTTTTATGAATAAAATTGAATCATTTTTTAATAATAAAAGAATAAATACTTGAAATTGTACTAGTAATCAGATTTTTTAAATGCATAAATTATTGACCTGTCAGGAAAAGAAGAGAGATAGATGCGGCGCAAGCGTACGATGAGCGTAACGGGACTAACGGGACAATGTGTCAACTTTTTCGTGCATGTAGTCGGTGTCCATCGATTTATTAGACGTTGTCACGTCAAAAGAACAAATTCAGACTTAGCAATATTTATGTTGCAATGGACGGTCTTACCGCTCAAAAGTGATCTCTTATAGACAACCATGCATGGAGAGCAATAGCAATAAATATAATGGATTATGGTTTTCAGTAAATAAATAAATAAACATAGTTTGTTTTGTTATACGTTGTTTTTTACACAAAGGGATGAGTTGGTTTTTCCTCTGGCAGTTGGCGCTACGCTCAAACAATTGCATTGATTTCTAGAAAAAGCTAGGTCTCATTTAAAAACTTATATTTCCATACCCCGATTCCCGTTTATAGACAAGTATAATTAAGGTTCAAATTCGCATAGAAAAATTTAGAAAGAACACAGTTATGCATAAAAAGGTTTGTTATCCATTCCTCCCGCCCAGGCTCCATATGGTGGGAACTGAGGTAATCAACATTTCAATCCGAGCTATAAAACTTTAACCAAAGTTTAACCAAATTTTACCGATTCCAGTCGATATTGGGCACGCACCTCGCAGATTTAACAGGGTTTTTGTCACACCCTGTATAGAGGTAGGTGCACACTTTGTATGTGATGTGACTATAGAGGCAGGATTCCGCTGATGTGATATAAACTTTACCTCTTCATCAAAATGACAGCAGCTCAATAACTCATTGTACGTCCAATAACTCAAAACCCGGAGGTAAACAGGGTAAAAGAGATAATTACCGACAGGCTACCCACAACGGGACAGGTAACATGCGAACACATCAATCACCCATTCATTCTACGGACTAAATAGACGAGTCATCTTTCCAGAGGTACACAACTTTCCCTCGTACCCTACAATCTACAATAGGGTTCATTGGGTTAAAAGGAACTTTAAATAGAAAACTATAAGGTTCAATATTGTGTATCGAACGTGAATGAAGGAAAGGAATAAGTTGGGAAAACTGTTCAGAAACTTTTCGGGTTAGATGAAAAAGGAGTTTGGAAAATATTGCTTGAGGTTGACGATGGGAAATGAATTGGATAAATAGTTCGGTGAAAGGACATGTCTGTTATCTATAGTCTGCCAAGTTTAGCCAAGTTAAGCTAAGAATGAACGTGACGTGAGAAGTTTGCTGGCAGATTGGTAAAGAAACCAATTTAGAAGCTTTTATTTGACTACGTCAGTATGAACGGACGTAAGTCGACGTAAAATCATTCAAATAAATTTTCACCCAGTTTCCGAAGTTCGTTGAGTCCAAATTAGGTTGGTTGGTACGTTTCAATGACAACACAGTATTATGGTGGCAGCGAGCTGATCTGATAATAGAGAAGCTTGTAACTAGCAGAACATTGATGGTGTTTAGTCTCATTTTGAGTATCTTGCAGTACCGAATGCGAATTCTGTAAAAGCTTGTCTCGAGTTTTTTTATATATTTGTATCTATATAAAATTGTTAAATAGGTTTTATAAGTAGGTAAAAACAATAGCACCCATATATATAAGTCCTTTCAATGCGCACCCGGAAATTTGTTCACTGAATACCTATTATATATTATATACCCTGTTCGGTGCAAAAACTCATAAGCAAATAGCTGAAAAATACCTTTGATAAATAGCATTACAAAAGGTATCGCTATTTTACACACGTTCTTGTGGAAAGGGATAACACGTGTGGAATGCAGGGCCGAGGAATTGTGTCCTTCGGTTCCACTTGAATACTGGATTGTGTTGATATTGGGTTACAATGTTTGAAGGTTTGGAAAGCGATGGATATTATGTCGTACAGTTTTTTTTTTTGTATAATATGTATTTAATTTATGAATTTATTAACGAGCGCCATATATTTTACTGAGTAACAAGACGAGCAAGTTGTTCATCTGATGGATAGCGCTACGGCTGCCCATAACAGTTACAGGGCCACCCAGAATTATGCATTGTATAATTTTGCGTGGCACTGCACTGCGCTCGTCACTCTGGGATTTTGGTTCTAAATTCTCATACGCCCGAAGATTTCGCTGGAAACAGTGCCCTTCAAACCGAAACATAGTATTGTTTTAGCACTACTGCTTGGCTGTTTTGCTTGCAGTTATAGCTGATGCAGAGAGAAAAGTGAAGGACGTTTCTTTCGCTTACAAGAAAACCAAATAAAGAGCGAAGCGGTGATTGCTGATAGTTTAACTGTCGGATAACACACCGCGCCGTAGGTGGTAAGTTTAAATCATATTAACGAGTAAAAATTAACATAATATTCTGTTGAAAATATATTTTCAGAACAACATTCAACCAGAAATTCTACTCGCAACACTCTTTTGGGTTATACCGTCAATCTAGGCTTAAAATTCTTAGAACCCCGATCACATCACACTCATAAAATATATGAGACTGTGGTCAAATGCCATCCAGTAATAAAAAAAAAACAATGGTAATATATTTTCGGAAAGTGTTTTGGAGCCAATAAAAATAAACCAGCCTTGTGAATCAAACTCACGGGAATGAACAAGGTAAATACTTCAATAGGAGTTATAGAAATACTCCTTAAACATTTCCAGATAGCATTTCAAAGACGAAAAACAAACATATAAATAAAACAATAGCAGAACTAAAAGCACGCCAGCATCGTAAATACAAAATATCCAGTCGCCCCACTCTGGTACGCATCCGACCATCGTATCACATGTTCACGAGAGCTTACCATACCTCTGCTATCCTATCTGATCCTATCCTATATTCCACACTATTTTCTGCGCCACTATCGACACCGCGCTCCGTTTCACCACGTCCCCGTCCGACAATACTAACAGCTTCCCCTGGCTCACTTGCTGGTATTTTGATGGACTTAGTCTGTTTTATTAAAAGCGTTTCAGTTGTGGTACTTTATTGCTCGAATGAGGTAGTCACAGCCTCTCTAGTATCTGAGTTTAACAGGCCCTTAATTTTTTTGATGTTTTGAGGGGGGAAATTCCGCCACACTATCCTCGTAGGGGTAATGCAGAGACTTGAACCTACTAAAACCTCCTCGTAAGCAGTCCTCCGCCGAGGTGGAGCAAGATGGGGTCGCGCTAGCAGTCACCATCTTGCTCTGGCGATAGGCCCGTTGGTTTCCGGGCCTCTATATCTATAAGGAGGTGACCTGGCTCCCAGACGTTATGGGGCCATGCATACCAGCAGGGAGTTAGTTTATCAGGCACGGGACGATGGAAATCTGGATTAGTAGTTAAACGGGTTAAACTTAACTAAATGTTGACAATTTCCGTTGTTCGATTGAGTTGTAATAGTGTCAAGTTTTAATGAAAACACAATAGTTGACAGTGTAGAGACGGAAAGTAGATAACGGAATCTCTTAGTGGCTATTCGGAAAGTGGTGGTGTGTTCAGAACTTTTTTTAGTTAGCGGTAAATGAACTAAAGTATATTTCCACAAAAAAGTTATAGTACATACTGTTCATTCGTCTTATAAGCGTCCTACACTACTTTTGCTGAAGAGCAGTGTCCACTCTAAGATAGTTTTACCCATTAGTCTGTGACAAAAATAATCGGCTTACAACCACTTAAGTCTGTTTATGATGCTGGTCTAGTATGATCATGATATTAGGCTTCTTTCCGAAAAGGAGTAGAAACGACAATCCGCTAATAGAGCTCTATATGATTTAGGCGCCATGTTTATGAGCACTTGTGATACTTATAATGCGAAAACTGGACAAAAACAGGTTTCATTGAGTAGGCAGACCACGGACATTTTACTTAAGTAAAAGGAATTCATACATGTGCAACTTGTCACTAGTTGTTCACTTATTTTATTTACAAGGCCATAATTCATTTGCAAGGGCAACTAGACACTAGACAATCTATCTATTGGGCCATACTTGAAAAAATAAAAACCATGGTAAGTTTTTTGTTTCGCTCACTCTCGTGTATGGAGTGTTGCTAGATGTGAATAAGGGAGCTGTGAGGCAGGTGCTGCCATTAATCTTCCCTCTATAGCTTGTTTTTATTCTGAGGGACAGACAGACTTGCCTATATTTTTATGCGCATAGAAGTCCCGGCTACCGACTAGACGTATAGCCTCACACGTTCGTTTTGCGTTCGCTGAATACTCAATGGCATATTTTATTCGTGAGATGGTGGCGGTGACCGATTTACCGTGAACAGTCACTGTTTTAGGTTCTCTGCTTATTTAAATTGTAATATCCTAACTTAATTTAAAATATACGTGGGTATGAATTAAAATATTATTATCAAGCTCTGCCGTCATTACAACATCAACAGAGTCATGTTATAATAAAAAAAAATCATTTTTTTAAGTAAACCTTCTAAACGCACGCTTGACTTAGGGAGTAAGCTGGTGAATGCGTGAACAGAGCGTTACGAAAAGTGTGATCGGGCGAGGTGAACGGAAATTGAGAGGGAGATATAAGTTAGTGAAGATAAAAAGAGAGAGAGAGTTACGTTTCGTATATATTTTTAAATCTATATATATAAAAATGTTATGTTGGTTTGTGTACGCTTCAAAAACTCAAAAAGTTCTGCACCGATCGAGCTGAAATTTTAGCATGATATATAATCCGCATCAAGGATTGTTTTTCTCTATTTTTTCATCAGTGACATATCAGCGAATGTGCCAATGTGCCACAGCGAAGCGTGGCAGGGTACAGCTAGTATCTTTAATGAAATATTTTCTTTTGAAATAATGTATATTTTTTTGATAATGTTTTTTGAAATATTATATCAAAATTTTGAAATTTAAGATTTATGTATACGATTGTGACCGCCATCGTACCCGCCATTGTATCTGTCTGTACGCCCTTTAAATTTAACACTTACCATTAAATTGCCCATTTTCCATACAAAGCCTATTATTATTTTTCGCACACCCGCCTGAAAGTTTAATAATTTTATTAGACAAACTTTGTCGAAGTTCGCCGAAAAATAAAGTTGTTTATTAATATTATACGAGGTTCCACCGTACGCTCCCAGGTCGAGTTTAGCTCTTGACAGATTTCAGTAGAGCAATATTAAAAGCGTGAGGCAGTTCTGAAATTGCGTAAATATTAGGACTGTCTCTAAGCAATATGGTTATGATTTTAGTGAGGTCGCTATGCAAGATTGGTACTTATTTACCTACAGGTAGAATATAGATTGCTATCAGAGATAGAACAGCTCCAGATAAACAGCTTCTCCGAAAGTTCTATGGGAATCAATAATTTAAAATTGCCGCGCTTACATTTATGTGTCAAAAATATATTTTTTTACAATTTAAAAAAAGAACTTAATTTTTTTTTAAATAATTTATTTCTCCCGACAACAACTCCAAAATCCCGACATTTTCTAATTTCCTCGAGATATTTTGAACTTCCAATCTGACAACCCTTGTCATAATCCGCCACGCTCAAGCGGTACGGCAGCGTTGGTAAAAGATACGAACATGTTGGCAGTGGGTGTTTAGTTTGGGGTCAAAGAATTATTGATTGAACATAATTCATTGATTTCGAGGTGTCACTAAACTGCTATGGGTTTCCAAGTTGTACATACTAAAGGGACAACGATTCAGATGTTAGATTAAGGACCGGTTTGTTACTATGGTAAATCTGCCATAGCATTAGCCTATAACTGTACTATGAAATATTTTGTGCTATAACGTAGTGCGGCATTATACAGCATCATCATCATCATCAACTCATATAAGGCCAATACTAAGCACGAGTCTCCCTTGACAATCGGGAAGAATATTCGCCGTAATACACCGCGGAGATCCGGTCCAGATTGGTGGAATATGTAGCTCCGAAATAATTCTCGGGCATGTGTGTTTTTGTTTTCCTTCACCGAAAAGCCACTGATAATTACGTACATGTTTTACAGGAACTACACCACCACCAGGGTACGCCAGGGTAGAAAACAGTACCGCATGAGATTCACCTTCTATAACAGTCTAACATTTCTACAAAATTAATTTTTAATACGCAAAGCTAAGTCAGCAAATCGAAAATACGTAACACAACGGATGTTTGCAGACCAAAGCCGCTGAAATATTAACTTTCACGATCGAAAGCGAGAGAGCTGAAAGAGTTTCCGAATCGTTATCATTATAAATTAAACAGGCGAGTTTCTTCGAGACCTCAGTGTCTTTTATTCATGGACAGGAAGTTGGGGTTTCAGTAAAGCTCGTTCGGTTACATTACATGCTTCCAAAAGAACAATAGAGTTCTATTAAGGGTGGGATTAATTACTTTCGTGGTTATTACGACAGTGACTTAATAGGTAATTATAAATGCTTATGCCAAGCAGTAGTGTGCTAACATTGCTGTGTTCCGGTTTGAAGGCCATTGTTGCCAGGGAAATCACTGGGCATATGACACTTTAGAGCCGATGTCTCAACGTGACGAGCGCAGTGCAGTACCGCGTCGGATTATGCAATGCAGGGTTCTGGGTGGTGCTGTGACTGTAATGGGCAGGCGTAGCGCTTACCATCAGGTGAACGACGTGCTCGTCTCGTCCCTCAGACAAATAAAAAAAAATGCTTTTCCCAAAAATGTTACCTCGTTTTGAACGTGATACCAGGTCAAGCATATTTAAATAAAATATGCATCAAAAACTACTAAGGCGCCCTCATTAATTAAGTACCACGTAATGATGGGGAGAGGTAAACGAACTTTAACATTGTGTGACAAAGGGTGGGAGGAGTCATACATTTCGCGACGTCACGTTTCAAAATCATGAAAGTATTTAATGTAAATAAATCTGATTTTTGGATTTGTGGTTTTCGTTATCATGTTGATATATAAAATTAAAAAATATGCGACTCCACACATAGGAGAGGGGTTCACAAATGTGACTACCTGAGACGAAGAAAAATAAGACAGCAACGTTGGTATCCGGGTTTTTTTTAAGTGTCTTGTCTAGGTGGCTGTTTTTCTAGAAAGTTCTATAGAAAATGTCTTCCATTGTAGGAAATGGAGTACTAAGTTCAGTTATTACAAAGGCAATAAGAGGACTATTATAATAAAGTCATAATTACTCCTTTGTGTAACGTAACTCATTTAGTTACGAGTTGTATCCATAGCACTTTATAATATTTAGTTTATGACCTTTATTATTACCTTTTATGTATGCCATAAAAGTGGTACTACAATGGAATATAAATTGCACGAATTTTTAGGTCGTTTATGCTGAAATTAGGTTCGTAACTCCAAACTGTGGTGTTACCCTTATATTTATATTTTTTAAATACCTATCACACATCAGTAAAACTTACCAATATGCAAAAAATATATATTAAATTTTATTTATTCTAACCCATTCTCACTCGCTTTTCGGTGAAGGAAAACATCGTGAGGAAACCCACATACCTACCCGAGAATTATTTCGGAGGTAGGTATGTGATCCACCAATCCGGATCTGGCCCCCGTGGTGGATTATGGCCTAATCCTCCTCACGAAAGTGAGGGGAGACCCGTGCCCAGCAGTGGGACGTTATGGGTTGTTGATGATGATGATGATGAACCCATTCTAGGAAATTAGGCTCTTTTTTTTTTTTTTTTTTTTTTTTTTCCCGGTGAAATGCATTAGGCATACCACCCGGCCCCGGGGGGGGGCGGGGTGGTTATGTGGGACTCCCCCGCCAGCTGGTCTGGCGGGGTTTACCCACTAAAACCCCGGGGTGTTCTCCTCTCCGCATTATGGAGGTGGTCACGGGTTCGCACGGCGCTTCCGCGACCACCTCTGCGGGCGCCCTCCCGGGCTCGCCACGTGAGGCTTGGGCCTCTTTCTCCGCTGGGTGCGTCCCGGAACACACGGGCCGCACCTCAGCTCGGGACTTCTAACTTGGGCGTTGGACCCCCGATCCGCGGCCCAAAAGTCCCCGTTATTGGTCCCTCGCTGTGCCCTCAGCTGATCAGAGGGACACGCGAAGGACCTCTTCTCGCCAGGTTATTTGCTACGGCCACCAATTCCCCTAGGAGAATTACTGACCGAACCCCAGGGTGCACCGTCCCAGCTGCTGCCCCTCCCTCCGGATGCAACGCATCAAGAGGGACGAACAACAGCCGGGCACTCGTGGAGGTTACCTGGCCCGCACCCCAGGAAATTAGGCCCTAATCTAAATCTTCTAAGCTGGTGTACAATGAAGTATTTTTGATTCTATTCTATTCTATTCTACTCCTGCTTTTTTAAATGTAGCCCAAATTTTTTGCTTAAAAGACCCCATTTTTAAATATTATTAAGTAGAACTTCAGCAGCAGTGCCCAAATGAATTAATACAAACGATTTCAATGGGAAGTTATCAGCTACACCTAATGGCTAAAGTTTACACAATTTTGTTCGGTATACCGTGTCCAAGTTTATTACCTATCGTAAATTAACATCACATAATTTACATCAGAATGGTTGATTGGTCAGATATGAACTGGTAATTTGTTAAAATAAAATAAGTATTGGTTAATATGGGTAACAATAACTTTTTTGGAGAAACACGAATTAAACACAAGCTGATCAATGCGAGTCCAAACACCATTGTAGGCGACGCGCTTCTTAAATTTATATTGTATTTTTGAACCTAAGTATTTTGTGTTTAGGTGTAGTAGTATTCCTTTCAAACTTGTGTTTATTTTATCTGTGTAAGTTTTTTCATCAATAAATTGAAATTGGAAAGTGCGCGTAAAAAATATTTTTCTTGTTATGTCGGTAGTCTCGAAAACTGAACCGAACGTACGGAGCATCTTGCTTTTAAGAAAGAGTAAAAATATTAGTTATTCGTGGCCACGGAACACGCACCCTCCAATATCTAGTCAAACGTTGCCTGGACTTTCACTTAAACCACCCCTATCAATAACAACCATGAATGTATAGAATTCCAATTACCTACTGGGCATTTGAAACTTTAGAGCCGATGTCTCAAGGGTGACGAGCGCAGTGCAGTGCCGCGCAGGATTATGCAGTGTTCTGTGTAGTGCTGTGACTGCTAGGGCAGGCGAACGTCTTGCTCGCCTCGTCAAACAGTCAAATAAAAAAAAAACAATGCTAAGAAAAAATGAGTATAAATAGAATTGCAATATTTGTCTATATTAACATATCGACTCAATTAATATAAGAAACATCAAGTGAACAACTTGCTCGTCTCGTCACTCCATCAATTAAAAAAAAAACAATTAGCTTGAAATAATGTCAAAAACTAGATAAAACTTATAATTCTAAAAATCTTCTCTGAAGACAAATAATAAAGTGGAAGAAGAGATGAGATGTTCCTTCAAGAGACCCGTCATCATTTGTTGTATATTTTAATGAAGCGGAAATCCTAGAAAGTATAATTTATTTGTCAAACTATAAGATATTTTGATGCACGCCTACAACCCTCTCTCTTTCACTATGGGTGGTTGACTGGTAGCAAATGGTTTTAGCGTTAAGTCCGCCATTTGTACTAGTTAGTTAACCTGTGCAATAAAGTATTAAATAATAATATAAACTGGATAATAATTACATTTTCTAAGATACAATTCAGGTAAATATTTTGGGACTTAAAGTGGTCTTTGTCACAAATTCAAATACATCAAAGATAGCTTAGGTACCCACCAACCAATTCATCGCAACATTTCAATTCCACAATGCTATCTTCACGATTAATCAAGCCAACTGAAAAGCCTCACAACGAAGGGAGCGTAATACTCGCAACAATAGTCCTTTCGCTTACATTAAGCCCTTCGTTTATAAGCGCTAGACCTAAGGTCTCTACTATGAAACGCCTATTATTCACAAAACAGATACGTTCTACTTCAAATATAATATTATTTATTCAATCCTTTGTTTGGTTTGGAAATTGTGTCTGTCCACATTGAGGCCATTTGGTTACACGTTCGTAATCAACCCATATTGTCTGTACGGTTTATGCAAACCGCACAAATTACATGCTTCCGCGGATTAGCATTCAACGGCAGTCGCCCTAACGCCATCATACCGTCAACACATACTTTACAACTTTACTTTACTTTATCTTTCTTTCTGCTAATAAACGGATTATTATTTAAACTAACTTTTAACTTTCTAAGATCGTGGGGTACGCACCCTACATCTTTATGGTCCTTCGAGTAACGTGTTCGTGAGGCCAATCGCGTGTGTTCTGAGAAAATACTGTTACCACGTGGTTGTTTCTGCGAGTACTACCAGCAGCCTGAGGATACCTACCATCACCGTCCGCAGGTCAACGAAGTGTGATTTGGAAATCTTTTCGGTAGCGAATCGGTTCGGCTGGCCTCCCACAAGCGGGTCTCACCAGCTGCATTGAGAAGTCGCACATACCGTAGAGAGATTAAAAATCGCACTAACTATAACAATACCAACGACAAGATGAGCAATATCGAAGATATTTTGGCGACTCAAAACCAACTGAAGGAGGCTATCGAACAGCACCTTCGCAACTTCAAAAAAGACGGAGCCGAAAGAAAGACTCCTACTTACATCAAAAAGAGGTTAGAAACTCTCGACTCATATTGGGTGGAATTTCAAGCGAACCACACGCAACTATACCAATATGAGGGCCATGACTATCCTTACTTCACAGAAAACGATTATCTGCGAACTAAGGAGTGCTACAACGACGCGAGATCATTTATACAACAATACCAGGGAAATCTTCATACTAGAGAAGCATCTCCCGCGAAACCAGCTATCTCCACAACTGAAACTCAACCTCAACTACTACATCAACGCTTGGGCGAACCGTCTACGTACCAAGAACAATCAACTACTAACAAACCGACAACATTCGTCAAAACTAAAGCGCAAGGTAACGCTAGCAAAACAGACGAAATGTTACGGAAACAAAAAAGCAACTTTAAAGCTTTTACCAAAACTATCACGACTATCGACTTAGATAGTATAAACGAGAAGTGGGAGTTCGACGATACTCTCAAGAACCTTGAATCAAGATGGAAAGTGATCGACTCCTTACACTGGGAGATCGATTGTGAAACAACAGGAGAAGAACTAGAATACGAACAAATATATGAAATCTACGAACGTCAATACAAAGACATGAAAAAAGCAGTCAATACTAAGATGTGGTCAGTAGCTCATAAACAAAAATCCACTCCCGTGATGGACCTTCCTACCTTTGGAGGCGCTTACCATCACTGGGTATCTTTCAAGGACTTATTTACTGAAACAGTCCACACTAATCCATCCTTATCGAGTGCTCAAAAAATGCAGTACCTTAAGTCCAAAGTGAAAGGCGAAGCGGAAAAACTGATACAGCACTTGTCTATTAGCTCCGACAACTATGCTGTATGCTGGGATATTCTTAACAACAGATACAACAATAAGAAGTTAATATTTACTTCTCATCTCAGCACTATTCTGAACTTGCCAACCATACAATTTCAAACATCTTTGGCCATCAAGAGAGTGCATGATACAGCTTATGAGTGCTTGAACGCTATAAAGAACCTCGGCGTGGATATATCGACATGGGATCCGATCATGGTTCATCTTCTATCCCAAAAATTGGATTCTGACACCTACAACGACTACATTGAATCTCTAACAGAACCAAGAGAGCTTCCTAGTCTACCCGAGTTCCTTCGCTATTTGGAAACGAAATTTACTTCATTAGAAACTGCACGCCGCAAACAAGAGCGACAAACACCTGAGCAACAACAGCGTGGATCGTCATCCAACAACAGATTTCAACCTACATACAAGGCGTACAGTGCCAAGGCCAACCAAAACTTCAACTCGAAACCAAAATCGTCGAATAATTCAAACAATAATTATTCCACCTTGAGAAAAACGAGTTACGTTCCAAGTAACGTAAGATGCCCACTCTGCAAAAATGAACATGGATTATTCCATTGCAACGACTTTATCAAATTACATTTTAACCAACGAAGGAATTTAGTTGCGAAACTCAACTTATGTACAAATTGTTTGTTCGACCACAAGGGAAAACAATGCAATTCGGCGAAAACATGTCGTCAATGCAACGCTCAGCACCACACCTTGCTACACGATACATCCGTCAACTCAATGCCTACTGCAAGCAACGACGGACATAACAACAGGAATGCAACAACTTCAAGCGGCCACGTGTCAATGGAACACATGCCTGAGACACTTTTGGCCACCGCTTTGATCAAGGTCAAAACACACAATGGTTCGGAGATCGTACTAAGAGCTCTTATTGACCAGGGATCACAGGTTTCCTTAATTTCTGAAAACGCCTGTCAACTGCTGGGATTGCGTCGACAGAGATGCAAGGGCGTCATTTTCGGAGTCGGAACTCAAGAAAACAACTGCAAGGGTGCTGTTACAATATCCAGCACTGCTATTAACAATAATTATAACTTCGATACTTACGTATATGTAATGCGAAACCTCATCAACAACTTGCCAAACAGATCGTTCCCTAAATCGTCATCCTGGAAGCATCTGGAAGGCATTCAACTCGCTGATCCTGACTACAACATAAACCAACCTGTTCACATTCTTTTTGGCGCTGATGTTTACTCCAACATCATACTGAGCGGCGTCATTAAAGGTGAAGAAACACAACCGATAGCACAACAAACTCTGCTTGGTTGGATCTTGTGCGGCAATATCAAGTCGTATCAGTGTAACGTCGTCCTCAACAATTTGGATGATATCAGCAGTTTTTGGAAAATAGAAGACATTGCCGATAACACACTCGACATGTCATCTGAAGATCTCTACTGCCTACAACAATATAAAACCGAAACCAAACGTAACCAAGATGGTCGTTATGAAGTGCGACTACCTTTACACCCTGACATCAAGGAGAAGCTTGGAGAATCCAAACCGAGAGCAGCTGCACAATTTTTTCAACTAGAGAGAAGATTTCAACGAGCTGAAAATATAGCGAAAAACTATAAACAATTTATGACGGAATACGAACAACTAAATCACATGCAGCTATGTAACAGTAACACGAAACCACATTATTATTTACCGCATTCTTGTGTGCAACGTGTCGACTCAACAACAACGCCCCTTCGTGTAATCTTCAATGCATCATCAAAAACAACTTCGGGGGAGAGTCTAAATAGTTTGATGTTCAGCGGCCCAAACTTACAAACAGATCTCATGTCCATCATTTTAAAATGGAGACAATACAAAATAGCATTTACCGCTGACATTGAAAAAATGTTTCGGCAAATTTTGTGTCACAGAGATGACCAAAAATACCAAAAGATACTATGGAGAGACACACCCGATCAACCACTCCGGGAGTACTCGTTGAGTACATTGGTATACGGCACAAAAGCGGCACCATATTTGGCCATGATGACCTTGAAACAATTAGCAAGTGATGAGAGGCACAACTATCCAGAAGCAGCAGCCATTCTCGAATCTTCCTTTTACATGGATGACCTGCTCTGCAGCACGGATAACCTTGAAACTGCAACGCGCATCAAAACAGACCTTACAAACTTACTCAAGGCTGGAGGTTTCAACTTGAGGAAGTGGTCGTCCAACAACCTAGAACTACTAGGAGATAACAAACCAACAACTACCACACCAGAACCATACAACTTTCGGCACCAAGAGTCAACGAAGACATTGGGCCTACGATGGAATCCTTACGAAGACAACTTCACATTTCAACTTACCATCGACACAAACTCAACAAAGCCAGTAACAAAACGTTTCCTTCTATCGGAAATTTCTAAGGTCTTTGACCCATTGGGATGGCTAAGTCCTTTAACAACAAAGCTGAAACTAATTTTTCAAGCGGTCTGGCAACAAGAACTGCGATGGGACGATGAAGTACCCGAGTCCATAAACAAGGAATGGGGAAAAATAAAATCGCAGCTTTCTAATATCAACCACCTCCAAATACCGAGATGGTTACATATCAAACAAGAAGATGACATTGAACTACACGGATTCTGCGACAGTTCAGAATCAGCTTACGCATGCGTTATATACTGCAAAACAAGAAAAAACAACTCTGTCGTCTTAGTGTCAGCAAAATCGAGACTTGTACCAGCGAAGAAGACTATTTCTTTACCCAGACTCGAACTTTGCGCGGCTCAATTACTATCAACGCTCATGGAAAAAGTCAAACAATGCTTATCAAATCACAGCGCTACTGTATATGGATGGACGGACTCCACTGCAGTACTGGGGTGGCTTCATGGTGACCACAACCGTTGGAAGCCATTCGTATCACACAGGGTACAGAAAATAACTACAACTATGCCAGCAACCTGTTGGAATTATGTGAAGACTTCAGAAAATCCAGCAGACTGTGCTAGTCGCGGTATATCACCAACTCAGCTGACAACACATCAACTTTGGTGGCACGGACCAGAATGGTTACCAACATACTTACCTGTAAGCAACCAACAAAAATACGAAACGAATGAAGAAATGAAAAAGTTACAAACAAATGTAATTGTAAAGCAAAACAACAATGAACTCGTCGGTGACTTGCTAGCCAGAAACAGCTGTCTGACTCGAGTTACAAGAGTTATAGCATGGATGCTACGCGTGACGTCACTTAACGAGAAACGACCAAACTACTTAACCATACCTGAAATGAAGAAAGCAAGTAACATACTTGTAAAGTACATACAACGTACCTCGTTCGAAGACGACATCTCGAAGCTAGAACAGAAGAAACAAATAGACCGAAAAAGCAAACTGCTGCCCCTGAACCCCTTTTTGGACCAAAATGGGCTCCTGAAAGTGGGAGGACGGATTAACAATGCAAACATTGATGCCGAACAGAAAAATCCACTCATCATTCCACACGACGGGCACTTCACCGAACTGTTAATCGACCATGCACACAAGATGACATTCCACGGAGGAGCACGCCTGACATCAGCCAGATTAAGAAAACAGTACTGGATAATTGGCGGCAACAGGGCTGTCAAAAAACGCATTTTTAACTGCGTGAAGTGCAGAAAACACAACCCTATTCTACAAAGTCAGCTGATGGGAGACTTACCGGCGGCACGTTGTAATCCAACCCGACCTTTTTATCATACGGGAGTCGATTACACTGGGTACATCGATGTGAAAACAAATAAGGGCCGAGGTATAAAAACAACAAAAGGATACATCGCTGTCTTCGTCTGTATGGTAACGAAGGCAGTGCATCTGGAACTGGTCTCTGACCTCAGCTCATCAGCTTTCCTGTCAGCTCTGCGACGACTGGCTGCCAGACGAGGATCACCAGGTCACATCTATAGTGACAATGGAACAAACTTTGTTGGAGCCAATAACATCCTAAAACAAGAGTTAATTGATCTCAAAACAACTATCAACTCTGAATTTCTCTCAGCCGTAACGGACATGAATATTAAATGGCACTTCAATGCCCCTTCATGGCCCAGTGCGGGAGGCCTGTGGGAGAGTTCCGTCAAAAGCCTAAAGTTCCACCTACGAAGAGTTCTAGGAGAGCAGAAACTCACCTATGAAGAACTGTCAACACTTCTGTCACAACTAGAAGCTTGCCTGAACAGCAGACCACTTTTGGCACTTACGGAAGTCCCCGATCCTGAAGAAATTGATTTTCTGACGCCGTCTCATTTTCTATCAAGCGGTCCCACCTTGACTATCATGGAAACAGAAAGAGACTTGAGAACACGATGGCAACTAGTGCAAAAAATCTTCCAAGACATTTGGAAGAGATGGCAATCAGAGTACTTGACACAACTCAATTCTCGAGGCAAGTGGCAACAGGCACAGAAAAATATGAGCGTAGATGATATCGTCATCATTCATGACGCTAATTTGCCTCCTGGAAAATGGGCACTAGGAAGAGTGATCGACCTACACGAGGGAAAGGACGGCTACGTCCGCGTGGTCACTCTTCGAACTAAAAACGGAACCCTGAAACGACCTGTCACTAAATTATCGAAACTACCTGTAAAAGAACACGAGAGCTAAGAAAAACAAGGAGAAAGTGACAGCAAACAAACGGAAAACGAATCAATGTGAAACAAAACAAACAACATGCACTGACATGTGGATAGAGCTTTATAAAATAAATACCTATCTATATTTCTGCTGTGGACAACGTACCATAAGAATTATATGCGAGCATCAGGTTACCGCCGAACGCGTCAGCAAGGCCGGTATTATCACTCTCGGCGAAGGCTGCGTCATCAAAGGTGAAACCTTCACAATATATTCGCATACTCAACGGGCAAACTATCTAAGAGTACAACCAGATGTAATCAAGGTGGATATACCTCCTATCAACTACATTTTCAACATAACTATTCCTGTAATTGGAACCAACAAAACTGCCGACGATGAACTAAGTACTTTCAAAACGGAGCTAAACCAAATTGATAAACAAATCGAGAAGATGAAGAGTGAAGGCGACGGAATAGATCCAATTACTTCACATGACGTTCACCAGTATGCACTACTATACATACTGCTGGGCACAACACTTTGCGTTGGAGGATTGTTCTTATGGAGGCGTGCTAGAGCACGCTGCTCTGTGACGCTACCCTCAGCATCCGACAACGATCGTCAACCGTCCGTTCCTGCTATTCAACTCGTCGAGCTACCAGCAGTACCTGAGACGAGAAGAGACGACGTGGAATCAAGCGTGACTCGTCCGTACGCCTGCGTCGACAAATCAACGTCTCCAATTACAACAAATATATTGTTTTAATGTTTTTAAGTTTTATAAGTTTTATAAGTTTTATAAGTTTTTTAAGTTTTTACTTTGTACTTTCATCCACCTCATCTCATCTCGTCCTCGGGAGCATGTACGGTTTATGCAAACCGCACAAATTACATGCTTCCGCGGATTAGCATTCAACGGCAGTCGCCCTAACGCCATCATACCGTCAACACATACTTTACAACTTTACTTTACTTTATCTTTCTTTCTGCTAATAAACCGATTATTAATTAAACTAACTTTTAACTTTCTAAGATCGTGGGGTACGCACCCTACAGTCCCAGTGCTGAGCACAGGTGTCCACTCATTTTCGTGAGGAGGATTTGGCCTTGATCCACCACGGGGGCCCTGTTCGAAGTGGTGGATTACATACCTACCTAGAATAGAATAGAATAGAAAAACTCTTTATTGTACACCAGAAACAAAATTAAACACAGTACAGAAGAATTACAATAGGTAAACAAGGGTAGTACAATGGGCGGTATTATCGCTGAAAGCGATTTCTTCCAGACAACCTTTGGATGGACAGTAAAAAACATTTTTCGATAGTAGGGTGGGTAGCGTACTTACAGTATTTAACAGTCATAATACATATAATACTTATGTTTTAATAATACACATACACACTATACTCAATAAATAATAATAAAAAAAATAAAAAAATAATAATAATAAAAAAATGATTGTAAAAGAAATTTAAATTTAAGAAGTTAAATAAATATAGTGAATAATAATAATATGAATACAATAATAATAATACACACATGATTATAATAAAATATATACACTGGGATATATATATATATATATATATGGGATTTGATATCATTAATCATTTGTTCATCTATAGATTTAACAAGATTAATTAGTTTGTGAAAAAGTCATTGTAGATAGATAGATAAACTCTTTATTGAAACACCACAGAACAAACTAGAACAAAAAAAAATTTTCAATTTGTGTCACAATGGGCGGTCTTATCGCTCAGAGCGATCTCTTCCTGACAACCATGCACGGAGAGGAGTAATTAGGACATCGAACGGTTGTACTTTACGAAGGAATAAAATAATATATTGTAATGGTAAACGACTGTCAAATTTATGCTAGATTTTAGAACAAGATGCGAAATTTTGTGGTTTTAGCTAAACTTTTCACGGTAAGTACAAATTTGGTTTACAAAACTTAGAAAATCTTGAACGTTATAGAATGTGGAGTTTATCCTATTTTTATTTTTATTTTAGTTTTGTTTCGTAGTAGGCCACTTGTAAGATAATGCCGCAGGTGGGATCTCATTTCTCGGCTCGCTTCAAACGATCAATAATTGATGTGTTCGCTGTTATCTTATAAATACTAAATTAATGGCAATAGACAGAAAATAAATTCTTACTTTTAGGTGATTTATCTTGTGTTTTTTTAAATTTCTGTCTATCTTATGTCAAATGAAAAAGTTATACAACTATAATATTATTTTTAAATAACTAATAACTATAAAAATATTGATGGAAAGTAAAGATACTTTGAATTAAAAATAAATAAATAAATATAAGATAAAGAAGAATACGAAGTAAAGATGCTTCGTCGTATCGACGATCTTTTAAATAAAAAGGATTCTTTATTTAAAAGATTGAAGAAGTATTGGGTATCCACCCAACAGTGTGCTAAACGATGCTGGCAAGAAATAAAAATATTGCGGTGTCAATATTTTTATTTCTTGCCAGCCTCTTTTAGCACACTGTTTGCTAAAGCCCAACTAATTTCAGTTTCTTTTATAACAATTTCATAGTTTAGTCAGACCGCGTAGGCAATGAAACTTCTACACAACAGCCGGGCGTTATGAACTTGTCTGTAACTTGTTTCCAAGTTTTTTCCGACAATAACGACGCTTGTTGTCGCTGAATTTCGTTATGAATTTACTTCGGAGACTTGTGGAACTTTGTTCATATGTGTCGCCATAGTTATTACTGTAATAATAATTGCTGCATGTACAGGAAATGTATGTTTGTATGTGCGTTAGAATTTGGAGTAAATTATACACATACATACACACATACATTATATCATACATACACAAGAAAAACATGACAATCGTTCTAGCGCAGTGAAGTAAAAAAGAAGCGCGATATCGTTTTCGTTTTGTATCAATATAGATGCATGAAAAAAGTTTATGAAATGTTCATGTGTGTCGCATGGGATGCTATATTAAAGAAAAACAAAGGAATCAAATAAGGTTAGATCACCACGAAGGCATATTATATTTTATGGTTATATTGTTCACTTATTATTAATTTACTTATAGTAAAGTCATCCTCCTATTGTGTTACTTACTAACACAATGTAGGTAATTTTTGTCGGGCAAGATTCTTGACAAAACAGACAATGATCTAAAAGCCCGATAATTTTCTAAATAAGTCTTCATTAGTAACAAGATGAGAAGGTATATAAAACATTTTTACCTCTTTTAGAGAGCATTGGAAAGGTGCAACCTAATTATAATGGTGTTAACTAAGAATATCTTCCATAGCACTTTTCTCATTACCCATTTTACGTATTTACTATACAAAAATGGGTCGAAAATCTATATTATACAATGTTTCCTGTTTTAAATAATTATTGTATTGCATATTAATATATTTAATTATGACATTCCTCGATGTTTCGATTAAGTTACACTGTCACGAAAATATCCCAATTAGACAAAAAATAATACACAATATGAATAAAAATTATAGTCTTTATAGTAAATGTGAATTCAACTCACATTTTACCTGTTCTTTATAATATGCAGCGCTTGTAGGCACTACATTACTCTAACTCACTTATACTAAACACTACACTTAACTCGAACGGGTGTGCTCTTTTGAGCTTCTCACTATCGAGGTTGACGAGGAACTAGAATACTTTGACTTCAACTAATGATGAAGTCTGCAGTCGTGAGCTTCTGCATACTTTTAAATGACTTTCTCGACAGACCAAAACATAAATACATTTTCTTAATTAACCACCCCGAGTTCAGTGGAGTGGAGAGTGGATCGTCTCCACTACAATATCCCAGATAAGGCAATCGCTGTATTCTTACCTAGATATACGCGGGGTTATCCCTTGTGTCGGCATTAGTCCATTTGTCTGTAGGCACTCGGCAGCACGGTCCGGTGGTTCTTGATTGGCCCCGTCTTTTCACGCCAACGTGATGAGATCGAGGGCGCTTTGAGGTTAATCGTGAGATGTATTGTTCGTATGTTGTCGGGAACATGTTGGTCAGTTTTTATTGGAAGAAGAGGGAATTCAATAAAAAACCTGGTGTTTTTTTTTTTAAGATTGGCATCTCACGTTTGAGATATGTAAAAGTAAGCGCCACGCCTGCCCATAACAGTTACAGTGCCACCCAGAACTTTGCACTACATAATTTTGCGCGGTACTGCACCCTGAGACACCGGCTCTAAATTCTCATATGCCCAGTAATTTCACTCGAAACCGTGCCCTTCAAACCGGAATACAGCATTCTTTGCGCACTACTGCTTGGCGGGTGAATATCTGGAAATGTGCCTTACTTCTCCAGGCGGTCTCTTGCAGAAGAGGCCTACCATTACAAATACGACTTTTTAGAGCCTCAAAAAAATCTATCAAATTGTCTATAACCATTTCCAGAAGGTATGACAGATAGGGAGCAATCTATTTCTACGAGCCTATCCCAATCGCATTGCAAAACATTGCCGTCATGGCTGTTTAATAATGGAGTCAGTAGAGCGTAGAAATAATGGGATACCCTCCATCATTGACGTCGTATTATTACCGGTAGATTGAGGGATTCAATAGTTATACCTGTCTGGAATTGGATACGTCAGCAGTATTGATGAGAAAGTCTAGCAAGTAATGCCACTGGGTTGTCTTACAAAAATTATAACGTCACTCAAAAATGTTAATGTAAAAGAAAATGTATAATTATGTATGTATGTATGTGTATTGTGTATGTGTGTATGTAATGTGTATGTGAATATGTTGTATGTGTTGTGATGTTAATGTATGTCAACATTTGCTATCAATTATATAATTAATTAGAATAGAATAGAATAGAATAGAAAAACTCTTTATTGTACACCAGAAACAAAATTAAACACAGGACAGAAAAATTACAATAGGTAAACAAGGGTAGTACAATGGGCGGTCTTAATTGCTCTTTAATAAATACTTTTGCTCATAGATTTAAATTTCTCTTGCAAAGGAGATACTGGGATAGTCTTGTAATACAATCTAACATCGTTTGTTAGAAACGACAGACTTATTTCCTTTTAATTTTATTTATCTACTTACTGTCAGAGTCTAAAGAAAATGGGAAGTACTGGTGGTCCATTGTTCCGCCATACAGAGAGGTGGGAAACATTGACGCTCAGTGACAGCTTACAGAGGGTCCACGATGGATCCCCAAGAGATGAGAGACTGGTGAGACAGAGGTCAAAATATTACCTATAAAAATTTACGATCTTATATTTCAAGCCAAAAGAAAGAGAAATGAAGCTCAGTAGATCAGAAGGTAGGTCGATTCTCGCAATTACATATCTGACAAATTGAAGGAAAGCTGATTAAATCGTGACAGGATTGTAAATTGACTAAATTTGTGATCTGCACCCTGATGCTAAGATTTTTCCAGTTTAATCTCGAAACAGTAATTATAAAATTAAACCCAATTGCATCCTGATTTTGTCTAAAGTATTCACACATAGGCACTGGCAATACAATATTTTGCTATTCACGCGTAATTTAGTAGAACGTTTTACGCATGAATAACAGAAATTGGACACAGGGGTAGATATAGAGGCGATGGTAGAGTTAAACTATATAAATAAATAAAAAAGTGTGCGTATGCGTCAGCTCCGAACTCCGATGCACGACTGGAGTTTACTCCATTACGTCATCTTGACACTGTCAGTTTGATGTTGACATCTACTCACCCAACCAAACATCATTCAATTTATGTTTGTCATTCTGGTGACAGAAAACATAACGGTTTTGAGTATTACGCTTGTGTTATTTTCACTCCTCATCTTTCAGTACCTGTTTTTGTTAGCAAAATACGTGTAATCTTTTATCGAATTTCGATTACTTTTTAAACATTTTGCGGTATTTACGAGATCCAGGCTACTGTTACTTATTAATCTTACTAATCCTATCCAATCTTACTTTTTACTAATACCTAAATGTGAATGATTGTGAGGATGGATGGATGTCTATTACCTTTTCACGCAAAAATTACTGAATCAATTTGGATGTTTGGCAGACATAATATATAGTTTATTATCTGGATTAACACACTTACTTTTTATTCCGTAAAACTTAATGGGTCCCGTGGAATAACGTTGGACGCAGCTAGTATTAAATAAGAAAATACGCTTTCTGTTACATAACAAATAACTATGCTATCGTTATTGTTATGTACTATTTAACATTTCGAGATAACAGAATCGTTCCAGGTCTTTGAGTTTATTTCAGAACCTCAGATATTTTAATTAAAACTGCATCAAAATAGCTTTAACAAACGCTCCGCCGAACATAAAACTTCGAGCGCTGTTGGGTTGCAAACGAAAAACACAAAGGAGTCGTTTGTTACAGCTATAAAGCTATCACCACACAGGCGAGATATTATCCGTCGATAATATCGCAGTGCTATTCCGATAATCACTTTCCCACTTCTGTCGATGAAGCGTGTCAGATGACGCGCGTCCATATACAAAATGTGCTAAAATAGGTATAGGAATAACGCCTTCGATTTTATCGCTGGATAATAACGCACCCGTGGGAGGTCGGCTTTATTCGATTCAATATCACATTGACGGCTTAAATTGTTTCACGGCAAAGAACTGTTGAAGCGCGAGCACCAACGTAGATAATGAAAGACCTATTATTTGGTACGGATTGAATCAATTCAATTTACCTTTCAGGGAATTTTATTTGAAGTCAACGTAATTTTCTTTTTAACTTTTTGCAATGCGATTTTTTACTAAATGTCCATTAAGTTTACTTCAGTTTTATGTGGGTTTCACAGGTTTGGTTTGGCATTACGATAGTCAGATATCAGGTGAATAGTTGGATAAGAACCTTAACAATTTAAAATGTTTCATTTTTTAACAATTATAGACTAAAAACATAATTATTATGTAACAATACAGTTACACAGACGTGAATCTCAAACTACTGCTTTTTCGTCATATTTAATTGCATTAACAAAAAGGTTTAAGTAATCATATTGACTCTGAATGTTAGGAATCGAAACTCATAAGCAGTGATGCGGCTTCATTATTTGCTTAACCGTATCATTTCGTTTAAACAAGGAAAACGCAGCTGCAAAAAGAAAATCGATTTCAAGGTATCGATAATCCAGCTCTTTCTAAAATTCGAAGTCGTTTTTCTTTCATTCCACCCATCGATTAAAGGATTATTGTATCGCCTCGCTAAGCTGCCAGAAGTATACTCTGAATCATTCTCTGAATTTGTGTTTTCGGAAAAGTAAACTGTCTTTTGTTTAAAATATCGATTACTCGTGTAATTTTATGCCAATGTTTGGGAAACGTTAGATTTGCGTCGTTTTGTTATGGACTTATTTATAGATTATTTGAATGGAAATACGGCACCACGGTGTTTCGGGAAAGTTTGTTTCGAGAAATGAGATATTTCAGTTGAAACGAGTTATTCGAAGTAGACTAAGGAATTAGAAGATAATTATTCGATAATGTTACTTTTTCTTCTTAGGGCATCCGCATTATAAAGTCTAGCTTTGTCCTACTTTTGCACGGTTAGTTAGTTTTGATGCTTCAAAGAAAATTATGTTTTATAGGCAGCCCTATTTTCACCATCATCATCATCATAAGCAATATCCCCTCGCTGCTAAAAATAGGTCTCCCCTCGCTTTCATGAAAAGGATTAGGCCATAATCCACCATGGAGGCCTACATTGAAAAAAAATACCTTTTTCCAAAAAAAAAATCGGGTTTCCTCACGATGTTTTCCTTCACCGAAAAGCGAGTGATAATTACTTACATAATTTAGTTTTACAAGGAACACAAGCAGTGCCCGTGCAAGGGTTTGAGCTCACGAGACCCTCCTTGGAAGGCAGATGTTCTTCCACTAGGCTACCATAAAGGTGGATAAATAAAAATTTAATTCCTCTCGGTCGGATTGGTGGATATGTTACATTGCACTTCGAGTGGTGGAAGTGAAGAACCATAAACAAAACAACCCTTCCACAAGTCAGCTTACGTTACAATTTACATTCACTGAAAGCCAACTCACAACTCAGCACTAACAAACTCGACCAACAGTTTCTGTAGAGATTGTATACAAATACAAACAGATTGTGCACAACTGTATACAATACGTAGAAACAGGTACACAGGCCAGCTCGTTATCTACACAGCAAGTTGTCGCTACTTCCTACCTGGTGCTGGAATGGCATAGATTGCGCTCGGTTTCAAAGCAGAGTTGAGAAAGTTGGATATAGTCTGTGGAATAATGTATAATTGGAGAGAGTTGCTAGCGGTGGTAGCCTAGTGGGAGAGCGACCGCCTTCGAAGGAGAGTGTTGTGTGTTGAAATCCCATTGCGGGCAACTGCTGGCATGCATCCCACAAAGAACTATCCCATTACTGGGTAGTATATGAGACTTCAGAGCCGATGTCTCAGGGTGACGAGCGCAGTGCAGTGCCGCGCAGGATTATGCAATGCAAAGTTTTGGGTGGCACTATAAATGTTATGGTCAGGCGTAGGTTTTACCATCAGGTAAACGACGTGGTCGTCTCGTCACGCATCAAGAAAAACCAGGATCATCGTGCGTGTAAAGAAAAAAATAATCCCCATAAATTATATTAAAAAAAGCAATTTCCACTTAACTTAGTTACTTATTTTAGCTCTATTAAATGTAGTACAAAGTGGTTATTAGCCTACAATAACTTTAATCTAGATAACAGATAAGAAAACTCATTTTCTAGAAACAACTTAAACCTAATTTTGTGGATGTAATCTCATTATCCACATAAAATTTATTCGGTGTAATTCTCACTGCGTTGTTTAATTTTATTAAGCCTGTGGGTTTCTGTTATAAGTTTTCTATTAAAATGACCTTGTAAGTATTTCGTCTGCTGGAAAAAGAACTTTTCAAGATGAAACAGATTTAATAGAACAATGGTATACAGTAAACTTTTCTTCTTACAAAAGACAGTTTGGTTTTATAGTAGAACAAAGCAAACCGGACCACCAATAAGAAATTCAGTCGTATTTCAAAATCCATAGCTACCTAAATTAAACCAATCAGGCTTCGATTGCTTTCATAGCGCCGAGAATGATTCAAGCTAAATCGTTTCCTGACGGGTCAGTCTGGGTGACGCTTTCCAGAAGACCGTTATTTTCGTAAAAGTGATCCGAATTGCTTACTATTATACTATACATACTTCTAATTCTAATTCTCAAACAGGGTCTATACTAATATTATAAAGAGGTTAAGTTGGTGAGTTTGTGAGGTTGTAGGGGTAATCTCTGGATCTACTGAACCGATTTTGAAAATTGTTTTTTCCAATAGAAAGCCACCCTATTTGTGAATATCAGAGGCTTATTACTATCAGCACCCCGCAATTAAATCCGCGATAACCGCTATCGCGCAGGAATCGTACATTTTTACGGAATAAAAAGTATCCTATGTTCTACTCCAGGACCTAAAGTTTCTGTCGGTTCTGTCCTTCTGGCGTGAAGATAGTTAGTAAGCGTGGGTAAGCCGCGGGCCGCTGCTATTCGCTTAAAAAAAATAATGTGCAGATACAAAAACATTACGTATATTCCCTTGATTCCTTTGATTCCCAATTTTTCAAACGATATGTTCACGCCACAATCAATCGCTCCAACTCACAGCCCTTCTCAACCAAACGGCAGGAAGATCCGGTCTCAGGTCACTTCACATCTAAGCACATAACTTATGTAAGACCTATCTATATATACCAAGCGTGGTCGTGGGCCGCGGTCCGAAAGAACTTAATGATCTGTGAACCATCGGCTAATCGACGGTGCCAGAGGGTTCTAAAGGGGTTGGCTTTGTAAACTGGTGATCACAGCCATCTACACCAATAATAAAATTGAAGTGTCAGTCTGTGGTTTCAAAAAAAATGCCATTATTTAAGTGAAAACTGTTAACTGCTGCTGTGTTTTTTAAGGCAACTTCTGTGTAATGATAGCTGTAAGACGGTAAGTTAAATAAATAAATAAATAAAATAAAATAAGATAAATAAAGAAATGATAAATACATAACTCGCTTTTCGGTGAAGGAAAAAATCGTGAGGAAACCCACATACCTACCCGAGAATTGTTTCGGAGGTAGGTATGTGGTCCACCAATCCGGATCTGGCCCCCGTGGTGGATTATGGCCTAATCCTCCTCACGAAAGTGAGGGGAGACCCGTGCCCAGCAGTGGGATGTTATGGGTTGTTGATGATGAAATACAATTATTTGATGCCTAAACGTAAATTATTGTTTATAGAATTTTGGCTGTCTATATTAAAGTTTGTCTCGAATGGGCTCTGGAACGGCTCAATGGATTTCAATGAAAATTTTAGAGATTCAACCGTGAATTGTTCGTGAAAGTTTTTTATCGACGTATGGGAGAAATTTTATAGTAAGACGTCGTCACGTAAGAGTTGACACTTTGACATGAAGGTTTATTGAAAGAAGTTTGAAATGAGACAAAGAGTTTGGGAGTCCGAAGTCACCATAGAGAATATAAAGATTTTGTACCTCGACATAAAACATCGACGGGTCGGAATGAGAGACAAATAAGAAGGAATAGTTTCACTTCTTACGTGTTAGGTACACTATAACACACACCCTTTTTTATAACTTTCATGTTCGTGTATGTTCTAATTCGATATCTTGCAGGGTTTTTAGTATATGAATATAAACATTTGGAAGCGCGAACGAAGTCGCGAACACAGCTAGTATTAAATAAAAGAATACGGTCAACATTTTCAAGAGGTGAACTTGAAATACTTTTTATAAGGGTCCAATAAATTAATATCTACCAGCGGGAGTGGAGAATATAACAGGGTATAACCAATACCCAGGGCTCAGTGGGAATATATTATTATAGATAACCACGAGTTGACCTTCATTGAAGTGACTCGGTGTTTGATATTATGGCAATAATTCAAAAATTTTTATCATCATCATCATCTCAGCCCGTATCTACCCACTGTTAGGTATAGGCCTCCTCTCCTTCACGCCATTTATTCCGGTCCTGTAAACACTGCTTTCCGACTAACTCGAGGAGGTCGTCCGACCAATAGGCTGCTGGTCTGCCTAAAACAGTTAACGTTTTTTTTTTATTTGACTGTGTGACAAGACGAGCAAGTCGTTCACCTGATGGTAAGCGCTACGCCTGCCCATAACAGTCACAACGCCACCCAGAACCGTGCATTGCACAATCCTGCGCGGCTTTTCTTTCCAAATTTCCTACGATCCGCACGAAGCGATTAGCATCCACATTATAATTCAAACAGCGAAGGAATGAAACACCTAACCGGCGTCTGTGTTTCCCAAAAACTATAATCTGAAAGTCTTCAAGTCGAGGGTGAATAGATATAATTTAGGCAAGCTTGTTCCAGCCTCGACCGTGTCGATACTTACCACCAGGTGAGACTACGGTCAAATGCTAGCATATTCTGCAATAAAAAAAAAAAACTAACAAAAAAGGATTAAATACAAGAGAACATCAGTGACACAGAAGGAGGGTTGCCCTTTAGCATTTTTCATCAAAATGTTCCAAAACTTCCCTTAAACCACGTACTAACAAGTATGGTTTATATCGTTTTTGCTGTGAAAACATACAAGTAAATAGGTTTCCATCAAGCAAGCAAAAGCGCTAAGTAATAACAACGACGCTGTACTCAGCAATGTTTGCCACATTGCAGCGTTGTTAGCAAAAACGCTTCGTAAGCCACGCTTGATTACATTTTAATCAGAGTTTATTGGTGGCCAGGAACGGCGGTTTGTGCACTCTTTGATATAGAGCTTGATTTTCGATCCGGAAATCTTAATTGAGATTTATGGCGATGAAGTTCGGAACCTATTGAGTGGTTGAATGAACTGCTTAAGTGAGAAGGTACTTCAAACTAGAACTTGACTATCTCGGGTAGGTACGTAGTTTTTACCAAAAATGCTTACAATGAGGTTATTATTTTGACAACCTTCTTAGAGCATAGTCGGCCTTTTTGCGCTACTCAAATAGGCGTCAGCAAAGTTGTATGGAATTTTATTGCTGGTGAGTTTTAGCGGCCGGCAATTACATTTGAAAATGGAAAATCCATTGTTGTCGTGTTTTGTTACCAAAGAAGTCAAGTGTAAAACGTTTTGTTCGAAATTTGGTGTTTAGGTAGGTATAGGTAAAAGAAGCTACATTGTCTATCATAAAAAACGCGGGAAATTTACTGGACATTTTCAAAATAATATTGTTTTCGATATAGTATACCTATAAAACAAAATTCTAAAATCAATTAAATTACTCGTATTGATTGAGTAAAGCACATTACAAGCCTCTGTCCACAATGACTCCACTGCTGGCCACGCTACGATGGTCTCAAGCATAGCTTAGCTACGCTCTCCAACTTCAAGCTTGGTTATCATTGCAGCCCTTGCTGTCCATGCTATAAAGGTAATGAAGTCAAAACAGACGGCGGCAGTAATGTACTATTAGTTTGTTTAAATGGGTCGATATTGCCATGTTCTATCAATATTGACGACCTACAGTAATGTTATGTAGTAATTAACAGTGTTATTATGGCAAACAGGCCATATCTACCTACTTGATTAAATTAATATTAATTCAAACCCTTTCTGTAAATCTAGATTCCTCGATGTCCGAATCAAGTGAATTTTGACTGAAACAGGTTGAATTTCTTGTATTAATTTATATTAAATCCGTTAAATTGTAATAAATGATCGCAATTACTTGTTAATTTCCTGAAACACCAATCTTGAAATTCAATTCAGCGTCTGGAATTTAATCACAAATTCCGAATCTTCTCACAATTTTCCTTTAATTTAGAGATGTGATAAATATCCGGCCACTACTACATTAATTAGCCGCAATAAAGAAGGTTACGCAAGTTTATCGCATCATGCATTCTTCCACGTGCGAATTCGTCAGTCGGCATATCTCTTTTTTTTAATTTTGATTCTCATTAGTTTTCGTCTAGGTAACAGTCAATAGTATAAAATATGGAATAATGTTAACTACAAACACTAACACCATCATTTTTATAACATAAAAACATGTATAACATAACCGTCCTTCTAGCGCAGTCGGGTAATTACACAGATCGCTGCTGACCAGACTGTAATTACGCAATTTATCATCATGTTGCTGAGTAACGAGACGAGCAAGACGTTCAGCTGATGGTAAGCGCCACGCCTGCCTATAACAGATACAGTGTCACCCAGAACTTTGCATTGCATAATCTTGCGCGTCACTGCACTGCGCTTGTCACTCTTTGACTTTGGACCACACAATAGACCGGATAGTTTGACCGGGGACGTCCATCTATCCGGCATGACATTATTCCTAAAACTCTACTCTAAATTCAAATGCAGTCTAATTAAGGGCAGCTTAAAGGCTATAAAATTGTTAATTCCAAAATCGTTTCAAAACTTTAGAGGCACCAAATGTGGCCTTTTAACTCCGTTAATTAATTTTTAATCAGAATCTATAGTCGACGGAGCTGAAGGAGATTGAGTTTGTTCCACGGTTTATGAAACTTCATCGAGACTCGAGAGACGATGCCTTCATTAAGGGCTTTGATCGCTGTTTTATAACATTACATCAACGTTTAAGATTCGATCATTTTGTTGTAAAATAAACATAATAAGAAAGACATGCGAATTTCTATAGGTTCTCTCTTCATAATTGTAAGCTTGTGTCCCGATGTCATGTGATATTTGTTTTTTTTTATTTACTGAGTTACAAGGCGAGCATGTTGTTCACCTGATGGTAAGCGCTACGCCTGCCCATAATAGTTACAGTGCCACCCAGAACTTTGCATTGCATAATCTTGCGCGGTGCTGAACTGCGCTCGTCACCCGGAGACATCGGCTCTAAAGTCCCTTACGCCCAGTAATTTCACTCAAAAGTAAACTCACTTTCGTGAGGAGGGTTAGGCCATAATCCACCACGGGGGCCCGGTCTGGAAACATACCTACCTCCGAAATAATTCTCTTAATGTTTTAGATAACATTTTATTTAGTAATAATTGATTTATGACATAGAAAAAGGGAATTTTAGTGGATAGTCAATTAACATAAATCATACTGACTCATTGAAGAGATCTGATACTTTATATTCATTTTATTTTTATTTTCATTGAGTATTTTGTCGGAGTGTTTGGATTATTGTGAGAAGAATGAATGATTGTGTGAAATTGTGTACTGTATTTTACTATTATATGTAAATAATTAATGTAATTGGTATAAACCGTTTTAATTATATAAATAAATAAATAAATAACCATCATCTACATATTTATTTAAAGTAGGTACACTTACTTATGAAACCTCCATATGAAACCATATTATTCTATTTCTATTACAAAGTGCAGAGTTACAGATCCTTTTCCACACTTACTCAAACGCTATTCTTAACACCCCTTGTAAAATGTAATTTTATTATAACGATCTCCTTAAGCTTAATAAAGTCTCCTTTACACATGCGATGAGACGTTAACACCGTCCTGAAAGTAACAATTTGGCTAAATTAACTAATAAGTCGAGAAATGTAGGTATGTTCCCTTGTTGCTTTATGGATTTTGTTGCTCTGCTTTGTAGTAAATAGGAACGCTAATTGCATAATAACTAACCAAAATTACGCTAGTTTAACTTAACACGGTCACTGCTGAACCGTTTTATTTTTCTTGGGTCTTTTGCGAAGCTTCACACAACGTATGTGTTTATTATTTACTGGCGTTGGGTCGTTACTAATAAACTCAATCAGCAGTGCGGGCTCACACAACTGGCGTGATAAAATTGACAATGCAGCAGTGCGGATTCACATGCCAGGCGTGTTTTTATTTGCCGTAAAATTATAAAATACAGACGTGTGTGTTTACAGCAGTGAACGAGATAAGTATGACGAAAATTACCAAACTATTTGTTTAATATAGTCATGTATCACAGATACAGTCATGCTTTTCTCCTGTTGGGAATTGCAATGACCTAATCTTTCCACATGCTACGATCCCAGCGGAAATCAGTACACCAACTCTATGGACATTCCTATTATTAACTAGCTGCGCCCCGCGGTTTCACTTGTTCCGATCAAAAATGTATTTTATTATCAATATTTGGACTGGACTTGTAAAAGTGCATTATTTTTGCCAACTTGCAATAAACTATTTCAGTTTTGAGTTTTGGAATAATAGATAAAATAACTCACACATTAAATGGCAAAGGTGCTTATTTTTTTAATTCAGTTAAAATTGCAAATCCCTGTTAATCAAGTTACACATAATATTCTGACGCTTGATTAAACCTTAATCAACGTCAGGGCTGCCAAACACACCGAGACTGTGCCAGGGTTGCCACGTACCACGATTGTTTGCTACTTGTTTGCTGACTTAGATGTAGCCCTGTTGTTATTAAATTTGAGGGCTATTCTTTATTAGGACAGGGTTGTGATTTTTGACGTGCCAAAAATTTTTAATACATAGACTAAATAATTTAATACATACACTACAACAACAAAATTAAGTCCAAAAAATGATCTGCTAAAGTAATGATTAATCTAATTATGGTTTAAGTTTAAAAAAGGACATTTCTCTTTCAAGTGGTGACTACTGGTGACTCATGGCTGAATCTCGCCCAGTATAGTACAGTACGTAGTACATAACTAAACTAAGAATAGTCAAGGTAAAAATAATATGTTTATTTTTAGTATCTTATTTGTAGCCGGCAACATTTCCGTCCTCACGCAATCCTGAAATAGGGACGGAAACTCCCAATATTTACGGAAAAAAATATTTAGGCTCGTTTATCTTCATCAAAAATTAGATGTAGCCCGCGTCAGATTATATTTTTCCCGTCTTTGGCAGTAAAAACATTTTGTAGTAAGATTAATTGAAGGGAATCAATTCGAAGAGGATGTGATTAGTAAAGTCACGACGCATTACAAACATGACTGTAATCAATAAGAAAGGCTGCCTGACCTATTCATCCCGTCTGAAGGTAACTTTAATAATTATATTACTACTATCGATCTACTACGATTTTACTGTCCATCCAAAGGTTGTCTGGAAGAAATCGCTTTCAGCGATAAGACCGCCCATTGTGCTACCCTTGTTTACCTATTGTAATTCGTCTGTACTGTGTTTATTAATGTTTCTGGTGTACAATAAAGAGTTTTTCTATTCTATTCTATTCTATTCTATATTAAAAAAAACTGAAATTGAAAAACTACAGCCCGTAGAGTTTCTTGGTGTTATCTTTTCTGACGGGCGTTTTTCTGAAGTTAATGGAGTTTCTTTTTCCTGTGCGAGATTCAGCCATGAATCTTCACATGAAACTCGTGATTCATGACTTGAAAGGGACATTTCCTTTTTCAAAATCAAACATAATCAGTTACTTGTCAGTTTAGTTGATCATATTTGGTTTATTTTTAATTTTTCTCTATGTATATGAAACTTGAGTGTTTGACTTGGAATTGTCTAATTTTTGCCTACTTGCAATAAATGATTAGATATTGAGTTTTGAACCAACTTTATCATCATCAACCCATAACGTCCCACTGCTGGGCACGGGTCTCTCCTCACTTTCGTGAGGAGGGTTAGGCCATAACCCACCACGGGGGCCCAGTCCGGATTGGTGGATAACATACCTACCTCCGAAATAATTCTCGGGTAGGTATATGGGTTTCCTCACGATGTTTTACTTCACCGAAAAGCGAGTGATAATTACGTACATATGTTTTTCAGAAACACATTGGTACGTGCTCGCATTGGGATTTGAAATCACGACCTTCTGATTGGAAGGCGGACGTTCTCCCACTAGGCTACCACCGCTTATCCGCTTATGAATCCACTTGCAATCAAAGCAATCATTAAACTCATAGATAACAAACCGAGTTTCAAACGCATAAAATCTCATTACTGTGGCACAAAAGTTAAGTCCACAATAACAATGCGTTTAAACATAATTAAAGTTGGTGGTGACGGTAGTGATGGGGTAAACAGGTTTGAAGCTAAAGATAAGTTATTTGATTAATTATTTTTTATTTTGCACACAAAACAAGGTAGACTTATTGCGAAGTATTATTCTCTACCAGTCATCTTGTGGGTGAAAATAAAATGGTGGCAGTTTGGCAAAATAGAAATTTACGAAAATTAATACTTAACTTCTTACTAATATATAAATCAAAATAGATGATTATTATTATAGGTAAGTAGATAAACGGTATCGAGTAGGTGTGAGGAAATATAAAAGAGTTTATTTGAATTATGTTATGTTTATTTGAGAATTTATTTTTATCTTATATTATCCCAATTTTCCTTAGTAGCAAGACAAGGAAACCATCCATAGTAATGAGTAACCTCCGCTCGCAGTTTTTTTTATTTACTTTGTTTGTGTTTTTTTTTTCTATCTTTCTACCTGATCAGGAACCTTCCTATCATAAGTTGTTTATTTATTACGTATTTTTTATTTTAATTGATTTAGCGCGCGACAGTAAATCATATTATAAATTTAAATAATAAACCGTTCTTTCAGTCAGTCACAGATTTTTTTTTCAAATTGATTTTAAGTACTTTTAATATATATATTTTTAAATATAAATATGAGGTGTCACTTCGTTCTGTCTTGTGCCATCTCCTGTCAGTCCTCTGCCTGGAGCTGAAGGTGGACATCCACAGACACTACGATTTACATTTACTTACTTTTTATGGTTTTTTGTATATTGTTAGGGTTTGTAAATTTGTTACAATTAATCAATATCAATTAACTAAATAGTTACTTAATACCTCTTTATGCTGACAACTTTTTGGTTGAGTAGTCGGACTTTAGTCGGACGAAAAGAAAAAGGGAAAAAAGGAGGAATGTATGTCAGTGCGGCATTCAAAAATTGGAATCGAGCGAACGACTTTGTTAAAATATATGATTCGCTATGAGAAAAAGAAATAGAAACAGTGAACGTGTTAAGTAATGTTTTATCATTTAATAAACTTACTCCGACAGGGCCTAGAATAGTGATACCTAGTCTTACAATATGTTGTTTGTTATTTAATTAAATAATTATATGAAATAGTTTTTGGGATTTATATATTTAAGTGATTTATGTAAGTATGTTTTTAAAGCAATTTTTACTTTAACTTTTTAATAACTTTCCCATCTCTAGTTGCGAAGCGCAGCCACAGCCGCAGTCGGCGAGCTCCATTGTATGCACTGTATTGTTGATTTAAAATTGTTACGGTTCCTGCTGGTTTTTCACTTAGCCCCGTATACAGCATTTTAACCCCTATAATCCGTATTAAGCACCTGTATACCGTATATCACATCAAGTTCCTGGTACCGTATATCAGAAAAGACGCTTAGTTTTCCATAGCTATTGTTTGCGGTCCCAATTGACTTATTATAATTGTTATAAGTATCTGCCTTCAATTAGTTGAATACACCTAAGAAAATATTATCACTCTTATGGCCAATTTTTCAATACTCAAATAAACGATTCAATAACTGTTGGTCGAATAAGTTATTAGTCTTCCATGATAAGAATAGTTTGTTTAAATTTGTCATACAGTGGTTATTTTTTATTACGTACTAGGTGAGCGTTTGACCACAATCTCATCCGATGGAATGTGACGATGTGGCCGAAGGTGAAGCTCGCCCACCTAAGGTACCTATTCACTCTCGACTTGAGCAACCTAGGTTTGGATAGCAGGCAGATAGTTATTTGAAGTTTTATTCCAAAACAACTTCACGCTGATTAACCTTAAATAAACCACAAATAGGTTACCTTACGAGTTAGAGTAAGGCGGATATAGATTACTAGTTTGTTTTTTTAAATCAGCCAGTGTCAATAAAATACTTTAACTTTTTAGTTATCAACCAAATTCAACAAACGTGAAAAATTTCATATATTCAACACATGAGCATATCTCAGGCATGAAGAAGCAAATAACTTCATTGCTCAGGTAGAAGTTTTATTCCGCAGAATACCTCTATTTGAATGTTAAAAAAATTAAAATCGTACTACCTTGGGAATAGATAGAATAGGTCATAGATATAATTTATCTGGGCTTTATCTGAAGAATGAAAAATTGGCCGTTAGTTGCAATATCAAGTACGTAGTTTATTATGTTAATACAATGCCATTGTGTGACTTTTATGAGCTCAAGGATACATTGGATTACCTATTACAACTATCTAGCTCTAAAAGGAAAGTAAATTCAAACCACAGCTCTTTTTTTGATACACTCGCTTGTAAGCGTGTGAACAAAATTAGAAAGGTTGCGATGGTGTATTTTTTTGTGAGTAACGAGTCGAATGACCATTCACTTGATTGGTCGCCTGTCTTAACAGTTGAAGTGCTTTGCGATACAAAATCTTACCTTACCCGTCCGTCTCCCAAACCTCACTCACTTTTACTTATAATTCTAACAACAAAATTCATAATTATGCACAACATGTATCAGAATAAAATATCATTGCCTATTCCCTTCCTTTTAATCTTGAAACAATGCGTCACACTAATTAAAAAGTAACAATTAAACGTTCCACCTTCATGCACAACTGCAAACCAATCTAAATTCAATCTTAGCCTTTGGTTACAGGGGTGAGTTTTGTGAAAAGAGGGCCGATTACAATACGGGACCAATTAGCAACGATTGCTGGATCTCCAGGTGCTACTTAATTGTTAACCTGCAACTTTGAATATTATATAGCTAAAGGTATGCTCCTACCCGAGAATTATTTCGGAGGTAGATATGTTATCCACCAATCCGGACCGGACCCCGTGGTGGATTATGGCCTAACCCTTGTCACAAAAGTGAGGAGTGACCCATGCTCAGCAGTGGGACGATATGGGTTGATGATGATGATGATAGGTATGCTGTCTGATAGGAATGCGCTTCAACACACTGCTGCTATAAAAAAAATCTACTGTGTTCCGGTTTGAAGGCACTGCTCCAGCGAAATGACTGGGCGTATGGGACTTAAGAACCAATGTCTCAGGGTGACGAGCGCAGTGCAGTGCCGCGCAAAATAATGCAATGTTAAGTTCTGGGTGGCTGCGTAACTGTTATAGGCAGACGTAGCGCTTACCATTGAACGACTTGTCTCTTTACTCAGTGAAATAATCATCAATCAGCAACCCATAACGTCCTACTGCTGGGCACGGGTCTCTCCTCACTTTCGTGAGGAGGATTAGGCCATAATCCGCCACGGGGGCCCAGTCCGAATTGGTGGATAGCATACCTACCTCCGAAATAATTCTCGGGTAGATATGTGGGTTTCCTCACGATGTTCACCGAAAAGCGAGTAATAATTATGTACATATGTTTTACAGAAACACATTAGTACGTGCCTGCACTGAGATTTGAACTCACGACCTTCTGATTGGAAGGCGGACGTTCTCCCACTAGGCTACCACCGCTTAATAATAAAAAAGTGAAATAATAATACCAAATAAAAATACATTTTTCTCGACTGCTTTTATCCCAGTTTTAGTGATAGTTTTAGTTGCCTTTAAATAAATACGAGTAACTATCCTGATGTAAAATTTCTCAATAACATGTCTTACTGATGTAAGATAGAGTTCACAATTGTTCACATTTAATACTTTGATTCCACATTGACGTGAAAAGTTATCAGCTTCCACCTTCTAAATTTCCATTAACGGTATCAAACACATCTAAAGCGGCACTTCAATTTTACAGCTCCATTACAAAAGCTGGTAACTTCGGAAATTGTCCGGTCAAAGGCAAGTTTACATCGGTTATGAGCCAATATCCCTAGGATTTGGAGATGGATATAATATTGCTTATTGAGGTTATGGTAGAATCTCTAATTCACTACATCGGCCTCTGGTTTTCATCTGACTCGCATTTTATCTAACTCTAAGATTTTCCCGAAGTTTCTTTTTTATTCCGAATGGACAAGACAGCTGTAGCCGTAGCAAATAAACGGCGAAAAAAGGCCTTGAGAACGATTCTTACAAGACTTGAAGTCCTTTTTAAAAACTGTCTGTCTTCCACAAACTATCAATAGATCTCAACCTTATCCCAGTGTGACATAAATCCGATGATCGACTGACACGGCAGTAGACCTTTCGTGAGATTTACGGTATTGGTCTTAAGTGTCACATTGCAATCGGTGTCCCATTTCTGATAATGGGAACCATTTCTTGTGTTACAAGTGAGAGAAAAACATCCATGAAAAAATTGGTTGTGAGTAAATAAATGACTTATATAGCACACTCAAAAAACATATAGTAGTACAAACATTACTATGTTCCGGTTTGAAGGGCACTGTTTCCAGCGAAATTACTGGGCATATGAGACTTTAGAGCCGATGTCTCAGGGTGACGAGCGCAGTGCAGTGCCGCGCAGGATTATGCAAAGCACAGTTCTAGGTAGCACTGTGAATGTTATGGGCAGGCGTAGCGCTTACCATTAGGTGAACTACTTGCTCGTCTCGTACGCAATAACATAAAAACTAACATACATTTCAATTTGGTCCAGTTAAACGATTTGTCGTCACTAAATCTATTAAAAATCATTGCATTAAACATCATAGTTCCGTCTCTATTAAAAAAATGTTTAATTTTTTTACAAAAAGATTCGTTCTGAGATAACAAAAGATCAGTCCTTAGAAAATGCCTTAAGATATCCTTAAGAAAAGAAATTAATCGGCTTTCACTAAGTCTCTGCGCTAATTAAGATGAATCTCTCCCGTCCACATTTCTTACCTTTTTTTTACTTTTTTTGCTTCATTTTAATATTTGTGTAAGTTGGATATTTTTTAGACTGGTGCCATGGTCTCTTTGGTCCTTCTATATCTTATCTTAGATAACGCTAACTACTATACAGCGGTATTATAAGCAAAGTGCTAAATAAAAACCTAACTTTCTCCTATTCTATTTTTCCTCTTTTCTTTCTATTTTTATTCTGTACTGTTTTTTTTTTTTGTGTGCTATAAAGAGTTTTCTATTCTATTATAACTATTTTTGGCAGTGGAACGTGATACTACCCGCACTTAGAACTTAAAATTGTTAGAAATTAATTCATAACAGCTTTATAAACTTTTTTATTCATCATCGTCATTGTTATCATTAGGTACTACCTAGGTCCTTGCTGTGTAACAACTGACCAGATGTTTTCATCCACTTTAGACTTTATTTTGAATCATCATCATCATCAACCCATAACGTCCCACTGCTGGGCACGGGTCTCTCCTCACTTTCGTGAGGAGGGTTAGGCTATATTCCACCACGGGGGCCCAGTCCGGATTGGTGGATAACATACCTACCTCCGAAATAATCCTAGGGTAGGTATGTGGGTTTCCTCACGATGTTTTCCTTCACCGAAAAGCGAGTGATAATTACGTACATATGTTTTACAGAAACACATTGGTACGTGCCCGCACTGGGATTTGAACTCACGACCTTCTGATTGGAAGGTGGACGTTCTCCCACTAGGCTACCTCCTATTATTTATTTTGAATGCTGTTATCATTTAACAAACATACGACGATCAATTGAATAATTAAAAAATAGATAAATACGAAAACCAAAAAATTATAATGAATAAGTAAGCTGTAAGCCCGCCTAATACAATAAAATAAATAATATAAATAAATGAAATGAAATAAATTAAATTAATTTAAATAAATAAATAAAAACATCATCAACCATCATCACCACCTCAACGAACACTTAAAAACACTAACAACAGTACAACATAGTCAGTCAACAGTCTCCATCTTAACTAAAAACACGAAAATAACAAACAAACACTATTTCAAAAACTAGTTTATCGTAGTAAAAATGAAGATTAAACTTCCGAGACAGTGAATTCATCAAAATAAACGACTAGAAGTTCAGACAGAAAGCAAAGGACAAAGAAAAAAGCCGTCAGTGAATTTACACTACGTATCTCCAGCAAAGATCTTTAAATAGAGTTACAGCTCAGAGGAAAAGGAAAATGCTACAGTATTCTATGCGAAAAGTACTGTTTAAAGTGTCTTACTGAAAAGGCCTGAAGATGAGACGGCCTTTCATTTTTGTTTTTTATTATTTTTTGTACTATTCAACCCTATTTCCAAATAGTAAAGCTTTAACTCAACAATAAATGGTTTCACTCGATTGTTGAATTATATGGAAGGTTTTAGTTTTGACTGTTATAATCATGACGTAACATCACGCAAGTAGGTTAAACAAAAGAAAAAATAAACAATATAAATCAGGTTTCAGAGGTTTGTGGTAGCCTAGTGGGAGAATGTCCGCCTTCCAAGCAAAATGTCGTAAGTTCAAATCCCAGTGCAGGCACGTACCAATGTGTTTCTTGTAAAACATATGTACGTACGTAATTCCCCTCACTTTTCGGTGAAGGACAACATCGTGAGGAAACCCACATACCTACACGAGAATAACTTCGGAGGTAGGTTTGTAATCCACCAAGCCAATCCGGACCGGGGCCCCGTGGTGGATTATGGCCTAACCCTCCTCACGAGAGTGAGAGAAGACCCGTGCCTAGCAGTGGGTGCAGCAGATGATGCCGAAGCAAAATATGGTATTGAATTATTATTTATTACTTTACAGTAGAAAATTATATGCTAAGTTGATAAGCTCTACCGTTTTCCATCAAAGGAAAACATTAGATGCAAGCATTTAAAATAAAAGGGGAGATGACGATAGAAAAGAGAGAAAATTAAAATAAAATCTTTAGGTTAGCCGTCGCGTGCGGGTAGGAAGGGTAGATTTCGATGCATTCTAATTAGGGAATTGAATTAACTATTGAAACGTTCAAAAACATAAAACTAAAAAAAAAAAACTTCAATCGACTCCAAAGGGCACTAAAAAGCGAATAAAATTATAACTATTATTGGTATAGTTTGGTATAGTATTGGTATAGTATTGGTATTGCTACCTACTGATCGGTCTAAGATGGGTGTATATAGATTAAGTTTTAGTTTGTTTAGGGCTTGGCACCTGTCATTAAAACATGTTAACATTTTTGATATTGATCTGTGACAGATAGTAACGTACCTGACACTGCATTAGCTTCGGTTGCTACCACAATTACAAAGGAGGGGGCCGCGGTCTCAATCACCGTCAAAAATAAAAATAAAAAAAACGAGTGTGCTTTAAACGACACGATTGAAGTAAAACTTAGATAAAGAGAGAAAGACAATGTGTGCTCACTGGTAGAAAATTTGCTTTCCTACACTGCGGGGGGGTGCGGGCTGGCCTCAGTGAAAATACGGGCTGTTTCAGCCGGGAATCGGATGGTCTCCTGAGGTTGTCGAGGGGTAGCAGTAATTATGTGTATAAAAATGCGGAAAAAGACTACGTACCAATCTAGCACCTCAAGGGGGTCCGTCTCCAGCTACTGTCCATCCAAGTTATCACCCACAGTTCCGTTTTGCCGGCCGGCACACGTGGAATCACGTCACTGCACTATCGTTGCGGTTTGTTTACACAAGCGAGCGGGGGTGAGTTCGACAAACGAGATTCCTATTATAATAAATGCGGGGGATGAAAACACGACACGTTTAATGTTAAATTACGTCGTCGCGGAGCGGGGCATGTGCGATGCGGCGCGTGTGGATTTCGAACTGCCCGTTGGAGTGAGTCAACACGATGCACTTCACTCTTCCGGCACAGATGCGTAAATTGATGCGTTTTGTCTATTAGCCACAGAATATACACATAAAAAGAGCCATCCCCCCGGCCTTCAGGAGTTAAAGAAGACTCCTGAACCAACAAAGAGAGAATGATCACCTAAATTGTGTTATCTAATGTCTAAGGATGCGGAAGCGGATGCGGAAGCGGATGCGGAAGTAATCCGTCTAATAAAAGATAGGAAAACTTGAAAGATAAAAATAAACTATGACTAAAATTGCGGGTGAAAAATGCGGGGAGGGGTTAAGAATGTAGGTTATTGAGAAGGTAAAACACATAGTTTTACAACAGGGCGAACATAGGTACCATTCTTAGTGCGCACCGTTACCACTCTGACGATTCCGTCAGATGAAGGATGTATATCCTCTACTATGCCTAAAGGCCATTGTAACGGTGGTGAATTTTCAGTTTTTAGCACAACGACAGCTCCTTTAGTCACCGGATTAGACTTAGTATTCCATTTGGCGCGTGTTTGTAGGGTATTAAGATATTCTTGTCTCCAACGATTCCAATATCTCTGAACAACCTGGTCAGTCAAATGTTTACTGCGGACTAAATCTGTCAATGTAGGTTTGTAACGTGAGTCATCATGAAATGACTCAAGCGGACCCATAGTCAGAAAGTCAGAAGGACAAAGTGCCTTGGGCTCTGCGGGGTCGGAACTTAAAACAGCGGTTAGCGGACGACTGTTGAGAAGCGATTCAACTTGAGTTAATACAGTAAGCAGCTCCTCATAAGTAAGCAGAACATCACCGATCACGCGCTTTAAAATTAACTTTACACTGCGGACGTTAGTTTCCCAAATGCCACCGAAATGAGGTGCACTGGGCGGGTTCAAATGCCAAGATATGCCTTGAGATATCGTTTCCTCAGCGAAGGAATCACAAAAGGCCTTGGATTTGAGAAAGCCATTCAACTCGTCCAGCTGGGCTTTAGCGCCTAAGAAGTTTCCACCATTGTCTGAAAACAACTCCAGACAATTGGAACGCCTCGAGATGAATCGACGGAAAGCGCGGAAAAATGAGTCCGTACTCAAGTCTACTGCCAATTCCAAATGAACGGCGCGCGTCACTAAACATGTAAACAAAGAGATATATGCCTTTTCTTTGCGGGCACCGCGGTATCTGCTTATCAATATGTTTATTGGACCAGCGTAGTCGACGCCCGTTCGTAAGAATGGTTTAGCCTCGGTGACGCGAGAAGCAGGGAGGGGTGCCATGAAAGGCGCCTCATTACGGGGATTTACTTTAAAACATTTATTACAAAGTCGAAAGCGTTGTTTTACTGTAGTGCGTCCGGAAATTATCCAGAATTTTTGTCTCAACAAAGATAGTAATAAATGTGGTCCGGCGTGTAAATATTTGCGGTGATAATAATCTATTAAAATGTTAACGATATGATCCTTTTTAGGAAGCAATATCGGATGTTTAGCGTCAAAACAAAGCGAAGATTTTTCCAAACGTCCCCCGGTGCGAAGCAAATCATTTTTTAAAAATGGTGAAAGCGGGATTAGCGATTTTGAAACCTTGCGATTGTTGGAGAGGGCGTTTATATCGTCTTTGAAATATTGTTGTTGAAGAGATTTTACAATAATATTTTTTGCATATTGTAAGTGTGAAAGTTCGATTCTATTAGAACGCGGAATTTTTCCTAAGAAGCGGTATAAATATACTATAATGCGGAGAAGCTTGGACCAAGACGATACTTTCTTAGCAAGCGTGCATAGAAATTGCGGTTGTTCATCGGTGGTGATGAAAACATTAGCGCGTTTTTTGATTTCCAACAGCTTTTCATCAGCTGTGGAGTCGAAAGTGAAGCGATTAATAGGCCACGTACGTAGATCGTCACGTGCCCAGGGCGGACCGTGGAGCCATAGCGGATGACTCAACAGTTGAGCGGGAGAAAGTCTGAATTTTAAAATGATTGCGGTTAAATCTGCCTGTAAGTTTGGCCCCGAGTGTAGAATGTCGTTTAAAGCTACTTGAGTGCTTGACTTCGCGCTAGGGTCACATACAAGTCGTAGCGGCTTTTCTGGTCGGCAGACTCCATGATGAGGGATTACATAATATTTGTTATCGGTGTTCAAAGCGGGAGCGGGGGGAACAATACCACCTTTTAAATAATCCGTCATTACCTTGTCGTATTCGCTCTTTAATGTTTTGTTAGTCTGGAATTTATGATCAAGATAAGAATAACGGCGCGTGGCTGTCGTCAAGGAATCTCCTAACAAGTGCGGGGATTTCGAAAATGGCAATGCGGTTACATAACGTCCTGAATTAACGTCGCGGTGCGTATTAGAAACATAGAAATGTTCACATTCTTGGTCAGCTGTCGACATATGTTTTTGTGTAGGTACCGACTCGAGCTGCCAAAATTTAGTAACTAAAGCCTCAATTGACTCGTCACTCGATGTAAAGAACGCGCGGTGAGTTTGATTATGTGCGGGTTTATGATTATCGGCGGGCACTGAGGCCGTGGACCCCATTACTATATATCCAAAGGCGGTTTCTAACGCGTCAGGTTGTCCTGCAGGGCCCAGCGATTTTCCAGGCCGCAAGATTTCGACAAAGACCTCGGAACCCAATAAAACGTCGATGGGTCCGGGCGCGTAAAAATGCGGGTCGGCGAGCGGTAGGTCATAAAGGTGCGTGACCGCGGAAGTGTTTAGAGAACAGCTCGGTAAATCTCCAGAGATTGTTTTAATGACTAGCGGTTGAATCTTCAAGCAAAAGTTCGGATCAAGGCGTGAGTACAATGTTAGGTCAGTAATGCCTGATATAGGCTGGGAGGTGTCACCTATTCCCATTACCGATTGATTACTGGAATCATTAAAGACACGGAGACCCAACTGTTTGCAGGCCTGCTTTGTTATAAAATGGTTTTGAGAACCATTATCGATCAAAAAACGAACTTTCCTAACAGATCCATCATTTGATTTTACGTCAGCGAGGGCTGTACCTAGTAGTACATTTTGTGATTTCCGCCCGTGACTAGCATGCGAGTAGGTATTCATACTGCAAAGTGATAAGGTTCTATCGTCTGACTTAGAAGAAGTCGAGTTACGTGAATTTTCCCTTCCGTTAGCTCCCTCACTACAGCGGGAGGTATTTGTATCGAGCTTCGACGATAAGGAATGCGGGTTTGCATAATCGGATTCAAGAAAATGTAACATACTGTGATGTTTTTGTTGACATTGTTTACATGTGTTTATGGATTTACAAGATTGAGCGGTGTGTGTTTTACTAAGGCAATTAATACAGGCGTTACAACTTTTGATGAACTTGAAACGTTCGCGGGGCGACAGTTTTCTAAAGGTCGAACATAAATAGAGATTACTGTGATCAGGTTGTTCACACAAAGAACATTTGTTAGCGGTGTTGTTGTTTACAATAAAAGAACGTACATTAGTTTTTGATGCAATTGTATTCTGGGTCTTAGAACCCGATTGGTCACCAGTACGAGTGAGGACCTTTACGCGGTCGCGGACAAATGAAATTAACCCGTTTAAGTTCGGTAATTCTACACCTCGATTCTCCATTTCAAATAACCGCGCGGACTCTTTGTCTAACTTTTGCAAAAGGGTGTAATACATAACAAAGTCGCATAGATCAGGTATGTTTAAGTTATTCAATGCTAAGTAGGCATTGGCGAATTGATCTATGAAAGATTCAAGGTTACTGGCGGTTGCGGAAGCGATCGGTTTAAGGGAGAACATCTGATCTAGGTATGTAACGGCTAGACTGCGTTTATCTTCGTATTTCGATATAAGCGCGCTATAAATCGCGTTGTAGTTTTCGGCGCAAGGAACAATACCTGTGCAGATGGATTTGGCTTTACCACTTAGTCTACCAACCAAATAATACATTCTTTCGGTATTAGTTAAAGATGCATTTAAATGTACAGCGTTATGGAATGTGGCATAAAACAATGGCCACTGAAGCCGATCTCCATTAAATTCTGGCATTTCTATCGGCGCTAACCTAATTAAAGATTTAGCGGGGGTAGGTTTAAATTCTGCTTTTGGCGGTGTAAACATGGATAATTTACGTTTGATGCGGCAATACATGTCTTCGAATGATAACCAGCTTTGAGAGTCAGGTACACTTTCTTTATCTATTTTCAACAAGGTTATATTGTATTCTTTCGCGGTTGATTGGAAGTTAGTTCTTACGTCTTCTAAACTTTCAATGGAGCATAGAAAATTATCCAGGGCTTCTGGATCTTTTAAATCGCAACATGAATAGTCGTAAATTGTTTGTAGGCGTTGGAAAAATAATTCCCGTTGAGATTCTAACAATTTCAACTTCTGTTCATTCGCGGCCATTATTATGTAGGTATGTACCTAATGTTCGTAGTGGCGTACAGAGATATTGAAATTGGAATACTCTTATGTAGGTTAAGTTTTTAGCGAAATATGCGGAAATAAATGTAATGCGGTTGTTATAGGAGCGTAGTTAGTGTTTTTAGTTAAAAATATTAAAGTTTCGAAGAGATTTTAGCGGATGGCAATATGACGCGTGCGCACTAACAAGGGCAAAAAAAAATGGCGGGGGTGTCTAACTTGAAATGTTTGTTAGAAACAGCTAATTTTCACGGAGAATCCGGTTGCTGAAGGACCATAAAATGGTAGAAAATTTGCTTTCCTACACTGCGGGGGGGTGCGGGCTGGCCTCAGTGAAAATACGGGCTGTTTCAGCCGGGAATCGGATGGTCTCCTGAGGTTGTCGAGGGGTAGCAGTAATTATGTGTATAAAAATGCGGAAAAAGACTACGTACCAATCTAGCACCTCAAGGGGGTCCGTCTCCAGCTACTGTCCATCCAAGTTATCACCCACAGTTCCGTTTTGCCGGCCGGCACACGTGGAATCACGTCACTGCACTATCGTTGCGGTTTGTTTACACAAGCGAGCGGGGGTGAGTTCGACAAACGAGATTCCTATTATAATAAATGCGGGGGATGAAAACACGACACGTTTAATGTTAAATTACGTCGTCGCGGAGCGGGGCATGTGCGATGCGGCGCGTGTGGATTTCGAACTGCCCGTTGGAGTGAGTCAACACGATGCACTTCACTCTTCCGGCACAGATGCGTAAATTGATGCGTTTTGTCTATTAGCCACAGAATATACACATAAAAAGAGCCACCTCTCCAGACCAGACCAGACCTCTCTCTTGCCCCGAAAAAAAAAAAAAACAAAAAAAAATATATGCAACGTAACTCTCTCTTTTTCTATCTTCACTAACTTATATCTCCATCTCAACTTCCGTTCGACTCGCCCGATCACACTTTTCGTAACGCTCTCGTCACGCATTCACAGGCTTACTCCCCAAGTCGAGCGTGCGTAAAGAAGTTTCACTTCAATAAAAAAAAATATAGAGTTATAAAGAGTTTTCTATTCCAACCGGGCGGGGCGCGGCGGCACAGGTGTTTCTTACGCAGAATTTTCTTAGCCAAAGTGAAATATACCGTTACGCAAACTCGATATGAAACGAATGCCGTTTGCTGCGCGGTTTGAACATCATAATGAAGTGCCTCACAAAAGAAGCTCAATTAGTTTCTCAATGAGCCCCAGTGGGGAAAGAACCATTTTTATTTTTTATTTTTAATTGGTTTCCGCAAACGTCCGTGCACCAGTTTGCCTTTTATCGTATTTACAGAGTAAATGAGCTAAATTAGTCCAATTAAATATCTCTGGTAAAGCTTGACATCAGAATGTCTACTTATTGCTTAAAAATTTACCCCACTAAGTAGTGGGGACCCTGACAAAAATAATTTCCGTATCCTCACTGGTGGAAATTTTAGTGGGGTTGATAGGATTTTTTCTTTATAGTTGTATTTAAATAAGGTTTCAGGCGTTTTCATAAAATGTGTTTCAATGTGTGCTCTAGACGCTTCTATTTGAAGTTAATATGCATGACACAACGAAATAGTGAACAAAAACTGAAAATGCAAAATAAAGTAGCGAGACAAGCGAGTGGTGAAACGCAGACTTCGTGGCGAGTCTCCTGCGTCTATTTCGGTATTTTTTCTGTTGGGGAGTATTTTGGCAACGTTCGCAAAATATAGCGAACAAATCCTGGTGAAAGATTCTGAGGATAGATGGTTGGATGTTTGTTACTGTTTCATGCCAAAACTACTGAACGGATTTATTTGGAATATGTCTCACATTTAGTTTATTACCAGGATTACCGTATAGTATACTTGTTATCCCGTAAAAATGAATAATTCTTGCGTGTTATCCCGAAAATATTCATTATTGATAATACTTAACGCGGGTGAAACCACAGGGCGCAGCTAGTTATTAATATATTACAAATTTGTTAGAAAATATTGCTTTCAAATATCTAAGTTGTAAGTATTGCATGATAAGTACTGTTTTACATGATACTATAACATACTATGCAGTTGAGTGTACTTTGTCATTGTTTTTTTTTTGTGTTTTGAGTTTTCATTTTCGTTTTTACTTTTTTCTTTTTTTTTTGTGGGGGGAGACCCGTGCTCAGCAGTGGGACGATATGTGTGCGATGATGATGATGAAAGTCTACAAGCTCCCAGCTCCCAGTTGTAGTCTCACTAGCTACTCTAACGTTAGATTAAGAATATACCCCACGTTGCTTAACTTTTTAGCACGGGCTTGTGCAAAATGAACACAAAAGAAAAGTATTTTAGACATGATGAATGAAAGTAGAGAGATTAGCAGGACCGTTAAAAATATCTTGGGTGTAAACGTTTTTGGAGTTTTAAATTTATTTATTAAGTACCAGGATAAGGTCTATGTTCCGCTGTTTACTAGAAGAATACCATATTTGATTTTTATAATTACATAAATTTTGTATATAGCTATGGGTAAATCAACTGTGAAAATTAAATCACACATAACCTATATATACATCTATAAAAATAAATAAAATTGAAGTGTCTGTTTGTAATATTAAAAACCACTTTTTACTACATGCATAATATGAATGTACGGTATACATACCAAAATAACATTTCTTATAATGTTTGTCTGTCTGACTGTGGTTTGGTTCCAGCTATTCTCTGGAACGGCTGGACCGATTTTGACGGGACTTTCACTGGCAGATAGCTGATTTAATAAGGAGTAACTTAGGTTACTTCTATTTTAGAAAAAAATCTAAAATTATTCAATTCCGCGTGGACAAAGTCGCGGGCACAGCTAGTATATTTCGCATTTAGCGAAAGTCTGTGTGTTTGGTTGTTCTCTTTGTGCACTATAACAGCTGAACGGATTTTGATGATATTTGGTACAGAGATATACTTTAGGTCTTAGAACAGAACACAAGATACTTTATCCCCTAAAAAAATAACAACAACAACAAACTAACAACAAGGTAATAAGCAACGGGGGTAAAGCCGCGGATCACTGCTAGTACTAAATAGTTATGAATTCGTAGTCAAAATTGTTTATTTGTAGTCAACAAAGCCAACGTCTGACCAACTTTGAGAGTTTGGAAAAGAAAAACTTAGCTTTATTCAAAGGATCTATTAGCGTACGATTTAAAATGTACCCACTATCGGTTGAGCCAGTGAGCCAAGCGAGCAACGACGGCGGACTTTCATCGACGATTGTTGTTGAGAACTTATTTTACTTTGTGAACATGGCTGTAAATTCTACTGGAAAAGCTTCGCTAAGTTTTGACAAGTCAGCTGCAGAATACAACAATAGCTTTTAGCCTCTGTGACTTAATATTCTGATCGATGCTCCCTCTACTTATCATAATACACCAGCTCCAAAATATCTCTTCTGCAAGAGGCTGCCTGCGGAAGTACCACACCTTTGCCAGATATTCATCCGCCAAGCAGTAGTGTGACCCTCACTGGGTTGAATTCCAATACAGCGGGCTGACCAAGGATCAAAACAACTGAACATAAAAAATCCTATGGCAACTCACAGTGCCCGAGACCTGGATAGCGACGTATCGTTAATGAAAAAGTTATTCAGGAGGATCATGATGTTTAGCAGTTAGCCAACGAATGAAGGAGAAGGAACAAAGCCTGATCCAGTATCTATACTCCCCAATCCAACTACAACTAAGAATCGGAAGCCTATAGAAGTTATTAGATCGAAGCGGTCAGCCGAACCGCTGTCGGCTATATTCCGAACATCAATTAAACATCGTCGTTTTTGATTAAAAAAGTTTCACCATCATAATGAACACGATACGGAGATCCTAGAGCTTGAACGATAGTTTTATTGGTCTGACTTTGAATAGCTTTGTAGAAATATTTCTAAGGACTGCATATTTGAACACAATCACTTAGTATGGTATGAAATATGGGGGATGTTTTCGTCTCTCTAAGAGAAACTAAACGTGACTTTTTTGTAGTGGGATGCCTCTTCTGCAAGAGACTGCCTAGGGAAGTACCACACCTTTGCCAGATATTCATGCGCCAAGCAGTAGTGTGCAAAAATTACTGTGTTCCGGTTTGAAGGGCGCTGTTGCCAGTATATTATGAGACCTTAGAGCTGATGTCTCAGGGTGACGAGCGCAGTGTAGTGCCGCGTAGGATTATGCAATGCAAAGTTCTGGGTTGCACTATATGTTAACTGTAAAGGGCAGGCATAGCGCTTACCATAAGGTAAACGACTAGTTAGTCTCGTCACACAGCCATATAAAAAAAAGAATTGCATCGTTGTGTGTCATTTTCTTGTCTTGTTTTTTGATATGTATGATTATACGTATTTATTGCTGTTTGCAGTTGTGTCAGAATAAACGTTTTTCTGACTTTCTTTCTCTTATTATAGGGGTGACATGCACGAAAAAATTTCGTAACGATTTGTCGAGTGACACAAAAAACAAAGTGACATTATTTTTTGGTTCAATTTATACGTAAGCTTCCATACGCATTTGAGTTTTGTTAAAAAATATATATTACTTAACAAAAGTATTGCAGGTTGAGTACGAAATGACATCTTTTGTCCGTATAAATGGATCAGGCTTTTACGCAAATGGGATCTAGTTTCTGTTTCTTCACAATAAGATTTTGAATAAATAAGAATGGAAGCCCGATACTTACCTGGATTGAAATAAAAGTGTGTCAAAAAGATACCTTTTATTGCAATGTGAATTAATCTTTTGAACCATTAGGCTGATAACAATATATACTGACATAACAATAATGCTCCGAATCCTACTAATGCTATCCTATCCTATCCTAGTCCTACTAATATTATATTATGTAACCCATAAAAACTCCGTACTTTGGTCCAAACAATATGGGCAAATGAGACTTTAGAACCGATGTCTCAGGGTGAGGAGGGCAGTGCAGTACTGCGCAGGATTGTGCAATGCACAGTTCTGGCACTGTAACTGTTATGGGCAGGCGTAGCGCTTACCATCAGGTGAACGACTCGCTCGTCTGGTATACAGTGAAAAAAAGCAAAAATCTATTTCAATTACCTACTTTCAAAGTAGGTTATCTGCGTATCCCAAATTGACACAAAATATAGCTTTTATTACAATAAAAATGCAGTTTCCAGTGGTAAATGGTAAAGCTACAAGCAAATGGATTCACCAGATGGTTTATTACTGAAAAGTGCAACAGTTGAACTAGGTAAGTAATTCGAAGCAAGAAATTAGATGCCGCACTAACGGCTCTCCCCACTGACTGCAAATTTGTCTTGTAAAATAAACACCCATCTGTTGCCCTTGTAATGAAACGAGCTACGTTAAATTCAGTGTAAACATTACACTCGCAGTATTTGCTGAGAGAATAAGCTTTAAATCGAACGCAGCAACAGGCAGTTATTGATAAGTCTTTGTTTATTATTTTAAATAAGTTAATTATGTACAAAAAAAATAATTAAAATGAACACGTTGCCTGCTGAACCGGTTTTTACATTTGGGCACTGCTATGGACCGTGTGTGTTTTCCAGCAATGGCGTGCCGCCTGTGTCAGCCGCACTGTAGTAGCGCCGCGTTAAACACACACGTCTGTTTTCGCCGCACAGCCGGCACGTAAGCTGCGGTAACACAACAGATGTGTTTTCCCGCAACCGTATAAAGTTATAAAAAATACAAAGTCAGTGTTTTCAGCAGTGAACGTGTTAAACACGAAAAAAACAAGTAAATATAAATAGAAAAGGTATAGATAACAATAGTAGACACTAGGCAATGCAGTAGCTTAGGACTGTTACCATAGTAGAAATACAATTACAGTGGCACATTTTCCATAGACATATTCATAGATAGTCGGCGGCCTCTTACGAGCCGTATGCAAAGCCCGTGTCGTGGAAACCTCATTGTTTGATACTTTACCGGCAAAATCTTTTTTGCCTTGCAAGTGAAACTTAGCATATCGTCATTGTTCTGGACAAATCCGGTATGTGGACCTATCAACTTTTCAGAAGTTTTCAACTTTATTTTTTTCTGAAAACCAATAAGTTTATGAGAAACCTTGAAATGCAAAATGATGACAAATTCATATATATATATATAATATCTTTAAATGTCACCCAATGAAACTCAAAACCTTTTTCTTGCACATATCAAATTTTGCTTAGCCGTGCAAACTGCGCTACGTGTAAAAATGCACAATGATAGAGCCTGAATCCGTAACAGGAAAATAATACACTAAATATTATCTATTGACTCTATTGTGATGAATCTCAGTAAAATATCTTTATTTTGTAAAAGGAAGTGGATATTACGTAGTGCGATAACATAAATAGTGACACACGTCGTCATTTGACAGTCGTAATCAACTATCACGATGTAACTGTCACTTCTATACTAAATGCATAGTTTCAATTAACAAAGAATAAATGTCCATAGTCTGTATTAAATTAACAATTATTTTAATCCAGTGTAAACGTGCCGTTCGTGCTCTGTGCCGCTTCTGCGGGATTACTCCCCGATGCCGGTTAAGCTCGGCTAGTTTTGGTTACGATTACATTGTTGGTCTGAAACGAAGTGCTTTTATTATTCAGTAATTTGTTTAAATAATAATCTTAAGCCTAAAGTGTTGACGTTTAAAATGATAGTAAAGCAAATTTTCTCGCTTAGCATCTACATATTGACGTAACGGCTTTCTCAAATTCAACTCAAAACTAAGTTTGTATGTGCCCGAATGAATACCCTTACTCGTGGACGTTAACCGACTCTACCACCGCCTCTACGTCAGCATTATAGTTTTCTACCATTATTTTGATTCTTCTTTATAAAAAATAGGTCTTTAAAAGAAAGAAATCCTAGTCATTATTCCGGAAGTATTCATTGGATTTAGGATTTGCATTACTTGTCTGTAAAGAAATTTGGAAATGTTTTCAAACATAATATCATCGTGTGAATGCTGCAGTCAGAACGCTTCAGCACGATATTAAGTAGCCTGCATCCAGTTCTACTAATAATAAATGTAAGTACGTTATAGTTTCTAAAACACAAGTTCGGAAAGTAGTTACGGCGAGATGTTCCGCAGTTCGAAGTAAAACAGAAGTATACTCAGGTACGATCCAGTATCCATTGTAAACGTTCAGAGCTTAGTTTAAGTTTAAATTGAATTTTCTAGAGTTGCGAAGAGATAAGAATTTATAGAAGATTACCTACATATTGTTTAGTTTTTAATATTGTGATATATTTTAGAAAAGACTAAGCAATCTTTAAGATTTTTGGATGACACAAAGAACGTTGACGTTTCAAATGTTTTGGTGACATTTGCTATGAATTTTAGGGTTTTTTTTGTGGTATTTATTAATTGAAATAAAATTCTTGAGTTAGGTAGATATTTATGCACAATAATTATGTTTTTGTATTAAAAGATCAAAATGACTATTTGGAAACATAATACTTTAAGGTTACTACACGTTCGTAGGTACACTTAAAAATTATTAAAGTCAGTTTACAGAAAACGCTTTCATAAAACCAAATTAAAATTTGCATTTCTTACGCTTACTCCAACTTCATTACAAAAATAACGGCTAGTTTTTACAGCTTCATAAAAGAACTTCATAAATTTATTTATCTTGAAAGAAAAGTTTTCAATAAAGCTTTCTCGTTTGTTTTTCACTGTCAGAAGTCCATGAGTCGGAAGTTAGTGAAAACATATGGACATTTTGCATCCTTCCTTCTTTCACTACTAAACTAGATATACAAGAGCTGTTTAAAACACTTATATATAATAAATAATTATTTTGTAAGCTGTTACAGGAGTGGAGGTAGTTAGAAAGTAATTCGATTTGGCAGTGCCAACACGTTGACATTGGCACCAAAATCAGACATGACATGACTTCCCTTTAAAACGGGTGCTAATGTATTTATAATGTTTACTAAATACGTAAAATGTTCAATATTTTGAACCTTATCGTGTTCTACCTGAATATCATCGTTTATTATCCTATTAAGGGTATGTAGATCTTGTGCTTCCTAATAGCATTAATATAATAATAACGCCATAAATATGCCAATTCGTGTTCTCTCCAAAAGTTTCAGTAAAACACACACCACTTTACTGAACCACGACTCTGACTAGATAGAGTCTACCTACCTTTTTTTTTATTGGACTGAGTGACGAGACAAGCAAGTCGTTCACCTGATGGTAAGCGCTTCGCCTGGCCATAACAGTTACTGTGCCACCAGAACTTTGCATTGCATAAGCCTGATCGGCACTGCACATCGAGAACACTGAAGCACTGGATGATCGACCCTGAGACATCGGCTCTAAAATCTCATATGCCCAGTAACACTTACTGGTTAAGACATTTTACAACGACCCAAAAAGAAAAAAAAAGGAATACTTACAGTAAAATGAACACGATTCTTCAGAAAATACAATAGTAATTTTGGTACAAAAACGTAGGAGGCTAAGTGAGTTAGACTTCCACTAGATTGAGTTAAATGGGGTCGCTTTACAAGATTTACAGTTTTACACGCGTCAGAGTTACTCCAATAAGCTTGTTTTAGATTCAGACTACATGTATATACAGCTAAGTCACGTAAATAGAAAATGTTGCCAATTTATCAAAAAAAAAGGCTAAAAATATTTTACAGCATTTTATAGCAACGTTATTTTATAAATGCTCTTTATTTAATAGTATTTTTTGTAAGTGACTTTGTGTATTTAATTGTTTTTGATTCAACTAAACCGGCCGGGTCGTTGTTCGCTATGAAAACCTGGACTCGTAACGCGCTTGTTTTGGAACTGACAAAATAACGTGCGGGAAATTAGCGCATTTCGAGAAGTTATGAGGTTCACAATAAGTTTAAAGCGCGTTATGACATCACGCGTTTCTCAGAATCCAATGAAAACAAAGCAATCTTCTACCAAGTAAACAATGATTTTACCGAGAATTCATAACCGCTTGAGAGATATTATATTATATAACAAACATTAAAATCCCACAAATGACGAGCACTCAAAACACTCGTTACCAAAACAAGGCCTGTTTTTATGTTTTGCTATGAGTAAGCATTTATCATTGTAACCGCAACACGTGGAAGCTTTGAACTGACGGCAAATGGAAATGGAACTCCCAAGAGCGTCGGCATATTATGGTTTCTTCAAAGAGGATGTAGGCATCTCTCTTATAACTTTTTTAAACGTAGTGCCTGATCGGATTCCCTGTATCAAGAGAATCAGAAACTGTTAACAATTTGACTGCTGATCCGTTTTGCTTGTCTAATCACGGGTGCGGCTCTGCACGCGCCATAGAGTTTTCCCATACAACAAACACAGCAGTTGTGTTTTGCCGTACTCGTGGCAAGTTATGAAAAACACGACAGTTATGTTTTCAGCAGTGAACGTGTTAAATGTGAAATTGTTAAATATTAAATTGTCAAAATATATCTACAGATCATCGTAAAGAATGATCCACTATTGTTGCAAATACCATTATCATTTAAAATAGTTAATAATAATAATATAATAATAATAAAGCCCATTTATTTCCAATCAAATTATTACATGCAATAAATTATACATACAAAAAAATTAAAATTTCATCCGATCCTAAGAAAGTTGCTAAAAAAAATCCACTCCTTAGTTTTTGTAGAAATCATTATAATAATTTAAAAAATGTCTTTCTTTAGTTAGTTCGTATGAAATTTATTTTAATAGCTATCGCCACTGTCTTCCCCTTCATTGATCGGAACCCCTTCTCGGGTATAGGCCTCCTCCAGCTTATTTAAAATAGTTCCAAAAACGAACAGACTGTTTGATATTCAAATTTCCCGCCATAAGCGAAACGTTTCACCTTAACAAATTCACTAATAAAAAATGTACAGCCAAGCATTCCACGACACAGTTACGAGCCCGTGCTCTGAAGAATTTACGCCGAGGTAACGCAATATTTCACGTTTCGTTGCGGTTTCAGAACGTTTTTGACCGCGTTCCCGGCTTAGGGCACTCTCTCGGGGCTCACTGCAGTGTATTTATGGATTTGCTACCGGAAACGGAAGCTGAATAGGCTCGATCGCATTGTTTTTTTGTATCGGATACAGTTGTTGTATAAAGTGGTTTGGGATTTGAAAAATGTGAATGATAAAGGTTTTGTTCCGATTTTTAGGATGGTTACCAATGTTACCAAGTATTATTTTTCACTCTTACATTGTATCCTGTTATTTTTTTAAATATTATAATGAGTGGTGTAGAAGACGGAGGTCTCTCTCGAATGAAAAACAGGTTATTCAGGATGTAAAAATATATATATTCAGAAAATACCTTAACTTGTCTAAATTAAAACAGCAACTAAAAAACTACGTGAAAAAAGGCCAAAGCCTTTTGTTTCGCCTCTTTTTTTATAATCTTAAAAATAAAGTTGTTTGAACCAAAAAGGTTTTCCTATCCCAAAAAAAAAAGATTTAACCTCGGAGCACGACATCTATATTTCGTATTTTTGATTCCAATAAACTAGATCGTTGTAATATACCTTTACTACAAATAGTTAACATTGTTACAACTAGGAATTATTGATTAATGACACTTAGTTCCCTATCTTGAAAATGGACAGGTAATTTAGAGAGATTCAAAAGAGCTTAGTAAAGCTACAAGAATTGGTATTATATGAGAAGTAAGTAGATCTTAAATATCGTCATGTTCTTCGCGCTAAAAGCATTGAATTATTTACGAAAACCTAGAACTAGGCTATGTTTTTTTATATCTTGTAGAGTCTTACTAGAACTTCCTCCTCTCTGCTATTGTATACCATGACAATACAACAGTTAACACTTAATATTGCCAGCTGGCCAGTCGTAAATGTAACGCTTTTCAAAAAGCGAACTAAATTACTCGCTCGATCTCTGAGCGGAAAATTATTCAACTACATCCTGTGAGCGATTCGAAGGTAATTACAGTGTATTGGGATACAGTGAAATAACTTCAGTTTTGTCGACTTCAATTGTTTTTTCATAGTTTCATTTTATGGGTATTGAATAAGACTGAGCTGTCATGCTCGGCTATGTGACGCTTGTTCGGGTAAAGTCGGCTCGAGTCGACTAAGGGAGCGAGATAGATATAGTCGACGCGTCACTGCTATACTCGCCCTGCGAGCGTTAGTTACCAGCGTAATTTATACACAATTATATTATGTATAGTAAATGTTATTACTTCATGTCTATGGAAAAAAATGTTGTATTTCACGTAATTAACCACGCCTTAATTAAGTTTTCACATAAGGTCCCACACACCGTTTTTTATAGTTGTTGTTGTTTAGGTGTGACTGGTGCTTCTTATGATTTGAAGTTTCAACTGTTTAGCTGTCTCGTAGCCGAAGTAGGCTGAATCTGAATGACACATTGCTAAAAACCTATTTCAAAATTTAAGCTTTTTAAACGAGGAGTATAATATTTTTCATCATTTTTAATACCCTGTAGTTTTTCTTTTGCATTAGAACCAAGGAAAGAAAAATATTTACACACAACTGCGTGTCAGTTCAAAGGGTAGGTACGCGTTACAGATACTTCTTTTTAGCTTTTCATAGAAAATAGTGTTCGCAGAAAACCAGCACTGGTTGCATAATACACTGTGATCCATGCGAGCTTTTCAAACTACCCTGCAGCTGCAATCAACAAGGATTGAGATTCGATATTAAGTAGAAATAAAAATAAACCTAGAAATGGAATCGCAGGCCTTTTAGTCGGCGTGAATGGAAGGGAAATGCGACGTATTCCCGAGTTTTGAATAGATATTGGTCAAAATATATAGGGTGTTTCTCGTAACGTATTAAATGGCTGTTTTGTTGACAGTCATACAGCTTTGTTTGAGCTCACCAACTTTTTAAATATGTCTATAAGTTTCGTTTGTATCAAAATCATGGCCATTTGTTATTTCTCTCAAGTAAGTTGAGTTAGTTCTCCCTTTTTCTCTTTAGTTACACGTGCTTTTATAGGCAGGCGCTTATTATCAGGTGAACGACATGCTTGTCTCGTTATTGCTCAGCTCCGTAACGACTGAACTGATTTTGAAGAAATTTAGTGTAAACGTAGTTACTTTAAGCGGTGGTAGCGTAGTGGGAGAACGTCCGTCTCCTAAGGAGAGGATCGTGAGTTCAAATCCCAGTGCAGGCATGTACCTATGTGTTTCTTGTAAAACATAAGTACTTCATTATTACTCGCTTTGTGGTGAAGGAAAATATCGTGACGAAATCCACATACCTACCTGAAAGTTATTTCGGAAGAAGGTATGGTTTTCACCAATCCGGACTGGGCCCCCGTGATAAATGATGGCCTAATTCTCCTCACGAAAGTAAGGGGAGTGCTCAGCAGGATGATGATGATGATGATAGTTACTTAAAGTCATGTACAATATTATTCTCTAAGCCAAAGAACTGACTTTGGCTTAGAATATAATTTGTGTTGTTAACTCCTATAGTAGCAAACTAGCTCTGGTTTCCAACTACGGGTAAGTGTGTGTATGTGTACTTGGTGAAACTGCACTAATGTCGTCAAACGCGGCACCCTAAACTCCGAGAGACTTAGGTGGAGCACTAGATTCGAGATTGAGTGCGATCCGCCACAAAGCATCCGAGACGTCTCAAGCTGTAACTACGGAACGTGCTCTAAAGATTAAGTACATTTGTTACTAGAACATTTTGAAAGGACATTGTGAACTTTAACGAAGGTACTAGTAATAAAAATGTGATCGTGTGTGTTTTGCTTTGTCCTCTCACGTAACGACGGAGAAGCAGATTGATTTTAGTATAACGTATAGATAGAGAGATTAGATAGAGTGTAGAGCATGTATGTTTATTATATTACTGTATAGTACCGGGATGACCGAGCTTTGCTCGGTATTTTTTATTTTTTTTTGTTATGATATTTTCTAAAAATGATTCCTAGCTAGATCGATTTATCGCCCCCAAAACCACCTATATACTAAATTTCATGAAAATCGTTGGAGCCGATTCCGAGATTCCAATTATTATATATACATATATACAAGAATTGCTCATTTAAAGATATAAGATATTAAGTTTGTCTAATCTATCTATCTATATATATAAAAATGTTATGTTGGTTTGTGTACGCTTCAAAAACTCAAAAAGTTCTGCACCGATCGAGCTGAAATTTTAGCATGATATATAATCCGCATCAAGGATTGTTTTTATCTATTTTTTCATCAGTGACATATCGGCGAATGTGCGAATGTGTCACAGCGAAGCGTGGCAGGGTACAGCTAGTACTAATATATAACATAAAGCTAAAGAATTTGTTTGTTTGAACGCTACAATCTCAGGAACTACTGGTTCAAATTGAAAAAAATATTTTTGTGTTGAATAGCCTATTTATCGAGGAAGGTTAGAGGCTATATAACATCACGCTACAACTAATACGATATTTTATATGTATATATACGAAAAACCACCATCCGATCTCCTCTCCATGCATGGTGGTCTGGTAGTTAGCTTTGAGCAATAAAATTGCCCATGGTGACATTAATTGTTAAATTTGTTTTTTCAGTTTAATTTGTTCTATGGTGTTTCAATAAAGAGTTTATCTATTTATCTATCTATCTATCTATAGAGTGCTGGAAAGTTATATAGGCAACTTTTTAGTGTGGAAAAATTGTAACCGCTTACTAATATATCTTTTGAATGCTGATTGAATCACTTTTGAAAATTTTACATTTCAAAACCATTTATTGAAAATTGTTTTGCATTCCTTAAAAATTTTTGTTAATTGTCGTCCTTTGTCAATAAAGCGACGGCAACCAGTTAAATTCAAGCAGTGAAAATTTGTAAGGGTAATATTTAGCATACAATGTGTCCCCAACTTTGCCTCTCTATATTTCTTGTAGAATTTAATCCTGTGATATGGTTATGCTTGAGTAAGGCTTGGTTGTAAATTTACCTTTCTTGTGCAGTCGTAAACTTAGCTGAAATACGTGCAGTTTGCGCAAATAATGAACTCAATTAACGCTTAGACTGCTGAGCCGATTTTCTTGTCTAGCCACGGGTGCCACGGGTGTGTTCTTGTCTGCACACACCAAAGTGTTTTCCCAATCAACAAACACCATAGTTGTGTTTTCCCGCACTCGCGGCAAGTTATGAAAACCACCATAGTTGTGTTTTCCCGCACTCGCGGCAAGTTATGAAAAACATCACAGTTGTGTTTTCAGCAGTGAACGTGTTAAAGAGGAGCACTTAGGACTAAAGCAACCAATTCGCCGTAGGAAATGTACAACAGCAGTTTAAGTAATTTGTTGCGCGGATAGCCGTTAAATAGCCTGGTAAGTGTTCAAAGCCTATTTCGCTACAGTCTCAATGGCATAATAGGTTTAAAACACGTTCCGTGTCATACGTAACTTTCTCATAAAGATAATGTTTCAGTGAAAGCACCTGGAACCACGAAAATGTAGCATTAGGAACAAGAAATGTATATTAACTTGATTTGTTAAACTACGAGGTTCCACACACCGCCCGGCATCACCCCTACCATCTTATTTCCACACTCGCACAACAAGGTTAAAGTACTGTCCAATATCATAATTTTTTAACCCACTTTTAAAGACTTCACTTAATACGTAATTAATTTTAAGTAATTTTGTGTTGATGATCTTACTGATCAACTAAACAAAGCCATTTGTAAGCAAATTAGGCATTTTGTAGAATGTCGTATTTAGGAATTTGGCATGTGTAGAAATTTAAAGTGACATGGTCATAAAATAAAAACCAGTGACCGACTAACCGACTAACCGAACGACCGACGACAGGCCCTAAAAACAGTGAGAGTAAAGGGGAAGAAGAAGAAGAAGAAGGTGTAAAGGAGTAACTAAACTACACACTCGCTGGTAAGACCATGGTCTTCATAACTACTGAAACACAGACAAAGGGAAACTTAGTTAGGAGTCAGGATTTATGTGTTCGATCATGACGCGTTATTATAATTATATTATTATTATTATTATTCATCTGCCAAGCAGTAGTGTGCAAGCAATAGTGTGTTCCAGTTTGAACGGCACTGTTTACGTGGCATATGAGACTTTATAACGGTTGTGCCTCGATGACGAGCGCAATGCAGTGCAGCGCAAGATTTTCGGTGACACAGTAGCTGTTATGGGCAAGCGTGGCGCGTAAACGACCCAATCGTGTTGTCACTTAGTAATATAAAAAAAAAAAACATCTGCGGCGCTTTCTCCATTTGCTCCATTAACTGCTAAGTGGAATATCAAATCCACCTAAACTGTAATCAAACTGCAGTTCTCCATTGGCATAGAGTCAAAACTACTGATGGGCACTGAAGCCCTTGCCAAGTCATTTCGTATGCAGCCGTAACCAATGGTAGGTTAATAACTCAGGCTGGTTTGGAGTCGCCCACATTTGAACTGGGGTTCAAAATTACAGTAACATATATTTTTAAGAAAATCGTGGTTATTCGGAGAGGCCGTTATGACGTGCTTGGTCGACGATAGTTTAAAGGCTAATGAATGTCTCTATTATGTTAAAACTTGATTACGTAGAATAGAATAGAATGAAATTGTGCTATTCATGAAATTGCGCGGTGTTGCCATTCGAATAAGTCAAAAAAAACACTTTAATCTAACATACATTAAAGTAGGCTGCTTATTTATTTATTTATTTAATACTTTATTGCACAGATTAACTAACTAGTACAAATGGCAGACTTAACGATAACAGCATTTTCTACCAGTCAACCACCCATAGTGAAGGAGAGAGGGCAGTAAGTAGAGTAGAGGGTCTTAGTGACAGATCCATCCAGAAAACCATAAAAAAATCTGTTTTCTCTGTAAATGACGCATGTATCGATTAGCAATACACATGTATGAGATTAAATATTGTCACTGTCAGACTGACACTGACTTTTCAATATAAAAGTATTTATTCTCAATTAGAGCTAAGATTCGAATGTACCGGATGAAACGCAAAAGAAACTAAGGTCTTAGTGCTAAATGACTAACAACAAAGTTTGCTGTAGGAAACTTCGCCTGACAGTTTACGTCCCGCTTGTAAAACACCTATGGGAATGTCCCTCGGGAAAACATCTGCTTCTTCATAGGTGTAGGTGACTTACTACACACTACATACTATTTACATTATATATTCTAATTATTTATAAACACTATACAATTCATTTATTATATAGTATTTCATAACTATTTATACATATACTTTCACACTACATTCATACAAACCGCTCCACACATAATCATACATACAATAATTTACAATATCATATTAATATTAAATACACGCGCAAAGCCAGGCGAAACCCGTAGTATGCAGCAGGCATTGTTCTACCGCTGGGAGGCGGCGTACGCGCACCGCGCACTCGGTCCCTGCCGCCAGTCGAGATCCGCTACGCGACGTGATACCCGTGTCGCTCCGTACTTCACGCGCGCTTGTAAATGCCAATGTTTAGGTGCTTTCAGACTTTGTACTATCTATTCTGTGCTTCCGTGTCCTATCGTGTGGTGTATCTAATATCTGTGTCTCTTCATCTATCTTTCCTTCTTTCTTTAATTGTGTGGCTCGTGCAATAAACGAACTTGTTTACCGTGGATTCGGACTTGCTTATTTATTACCATCTGCACTACCTACCTACCACTAGCAGCACACCCTAGCCACCAAACTGGTGACCCCGACGAACACTAAAAGCGAAGAGTCAACAGTGATGTTGTCTGCTGAAAGCGATAACGACGACCCGCAAGCGAACGTCGCCACGCGGTCACGGACGCGGGCAAAAATGGCGGAACAAAGCCCGGACCGTATGCCCTCGACGCCCGTTCAGATCCGGATCCCTCCATTCTGGCCAGAAAAACCGGCGATATGGTTCGCACAGGTAGAAGGTCAGTTCGCAATAATGCGAATTACTGACGATGCGACCAAATTCTACCACATTTTAGCCACGCTGGATAGGCAGTACGCCGCAGAAGTTGAGGACATCCTCACCGGGCCAGCTGATTATAAACGCCTGAAAAGTGAGCTCATCAAGCGATTGTCGGTGTCTCGGGAGAACAAGGTAAAGCAGTTACTTATGCACGAACAGCTGGGCAGCCGCAAGCCCTCGCAGTTCCTACGGCACCTGCAACACCTTGCCGGACCCGAGATACCCGAGGACTTCCTGAAGACAATCTGGACCAGCCGTCTACCAGTTGGAATGCAGCCGATCGTTGCGTCGCAGCCGACGTTGACTCTGGACGCACTGGCGGAGCTCGCCGACCGGGTCAACGACATCGCGATGCCATCGCAGCAGGTTGCTGCGGCGTCATTACCGTCATCATCGTCATCACCATCATCACCGATGGACGTGCTGACGCGCCAGGTAGCGGAGCTGACCAAGCAAGTGAGCGCTCTCACAGCGAGGTTCAACCACCAACCACGATCCAGAGAACGAGGACAGGAGATGCGCGGCAGATCATCATCATCGCGCAGGTCGCAGTCTAACTACCGCCGATTTCCGATCTGTTGGTACCACTACAAGCACGGGATTAAGGCAGGCCGCTGTGTCAAACCCTGCGACTACAGATCGGAAAACGCTCCGGGCAGTCAGTGATGGCGACTAACGACTGCCACAGCTCATCGGGTCGCCTCTTCGTCACGGACCGCGGAACCAACACCGAATTTTTAATAGACACTGGTAGTGACATTTGTGTGTATCCGGTATCCGCTTTACGTGAGCGCCGTTGTAAAACTTCGTATCAGCTCAGTGCAGCCAATGGTTCAGCTATCGACACATTTGGGTATTTACAACTGAATTTAAATTTAGGCTTACGCCGTAGTTTCCCATGGCGGTTTGTTGTTGCTGACGTCACTAAAGCTATAATCGGTGTAGATTTTCTTTCATTTTACCGCCTCATAGTGGACGTCAACAAACAAAAGCTTGTCGATAGTGTAACCAGTGTTAGCATTGTAGCCACTATAGCGAAACCCGATTGTCTTGTCTCGAGTGTAAAGGTCTCGACTGGTGGTGATAGTAGGTATCATAAAATTTTGTCCGAATTTCCGGAAATAACACGTCCTGCTGGTACTCCGGGTATCGTCAAACACCACACTACACACCACATTCGCACTATACCAGGCCCTCCTGTTTCATGTTCACCTCGACGTCTCGCCCCGGACAAACTTAAAATTGCCAAACAAGAGTTTGACGCCATGTTGGCTAACGGAACTGCTCGTCCATCTGACAGCCAGTGGGCATCAGCCCTTCACCTCGCGTCCAAAAAGGACAACGGGTGGCGTCCATGCGGCGACTATAGATTATTAAACGCCAGAACCATACCTGACAAATACCCAATTCGTCATATACACGATTTTTCGCACAGTCTGTCTGGTTGTAAATTCTATTCTGTCATTGATTTAGTCAAAGCTTACAATCAGATACCAGTAGCTGAGGACGACATACCGAAGACTGCAATTACCACACCCTTCGGATTGTACGAATTTCCTTTTATGACATTTGGACTTCGTAATGCAGGTCAAACTTTTCAGAGGTTTGTTGACGAAATGACGCGGGGCCTCGATTTCTGTTATCCCTATCTCGATGATTTCTTGATTTTCAGTAGAACAGCAGACCAGCACGAAGACCACTTGCGCCAACTTTTCACCCGTATGAAAAACTACGGCGTACTTGTCAACACCGCCAAATGCGTCTTCGGTGCCTCAGAAGTCACGTTTCTAGGGTATCAGATCTCAGAAAACGGCACCAAACCTCTGGATAGCAAAGTGACAGCTATTTCCGAATATCCCCTCCCAAAAACCGTCAGAGAGTTAAGACGATTTTTGGGCATGATTAACTTTTACAGGCGATTTTTGCCCAACGCCGCCCGAATTCAAGCTCCCCTTCATGCCCTATTGACTGGCTCAGTCAAAGCTTCCCATCCCGTTGACATAAAAGGAAATTCGTTGCAAGCTTTTGAAGATTGTAAGAAAAGCCTGTGTAACGCAGCTCTATTGGCTCACCCTGACATGCAAGCCAAGTTAGGACTAGTCACCGACGCCTCCGATACGGCGATAGGTGGAGTTCTACAGCAGCGTAAGGACGGAGCTTGGCAGCCTCTAGCATTTTTTACTCGCAAGTTGAGCCCATCGCAGACGAAGTATTCCCCGTACGATCGTGAGCTCCTTGCGATCTACGAGAGCATCAAATATTTTCGCCATATGCTAGAGGCCACTAACTTCACAGTCTATACTGACCACAAGCCGCTATGTTACGCCTTTCACGAGCGAAAAAGTAACTGTTCGCCACGTCAGTATAGACATCTAGACTTCATCTCGCAGTTCACAACAAATTTAGTGCACATTTCTGGAAAGGACAATGTGGTTTCAGATGCACTTTCCAGAGTAGAAGAACTGCAGACACCAGTCAACCCAGAAGTGATGGCCAAACTCCAAGCTACAGACTCAGAGCTCGTAGAACTTCTGCAAGGAGAAACTTCCCTACGGCTGATCAATACGAACATCCCTGGAAGTCGTACCAAATTATACTGCGATGTCAGTACCCCGACTCCCAGGCCTTTCGTCCCCAAGCAGCTGCGTCAGCAAGTATTCAACTGCCTCCACTCACTCAGCCACCCCGGAGCCAACGCTACAGCCAAGCTCGTTGCACAACGCTTCGTATGGCCCTTGATGCGTAAGAACTGCCGTGAATGGTCTAAGGCATGTTTGACGTGCCAGCGCACGAAGGTAAACAGGCATGTCGCGTCTCCTTTAGGTACGCATGATTTACCTTCAGCGCGTTTCAAACATGTCCATATAGACCTGATCGGACCATTACCACCAGCTGGTGACTATCGGTATTGCCTTACAGCCGTCGATCGCTTCACACGATGGCCGGAAGTTGTACCTCTTACCGATATCACCGCCGAAACAGTGGCCAAAGCGTTCGTTACCAGTTGGGTATCCCGCTACGGTTGTCCAACGGAAATTGTGACCGATCGCGGTGGACAATTTCAGTCGGCGCTATTCCAGCACCTGTCCAAGTCCGTCGGTTTCGATCACCGCAGGACAACCGCATACCACCCACAATGCAACGGTTTGGTTGAGCGCTTCCACCGGCAGCTGAAAGCAGCTATCACCTGCCATGCTGATGCTAACTGGACCGAGTCATTGCCACTCGTACTTCTCGGAATAAGGAGTGCCTTTAAGGAAGACCTCCAAACTTCATCGGCTGAGCTGGTGTACGGTGAGCCGCTTCGTTTGCCTGGTGAATTTTTCGGCCACAACGTGGCAAGCTACACCACCGACATCACCGATTTTTCAGCTCGTATGAAGTCCTTCGCCGAGAACATACGTCCAGTCCCAACTCAGCACCATTCCAAGTACAGAGTCTTCGTGTTCAAGGAACTTGCCACATGTAGCCACGTATTCCTCAGGGAAGACGCGCTGCGTGGCTCACTGCAGCCTGCTTACACAGGGCCGCACGAAGTTCTGAAGAGAGGTGCCAAATATTTTAAAATCTGCGTCAAAGGCAAGGACGTGACAGTAAGCATAGACCGCCTAAAGCCAGCCTATATACTGTCCGACGACGTTACACCGCCACGACGCGACATACACCTCCCAAACCCTACACAGACACAACCTCCCGACGCCCCGGTAACTCGGACTACGCGTTCAGGAAGGCGTGTCCATTTTCCCGACTACTATCGCCCGTAGACACGGTCTCTGGAAGGGAGAGATGTAGGTGACTTACTACACACTACATACTATTTACATTATATATTCTAATTATTTATAAACACTATACAATTCATTTATTATATAGTATTTCATAACTATTTATACATATACTTTCACACTACATTCATACAAACCGCTCCACACATAATCATACATACAATAATTTACAATATCATATTAATATTAAATACACGCGCAAAGCCAGGCGAAACCCGTAGTATGCAGCAGGCATTGTTCTACCGCTGGGAGGCGGCGTACGCGCACCGCGCACTCGGTCCCTGCCGCCAGTCGAGATCCGCTACGCGACGTGATACCCGTGTCGCTCCGTACTTCACGCGCGCTTGTAAATGCCAATGTTTAGGTGCTTTCAGACTTTGTACTATCTATTCTGTGCTTCCGTGTCCTATCGTGTGGTGTATCTAATATCTGTGTCTCTTCATCTATCTTTCCTTCTTTCTTTAATTGTGTGGCTCGTGCAATAAACGAACTTGTTTACCGTGGATTCGGACTTGCTTATTTATTACCATCTGCACTACCTACCTACCACTAGCAGCACACCCTAGCCACCAAACTGGGACACAACTGGTACTGGTACTTAAATGTTAAGCGACTGGTAGACATCAGTAACATTATTGAACTAGATGAGCCCCGCGAGTTCACTTTCGCTCACCCGCGAGTTCGCTGGACCAGTTAATTTTAACAGGATTAATAGCATTCTTTATTCTGTTTCCGGACCTAAAGTATCTATATAATAGCATATATCATTGAAATTCGTTGAACCGTTTGGGAACCTATTCAGGACAAACTTTTAGACAGGCAGACACACAGGCAGGCAGACAGATAAACGGGTCCCTGGGGGCCTACTCTAACCTATTAGTTAGCGGCTCAGTTTAGGCTCAGGGGGCCTACTCTCACCTATTAGTTAGCGGCTCAGTTTAGGCTCAGTTCAACTTAGGTTCCTAAACTGCACCGCATAATTTCGTACCATGACCTACACCTAAACAAAATCGTTATTGGATCGTTAACAATAAGAATGAATGAACGATAGTTTCTCACGTCTACTATGACGTCACTCTGTTGGAAAGAGACAACACTATATCAACATCCTTTGCTAACTTCGTATAGCCGTGTTTCTTTCTTTTGGTTGCGTTCAGAAAAAAAAAACAAAAAATGTTTCGGAAAATTACGCTTATTTTCATGTTGCATATTTTGTCATTTGTGTGAAGACACAACACCTAAGTAATTTAATTAAGTATTTAGATGTATGTATCAATAATGTTTATTGATTTATTATTTATTTAAGATCATTTTTAAATTAAATTACGAGTAAAATATTGTGGTCTTAGAATTGATATCTTTTTAGAACGTTCCTTTTATATTTTCGACATTTGACATTTGATTAATGAGTGACGGACGGATGAATGTTCTTCGACTCTAATTAGAAAATACAGCACGAAAGAGTTCGTATATTGAAAATACGCGCGCTTTTGTGCTGTTTTTTATAAAATACTATTTTCGATTTCTTTTTATGTGGTTTATAAATTCACTACAATGGCGTCAGTAATTCTGACTAATATTTTGCATATTATATAAAAACCTTATTTCTTAAGTAGGTACTTATACGCATGAATCTATACTCCAAAATTCCCAAGCTTACGTCTCAAGTGTTAGCGGCTATTTTAAGTGGTTTTCTTTATATTATACAGTGAAACTTCTCGTCAACGAGTAAGCTACGAGCAACTTAAACACCTTTGGGATTTCATAAATAGGCACAACGAGATTGCAACGTGCTATAATAAAATCACGCAAGCCAGGGAATACTCTCGCCGGCTGTGGGAATCAGTAGCCCTAAGTTTAAACTCCCAAGGCGACAGTGCATACACAAATACACACACTTAATTATTATGATTTTTACACTGAAATCAAAATAATCCCTACTTACCTACTTATATTATAAATGCGAAAGTAACTGTCCGTCGTTTTGTCTGTCTGCTACGCTTTCACGCCTAAATTATTGAACTGATTTAAATAAAATTTGGTACAGCCTAGTCTCTAGAGCCTGAGAAAGGACATAAGCTACTTTTTAATGCGAGAAAAGGGTTGTAAAGTGTTGAAATAGGGGATGAAAGTTAGTATGGAAGTTTCTTCATATTTTAAGCTAGAAGCTGGAAACTTATTTTTGTGCTTTTGATTAGATATAAATAAAAGTGTCATTCAAATTTTGTAAAAAAAATATCCACAAGGTAAAATAGCAATAGGGGAAGAAAGTTTGTATGGAAATATATAAGGTTTCGGCTAAACCACTGCACCGATTTTTAAAATTATTCATCTAATGGAAAACTACATTATGAGCGAGTAATAAAGGCTATATTTTATACCCGTATTTCCACTGGAAGAGGAACTACGCGGGTGAAACCGCGGGGCCGCCGCTATTAAGATATATAACCAAAAAGGCTCAACTTTGGTTGTGAAAATATTAACTTTTATTGAGACGCTAATTTTGACAGCTAATAGGATCAGTATAGGTTCAAATAGGTTTTAAATATAGCTCATGGTACGAAAAGAATGAACGAAATCATGACTTGCGATCCAGTTTAGGTTCAAAATGGCGGAAACCTAAACTGAGTCGCTAATAAGACGTCATGGTACGATTATGCGACGCAGTTCAGTTTAGGTCCTAAACTGAATCGCTATAAGACGTCATGGTAGGCCTCCAGTTCAACTTAGGTTCCTAAACTGCACCGCATAATTTCGTACCATGACCTACACCTAAACAAAATCGTTATTGGATCGTTAACAATAAGAATGAATGAACGATAGTTTCTCACGTCTACTATGACGTCACTCTGTTGGAAAGAGACAACACTATATCAACATCCTTTGCTAACTTCGTTTAGCCGTGTTTCTTTCTTTTGGTTGCGTTCAGAAAAAAAAAACAAAAAATGTTTCGGAAAATTACGCTTATTTTCATGTTGCATATTTTGTCATTTGTGTGAAGACACAACACCTAAGTAATTTAATTAAGTATTTAGATGTATGTATCAATAATGTTTATTGATTTATTATTTATTTAAGATCATTTTTAAATTAAATTACGAGTAAAATATTGTGGTCCTAGAATTGATATCTTTTTAGAACGTTCCTTTTATATTTTCGACATTTGACATTTGATTAATGAGTGACGGACGGATGAATGTTCTTCGACTCTAATTAGAAAATACAGGACGAAAGAGTTCGTATATTGAAAATACGCGCGCTTTTGTGCTGTTTTTTATAAAATACTATTTTCGATTTCTTTTTATGTGGTTTATAAATTCACTACAATGGCGTCAGTAATTCTGACTAATATTTTGCATATTATATAAAAACCTTATTTCTTAAGTAGGTACTTATACGCATGAATCTATACTCCAAAATTCCCAAGCTTACGTCTCAAGTGTTAGCGGCTATTTTAAGTGGTTTTCTTTATATTATACAGTGAAACTTCTCGTCAACGAGTAAGCTACGAGCAACTTAAACACCTTTGGGATTTCATAAATAGGCACAACGAGATTGCAACGTGCTATAATAAAATCACGCAAGCCAGGGAATACTCTCGCCGGCTGTGGGAATCAGTAGCCCTAAGTTTAAACTCCCAAGGCGACAGTGCATACACAAATACACACACTTAATTATTATGATTTTTACACTGAAATCAAAATAATCCCTACTTACCTACTTATATTATAAATGCGAAAGTAACTGTCCGTCGTTTTGTCTGTCTGCTACGCTTTCACGCCTAAATTATTGAACTGATTTAAATAAAATTTGGTACAGCCTAGTCTCTAGAGCCTGAGAAAGGACATAAGCTACTTTTTAATGCGAGAAAAGGGTTGTAAAGTGTTGAAATAGGGGGATGAAAAAAGGTATGGAAGTTTCTTCATATTTTAAGCTAGAAGCTGGAAACTTATTTTTGTGCTTTTGATTAGATATAAATAAAAGTGTCATTCAAATTTTGTAAAAAAATTATCCACAAGGTAAAATAGCAATAGGGGAAGAAAGTTTGTATGGAAATATATAAGGTTTCGGCTAAACCACTGCACCGATTTTTAAAATTATTTATCTAATGGAAAACTACATTATGAGCGAGTAATAAAGGCTATATTTTATACCCGTATTTCCACTGGAAGAGGAACTACGCGGGTGAAACCGCGGGGTCGCCGCTATTAAGATATATAACCAAAAAGGCTCAACTTTGGTTGTGAAAATATTAACTTTTATTGAGACGCTAATTTTGACAGCTAATAGGATCAGTATAGGTTCAAATAGGTTTTAAATATAGCTCATGGTACGAAAAGAATGAACGAAATCATGACTTGCGATCCAGTTTAGGTTCAAAATGGCGGAAACCTAAACTGAGTCGCTAATAAGACGTCATGGTACGATTATGCGACGCAGTTCAGTTTAGGTCCTAAACTGAATCGCTATAAGACGTCATGGTAGGCCTCCTGAGCACTACTCAAAACTGAAATCATTTATTGCAAGTAGGCAAAAATAATGCACTTTTACAAGTCAAACACTTAAGTCTCTTATATACATATAATAAGGTTCCTTCTTATATTAGGATATGAAGAAAAGGCGTAAATTGCGTTGCTCTGCAAAACGAGAGAAACAACATTCAATGCCTTTAATTCAGGACTTTTTTATAATAACAAATAATTATTAAACTGAAAATTCAAATGGTGGAAGTATATTAGTCACGTGACAAATTCTACGACCCTTCATATTTTACTAAATGTCACAACTGTCAGTGTCAGCTGTTGTGACACCTAGCAGGCTTTGCCAATAAAGCAGCAAAGCCAAATTTAAAGAAAAACTCATATTATGAGTGAAATGGTTTTCTTTACATACATAAAAAACGAAATGTGTACTGGGACACATAGAAGAAGTAAAACTCTAATTAAAAAAATATTTAAAAAAAACTAAACAGTTTTCATAATAGGTATTTAAAAAATATACGAAACGTAAGTCTCTCTCTTTTTCTAACTTACATCTCCCTCTCAACTTCCGTTTGCCTCGCCTGATCACACTTTTCGTAACGCATTCACCAGCTTACTCCCAAAGTCAAGCGTGCGTAAAGAAGTTATACTTCGAAAAAATCAAAAAATCAGTGAGAATATAAACGAACGAAACGAATATTATTAGTAACAGATAATATCGTGAATGGGACACTTATTTACGAAGGCTTAAAATAATGTAATTAAACCCAGCGTCAGAACTCTAATTAAACTGCATACGGATATTAATGGCGACATAATAAGTTATTAACAACTCGTGAGCCTGATTTATTATATTTTTCTTTACGAAAGTAAAGAAAACATACGCGCAAGTTACCCGACCAAATTATATCAGCGGTGCTCTATGGTTTGAAAACCCCATCAATTAAAATATAATTTAAACCCTAATTAAACCTCACTAGAGAACCAAACACAGGAAGCGTTAAAACGGATCACGTTGCATATTTCATGTCCTGTGTAAAAAAAATAGACAATAAGGCGCAAAAATATATAACCGCCTATAAAAAATCTGATAATTGAAATAGCTCCTTTTATTAACCACATCGCTCGTAAAACTGGCATAATAAAGTATCCAGGACTTTTATTGCCACCATAAGAAGATGAAAAATTTGCGAAAAGGGATTGCGTTTCGAGGAAAAAGGTCTTCGGTAACCGCGGGGGCTAAGACAATTGAGACTAGAGTTGAGAGACTGCTGAGAATATTACGTGAAGGTCACATAGTATTGAAAGCTTAATAATGTTGTTCATAAGGCCCTTCGCAGACAATGGGCAGTCCTCGCGTACTTTTTCATCTGTTAAAATAGATCGGGTACAACTACATGAAACACGAGGGATTTAAAGAACGAAAGAGGTTCGCCCAAAGAAATCTTGGGGGATTATTGACCTTCGCGGATGCAGACAAGAAACTGTGAACTTGTGCAGGCCTTTACGGACAACCAAAGAAGAAAAATGTATATCCAGTGTAAATAGGTAAGTATTTTATTTCAGCTTTTCGCTCTAATGAGTTATAAGCCTCAGTTTCAACAACCGTGAACCCATAACAAACTAGAATTGCGAAAACACCAGAATATTCAACTTGCACTCAGAATAAGTAGGTAGGTATCACATTTACCACTACCACGGCGATGCGCCATTACACCAACGGGATAAATACAATATTTTAACATATAATACATTTTCAGTAGCCATGGGCTTTCAGCTCGTAAAATTCAGTTTTAAATAAATGCAACGATAATTAATATTGCAGAAATAATAAAGGTAGCGTGAAAAATATAAAATGGCCGACACTGTGGTACTCAAAAACCATATTTTAAAATATACGTTTCTAAGAAGTCTATTTCACCACCTGATTCGGCATAAATTCATTTGAAAATTTTCATTAGTTTGGTAGGTACCACTTTTATTTTAAATGCAATACATAGTTTCTAATGTAATATATGATCCATGTATAATCAATTTTTATTGATTTTTTTGTTATTATTATTATAAATTAGCATGTGAAATGTCAGTAGACATTAATTAAATAATACTCCATCTCTATCGCTCTAAGTATAATTTGGATATAATTATATTATTTACTTAGTTCGATTTAAACCAATGGTAGTGGTCAAAAGTATCTAAAAATATTTACCCAAAGCAGAGCAGCGGCAACCGTCTGCGAATCTCGGCAAACTGTGTATAGAACATAACTGTTGAAAACGTAGAATAAACGGGAACAAACACAATTTGTTCGGTGGAGTGTGTGTGGCATCGGACTCGAGTATGACAAAACGCGAAGCGGCCGAGTGTTACACCGATAGTTTGCGGTTTGTTCGATGTGGAGTTCGTTGCAGAAGGTGCTGCGTGAATCCACATGTTAGACACGACTGTCATTAACCCCAGAAAGATGATCATACCACGGCATACGTTAAAGATACCCATACGTTCAGAGGCGTACTCTTCTATCATACGTTTTAATTGATTTAATAAAAAAATTATCAAAAGGTACGTATATTTTAAACTAGATGACCTCTGAAAAAAATAACAAAAATCACCAACCTTAAGCTTCAGGAACAAAATCTAAAGATAGCCATGCGCCTCGTGAGCGCAAATACTTTCATTATACACATAACGTATGTGTATAATACCCACATTACCTATCTCTACTTTGATCCTATTTGTCTTACTATATGGCTATTGTTAAATTACAGTAACTTTTGCGGAATATAGACGCCACTTGCGACTGGTCACGGGTACGAACGGCGCTTCCGCGACCACCTCTGCGGGCGCCCTTTCGGGCTCGCCACGTGAGGCTTGGGCCTCTTTCTCCGCTGGGTGCGTCCCGGAACACACGAGCCGCACCTCAGCTCGGGACTTCTAACTTGGGCGTTGGACCCCCCGATCCGCGGCCCAAAAGTCCCCGTTCACTGAATATTTCCTAACGTAAGTTACACAACGGTGTAAGACCAGAAAACAGTACTCTACGAACACAGGAATTCTCGGCGTATTTGTTAAACTGCCACGGATACTGTTTCATTATTTGCTTTACAACGCAACGATTGCAAAGAGCAAAGATATTACAGTTGCTGTTTTGACAGATATCTCTACCACTGAAACAAAAACCGAAGAGATTTAAGAAAAATATTTAACTCCACCAGCTCGTTGCAAAGTATAATATCTCCTTTTTTGAGGGGGAGGGAGATGTCATCATTCTATTACCTCTGTCACGGGGATGATGGGACAAGAATCCCCTACAAAAAACCCATGAACAGTCATCTGCCGAGGTATAGGTTGGTCGGTTGATCTTCTAAGTTGAACTCAACCCTTTTACGGCCTTAAGAGCCATTTTAGGTTTTTCTTTGAAAATAATGCGAAATCTAAGGCATTATGCTCATCTAAGTATGTATGTTTAAAAGACACCTTTGAATATTGAGCCAAGTGTGCATTTTTGGTCAGATCATGTGCTTGTTTTGTTTAGATGGCCAGAAGCGCTATGTAGGTATGCACCCTTACATGTAAGTAACGTAAAAGTGGAGAAAGAAGAGCTTATTTTTATCGGATTTTGCATTTAAATTGGTTTGGTTAGACAGACATTTGCTTTGGGTCTGGGTGTTTATAGGACCATGGTCATCATAGTTCCTGATTCCCTAGATACAGGGCTCCTTCTAGAGACCAGTTTAAGCGGTTAGTCCGTAATTTTTACGTCCAAAAGGTGCATTCTACAACTGCATAGTATCTTTATAATTTTTTTTTCCTCACCTACTCGATATAATATATCCTTATCTATGTTTATCTATTTTATATTGTATTTATTAGTCTATTATAACGTAACATATTTAGTTGTATTATAATAAAATACTCTCTCACTAAATATCTTTTAAATATACTTTTCTCTGCTCTCTCGTTTTGCCACACCACCGCCATTTCAGTTACACCTCCAGGATGACTGGTAGAAAATGCTACTTAGCATTAAGTACTCCTTGTACTCCATTTGTGTGCTAAAGAATAAATAAATAAATAAATCCTAGTTAGGTGTCAGGATCTATGTTAAAAACCAACTGTAATAAGTTTTGACTTCCTAACATCAACAAAAAAACATGAAAATTCGTATGAAATTTAAGAAGCGCGTAATAGTAGAAATGTCTAAAGGCATGAATAAAATGAAATACGTTCAAAAGGTTTCACAAACAAGACCTTTTACAAAACCTTTGATATAGAAATAAAGTCATGGTTTAATTAAGTAAAATAATATACAATAGGAAATAAAGAAATAATTTAATTTGGCACAAGACGTAAGTGATATAGTGTCGAATTCAAAATGAAAATTTGAGATGGCGACGCGAATAATGTGCTTGAAATTTACTCAATGTAGGACGCTATTTGATTTTATAAATCAATCTTCTCTTACTGCTTATTACGAGTATATAATAATAATAAGCCTCGACCAACACCTTAAGAGGCTTTCGCTAGACGGCTGGATTAAGGGTCGGATGCACGCGGCAGTACTCCTCGACACGGCGCGTATTGTCAGGAGGTTCCTCTCTCTGCAGCCCTAACCATCGGTAGCCTGGGCCTTGCTCCGCTACCGGTGGTATCCTAGGTTTATGTTTCTTTTATAATACTTTTAGTTGACTGTATTTTTATTAGTTTTGTGAAAGTATTGTAAAAAAAATTAAATTTAAGAAGTAAAATAAATTAAGTGAATAATGATAACGCGTCTCAATGATGTACTCGCACTACGTCGTCGGTCCACCTCGCGGGGGCCAGATTCATATAAAAAACATATAGGTATTATTTAACTGTGTTAATATAATAGTTTAAAAGTTTTGTGAATTTAGTTATGTAATTACATCTGCCCTATGAATGAATAAAAACTCTATCCCGGTATTTTCATCTAAAACCACATATTTTCAAGAAATCTAAAATTCATTCTACAGTATACATAACTTGCTTTGTCTTATACCTTGCACCAGCAGCTAAACGGTCCGCTCCACCATTGAGTTTAATTTGTACCTCACAGCACAGAATTAATAAGAAGATTGCAGCCAGCGATCGCGTTTATCCGGACATATTTTATGAGAAAATTCGATTAGCCGGAGATGAGATACTGAAGTACCTAGTGTAGGGACGTACTCTTGGAAAATTAGCGCTGAGGGAGTAATTTGAACCTACTTCCACGTGAGACCTGCAAAACGCTAAAAAGTAGGAAGTAGTCAAAATTATTTCATATACCTACCAAATAGGATGCTTGCTTTATGGCCCCGTCTAACCTGTTCTTTAAAGTTTCGTAAATCCAACCTAATTAACGAATCTAAGAGTTTATGATCTTCTACCACATCGTCACCATAGAATACCTACAAATTGTATAAATGATAAAGAAAATATTCTGTCATACTTTCAAAAAATGGAGCAGTGCTACCGATTTTATAATTGTGATAGGAAAACTAAAAGATATGTAATGTTAGAGCTGTACATTTCAGATACATCAACGTTTTTCTGTATAAAAAAAACTGAAACAAATAAACATAATGTATTAACTCAGTTACCTTATACCACTTCTAATCCAATTCAAAACCGACAAAGTATTTAATATAGCTGCTCTTAAATTGACGATGTAAAGGGAGCCGTAAAGAAGACTTCTCACCGAGCGTTGATAAAAAAGCGATAATAGCACAATATTATTTGGATAAGATATTCAAAGGCGAATTATCTCAAATTGTTTCGGAGGCAGGGTGGAACGAAAACCGTTCTGTGCACTAACAGACAGTACATAAGTATCGTATTTTCTCTTTATTGGCTTGGCTTGCATAGACCAATAATCTTGTCGCTATGATGGACAAAAATAAAGACAGTGTCGTTATGAACCGGACCTCGATTCTATAGCCATGGAACCGTATAATCGTCACAATGTTGCCAATTTTGATAATTTTTTACATGGAAAAACTGTCTCTGACAGCCTTTGGCAGTAATAAGATGGTTTGGTAGCTAACAGATTTGAGACCCTTACCATCGTAACCTGGCTTTCCGCGCATGCGCGTACTCATAGTGTGTGGCATTCACCTTACCCAACATTGCCACGCACGGCTACGTTCTACGCGTGTATTTAAATCTTTTCTCAACACTAGCTTCCATACACATACAAATTGCGGGCCACGCAAATGTGACGACAAAAGCACATGCATGGATCTGGTAAAGATGGATAACTGCGTCTTTGTATACTGAAAGCAACGAATTAAATTCCATAGAATTGCGAAAACCGTCGAAAGCCTCTAAGTTAACGATATTCAGTACGGTTGGCCGTTCAGGTGGAAACTAATAGTGTTGGGAATATTTTTGCAGATATCAAGAGTACCTTGTTTCCGGTTTTAAGGGCTGAAAGAGAATACGTTTTGTGAAGTTTGGGTTCTGGCTCTACGAACAAAAATATAGAGTCCTGAATTGTTTGTTTATATATTTGCTGAATGATTGTTTTAGATAAATCATTTCTTTATACCATTTCATCAAATAAATTGAACTATTTATAAAAGGCATTTTATAAGCTCACGTTTTTTTATTAACCATTAATTAAATACAAACCTAATGAACTTTAGAAGTAGCTTAGAAATATCACGAGTATTACTGTTAGATATTCGACAAAGGTCGAATCAATTATTTATTTGTCTTCGAAGGTTCCAACATCCCTCCCTAATTGCATAGCACCGATGTATAATTCGCGTTTGATGTTCGGATATCCATCCAAAAGATCTTTCCAGTCGGGTAATAGAAGGAAAACCAAGTCAACCACCTGAAATAATATTACAATAAACAAACAATCATGATAATAGCTCCTCACAATCACATACATAACACTGAACAAAACCTAAAACCAAACTAAACCAACACGCATAAACCAAAGTAAAACTAAACTGAACTAACTAAGGTAACTAAACTTTTAAATAAACTAACTTATAGTTATTAATATAGGTTACATTACTCTACTGTTTCACACGAAATTACTGGGCATATGAGAACCGGGTGACGAGCACGGTGCAGTGCCGCACAAGATTTTGCAATGAAAAACTCGGGGTGACACTGTAGCTTGTTATACGCAGCCGCTTATCATCAGGTGAACGACATGCTCGTCTCGTTACTTAGTAACACAAATATAGATATTTTAATTAATAGCGAGTAACAATTAGTTTTATATTAATTAAATCTATGTGAAATCTCTACATATGTACAGTTTGTACAGTCAGGAGCGACTAAATGAAACCATACCAAAAGATTTTGTGATTTAGGACGCACTCAACCTAACAAACCTACTATTAGTAACAAAATGTATTTCAATCTATCAATAACATAATATTACGATCTGTAATGGCACTACTGGCACTAGAAGAAATGACTTACATGAATTTCTAGGTCTAGATGCTGACTGTATAATTGGAGGAATGTATCACTTACCGTACGAGTATAATAAGAAAACTTGTATGGAGAATTCGGAAACAACCCAGGTACTATGCCAAAATATCCATTTGTGGTCACCAACCCCATCATCCGGTTCTTTCCACTAAAACAGAAACATCGCGTCAGTTAGAACAGATATGTCGTATCGGCGCCGTCTGATTACGTATAACTTCGCAGTAACAAAGCGACAGCAATCGCTATGCGATCGGTCGCAAATTGTCACTAGAAATCAACCAATAATAATGGAAAACAATCTATTGTCTTGCCTATCGCAGAATGCACTTTGGGCATAGATACTAGCGCCGCTAGCGACAGAACTGCAGGAAATGACAACAAATGTTAGCATTTTATGCACTAATCGCAATTACGTACGACGGGCACTGTTTCCAGCGAAATTACTGGGCATATGAGACTTGAGAGCCGATGTCTCAGGGTGCCGAGTGCAGTGCAGTGCCGCGCAAGATTATGCAATGCAAGTTCTGAGTGGCACTGTAATCGTTATGGGCAGGCGTAGCGCTTACTATCAGGTGAACGACTTGATCTATATATATCTCAGTCAAATAAAATGAAACTAGATTCAAAAGTCTTCAATTTTGTCTATAGAGTCAGCAAAACTCCATCTAGCCAAAACCAACTTCAACAGGAAAATCACCCTTCTTTTAGATCAATAAAAAGCACATTTTTTTTTAGACTTCTGATATTGCAAATTTGATATAAGTACAACGCAGAATAGTTTTGTAAAAAAAATAGTAGTCATATAGCTTAAGATGGTGGGTAAATTTCTGCTAGTGAGTAGATACTCTGTTCTGGCAGAATTAATATTCGTGCGCATACAGTTAAAGCTCACATATAAATTTCCGGCTTTATTATTCTGAGTAACGTTGTGTTGGAATCTTGGTAGGAATAAACTGATTGTTCCCGGACTAGTTACAAACTTGTAAGACAAGCGAAACCAAACCTTTTGTTCATGGACCATCGTTCAATTTCACCTTCATGTATGAAATATATACAAGCGAATAAGTCCCCTTCTTTGACTAGCCACTTTTCTGTGAATAAAACACGCTGTTTAGACCATAATAAACTTTACGTTTCCTAAATATATATATGTCAATATTACCATCGTTATTGACACCACTACTGGAGGTAGCGTATACCTAACTGTGTAGGTGCCTGCGATAGCGCTGCGGAGCGGGAGTGGTGAGATTATGACGAGTAACTTCACTGATCACGCTAGTTGCTAAGGAACTTGAATCCTCCCTCTCCTTTTCACCATCGGACACCAAGACGGAAACACAGCATCCATATATGGTTGACATTCCTCCGATCCGCACAAAGCGATTTGCATCCACATTTATAATCCGAACAGTAGAGGAATGAAGCACCTTACCAGCGTCTACGTTTCCCGAAAACTATAATCTGAAAGTCTTCAAGTCGAGATGGAATAGGTATATTTTAGGCAAGCATGCTCCACCATCGACCGTATTGACATTTACCACCAGGTGAGACGCGTTCAAATGCTTGCCTATTCTGCTATAAAAAAAAGTCAACATCAACACTCCACGCTCCTGCCGCACTGCTTCACTGCCACAGAAACTTACACAGTTATGCGCTACCCCAGTACGAACACATTCTCACCAGGAAATATAACAAGCCTCTTAAGCCTAGCAGCGAGTTGTCTTCGGAAGTAAAACGGTAGGTCGCGGAATAATGGCGGTCTCTCCAGATGATGCATATACAGTGCACTTAGCAGGTCCTCGCGAAGGCACATGGGCGTCTGCATAGCTAGCTCTGGGAGCCAGTTACCTTTAAAAAAAAATTGCGGCAAGATAGTGCTATCTCACGTTTAACACATTAAGAAGATAGCACGTTCTTGCGCAAAGGAGTGAAATAGGGCAAGAGAAACTAAATAAACAATTATGTATTTTGTATAATCCAACTTCACAATTACGTTAATGGAGACAACGCTTCTTATTTTTCGAGGAGTGTGCGATTGCACTGCATGACCTCATGGATGTTATTGCAGTCCTTATCACGTGTATTAATGAGCCACTCACGCGTGACTGGAAGTCCTTGTTTGAGAAACTCGTATTGTATAATCATGGCATTTTCATAGGTAAGACACAACAGTAGAGCTTTCTAGATCTGCGCATTCCATTCCAAGCCAAAAAGCAGCCCGCAATAAGGCGTGATGACGATCAAACTTGTCTTAGTTGTGAGAAGCAGTTTTTAATAGATACTTTTGAACTCACCTCCCTGCCTCGCCCACAGCTGCTTACTATACATTACGAGCAAATCAATCAAGGCCGGCGCCACACCACTGTTCTCCAGGTATGTGACCAATTCGCCGACATTATAGTCATACAGGTACAACTCCCGAAACTTCGTGTAGACAAAGCTGATGATCACACTAGTGAACCAGATTTCGACGATGAAAATGATGAATGTGATTACCACTATGTAGTAAATCTCGGCTAACGACATTGGTAAGACCTGATAGAAACGAAATTAGATTTTATTGTACCCCGTAAACAGGCCAGAAATGTGAAAATCAAGGAACATCAATTATTTTGCACAGCAAGCATCTCCTCCTCAAATTAATTTTCATACATACAGTCACGTCTTTCTCCCGTTGGGATAGGCAAAGACTACATCTTTCCACATGCTACGGTCTCAGCGGAAGCGTATACTAAATCCCTGATACTCTCTACTGATTAAATTAAATGATTATTTCTTTTTTATACATATTCACTAGGTCTGACTGGCTGCTTACTCTCAAGCTGAAAAATGTATCCAAGCCCTTTTTGAGGTTCTGCGAGCAGTCCTTGAGATTATATTTGCATTATACACCTAGTATGTTTACCAACGTTGACCAGGTTAACTAGTGGTCAAATGGGAGCTAGTGGTTCAAACTTATCTATCTTCCAAAAACAGTATGCACAAAAAAAAAACGGAAGAGAACTACGAATTTACTGAATCCCTAACAAATCTTTTTTAATTTAGCTTCAGATAAAAATACAGACAGTTACAGCATAGCCATATTAATAGTATTTTATACCTAGTAGGATTCTTTGCGATAAAACACTACACTAACTAATTATTAAAGTAATAAAAACTCACAGCTTGAACAGGAGTACGTGTAAAGAAAAACAAGATATAGTTCATAGTCATAATGTAGTCAGTGTACCAATACCTTGGTACTACAAAAGCTGGACCTTGTATCTCTGAAATGTAAGAAGCCAACAATCGAGGGCATCCTGAAATATAATTTAGATTTTGTAAGTACAGAAACCAGTGAAATGAGGACTTAGAAAACAGGCTATCCTTGCCAATTACTACTTTATTACCTAAACCACCTTTATCTGCCGGGAGAACCCACTCATCAAAATCTATAGTAGCATTTATGCGCGCAGGTAACTTTCCAATATGAATCGCGAATTCTTCAGCTAAAACAGTAAAAAATTACACTTTGGTTTTAGCTGAAACAACTTGTTTGTTATACCAAAATGTTATTATATCAATTCAAGTATATTATAAGTAACCCGTGTTTATCTACTGCTCAATGTAAGCTACTTCTTCTTGCCTTCTTACGCCAACTGTTCCAGTCACGTGTTAGTTTCGTCCATTGCTTTGCAGAGTATTCCATTTATAGAATGATTATCAAGCTGGAGGTCTACTTTAAGTTCTCAATCTATTCAGTCCATAGGTAATTAAAATTTGATCTACCCTTATTGCCAAAAAACAAAAAGATAGACAATTTTTTATGTTCTGTGAAAGTATGTCAAAGAGTTTTGCTTTATCGTTTGGCGAATCTTTTAGTTCTTTGAGGGTCGATAAACAGTTATTTATCTTCAGCATCATCAACCCACATTGGCCCAATGCTGAGCACAGCTCTTTCCTTACTTACTTATTTACAGTATTTATTATTATGGTCTAGAGCTTAGTCAAGTACTAAAGGCGCCAACTTACGTCTGCAGCCAACAAGGACATAGCCACACGACATGGAATGCATCAATAGAAATATTATACATATTTTCAGTAGCACCGGATTCAGGTTACTCTAAAAAGAACAAAGCCATAGTTATGCTGTTATAATAATTAGAAGGCTATGTGGCTAAAGCGATTGTGAACATTGTTAGTGAAATTTAAAGTTATCAACTTCAAAATATTACCGCAAAATTCAAACAATAATGCACGTGGAATTTATATAAATGTATCAGTCTCAATGCTCTTATCAGCTGATAGTCAACATTTCCCGTCAGGATTGTCATCAATGGCACAATCAAGGTGATACTGTCAATGTAGAAATCAGCACGCTTAAGATTTTTAGCTCCAACCGTTCTAAGCACACATTTCTTCTCAACAATCTCTAATTCAACCTGAAATGACATTCGTAAAATAACATAGACGATTTTCAATTTTATCTCATCCATTATTTTCCTTTTCCTTTTCTTTTCTTTTCCTTTTTGACTGTTGCCACGTTTTGCGATCTTGTGTGAACCTCATCCATGTATTTATGTATACCTTAACGAGAACATCAACTCATCCTTTCGTTGCATAATATTAAATTATGTAACCAATCATCAACATCATCATCAACCCATATCGGTCCAAAGCTGAGCACGAGTCTCCCCTCATTTTGATGAGGGGGACCAATAGCACAGAATAAATCTAGACCTTAATTACCGAATAAGACTACGATAATGAATACTTGCCTTGTTAAAAATTCTACTATAGTTTGAAATATAAACAGTACTTACGGTAAAAAACTCAAAAATAATTTGAATCAAACGTAAAAGATCCAAAAGCCCGAAAAAGCAATAGATACTAGCGACTCTATCTTGTTCTAAGGTCTTGAGGAGGAAGGCGAAGAACGCCGTGAAGAATGGTTCCCACAGCCAGGTAACGCACAGCCACTTGGAGTACCATGTACCCTCACGCGCTTCCAAAGGTTCTTCCATCCTCTGAAAGTTATCACAGGTTATAGTATAACAAAAATACATAAAGCATTTTTTGGCTTTCGAGCTTAACAGAAAGCTAGACTGGCTGGAGTACTTACAATCAAGATTCATCATTCAATCAATTAATCAATCAATCAAGGTTCTTCGCAGGAAAATGGTTTAAGGATGTTGGTATGTAACTAGCCAAATATATTGTCACATTATGGTAAAGATTGAATAGCAATTACCCTGATAATCTAGAAGAAGAGAAATATTGATTTTGCCTATCGTTTTATCAATGAACTTACTGGCAATTTTATAATTTTGCGACCTCGCAAAATGTACTGGATGGAGTCGTAAGAATCTTCCGCAAAATTTCTTTTGGTGCTCATGTAGTCAATATGGGCTTCGGAATCATTCGCTATAATTTTCCTGATCTATAACCACAAATAGTTAGTCTTGGTTACCTAGCTCAAAATATTGTCGTTTCCTCAGATGTTAAGCATTAATCTGGAAATTAAACTCTTCCGATCACAGTGCTGGGAATGTGGAACTAAAACACCGATGTCTCGGTGAAGAGCACAGCTTAAAGCATTATTTTGTTTATATGGAAAACATCACTTACATCGTCGTTGATAATTTCTTGAAATTGCTTAATATGTATTTGCAGTAAATCAGCGTAGCCATCCGTCTTCGCTGATATCCGAATAGGGCGAGGTGTAGTGCCTTCCAATTGACCAAAAATGGATCCCTAAAACAAATTTCTCTCAAAAAGAGTATTTTTGTTTAAGCAGTAAACTATAAACCACCACGTGACGGAATATATTCTGAGCTATCATTAGTTAAAATGCAGGGACTATTTGACCATAAGACCACGCACGCTCACTTACCCCCTTTGTCAAAGTTATATGATCCACTGTTCGTGTAACGATACTAAATTCGCAATCTTCGACCATTTTAATCCGTCTTTTTTTTCGCAATAATTAGTGTAATATATATTCCTCGTCTGTCCCTTCACCCAAAGTCCCTCCACCAAAACTTTCTCGACTTCCAACAAGTATTAAATACTAGAACGAATTCTCTCGACAAATTATCGCTTATGCTAACTCTACTGCTGTCATACCTTCCCAAGGCTATTGATTATTTCTCCTCCCTGGCTGATTATGATCGTCCCTCTATGCACTACGAAGATCGAGGAGGTCAGGTCCATCTCCCTAACGATGTCCTGCCCAGGTAGCATATAGAGCTGCATGCTAACGCTGGCCAGTTCTCGTCCTAAATTCTCTCCGCCTTGAAGTATTGTGTTTAGAGCAAAGAATGTTCTGAAAAAAGAGATAAAATATATCAATATTTAAGAAATATAGTTTGTAACTACACATAAGAAACTTTTCAAAACCAAAAGGGTAGAATGATATGGGTTTGCATTTTTTTAAATTGCTTTTTGCTTGGGAAGTTTTATTTCGAACTACATTGTGGAGTTATCTAGGTGTCTTCGGAAAAACGCTACAAAGTCGAGAGGTGAAATAAAAAAAAAGTGCCGTGCCTCTACCATAACCAACCATGGGTTAGTCTTAAAAAAAAACTCCATTGGCTGATTTTCTGTTCATACATATTTCTAAAACTTTATATTTACGAGGGTGAATCAAAAAATTCTTGGAATCAATATTAAAAAATGCAAAGATTTAAATAATAATATTTTATTTTTCTACATAATCTCCCTCCAATGCAATGCATTTAGAATAACGCGTTTCTAACTTCCTTATTCCTTGTGAAAAAAAATTATTTTCTTGACTCTCGAAAAAGTCCTCTACGGCAGCTATAACCGCGTCATTATCGTGACATTTTGTTCCACGAATTTCCTCTTTTAATTTTGGAAATAAGTGAAAATCACTTGGGGCTAAGTCCGGAGAATATGGTGGGTGGTCAAGGAGATTGAAACCAGCACAGCGGATTGCGTTGAGCGCAACTTCCGATCGATGAGCAGGAGCGTTATCTTGAAGGAACAACACGCCCAACGACAGTTTTCCACGACGTTTTTCTTTAATCGCTTCACGCACTTTCGGGATTAAATTTGCATAATAGGGTCCAGTAATCGTCTGGCCTTTTGGCATGTAATCAATAAAAAGGATTCCTTCACTATCCCAGAACACAGAGGCCATAACTTTGCCAGCGGTAGGAGCAACTCGAAATTTCTTAATGGATGGAGAGTATGGTCGTTTCCAAGACATGCTTTGTCTTTTAGTTTCAGGATCAAAATGGTGGACCCACGTTTCATCCATGGTGACAAGACGACGGCAAAAATTATCCGAATCACGCTGGAACATTTCGAGATTACGCTTGGAAATTTCCAAACGTCGCTTTTTGTTTTCGTCGGTTAACATTCGTGGCACCCATCTTGCAGACACTTTTTTGAACCCCAGTGAATCAATTAAAATGGATTGAACGCTACCAAAAGATATCTTTAGGATCTCAGCTATATGTTTTATAGTCATTCTTCTGTCTTCCAAAACCAGATTCTCAACCTTTTTGACATTTTCTTCTGTAACGGAGGTTGAAGGCCGCCCAGAACGCAGGTCATCTTTACAGCTTGATCTACCTCTTTTAAATTCAGCCACCCAGTACGCAACCGTAGAATAGGGTACAGCATCACCCCCTAATGTCTGCTGAATGTCCAAAAAAATTTCCTTCGTAGACATTTTTTTCAAACTGAGATATTTTATCACCGCACGTAACTCACTTTTATCCATAATTTTGACTTTTTAGCAACTCGTTGCACAAAAAAAATTATTACATGCGAACGAACTGACAAAAACAAGTGACAGTCTGCATAAATATAGTGTGATAGACACTCTTTAATTTGAATATCGAACTTGATCCAAAAAGGTTTCATATATATGCACTTCTAAGAACTTTTTGATTCACCCTCGTATAAACTTAACTCACCTTCTAAAGAAAAAGTAGCTCAAATCTTGTCGAAATATAGCCCCAACACGTTCATTGGTCAAATGATGAGCATTGATTCCCTTTGTCCTAAAAAAGATAAAAGAAAAAGGCATCAGAATAAACAAACCGATACATATAAGGAAAACCAATGTTAAAAAAAACAGCCGTAATGTATTCTAAGGTGCTTTATTCACGATATATACGCTGTCCACTTAAAATCATTAGACGGTCTTCCTTCTGCGTCTGGATGTTTGTAGGACCATGGTCCTTGTAGTTTTTGATGCCCTCAGTACAGGGAGTCATTGTTAGTTGTCAGGATCTACGTACGCGATGGCGACTCATTATTTATTTGTTATTTTATTTTATCGTGTCAACACGACTTCTTACTTCTCACCTGATCCACCAATAACTAAAATGAGATACAGCGCTGTCGATTATTGTTTTATCAACTCTTTCAGCAGTGAGGAACTTCTGCAGCTGATTAACTCCATGTTGGAATAGAGTGTTGCCTCGTGCGTTCAGCACTAGCATAGTAACAGAGTATCCCATGACTAACCTGATAAAGTATAAAAGTTGAGTTTGAAAACAGTTATCGCGACAGAAATTCATACGGACCTACTTATGTAAAACGGCCCTAACTCACGAATTAAAAAGTTGAAGTTACTCCGCTTTCAGTCAAACTTTATTTGTTTCCCCCATTTCTGCATCGCATTTTCATTCGCTAGCTATTGACATATATGCTAACTTTTAAATATGTTAAATAAAACTTTCAAGGACCTTTGCTGTGGGAGTGGACTAAAGACGTGTATGAGTCCAGAAGAATCCACCAGCCCAGTTTTTTTTTAGTAAATAGGTCGGCATTTGACTTCTATCTCGCTTGATGTTAAATGACAAGGCGGTCTACGATGGTGCACGCTTACCTAGAAGTAACCTATTCACTCGTGTCTTGAAGACTCCCAAGATGTAACTATCGAGAAACCCAGGCTCAGGCAAGGAGTTCCACTCATTTGCAGTACGCATAAAAATGTGGAAGCAAACAGCTTCGTGCGTACAGATGGAATGTCCACCACGTCCAGCGCATCGCTGTACGTCTAGTTGTTCGATGGTGGAATGGGCTTGGTGAAATAAAAAAGGTGCAGTGGCATAGCTCAGCTAGTTAAGCCTCTGGTCTGCTGCGATTTGATCACACTAGTTTGGACTATCACTAGGCTGGTGGCTATGGATCACAAATAGGTCCCGGCCTCAGGAAATATTGATATGCAGAAAGTAAATCAGTCATCCACACAAACCTGGTAAGATTCAATAGCCAGAAGTTTTCAAAGACTACCATACCACACTTTGTCGACTTCTAAGATATCGCGCACCACGGTCAAAATTGGAACTGCATTTAAAATAGTAAATAATGAAATTGTTCCACTTACCAAAATACACCCAACAGTAAAACTAAAGCCAATCCAATGCTGATGTTATCACGATCAACGACAAAATGTCCGAAGTTTATACCCATAAGGCCATTTTGTGCCAAAATCAGGCTCTCGGCGTAAACCTGAAATTTACAAATATTATGAAGTCTCAAGTCATTTATAATCATCATCAGTTAGAAGACGTCCACTTAAAACGTCACATTAAACTCAATGATACCAAACATATCGCTCGTTTGCGACAAAAATATGATATCTCTTTAATGTTAGGGTGATAACACGTTCTTGTCACAAAGGAGCGATATATTAATTGTTAAACAATAAAAACTAACACCATGCAATGATCCTTCGCTAACGTTGTAGTCCAGAACATAGTGAGCAGGGAACCAACAAGTATTTAGAGCAACCGTCTTCACTAGTTCATAGGAGTCATTGAACTCATAGTCCAAGCAGTAAGTCATAAAATAGTGGCTAGTCCCAAAAACTATAAGTATCATTACAATTTGCCATTTTAATATCTGTTGGAAAAATAAACACGAATTAAGACTAAGTACAGAAAACATGACATTACATACAGAACGGACGTTCTCCACCCTCCGCCAGCCGCTTCTCTGCACTTTTACCTACAATCTGGAGGTAAATTGGAAGGTAAGTCTATAACAAATGACAATTATAGACAAATCGGTGTTAAAAACCTTTATACTAGCAGGGTTGTCTCTTGTTTTGGTCGCGTAGTATCTTTGAATACACGCAAATGATAAAATTCATAAATTACGAATGACTATTTACTAATTACCATGATATACGCAGTATTCATCGTAGGCCAGTTACCGATATAATTGAAATAACCGATCACAATGTAAAAATGCGCAAATTTGCAAAAAGTGCTGATCAGCATTGCATTGTCGTCATTTATTTCTCTTGTCATCAGTGACCTTAGAACAAAAATAAGGAATTATTTCCTAAAAGTAAGTAATTTTTGGCTTTCCAATATTTGCCTTCGTATTTTTTACTTTGTATTACTTTTCCCGCCTAGACTATTCACTCCAATCACAAATATAACTTCTCTAAACTTCATCCATCTAAAATTATTTAAATTATAAATCTTATCCTTTTTTTTTTGTGGGTGGTTCACACGATTGATATAAATTTGGAGCAGGTATCAGTCACCATGACGGAGTGGAGAACTCCCCTCCACTCCTGTCAACGGGCTGGACTCCTCCTCACCAACGCTGTCGGTGCCGCGGAAAACGTATTACGTTCCCGTAGCCCTAACGATGGGTATCCCGGATTAACACCCTCGGGTTTAGTGGGTATACCGTCAAACTAGCTGGTGGGGAGTCTCATATAACCACCCGGTCCTACCCCGGGGCTGGGAGTATACGTAATTTATTTCCCCGGGTAAAAAAAAGCATCGTCTATCATCACAGGTATTAGTTTGCTAGTAACACATTCGTTGAAATTTGCTTCTCCTCATTGTTAGACCACTACTAAGAATCATACCACCGGTACGAACAATTCCAATTCTATACTTATCATCATCACCATCATCATCAACCCATAACGTCCCACTGCTGGGCACGGGTCTTTCCTCACTTTCGTGAGGAGGGTTAGGCCATAATCCACCACGGGGACCCAGTCCGGATTGGTGGATAACATACCTACCTCCGAAATAATTCTCGGGTAGTTATGTGGGATTCCTCACGATGTTTTCCTTCACCGAAAAGCGAGTGATAATTACGTACATATGTTTAACAGAAACACATTGGTACGTGCCCGCACTGGAATTTGAACTCACGACCTTCTGATTGGAAGGCGGACGTTCTCCCACTAGGCTACCACCGCTTCTATACTGTTCTATACTATATAATTCTATACTGTTGACTACAATATAATCCTGAATCATGACAATGAAGATTCACTAAAGTTTACAGACCTTATAACTTCGTACCAGGGAAAACCCCCAATAACGTCCAGACAGAAACTTCTGGTGAGGTAGTGGATAACGCACATTTGTTTGTTAAATATCAAAATGCCGCGTTCGTCGTAGTAAGGAAGCTGTTGATAAACGAGTTTTTTTTCATTAAAAAAACTAAGCAGAAATTCAAGAAGAAGGAAGAAGGCGTAAGATCAAATTCAAGATCTCTAAATACAATCAGGGTATGGCTTAATATATTGTTGTGTGTTGATGACTTTTGATACTTGCACACAGTTTTAGAATTATGTCTATCCACGTGACACAATTACAAAAAGTTTGGACCATGACAAGGGGTGGTCTCCACATAGCGCCGCTACCGCCTGAAAAAAAACCAGATTCATCTTATTTTTGTATCTTCGTTATAACTTGGTCAACAGCTATTAGACGGAATATTCGAATTTTCTATCTGGCATTCATCATCAACAACCCATAACGTCCCAGTGCTGGGCACGGGTCTCCCCTCACTTTCGTGAGGAGGATTAGGCCATAATCCACCACGGGGGCCAGATCCGGAAAAAGCGGTGGTAGCCTAGTGGGAGAACGTTCGCCTTCCAAGCAGAAGGTCTTGAGTTCAAATCCCAGTGCAGGCACGTACCAATGTGTTTCTTGTAAAACATATGTACGTAATTATCACTCGCTTTTCGGTGAAGGAAAACATCGTGAGGAAACCCACATACCTAGCCGGGAGTATTTCGGTAGGTATGTGATCCACCAATCCGGATCTGGCATTGGCAGAATCTATTTTTTATTCGCACGATTTGTAGCCAGTGCTCGTTAAATTATCAAGTTCTTGTTGAAAAGGTCGAGCACGTGTCAGTCAAATGTAGTCACTAGTCTAGTCAATCTAAGATTCATTTGGCGCAGAACCGAAAGGAATGGCATGCACAATGCACATGAGGAGGCCTATACCCAACAGTGAGTTGATCTAGGTTGAAATAGAGAAAATATAAAGTCTAGTCAACTTCACTATTCAGCAAAGCTCTGGATTTCATACTTGAACATCTTGGTTAGGGAGTTTGGGACAGAGCACTTAATGACTTTATTCATTAAAGCATATCAACAAAATCACAATACTTAGCTATTTTACACTAAAAAAAATAATAAAAAAACTTGTCTTACTTTCTGTCTCTCACCAAAATTCCTATAAAATAAAGTGACACACACCTTGCAGAGATGCAACCACTATTGAAACTACGACAACAATCATCCTGAAGAACAACCACGATTGCATGAATCTGTAATGCAATATGAATAATTCATGTATTTATTTGTCCTACTTTCTTCCTCAACTGAGGCCCTAGTGTTTATTTATTTATTAATATAACACGGCCACATCATACACATTAACACTTAATTAGATGAATATTGACAAGGTACAATTCTAGTGTTACTAGGACTGCGACCAGCCACGGCCACGGGACTCGACATTCGTATTAAAATGACGAGTCCCGTGGCAATCAAACGAAAAGAACGAAAAAAATGAAACGAACTCGAGCTGATCCGCACCGTGCTGCATAGCCCCGCATAGCTCGCGAACACAAACTTTTCTTGCCACAAAAAAAAAGGAAATATACCGCTAAAGTCAGCGTCTATTTATATGATCGTGACGCGTTATTTAATTATTTTAGTTTGGTATGTTTCATAACAATAAACTATTTTTTTATTGATATATTGTCATCGGTCCTCGATAAATCTACAAAGTTTGAATAGAATGTGGCCGTTTAAAGTGGGTCAAAATCGCGCCCCAAGGAGTCGGTTACAAACATACAAGTGAAGCTAATATAAAGCGTGTAAAAATTGTGTTTAAACTGACCTCGATTCCGGTTCAGTCCAAGTTTCGTCCTCCATGAGTAAACCAGCTCTGTTTCCTAAGTTATCCGCACGAGGACCGTGGACTTGCTGCACTGGTACATTCGACGTTCCCGCCTCAAATACGCGGTCTCTGAATCTTTTTTGGTACTGTTAAATAAATGAAGAAGTTATTGGTAGATGTCACAAAATCAACATTGGCGGTTGCGGTTTATTTGTGGAATCTAAAACTTAAATAGTTATTATGCAGGCTAATTCATGGACAGCACATTCACTCCTCCAGAATTTAAATTTAATATTTGTATAGGTCAATTCTTCCAAGCTAATTTTAACCCAGTTTCCATTGTTTGGTTGAGTTCTTTGGCATGCCTGACAAGCTCCGAAGGCAGAACAATATGATGGTGACAGCGAACGACCTCAGTCACTAACAGTAGATTGATGATGTTTCTGCTCATTTTGATTAGCTTATAGTACCTTTATATTTACTAGCTGATACCCACGACTTTGTTCACTGTGGCATTTTATTTTTAACGCCCGTCGCAAAAACGACGAGGTGTTATAAGTTTGACGTGTATGTGTGTATATGGCATCGTAGCTCCCGAACGGATGAACCGATTTTGATATTGTTTTTTTTACATGGATAGATCTTAAAAGACAGTTCCCACTAAAGGTTTATATCAGTCGGTGCCTACAAAGTTTCTCGTAGCTTGCTTTTTACCCGTTGGATAAAAATGCAACAAAATTTACCAGTTTGTTTTTTACGTGAGATCCTTAGGCTTTCTAAAGAAAATAAGTGACGTAATAGCTTTTAGTAAAATTAATTTATCAATAAGCACTTGACATACGTGTGTATGTTTTCGGGTGTAGTTGTTATACAGTTCGTCAAAAATTGGTCCAAATTCAGAGATGAATCTGTGCAAACAGGACCATTCGTTGGGGTAGCGCTTGATTATATCGAAAATGTCCTTTGATTTTATATTAATAATCTAGAAAACAATAAAAATAGTCATCCATGCTGATTTTGGGTACGGCGTTATTCTAAGGTCTATACTTCATACCAATTTCATCAAACCATATTCGACCTTTAAGGGGCTGAAAATAGTGAGCATTATCAAGCAAACAGTTTAACAATTATTATACAAAGTTTAGGAAAGAATAAGCAGCAAACGTTATTATTATTTACTGAAATGAAGTCATTGATACCTACTTCGCAATCGGTACTAGCTGTATAAGTCTCTATAGATGGTTTTCCTAAGAACGATGGTAATGAACATAACAGTTCTCCAGGTTCATGATATAATTTGACCAGTTCATCATTTTCATTGTAGTATTCGCATTTTACACATCCCTGAAAATTTGCAATTTTTTATTACTTCAAAACTTTACTTTTATAACATCTGTTTATCATTACTCTCTCACTACACGTGGAGGCTTGTAAATGGCTTTTCTTAGTTTTTAAGTCATTTTTTTTGTAATGATAGCTGTAAGCCCCCCTAATACAATAAAATAAAAGAATAAAATAATTCAAACATCATCACAAAATTGAGTTAGCACTTATTTCTAAAAAAATATTACAGCTTATTTGAACGGTACAGACTTTTAGTCTCATTACTGCTTAGTTATAAGTATAGAAGAGTTTATCTTAACCCTAAGATTAACTGGAAGAGATCGATAATAACGATAAAACCGTTCATTTTACCAACGTATAATACACAGATTTTATCTTAAACTTTTTTATAGGCATCATAATCACCAAACACCCAGAATCAGAGCAAATGCTTCTAAGTCACAAATCTTTGCCTAATGCGGGAATTGAACCCGCAACCTTACGCTTCGCAGTAGGGTCATCACTCATTTACGCCACGGAGGCCGTCGACCTAAAGCCAAACTATATGTATATCTATAGATTATATCGAATTTTAAAGTAGAGCGGCTTACTTGTACAACCCATATGAAACATCTGCACTCAACGCCAAGCATAAACAAAATTGAACTCTTGGGCAGCATTAAAAATTTCGCAATACATGCGAGGTCTCTGATAAGCAATTTGTCCGCTGCTTTAAATGCTTGCGAGTTTCCGATTATTTTCTCTGCTACTTCACCTTGAACCTTCCAGAATATATCGTAAGGTTCATTCTTTAATATATTTGAGTGCAAAATATCTTCTCCCTTGTAATGCTTCCAATAGCACTCCAAATACTTATCCAAGCGTTTCATCAAGCTATGGTGAATGTTATAATTATTGTAATAACGTTTTAAGTTCGATACAAAGCCCTGAAAGTTTGTTGATTCGCGATACGTCATGTATGTGGTAGAGATAAAAGTTGCTCTACAGTACGTAGATAGTAAAAATAAACTCAAACTGAGCAACATCCCAAGATAAACATCCACCAGTGTCCGGGGCATAGTTTCGGAGAAGAACATCGTTTCCAAGAACCAGGATACGGCAACACCCAGCACTTCTGTGCTCCCTGGATCGCAACGTTCACTTCTTTCACTACAAAATATACTGCCGAAGAAATAATTCGTGGTGGTTTCTTCAACATATAAGTTAATAGAATAAAACAGATAGGCGGAAATATACATATAACAGAAGTAAGTCATTATCACCCTGAAGGATATGCTGATCGAAGGATTCTTCCGCACGTCAGAGTAGATATACTCTCCAGAAAAAAGCATGTATATTTTAATAAGTCTGTTGAACTGAGCTATATTATATAATTGAGGCTTCCCAATAATGATGGCTAGATATTCTACCCATATGGAAGCAAGCAAATCCAAATTGAAATTCAAAGTCTTGCAGCGTGCAAACATGACCGAGGAAAAGCTAGCTAATGAGCTTTCTTGATGTTTTAAGGAAGTTAAAAGAGAAATACATATATCAGCCACGTATATTGAATCGGTCCAAACTTGGAAAAATTGGAACCACACCGGAAGATTGGTGTTCCATCTTGTTATATTCGGAGGGTACGCAATCAGAACCATGAAAACCGTGACCATGACAATTTTATTCCAAACTGAAGTAAAAAGAGAGTGGGGTACTAAAATCCAGGGAAACGTAACATTTGCGAAAAATGATGTAGTTAGTAGCTGGGCATCAGTGCAAAGAACCAATTGTCCAATATATTTGGCACAATGATGAGCTGATTCCTCCGGTGGCAATTCGAATTTTAATTGTTTTTTAAGACTTTTGTTTTTCCAGTCGGCTAAACAATTTGAGATTTCCCACCATCGTTTTTTCACCCATGAAATTCCTTCCATATCTATTCTATCGAGCCCTCTTACGTGATGTTTACAATTGTACAAAATTCTTGCGTGGTTTATCCTTTCTTTTGCTAGTTGTAAAATAAGACGTCTGTCTTCTGGAAATTTATGCAAGGCTTTTAAATAATCCTGTCGTGATAAAAACAGGACCTCACAGTAAGTGAGACATTTCACCACGACCTTTTTATGGAAAGGGGGCACTAAAAAATTTATATCTCCAAAAATGGTACCGCTGGTAACTGATAGAACTGGTGTTATTCCTTCATCTCCGGAGAGAATCTGCACTACTCCAGATTTCAAGTAGTAAAGGTTTGTATAGCTTTGTGGTCCGGAAAAAAACTTTTCCCCGGGCAATTTGTAATCCTGTATAACAGTTCCACAGATCCATCTCAAGAAAGGTAATGACATTCTTTTTAGAATGGGACTATGGTGAATGAGAGGCCACACCAAGTCTTGTCTAAGTTCAACGCGCAGGTATCTTGGAAGATCATTTATTATTTCTGGAAAATAAGTGATGCCACTGCGTTTCGACCACATCATGCTGTAGAAGTTTTCCACGTTCATCCCAGCTTTTGGTGAGTTTCGTCTCGTAGTTTCCTCTATTAATCTCTGAACGTGAGGATGGCCATAGCAAATTCTTTTGATACGTAATATTGACTCTGCAAAGAGCTTCGGCATAACACAGCATATTGTTAATAAATAACCGAGAAGAACCAAAATGCTGACGGCAAAGTATTCCAGTACTGTATGTGGGCATGCATTATCTACAAACATGTTAAGAGCATATGACACTACAAATACCATTCCATAAACGTAAGTTGTGTAAGAGGTTCCAGCCTCATCGAGCTGAAAACAAAAATGGTATTGCTTTATGCCTACTATATAGACATTACTATAGAATCTCTGTAGTTGAAGATCTCTATAGAGTAGATTGTACGACGTCATTTTTAAGGTACTTCTTTAGCGCATTTTAAGCGTCGAATTTTACGGCATAACTTACCTTATGTAAAACGTTAAGTCTCCAATCATAGATGTTATCTCTGCATTGATCACAAAGACCATGTTGGGTAAGCAGCAGCCATAAACAAGTAAGGCAATTGACACAGCTTAACAAAAACAACATGAACCCAACTGTCAACTCCCAAAACGAGTGAGATGTTAGGAGTGAGAAGTATTCTACGATTCTATATATTCTGAAAAGATACAATTGTTTAAGACTTTTTAGAAACTTGTTTCTTGGAACTTAGCGTGGAGCAAACTCAGCCAATTTAACTTTTTCAGAAAATTGCATGCGGTTAATGTGAATCGATAGAGGACACCCTTTGCAAACCATCCCAAAAAGCTTCAAGGTTCTAAAGCACCATGTTTATGAGATATTCGAAAATAAAGTTTGCTTAAGCCTCCACATGCGCAAGACAAAACTGCGGCCTGATTTTGTGTACTGACGGAGATTGAATCCTAGCTATCATGGTCCCCAATGGAGACCTAACTTTAGGCTAATACCGTATGTCAAAAATTTAAGCTTACTAAATAGTCACTTGGCGGCACGATGGAACCGCAAAGACGTTGAACTCCTTGCCTGAGTCTGTGTTTCCCGATAGTTACATTAATCATCACCCACTACGGAGGCTGTTACAATACACGTTTAATAAAAATGTTCCAAAACGCAACTCACATAAGAAACTCTGAGAACGCTAGTATATTTGGATAAAGCTGCACTGCTGGGCAGTCATCAGTAAGATGTAGTCTAAATAGGGGTATCAAAGCAGTCAAATCAAGAAAGATCAAACACGCCGACTTCGGTAGGTGCTGACGTCTCATAGCCTTGTCAGCTACTTGCCTGTAATCGTCGAAAATCGTTTTAGTACTTCATCATCATCATCAACACTCATGTCCGCTCACTGCTGAGCATATGTTTCGCTAAGGTGATGAAGATTACGCCATTATTAACCACGGTGACCTGGTCTGAATTGGTGGATCAAATTCCTCTGAAATAGAACTAGGGAATGTGAATTTCCACTTGTTGTTTTCCTTCATCGAAAAGTAGGTGATAACTACGTACACATGTTATTACTAGAAACAGATTGTGTGCTCCGGCGCTGAAATTTGAACTCACAATCCTCTGCTGGAAAAGCAGACGTTCTTCCACTGGGCTACCACAGCTTGGTACAAGCAAAAATAACCCAGGGTAAGAAGTAATAAGTACAAGGGTCAATTCACATTGTCGCGGAAAGGAAGCTTCAATTCGTAAGGTACGCAATTTCATGAGAATTCTCAAGCAATTGACGCGTGTTCCCTTTGACTCGCCAGTAGACGCAAGGTAAATTCTTGAGAAGCCTCGGGAACCATCGAGGATTCTTGGGTAGGTACGCTGCTCATATTTGCTTCAATATAGTTTATACATTACGTAATGGAAATAAAATTTAATATGCAGTGTACAATTTTAACCCGAAAATTTGCGTCGCTACACTTATTTTACCTTCTGGGCCAGCGTGATTTGATTTTTAATTTTCATCTTTATAAATATCGAATTTTTAAAGTAATACCTGATTCTATCAACACGTGTCTCTGTCTGGTTGCTCCTTTTTCACAACTAAGTGGCAAAACCGATTTTGATGATATTTGGTCAAGGTAATGGTTTGGTTTCAGCTCTGGGAAATGATATAAGATACTTTTTATCACGATAAGCTGTAGTTTACGCAGATGAAGTCGTGGACAAAAGATATAAGTTTTGCATGTACATTTATGTTGTAAAACCGCACCTGTGCACCATATGTAGGCATGTATCGACTGCGTATATCACATCGCAACCATACAAATAAAAGAACTTAATAAAAGCCATCCAGGGTTCCTCCTCCATAACGTCCCAGCAGTACACGATCGGATACACGGATTGTATCGGACCCTGGAATACATTTATGAAAAATTAAAATTTAGCAATTGTTAGTTTATAAATTACTAGCTGCGCCTCGCGGTTTCACCCACGTAGTTTCTGTTCCCGTGGAAATACGGAAATAAAATATACCCTATGTTTCTTATTGCTAATGTAACTTTCCGTTGATAAAAGAATTTTTAAATTCGTATTAGTGGTTTAGACGTGAAAGCGAAACAAGCAAACAAACTCGCATTTGTATTTATAATAATAAAGTTAGGATTAGTTCGAATAAGAACTAGGATAGTTAGGGTTATTAACCCGGGCTTCTAAATTGTAGTATTTACGACTAGCTGTGGTATTTTTTTAAATCGATATTAGAAGACCAATTTTCACAGGTTTTCAGGACAGATTTCCAATTGAAAGCCTATTTGATTTGTCGCAATAATATGTGACTTATTTTCTTCCCGAGGGTTCCAAATATCTTATTTGTCGGGTCTAGCCGTTCATAAAAAGGGAAGAAACAGACAGAGAGTTGCTGTCACTTTTATAATATCGTTATTTTTATTAATAGCACAAAATAACTAGTTAGTAAAATAAAGTAGTTACAGTATGTTAGATTTGTAAGACATATTTCCCTACATGATAGCTATGAGTATCCTGATACTAGTAACACCCATCAGCAATACGACATTTCTTTTATCTTTCCTAGCCTACGAGTATTGGTTTCAGTATCGTTGGTCCACCATTCCTGTTCAAAATTTTATTCAGTAAAGCTATACAAACATTTCGCATTTAAATGGATGGAAGAGTATTTTGTCGGAGTGTTTTGATTATTGTATAAGTGTAAGAATGAATGATTGTGTGAAATTGTGTACTGTATTTTACTATTATATGTAAATAATTAATGTAATTGGTATAAACCGTTTTAATTATATAAATAAATAAAAAAAAAATGGTTTTAAAGTAAAGATATAGGGGTACTTATTTGTTACCAAATTGATCTTGATGAGGACACTCATCATCACAATCAGCCTGAACATCGGATGGAACGGTAGGAAGATCAGGTTGCTCCATTCAATATTGGTCTCTTCGTAAGCGTCATCGACATCATCTTCCGTGCTTATAACTGAATGATCAGATTTGTTTTCTTTATAGAAACTCATACCTATTAATTAAATCGAAATATCTGCATCACAGTCGTAGACAATGGATTTGTCACAGAATAGAATTATTACAGTACTCTTTGGACTCGAATTTATATCGATCAAAGAGTTTATGGCGACCTACAGACCTCTGTGGTCAGCATCATGTAAAACCTAAATTAAAATAAGAATATTTTTTCAAACTGTGAGAGGTGGCATGTCAGTGGAAAATAAAAGACAGAGATTTTCTGGAACTAAAACTGAAGCGTGGTATTTTTTACTGACATGCCACCTCTCACAGTTTGACAAATTATTCTTATTTTAATTTAGGTTTTACATGATGCTGACTACAGAGGTCTGTAGGTCGCCACAAACTCTTTGATCGATATAAATTATATAAATAAGCACCAAGACAATTCTCTATTTCTCTCTTCTACTCTCTGAGAAAAGAAAAATATTTTTGGTGAATTATTATTTTAATCATATTAGTTTAGGTATACAATTATATCTTCTCTATGGTGAATGCAATATTGATAATTTTACACTGAGCTATAATTAATGCCCAAGGCGATTTACCCATACCCTTCCCAGACTGACACCAAACGTTAGATAATCCAAGAAAAACCCTAAAAATATATCAACACTGCTTAAGGTATTTATAGACAATTTTTTTTAAAAGGTATAGTCAACAACAGCACATAAATTTTATATTTTATTTCCCATCATTTATTTTTATATCTTCCAGATTAGTAGGCAATTAAAATTTATAGCCTCTTTAAAGAAAGAGAAATTTATTAGTTTCCGCTGTCCAGCCACAATTCATGTACTTGCAAGTTTCTTGGTGTATTTAAAATATGTTTAACCATTTCAGCTATATCTGTTGTCTCATTTGCTTTATTTGGTAACGATACCTCAAATCGCGCAGAGTTTTCGATTTCTACATGAGTAGTTTTTATATTTGCATTCAAATATCTGAACTCATGCCTTAATATTTCATTCATAGATGAGACTGCTGCCTTAGTCATTGTGAAAAGAGTTTTATTCAGTGAATCTAGACCTCTGCAATCGCTAATTGTTATGATGTGTCCACGAGTTTCGTTTTTAAGCATAGATCTTGCAGCTTTGTTTATACACCCTGCTGTTGCTGATATGTTTGTTTCAATTATCTGTTTAAAGTTATCCAAATTACCCTCAAGTACTACACAGTCAAAATCAACATTAATTATGTTTATCAGAATGTCGATACTTCCATGATTATTAAGTATGTTTTCAAACACTTCTTCTATTTCATCAACATTTCCTGCTTCAAACTTGCTTAAGTTCATATTAATTGTAGATTTTTTTAATTCACTCGTATTAACTTTCAATTCATCATAGGTTTTGCACAATCCAATAACTGTCATGCCCATATCTCCAAGTTTCTCACTAACACTAATTCCAATTTCATTTCCACTATATGTTATAACAGCAACTTTGTTAGTCCAATATTCCATTACAACACTGAAGTTTCACGTTCAAACTTTAAGTGAGGGGCCAGTTTTTATCTTTGGTCTTTTATTTGTTATTTTAGATCCATCATCGTTTTGGCGATTATGCTGAGATGTTAATGTTAGATTGTTGCCATTAGCAACTATCTTAGTTACATTCAATAATAATGCCTTAGGTTGTTTCAAAATATTCGAGTTAAATTTACTCGTTTGTTTGTAGTTAAATGTATCTAGTAGTAAATAAACCCGTCATACAATTGCTATGAACTCCATTGCAATAAGCACCGCACACATAAAAGTAATGCTGATGCTGAATCAACCACAGTAGTAATGAAGTGTGACCGCAATAAGTGGGGTCGGGGGCAACCCCTAGTTTAATTTGAACTGAGGTTGTGTGGACCTTTCCGAGGCAATTCAGCTGATTAGCTATAATGGAAAGTCTTTGCTAAAGTCAGTACAAACATTATTCTCTTAAAAGTGTTGTTTATTTTTATTGAAAAACGTCAGTGTTTCATATTATTACTTGCGCGAGTACTATAGCACTGCTATATTTTTTGAAACGCAGAAGTTAACGCTATTTAGCGTAATCTGAGGGGTAAAAAAGTTAAATAAATTACTTACTAAAGGCAAGAAAGGCAAGCAAAGGAATTATTTAGTAAATAGGTATGTTCACCACCAATCCGGACTGGGCCCGTGGTGGATTATGGCCTAACCCTCCTCACGAAAGTGGGGGGAGACCCGTGCTCAGCAGTGGGATGATATGGATTGTTGATGATACTCGAACAAAAGTGAACCCAGAACTTAATTCCTTATATCAACTTAGATATGGTTTTGTTTGGTAAATATTTAAAGAACAAGTAATGTAAAATTACTAGAAAAACTTATCAACCGAATTAAATGCACCACAATGCAACCATCCTCCGTATATCTAACGGTCTTTCACCAGGCACATTAGAATGGCAGGCCAACGACGTGAACATATTACGATGTTAGAATATGTGCAATCATAAATCAGCTCCCAACCGTTGTCCGGCGGCCGATCCCAGATCCTAGCTGGTACCCACTGTCCCGGGTTAGTTATTTATCTTGATACCTTTATTATAGGCTTTACATATTGGACGGATTTTTACCAATAGACATGGTTACCTTAACCTTCTGATGAATCCTTGAATTCATGCTGGATGCTCAGCTGCTCCTGTAGGTACGCAAACGACATAGCCGCTATCGTGACGCCAAAGACTCTTGATTATATCAGGCATAGATTTATGAGATCCTAGGTCTGTGGTTACAAAGTAAATTATATTGTAATATCTTAAGATACACTGTAATGTATCAGGATGACGCTACCCTGAACTATTCATAGAATATATCTCAGCAGCAGGCACTGTTTCCAGCGAAGTTACTGTGCATACGAGACTTTAGAACAGATGTATCAGAGTGACGACAGTGCAGTGTCGCGCGAGATTTTGTAATGGAAAGATCTAGGTGGGCACTGTAGCTGTTATGGGCAGGCGTGGCGCTTACCATCAGGTGAACGACTTGCTCGTTTCGTTACTTAGTTACATAAAAAAATATTGCATGCAATTTTGTGAACATAACACAACTTTATTGTAAAATCCGCCGCATTACGAAAAGCCTAGCATAGGTAGATACAATTGGCCACACTGCAAAATTCATAGAGTAAAGTCATCACGCTCGCGTTAGTTAGTTTCTCTAGCAATACAAGTAAGCCCTTGACATAATAATAATGTAAACTTCCCAAGTTTCAAAACTAGCGAGTCCAGTGTCACCAGAATTAACAAAATTCGTTTGAGGCATAAAAGACCCGAGAATATCGTCAATTTCGGCGTCGTTTGGCCGCTCCGGTATAATTAGTCTTGAACAAGGCGCAGACAATTATACAAGTTCGGTTCAGGTTATGGCGCGGACGTAGTTTAACCCTGATTATCCTTGTGCGGTGTGGAGGGAGCCCACGAGGCGCTCGGGAGGGAGCCCACGAGGCGCTCGGTCGTACTTGGCCAGTCCGTCTTAATTGCGTTCAACTTGGGTATTCCCGTTGCGGGTCGTGTGTTTTACCTCTATGCTTAATTGATATAGGACTTTAAAGGAGTTCTTTGTATGAATTAACATTGAACCCTGTGTGTTTTATTGCATTTTCGTAGCATTTCACTATTTCTGAAACGGATTCAGGCAGTAATAACTTTTATAATTTACCGTAGCACGGCACGATATTGCTATCGTTTGAGCTGGAATAAAAACGTATACGATAGATTTTGCAATAAGTGGAATTACTTATAAGTAGGTAGTTAAGTGAACTTTAAATGTTACACGATAATTGGTCGTTGTAGGTGGAAATTGATTTCTATGGTGGTTTGAAAAACGATTCTGCGAATGTCATATTTGGTAGCCATGAACATAGACAAATGGGCAAAACGCCCAATTTTACGGACGTACTCTCGTGAGACGAATAACGAAGGCAGTTTCTGCAAATGTTTTAAAAAATATTGTAAGTACTTAATACTTTTTGTTTATACATTGCTCATTTGTGACTAGAACGTGTTATCTAGAGGAGATAGCACGTTCTTTTCGCTAATGAGCGATATATCGATGTCAAATGCTTCTCTATTACTAGCAAATCTCGCAACATTTGCGGTGACTGAAACCGTGCTTACACAGAGCGCTAGTGGACATTGTAAACAACCACCGGCCCATGTTTCCCAGTATATTTTAATGGCCTGACCACCTGTGTTTGCTTTAAAGAACCAACGTTTATTGACACTACGGAAGTAAGTGAGCACTAAAGTAAAGGAGGTTGTTTGGGTAGAGGGAATTGGGACGATTTTAAGAGTATTCGATTTGTAATCGAGTTCACATGGTAAGGGCGTTTGAATTAAAAAACTAATATTCATAACAAGTGAACTGTGATGTATTTTATATGAAATGTTTATGGAGAGAATTCTTGCTTTCACCTCCGTAGCTCGTATCGCAAAAGCATCGTAAAGGAATTCTTTGCTATCTTTGAAAACATCCATTTTAAAGCTATGTAAAACACGGTCTCACACAAGATCCAAAACTCGAAACCAAATGCTAAGCATATTTGCAAGTCTTTATGCTTTGTATGTACAAATATTTTCTCTATAGCAGCCGCTCGTATTTTAGCCGCTGTAAATGTATACCGCTATCTCGGCCTCCGTGGCGTAAGCGGGTGATAAGTCGACTGCGAAGCGTGAGGTTGCGGGTTCGATTCCCGCACAGGCCAAAGATTTGTGTGAACCATAAATATTTGCTCTGAGTCTGGGTGTTTGTAGGACCATGGTCCTCGTAGTTCCCGATTCCCTAGACACAGGGATCGTGACGCATTATTATTATTATTATTTCAAATTTCTCCATAGGTATTTAGAAAAACAACATGTGTAGTGACAGGAAACTACAACTATGTTCTATTATAAAATAGCTTGTGACAATCTTATATTCCGCAGCAGCAACGATATGAGTAATTTAACAAATACGAAGCCGGATGAGGCGTCAGTAAGTGATAAATTTTAGCCAACATGCGCTCAAAGTCTAGAAAACATTGATTTTTTATTTGACTGAGTGACGAGACGAGCAAATCACTCACCTGGTGGTAAGCGCTACGCCTGTCCATAACAGTCACAGTGCCACCCAGAACTTTGCATCGCATAATCTTGCGCGGCACTGCACTGCGCTTATCACCCTGAGACATCGACTCTAAAGTCCGGTCTAATGCCCAGTAATTGTATTGGAAACAGTGACCTTCAAACTGGAACACAGTAATGTTTGCACACTAGTGCTTTGCGCATTAATATCTGGCAAAGGTGTGGTATTTCCCCAGGCGGTCTCTTGCTGAAGAGGCCTCCCACTACAAACAACATGCTCTCAAATGAGTGGTCTCTTGCTTCGAAAAATAGTTTGCGCAATTATAAAAGTCTTTAAAGATAAAGAAGAATATTCTGAAAATCTATATAGGCTAATTCCATTCTATCGCTTTTTAATATTAGTTTTCAGTTAAGGTGGCTTTTCAATAGTTCAGGCTCAGCAAAATATCTTCATACACATCATAAAGAATCCAAAATCACATCTAATACTCATATAACCGAAACCGTTTACGTAGCCCGTTCTCCCACTCAGCAGATCTCAACAAATCTCAAGTAAATCGCATCCAATCAGCCGTGAGTGATCGTGCTATTACGTACATAACGTATCCATTCACGACGTAAAACGTTCCCGAGGTGGGTTATCCAAAGACAGAGTAGACAATACATTACCTAAAGTAAGGATTAGTCGTGATTCAAGTTTCATGTCATTTACACTGAAATAAAGCACGAAAAAGTTGCGTATTGACGAGTTCTAAAGATAGTTTATCGATTCCGAAGTACGATTAATCGAGACAGAGGCTTAGGTATATAGAATGAAGTAGGCAAGAGAAGAATTGTGCCAGTTTTTCGGTTTTATAATGAGAAAACAACCGGACATAGACTAAAATTATTTTTCAAGAGTACATAGTAACAAGGCAAATGTAAGGATCTATTGTATCTGGACTGGACATTATAATTATAATATACGGACAGCCTAATAGTGCATAATAAACGACAAGTGGCGATAAGGTATTTATAACTAAACAACTTTTGATCAGGTACATTTTGAAACAGACCTAGAAGTCCACTAAGTATTATTAATGACGTGAGTTCCTATGAACAAAACTGCTTACATACTTACTTCAAAAAATCTTTAGACCTTAATATACTGGCATACCCACAGATAAAGGATGTACTAGGTCTGTAGGCAAACCATGCAGACCGACATTAACTTACGTTTAGTAATGCTAAGCGGTATTCAATTGTTTTGTTTACGAACAGATACGAATGATGAGCCAGTAATCATTTGTAATTTTAAAGAAGAATAAACTGCTAGACTCAATTCTAATCTCACGCAATTCAACCATTTGTGTGATTTCTAAGAGTAGGTGCTTACTATATTTTAAAAAGTTAAACGTCTGCTATAAAAATACACAACTGAAACATTTAGCAGTGTTACGGTGTAACCATTGAAGCGTCATTACCAAACAATGGAAGGCTGGAAAAATAAAGTTGCAATCATAACTGGCGCTGGCCAAGGAATAGGAGCTCAAATAGCTAAAGATTTAGTAAAAGTTGGCGTCAGAGTCATTGGATTTGAATCTTCGCAAGACACAGTAGATCAAATGCTCGAGAACGCCAGATGTTGGGACAAAGCTGAAGGACAATTGATTCCTTGTAAATGTGATATTTCTCACACAGAAGACCTGAAGCATGCTTTTGAAGGTATTGTGGCCGCTTATGGAGGCGTTGACCTATTGATAAATAACGCGGCTTTAGGAAGAGAAGGTCTTATAAGCACAAGCAACATGCAAAATATGAAGGACATAATAAATGTGAATATTTACGGACTGATTGCTTGCACTCGTCTAGCTATTGAGTCAATGATAAAAAAGAGTAATACAGGGCAAATTATAAACATTAATAGCATTTGTGGCCATTATATGCCTTCGTTTGCAGAGCCCAAGATAAATATGTACATTGCGTCTAAAAAAGCAATGACTGCTTTCAATGAAATTTTACGAAACGAATTTCAATTAGCAAATCTGAAAATCAATGTCACCAGCATTTCACCAGGTATCGTCAAAACGGGCCTTTTCCAAAATAGTGGCATAAACTTTATCAATGACGAGTTTTTTGACAAAAATCCTCATTTGACTACACAAGATGTTTCAAACGTTGTCTTAATGATTTTGTCAGCACCTCGTACTATCCACGTGAAAGAAATCATATTTCACGCCCTACATGAAATTTACTAGTGCTGCCGGAGTTATATTTTTCTAAAGAAAAAAAAATGCAGTACTTAACACTTTGACTGCTGAGCCGATTTGCTTGTCTAGCCACGGGTGCGGCTCGGAACACTCCATAGTGTTTTCCCATACAACAAACACAACAGTTGAGTTTTCCCGCGCTTGCGGCAAGTTGTGAAAAACACGATAGTTGTGTCCTCAGCACTGAACGTGTTAATCGATTGTGAGTTGTGACAGTAGGTAAACGTTTGATTTTTCCGATTCATAACATTTTAAATACACAGTAAAATACTGCTGTAACTGCTAAAGTTTACGGCTTCAATGAACGTTATAAAAATGTGAAAGCACCAAGTTGCAGAAACCTGACCTATGTCCTGGGTAATAACTTTGTGTGAGCTTAAAAACAATGCCACAATGAAAGAAACAAATATAATATGTAAGTATGTACGAGTAAGCTATGTACTTATGTACCTATTAACACCTTCGGTGCTGAGAACACAACTGTCGTGTTTTTCATAACTTGCCACGAGCGCGGGAAAACACAACTGTTGTGTTTGTTGTATGGGAAAACACTATGGAGTGTGCAGAGCCGCACCCGTGGCTAGACACGCAAATCGGCTCAGCAGTGTAAGTGTTAATTGATGCTCTTGCGTTAAAAGATGATCTTGATAACTTCACTCAGCTTTACATTTTGTGTTTTGAATGAATGCGCAATAATAGTAGATGTTTTTATGTTATTGTGTGGATACTAAGATACGGAAAGCCACCGTTCGACCTCCTAGATACTCCTCTCCACGCATGGTTGTGTGTAAGAGATCACTCATCATTGTTAAGCTTGTTTTGTTCTAGCATTTAAGTTTTCTTTGTTCTGTGGTGTTTCAATAAAGAGTTTATCTGTCTATCTATGTATATCTTATATTCGGGTATAATAATACATTGACAGCAGTACCGCATGCCTTTGTCGTCTGCGCATACCGTACCAGACCACACAAAGAAAGGAGACACATTCATGACGTGCTCAGTAGGACCTGTTAGAGAAAGAAAGTCATATTCTGCAAAAGCGGAGTGCTCACATTATCATAATTAAATGGATAGAAGCATTAGCGCTCATTAGGAAATGTGGTTTTATGTTTGTTTGGCAGCAGACTTGGAAACCTACACTACGCCATTTCTTCGGCGAATGCTGACGATGTAGAAAGGATCAAGCTAGAACAACTTTTAGTTTAGAGCAACATTTTTTTTTGGCCCTCGTCGTCTTGACTGATGTTAGAAGCATACTACTCTACTAACTACTGGAAAAGATTTAAAATAATTAAGAAATACTTCCTCGATTTTCTGTTTCGTGGAGTATATTTTTACGAGTTCATCAACATTTGAAGGGGTAGGGGGATGATACTTCCATTTAGCTTTAAAAAGTAGCGAGGTTAAACACAGTTTAAACAAACGAAACGAACAATGTAAAAGCGTTTTTAACATAACATAAAAAAAAATTGTTAATTTATGGTAGCAAGGGTGTGTTTTTTAGTTTTTACTAGCTGCGCCCTGCCGTATTACACGCGGTGACTGTTGACGCACAGGAACCGTAATTATTACGACATTAAATGTATTCTATGTTATATTCCAGAATCTACAGTACCTATATACCAAATATCATAGGAGTCCGTTGAGCCGTTTCAGAGCCTATTCGAGACAAACTTTCAGGCAGACAACAGACAAAAGTTCATATAATAAAAAATTTCATTGGTATTTCCAAATCACAGACATGCATTTCAATTTTATTATTGGTATGGATTACGCATTCTCCCTCGAGAAATTTCTTTGAGCGTGACGCTTTGTTTCGGTACTGAAACACGTCTGTAGTTAGCTTATGCGCTTAGGGGATTTGGTTTAGCATATTTTGTAGCACAAATAAATTGTTTTTTTTTTAACTTTGATGTTTTATTTGGTGTGATTTGGTGGACTTACAAAAACTGACAAGTTGAACATTGTTGAGCAAGAAAACGAAACACTTAATCATAGTTCACAGTAAATAACTTATTCTATAGGCGAATCACAGAATTAGTCTACAGTCTACAGTACCTAAAAATATATTTCAATTTAGACATCGTCGCAAAGTTTCGACTAGTTTCAAACGAGACGATTATACTCGAAACGGTGACTAAATCTTCTGAAATATCCGTTTAATCTGTAACAGCTAATAAGTATCTTCAACCCCTATTAGTCATCTTTATGGTACCTGCTGTAGCAAGAAATGTTCCTTTGATCCTTTATATTAACTTTTAATGGCCGTCCATTTTGCAAGAATTAATATGTAATTTGCATGTTAATCGTCTATTCGGTGTAAAATCCCTTTCGTCAAGACGAACTTTCTTAGGTTGTACTTAATGAAATTTTGTAGGAGCACAAAATGGTCCCCATGAAATAAGTTAGCCGAGTTACATTATTTATTATCATTTGTTGTCTATTATTATAGGTTTATAGTTATATAAGGTAGTAGCGATATCAGGAACGTAACCTAACGTCCATCAGTCGATCTCAATGATTGATTGTTGACCATTTGAATATTATAATACCTATCCCCAAAAAAGTATATCCTGGGCTATCTTATCCCCCTCCTCCCTATTATGAACTTATTTAGCTTTTATTTTTAAGTTTTTACCTGAAATGGATAGAGTAGAACTTCAATGATTAAATGTAAGAAAACAAGCAAAGTTGCTACTTTTTAAACTTGAAGCCGCTATAAAATTATCATCTCATGAACTTTTTAACTTAGATTGGTTTCATCTCAGAGTTTTTGCAACTTGAAAATTAATCCAACGGAATTTGTTGTCATCTATTCAGTGCCTTGGTCTTTCAACCTTGAAATTAAGGCGGAAAATATAGGGATCTCGCGAGCCTTTATTGTTTTAATCAAGAATTATTTGATTTAATAAGAGCTTTTAAAATAAAGAGGCCTAAGTTAATGTAATGAAGCAAGGGAGAGCTGTAGGGGAATGGGGAATTCGACACGGCTGAATCCCGTAGGAGAATCCCTACCTTCTGTAAAGGCTCGATGACACTGGGTTAGCAACCGGTTGTCAGAGATCATCCACCCGGTTGTCACCTCATATCAGAATTTATACACCCGGTTGTCACCTGGTGTCATAGTTTGATCACCTGGTTTCCACCTGGTGTCAGAGTTTGTCCACACGGTTTCATAGTTTGTTCATTTGGTGACAGAGCTTTTTTGATATTATAATATTGTTTTAAGTTCTTATTACCGCTGTTCAGCGCGAGTTACAAAAGAGCAGGAAGAGACTTAAGACTTTACATCTACCAACCGATTTTGTCTTACTTTTGTTTTCAGCATCATCTCACTGCTGGGTAAAAGTTTATTTTTTACTTTTTTTTTATTAGGTACTACGGTAAAAATGTTATCATAAGCCTCCTCTCTTCTCCACGTCACACCTTTCAACCTTATAAATGCTATTCTAAGGAATTGTTGCCCTGCAGCTCTGGCTCCATCATCAATCGGGCTGATGGATGTGATTTTCACTAAGACACCATTGAAGAAAGAAAACCAACTTAATCATATTGCAAAAAACTGAAAAAATTTACTCGAGATCAATTTATGAACAATGCGCTTGTGAAAAAACCACTTTTTAAACATCAATTGTGAAGGAAATTCATGACATTGCTGACGAGATCGCAGCCGAACTCACGACCGACTTGGGAAATCAGTTACTTTGTTATATTCAAATTGGCATTTCATCCCACAATAAAGTTTGCCGTCTATGTCTTTCTTGGCAGGTTTTCAAGCTACATCTGCCTCATAACCTTCAATTTTCTTCCTTTCCCATCTACTTTATGAGTAAACGAAGTATCGTAAATGTCCGTATCGTGCATTGGACAAACGCCAAACGATGTAGAATAATCACCGTTACGCGAAATGAACTTCGAATTGGTTGGATCATATCTATTGGATGGAATTGTTTCGAAGCAAATACTTGGTTCTTTGCCCCAATTTGATCTATATAGGAAATAAATCGGTTACCGGACAGAGTTCAGTCGAACTGCTTGCCTAAGAATCATAATATCTTAGTACAGTATTTAGGTATTTCTGACTTAACCCACTCAAAATATTGAACAAACTTATACCCACTAGGTACGTGCGACATTTTTAAAAAGGGTCCATAGTCCGCTATATGAACTAAAATATAAAAGTACCAAGTATCATCTATTTTTAATATCAAATATCGGAGGGAAACTAAACGAAAAGTCTCAGGTGCCAATCGGATTCCGCTTGTTACAGGAACACGCCAGTTATAAGATTTTCCTTTGAATAGATAAATCGCAAAAAATGATTTTCTTAGGCAGCTCTTTGGTGTCTCATGTTTTTGCTTTTCCACGGGATAGTGTTACATATCATTCATTCTTATTAAATGTTAACAGCAATTTGTTTTAAGTTCCAAATCAATTATCTCAGATATTTGGTCATGAACTCTTTGAATAACTTGCTTAATTTGTTTTGTTTCAAGTAAATGAGGGCACATCAAAATAATCACCAGCTTTTCTGATAAATTGGTTTCAACTTTACCAAGTTGCTAGACGTTTAATTTGATTACAGTCTTGCTGTTTTCAAATCTAAATTGAATAGAATTAACCGTCAATTCTATGTTAGACTGATTATTTATTGTTAAATGTGATAGAAAACTTAAACAAAACTATTCGTTAATTTTATTAGCTCTTATCAATTTACTTAATTAGCTCTAAAATGAATTCATGTTGCATGTTCAAAATTTTAACAATATTGACCAATTTCTTTAAACGCGTGATCAAAATGTCACGGAACAGTTCAATTATCTAAGTCTACCTTTCGTATCCATCATAAGAACTGCTCGCTTTGAGTATAATACTGTATCATCATCGAAACTTTACGCACATGCAAAATTTAAACTCAGTTGAACTGTGGAAACTGAGTAAAAACCTCTGCAAGTTAAATAAAAGCTTATAAAAACTAGCTCAGTTAGACGTGAAGCTGCTATTCCCAATAGAAGCATAAAATGTTTCCAGGATTAACTTCAATTTCATATACTTAATTATGTTTTACGAGCACCATGTCTGTAGGTACTTGTAATAAACTTTGCTCACAGGTGCCACTCCAAAGGTACCTCTCTAGAGCCTTCATGAAAACGTTGTGGTTAACTTTTTTTATGATTTTCTGATACTTTGCCTTTTACAGCGCCGTTTTAGAAGTATTTAGAGTGGCATTTTAAAAACGTTATTGTAAAAGACGAATTCTTGGGCTTTTTCAAACCATTATTACTTACCAGTTAACTCAAAAATTATACCTCTACGTTTTTAATATTCGATGCTGTTTAATATGCTAAGCTAAGGGTATTTCTAAAATGGATTAACTAAAATAACACAATCTATAGTAAGTAATAAAATATCTCTTTTATTAATGACAATTGAACGCATTTCCTTTATACCTATTTAATACAATAGAACATTTTAGGTGGATGTCACACGGCTCCGCTTGCAGTGGCGGTGGTGCGTGGACGCACTAAGAAGTATTAAACAATTATACGCCTAATAAGTTACCTATTGCTGCCATGACCTTATAAAGCACCTGCTGTAAATTATAAAAAGTTTTACAAGTATAATTATGAGCAAATTGAATATGAATTATGCTTATTACGACTATTCATCTTTTTTGTAGTTCTACCCTCCCAATATTTATAGTACCTGCAAGGAGTACCTCTAAGGTCAGTATGAGTTCAGGATATAACCTCAAAGGTACTGGCAGTTTTTATCAAGGGCATGGTATTCTGAGATTCTTAATGGTTGACAATATTTTTTTTTATATTTCAGCCTTAGTCCAAGGAGTCCTTAGTTAGTTCCAAGGAGGTCAGTATGACTGCGGGTTATAACCTCAAAGGTACAGCGTAGGGTACTAGTTATAGTTCTCATAATCCATAAGGAAGAGATACGTCTAAGTTAATTTTAAAGTTTGCCTCCTTTTTGTACTTCAAGAAGGTCAGTATCCGTTCAGGTTCAAAGGTACAGTATGCTGGCAGTCTTCACAACCCACATCCTTCGCCTTGCAGATGCCGCCTTTGCACAAATACTCTCCTTTATTCGGAAACTTAGACTCCGTGATACGTTTGTTGTACAAAGGTTGGTGAAGTTTGTCCAACATAGCTAGCTCGAACGGTTGAGTCTCGCTACTTCGTGACGGTGCTGATGATGAGAGCTGGAGCGTAGTCATTATGATGAGGAGCATGATCTAGAAATAATGACATACTTATTAGCAATGACCCAAAATCAGGCTCAGCCTTGGTAAATAAGACCTACACTTCTTTTTACAATAAAATAACTTAAAAAAAAATGAATACTACAGAAAAATACGGTGTTTATTAACTTACCACGATATTCATGATGTGATGGTGTTATCCCTTGCAGTACAGTTTTAATCTATCACAAAAATCGACACTAACGTCTTAAATACGTTGAAAGCAATGCGCAAATACCGTAAGTGGCCCAATTATATGCGCATGGGCAGAAGTTTGTAGACCGTTATGATGAGTCAGACTTGTTTATCAAATGACTAGTGTTTTGCCGGGACTCTGTCCGTATCAATATTTTTGTGCATTCCAAGTTTCCTACGCTCTTCCTATGAAGGTTATGCTGCCATGTCGCGACCTAGCGACAATATCTATGCTATTTAACTTCTTATTTTGGTAAACAATTACGAGCCTCATAAATAATCGGGGAATGTATGGATAGCAAAACAAGAAAAAAAAATACAAAAATCATTTAAAATGAATTTTTATTTCAATAAAAAGAGAAACTATTATAAATTTGTTTTAGTTATTAAAAGTTTAACTGAATTACCTTTCAGATATCCCTGAGATAAAATCATTTTTCCTACAGTCCTATATCCTATTACGTTTCATGACAATTATAATGAACCTCAAAATAAGAACAAGCTCTCTCACATCTCTCTTATTCACATATACATGTACCGCTTATATGAGAGTGAGTGAAACATAAAACTTCTCATGGTTTCTATTATTTCAAGTGTGGTCCACGCGATATATTAGTGGGTTGTATATTTGCTACTAAATTAAGCCATAGCTTGAAAGCTTTGTGGACGGTAAAACATATTTAGGTACTAGTGCCAAGTTGCCATTTTAGTAATGTTTCCTTTTTACTTTTGTAGAACTGGCGTCCTCTGAACCAACAATGAACGAACAGACAGTCAGGCTTATTTAACAAACAACAGTATGCATGACGCAGAACTAATCATTTACTAACCCAATGTGTAACCGTGAACTAGAGCTAATAACTTATTATTGTTCTTGAACTGTACTGAATCGGAATATGGGAAATACGTCATTGTTATCATGCGCGTAAAACTTACGCTAATGAATTTAGAACATTGGAAACTTTTTGGAGGGAGTTTTGGCGGTAGACAGAAAAAGCCGTTGTTTTTAATATTTTTTTATTATTTGAAAATGTGCCCAGCAATGTAAGACAAGACCTTTAAAGTGATGGATTTGATCCATATTCCTTGCAAAGCTTAGCGACATGATGCGCTGCGACAGCCGCGCGCCGCGGCAGTATGGCGACGTCATCGCCTGTCGCAAGCCGCACGTTGAACGCTTGCAGTCTGCAGGTCCCTGCCATCATTCTGCCTATCACCCTACAAATATTGAAATGGTTAAAGTTGCCTGTTCTTGACAATGTTTATAAAATTTAAAATTCAAAAATCCCCCTCATAAAAACATGCCCCCTAACCACCATCTATTTATTTGTGAACGATTCGTTGAGAGCATTCCTCTTCCTCTCACTTTTCTATAAATACCTCAGCTGAAGTTGATAAGAAGTTGGGTATCCTGCAAATTTCAGGTCGAGCTGCATAGCATCGGGTCGAGGTTACCATGTTCTTGCAATATAATTGAAGTAGCAGGATACCGAATTTCGAATCGATCAGACCTGTAGAAGTTACTCACATTGACTATATAAGAGCTGATGATCTTCAAATGACTGAACAAGAGAACTGAAGAACAACTGTCAAGATCAGCATATTATTATCATAGACGCTGACGCCTAACTAAAACTCCCTATAACGTAATAAGATCTAGGGAATTGAGTACCTAGGTACTACCATGGCAAAGGTCCCACATACACCCAAACCTAACAAATCACCCTAAATACTGGACAAATGGCCCCAATCGTCTGATAATTTTAATACCAGTGGAGATAACGTATGGATATTTGCACTTTTGAGAATGATTTTGGAGCGCAGTGGCATAAACCCAAATGTTAATGGATAATCAAAAATGTACATATGTAATTGAAATGCATAAAACAAGATACCTAATAGTACAGGGTGGCTTCAGTTCCGGCAACAGAAAGTCGATTTCGTAGTATACCACCTGCATAGCTGGCCCATTATCGTCTCTCACCACCAAGTTCTTGGAACACGACTCTCCGGGTCGAACGCTGACACATTTTGCTGAAAATGTTCTACCTTGTATTTACCGTTGTATACAAGCTGTGAGCGAAAGGCGCCTCTTAAAAACGACGTTTCATCAACGAACTGTAGTTTAAGTCCTTCCTAATTAGAAGCTGTGTCATTTACCTACTATTTTACCTAGCGCCACAATAAAATCGTAAAAAACGAAAAAAAATTTGGATGTATATCAGAAGACTTTGGGTGTAGTCTTCTGTGCCCATATCCAAGTTTACAAAGTATTGAAATTATTGCTAGTGGTTGACTGGTGGACTGGTAGGACCAGCTTTTTTTTAATGGTACTAAGTAACGAGACGAACAAGTCGTTCACCTAACAACTACAGTGGCACCCAGAATTTCCCATTAAAAAATCCTGTGCGGCACTGCACTGCGCTCGCTACCTTGAGACATCGATTCTAAAGTCTCAAATGCCCAGTAATTTCGCTGGAAACAGTGTCCTTCAAACTAGAACAGAGCAATGTTTGCCCCTACTGTTTGCTGGATGAATATCTGGCAAAGGCGGTCTCTTGCAGAAGAGGCCTACCACTACTAAAGATTCTTATATTAAGCTTCCCCATGTGCAAATATTACCCGCAAAGGTAAGTCTTGCCGTCTCCACCAACTACAGCAGGCTCAATTTAGTAAGAGACTACATCACGAATATCATCTCGCAAACAAATACATAACAAATAATTAGTTCATATTTGTACTGTGGCGATTCATCAGTGGTCAGACTTACTCAAGCCTCAAACAATTTCCCAACAAGGGGTTTAAAGTCAAACTGAAATCCTAGAACCACAGAATAACTATAGAACACGTTACCTCGAAACCTAATTGAGCTGCTAGTTCAAAACTTGTTGGTACTTCGTTTACAAGTTGATTAAGGTCGCAATAATTTGTAAGTAGGAAACCTATACAATAACTAAAGCTAGGTCAAAAGCAGCCCAAAAAAAACAACTGAATAATTCAACTTACCAACAATCTCATAGAAAATCAATACGCCAATATCTTGTAGAGACTTATGCCATTTGAGCACTTTCTCGACGGAGCCAGAAAATGCTCTCGGTCCGCTTTTATGCAGTGCCTGGAGAAAATAATTTTCACTGAAAACTGTCTTTTGAACTACGTATAATAATTATATAGGTACTCAGCTTCGCTTTTCAACGAAGGAAAACCTTGTGAGGAAACTCAAATACCTACACGAGAATTATTTCGGAGGTTGATATGTTATCCACCAATCCGGACCGGACCCCGTTGTGGATAGCGAAAGTGATGGGAGACCCATGCTCAGCAGTGGGACGATATGGGTTGATGATGATGATAGTGGTGATGATATACTCAGTTAGGAGTGAAACGATTAGGTATTGCTCAGCTGGTCGTAGGACCGGTCACTCACTACGAGGTCAAATGAATTAGAACCAATTAACAGCCTTCTAAAAATAAGCATAAAGCTTCTGATGAAAGAAACATTTCTTATAGTTCCTGATTCCATAGATACAGGGCACCCTAGTTAGGGGTCAAATTCTATTTATGTGGTCGTGACGCGTTATTATGATATTATTATTGATTGTGAGGAGTCTGCTTGACTTACCGGCCTTAAGATTTTACAGGTCAGTCTCATACCTAAAATTCGACGAGCAAATCAACATGCACGTATATAACAGGTCCAAAACAACCGTGCAAGCTTGTTGTTATACAACCTGTTATGCGACATGTATTAACTTTAGCCGCTAGTCTAGTGCTTCAACAGTGGCTTTAATTGTGGCGACTACTAGGAAACGAAATTGGTGTTAGCTAACCTAGCCTGTTGTATTATATAGAAGTTACGGAAGCTTGTAAGGGGGAATTATGGTCCTTCCTTCCTAGTTCAAAACGAACTCTTTCGGCTTTAAATAAAATTAAGACACAGTCTAACCAATTATTATGTACTGATTGTGAATTGCTTAACTTAAGAGGCAACCTATACCATATTGCCACGGTATCAAAGATTTTACTCTTCTTCTGCTATTCAAAGTACATTAACTTCACCATAATACATCTACCTTGCACTTGTGAATGCATAATTTATCTGCCTAAAACTTGGCGCCATCGTTCAAGCCTGTTGCTTTATTTCCGACCAATCCTAACTTGGTGATTAAACCTAGTGCCTTTAGTAAATCTGGTAAACTTTAGTATGGCAACAACAGTACTTAAAGAACTTAAGCTACAGCGTGATAAAGCTGTTGAAAAGCTTAATGACTGCAGGCGCTTTATAGCCTATTTTCAACTCAATCTCGATGTTGAGATCATAAAACGTTTCAGAGTTTTGTTGTAAATAGACTCACGGGTATTTTAACTCCGTTTTATTTTGGCTATTTCTTTTGAAAGGAGTTATTACCTACTGAGCACGTAGGCATAGATTTACATGTTGCTGTTGATCTCAATGAGCACGTGTATCGTGCAAATACGTTGAAGCTATACATACGCATAAAGTGCTCTCAATCGTATTTCCACATCAATTTCTTCGATATTTTCATTAAATCTATACTTGCCAATTAATAAATTTGTAGTTTCTGTTTGTGTTTTCAGTAATTATAAATACCAGAAGTTAAGTGCAACCTGCTATTTATGCGCTGTCTAATCATTCGTGCCGTTTTTAAATGTTTTGTTGTCTGTCTGTCTGAAAGGTTGTCTCGCAAAGTCTCCGAAACGGGTCATTTTATTACAATGTTTACAGTAAATCTTGGGCTAAAATAATATAATTCTGAGGTATTATGTAACTATCTCTAGAGTAGGCAACGCATTAACAATGCCCCGAGGGTTGCATGTGTCCATAGGCTACTGTAACCGTTTACCATCAGACGGTGCGCCTAATTCTTTGCCAGTTTAACGTAAAAAAAAAAATTACTAACTGGCATAGCGTGGTGGGCCATCATTACATTGGCCATTGTAGCAGACAAGGCCTCCTATCTATAGGGTGGAAGTAATATTTTCTGTAAGTACGAGATAACAGAAAGTTAAACCTAAGCATATTTTCAACATTATCCTGACTAAGTAACTTCTTCATGCTATGATACTAGTAGGTATATCTACCTAAGTAAGACACTTAACGGCCTCTCATAAAACTGAAATTCCGTTTTCGCAAATAAGCTCTCATCGCGGAAGTGCCGACAGCGCCGATGCAATATCCGCTTTTATCTCTGAAAATCTTAGTTCGAATATTTCTTTTCTTACGCTCTTTTCTCATTTTTTATTGGTTAAAAGCACATTTACTACTTCGTCATAAACACAGAATTAAAAGAGATGGAGATTTGATTCCTTTATCATAGGAAAAATTGAGTTATCTTGAATTAGAGTTGTTTTAGTTTATATTTTCAGAGGTGACTACGATGTAACTATGTTTTCATTATTAGTGGAATTTCAGTGTCCTGCTTTTATAAGGACAACACTTCAATAACTCTAGTCATGATTTTATTTAGGGATTAATTTAGGTGGTGCCATATTTTTTTTTAGAATTAACTAATTACTTATTATAATTCCGTACCTATATATGACTATATTTTTTTTTTTTCGCTTTCACGGTGTTCAATGGACAGATATGTTTTCAAAATATAATGCGTTCATAGGTACCAATAGCTTATCATTGTTAATTATTCACAAAACAATTCATGCAACTTTCAAAAGATTTACGATCGATGGTCTGCCCAGATGATGATATGGAGGTAAGCAAAGAATAAAATAAACCAGTCATAACGTTATCAAAAAACAATAACTTTGATTAATGTGCACATATATATTTTATCATTGTTTTTGCAGTGGGACCCGTTTCAAAGCCCAGAAGTGATTTACAACTAAAGGTTCATGCACAAGAGTATGTGTGTTGGGGCTAATTTATATTGTAAACAGTGCAGGCTCTTGCCATTGCTAACTGATACTGGCACGTACCTTATGATTTATTAGAGAGCCGGTAGATACTATAAAAAAAAAACTAATCAACTTTTTTTTTATTGATATTTGAATAAAATATAATATTTTTTATAGTTACATTTTATTTTTTAGTGTTGTAAACTGATGTAAGTACAATACAGTATTTGAAATTTTATTCTATTCTTTATTTTTTACTTAACCAATGTTCTCGAAAAATACGTCTTTTTTGCAGTCATAAGAAAGACTAGGAGTAGGTGATGTTCATAAAACGTGGATTACGAAAGTGTCCAATAAAGATCGTGTTTTAATAAGAAAGGAGCTCGCGAGATAGAAGCCATTCCTACGTGATTTATAGTGATTTGGTCCGGTTATGATCTGATAAGAATGAGCTCTGCTGAATAAAGGGACTACGAGTTTTCATCTCAAGAGTAAATTATAATTCCTAATGGTTTTATAGAGGTTGTATTTCATAATAAAAGACTTTGCGTTTTTGATTAAATTTATAAAATAGAAAAAGGTTTTAATTTTAAAAATATATACATATTTACCATTTATAAGTTCTTTTATCGAATAATTAATTGGTTTAGCTGTACTTTGAATTTGTTTTTATTTTCTAAAAAACTGATTTTTTTAAGTAAAATGTAGACATATTTAATTTGATAGTTCAATATTTTAGTATCGGCGATAATCATTCCCTGCTATTCTCAGACATGTTATTAATTAATAATTCATCTCATACATCTTGTTGTTAATAAATATACCGTATACCGTTAAAAGTGTAATTGGAAACCCTACTCAATTTAGCAAAAGTAAATCTTTAAAAAGTTTACCTTAAGTTTATCAGCACGGGTCACAATTTGATTTTGGACGTCGTTTCTCAGCAAATCCAATTCATTTGGTTTTCTTAGTGGAAGCACTATAACAAAACGAATTTATTCTTCAATTTCAACTAATAATTGAAGGGCATATGAGCTTTAGACCAATGTCTCAGGGTGACAACGCAGTGCAGTGCCGCGCAAGATTATGCAATTCAAAGTTATGGGTGGCACGGTAACTGTTATCGCTTACGATTAGTTGAACAACTTGCTTGTCCTGTCGAAAGGATCATAAAAAAACCATAACAATGGCCTCTAGCTTTGCTCAGTTACTAATAGTGTGAATTCAGACGAATAAACGGATAGATTGCTGCTTAATGAAATCAATTTGCCTCAATGCATTAACGAGTTCGTTAATGAAATATACAATATTTTGATCGTGGAATAAATATCACCATATTCGGCATTTTACTTGTTATTTATGTTATGTGTTTTATCTTGCATGGGGTCAAACTGCTCAAGCAACATGGAATTAAAAAAACATGGTCATCGGGTGTTTGGCCGTTCTTCTTGTCTTTTTTTGTGATGGTAAATGCTACGCCAGCCCATACCAGTTACAGTGCCACCCAGAACTTTGCATTGCATCATCTGGCGCGGCGCTGCACTGCGCTCGTCACTCTGAGACATCGGCTCTAATGTCTCATATGCCCAGTATGTTGTTTGGATTTATTCTGAATCCTACGCTAGTCCGTTGACGTTCATGCGCGCCCTCTTGAGATTTTTGACTTCTACTTTCCAAGATCTCAGATTCTATACTTAACTAGAAATATAGATCAAACTCAACCAGGCTCAGCTGTAAGTTATCTATTTCTCGGATATGGTTTCCTACTCTGGGTTAAAGATTTTACAAACAAGATGAGCTGATACAGACCTGCTCAATTACCTCAATAAGTGACACAATCAGCATACTTTGCAACTCCTAACCCATTTGTTTGGGGCTACTTGAACCCACGCAAGTATCACAAAGTTCTCCTAAGAAACTAAGTTTTCTTGAAAATACAGGGTAATGAGCTTGTTAGACCGAGTTAGGGGCTTTGCCTGCACGCCGCCGAGTGGTGAAATACTTTCCCGTGTGACAGAATGGAAAATTGGAAGATTTCTTCGCATTATTTAAAACTTTTCGGCTTAAAATCCCAGGCCTCAACGGGGTTGATTCTCAATGTGTTCGGAATACATCAACTCTATACAAATTTTGATAATATTTCCATTATTATAAGTTTGCATACTTATAAGTATTTAGTATATTTTTTGTGTATTTCGGTGTGACTATTTTTGAGTGTCAAGGTTTATGTTTCGACAATAATTAATTCTGCCTTTAAAAATTGGTACTTTAACCATCCAAATTGCTCTTATTACAAAAACATTTTTATTTTATTTTTCAGTATTTTTTGTCGTCGAGTAAACTTCGTTACGTATCAATATATTTTGTAAGAGATTTTTTTGTTGTTGTTACTTGTACCTAGCAGATACATAGGTACGAGTGTACTAGGTTTGAGCTTTTTTGCATAGCTTTTCATTGCCAAAGTATGAGAAGTTCAAAGTAGCGAAGTTGAGATGAAATTGTCTTTTCTCTTCTGCCAATATAAATTCCGCGGTAGTTTTAGTGCAAAAGTTAAAAGTTTTTAAAAAGTTTGATACCTACCTTGTTTAACTTTTACTATTTTAGGTCATTCTAAAAGTTGGCTTTGTTGAGTGCACATCGTAGGTAAACCTGCGTCAAGATCGTAGACATCTAGGTAGATTTTTATTTTCAAAGGTAAGGCTTGTTTTATTAACTCACTATTTACTTACAGATATTCATCCGCCAAGCAGTAGTGTGAAAACATTACTGTGTTCCGGTTTGAAGGGCACTGTTTCCAGCGAAATAACTGGGCAATGAAACTTTAGAATCTATGTCTCAGGGTGACGAGCGCAGTGCGGTGCCGCGCAAGATTATTCAATACAAAGTTCTGGGTGGCACTGGAACTGCCATGGGCAGGCGTAGAACTTACCATCAGATAAACGAATAGCTCGTCTCGTTACTCAGTTGAATAAAAAAATAATAAAATAAGCTCTACTAGAGATTATTTAAACATTGTAAGTACACTTATTATTACGGAACTTAAAAATAATACAAGTGCAACCTACTTAATAGAATAGATAATACTTTATTTTACAGCAAAATGTACAAGTGTGAGTGTGTGTGTGTGTGTGTCAGTGTGTATGTGTATATATGTGTGTGTGTTTATAACCGAATAAAGCAGAGTTGATGTTGGAGAGGTAAACCAGGATGGGTTCTAAGCTCTTCTAACGAAAACGACTTGTGATAACCTAGAGAAGAAACAATCCTGTCAAAATATGGAAAAGAAAACTTACTAGAACTTTTCTGCAGTAGGTTTTGGACATTTTTATTCTCTTGACCAACAGTTTGTTGGGATTGGGGCTTTGCTTCAACTCGTGCTGATTCTGCGAATAAATCTAATATAATAATGTAAAAAAGTCTCTCTGTGTATTTTGTTTAATTACTACAGTCTGTAGTAAAAGAAAAAGCATGAATTTCACCAAAGATTTAAAAATCAGAAAGACACGGAAACTATTTTTAAAAAACACGGCCAAGTGGGACTCAGACTCCCGCACGAAGGGTTCCGTACTTTGTTGTAAGGGAAATATAGGGGGGCTAAAATATTTATTTTATTGTGTTTTTTAGTATATTTGTGTTAATAGCGGCAACAGAAATACATCATCTGTGAAAATTTCAACTGTCTTACGATCACGATTCATGAGATACAGACTGGTGACAGACCGACAGACAGCGGAGTCATAGTAATAGGGTCCCGTTATACCCTTTGGGTACGAAACCCCAAAAATCAGAAAGACACAGATAGAAATCTATGAAGCTTCCTATACCGGTCGACTATTCATATCTGCTGAAAAAAATACTCACCAATAACCTGCGGCGCAAAATTCTTCGGTTTATTTCTATCTATTCCATTGAAGCTACGGTTTTGATAGTCGTTACCAAAACTAGAGGTAATTGGAGTGGTATTCTTTTGTATTTGTTGACCTGGAAAGAAGCACCTATTGGAATGGTAGCGGCGTATCTACAATCTAGATACAAGTACCTACATATATCTATTTAGTTTCTAGCTAGATAGATAGATAACTCTTTAATGAAAATAAATGGTGTTTTCCTTTTCCTGTGCGAGACTCAGGCATGAGTCACCACTTGAAAGGGAAATATCCTTTTTCTAACTCAAACCATAATTAGATAATAATCATTAGTTTCGTAGATCATAATATTTTGACTATTTTTTTTTGTATTTCTATACTTATGTATAAGATTTTTATTTTTTTTGACATGTAAAAGTGCAATATTTTGCCTATTTACAATAAATGATTTGAGTTTGATTTGAGTTTGAGTTTAATATATAAAACACAGAAAAGACATACATAAAGTCACGCCTTTTACCCATTGGGATAGGCAGAGACTAGATATTTCCACATTCTACGATCCCAGCGAACAGAAGTACACCAACTCCTTCACACCCTCTACTGGTTCCTGGAACTCAAGACCAATAATCTGTGTAAAATCCATGCGTGGTGGAAATACTTAACACAGAAAATATAGGCGGTGTTATTGCTCAAAGCGATATCTACCACACAACCTTTCATCTATAAGTAGGTGTACTTACCTCAATCAACGTGGGTTTTTGTTTCAACATTACCTACTTCCATGCGTGATGGTGTCACATCCACCACGCATGGACCATGCACAGCCTATTGGTCTGGAGTTCCAGAACCCAGTACAGGGTGTCAGGGAGTTGGTGTACTGTTTTCCGCTGGGATTGTGGCATGTGGAACGATGTATAGTGTCTGCCTATCCCAACGGGAGAAAGGCGTGACTGTATGTATGTGTTAAGCTAGGTTCACATTTGTCTGACGTGTCGTGTCGTGATGCATCAGATAGGTATCGGTTTCATACATTTACACAAGCCGTCACAACACACTGCATCGAAGAAATGTGAACGCTACCATATTAAATATATGAAACCGTTAACCTTTCTGACGCATCACGACACGACACATCAGACAAATGTGTCGGCGGCTTTACCTACTAACTGTTCTACAAAACTGTCTAGACACTGTAAAGTCAGCAAACTTTAACATTATTTGAAACTGTAAATAAATAAAACAATAAATAAAATAAATTACACCTCACTGTAACTGTAGAACTTACCAGCAAGTATGTACTGCGCGCTATTATCACTGTATCCGGCTAAATACCTAGGATCTATCCCAGATACGTTACCTTGTCCAAGCTAGAACCAAATAAACATTTATTTTATCCTTTTCGATATAAGAATTAAAATTATTGGACGAAAATAAACAACGTGCGTTAGCGCAAAATGCGCCCATAGCTTTAGGTAGATTTTAGTAGATCATATTTTGACTTAATTTTGTTGTTTTAGTCTATGTATTAATTAGAGATTTATATTTTTGACGTGTAAAAGTGCAATATTTTTGGCTATTTACAATATGATTTGAGTTTTAGTTTATAATCAATCTACCTAAAGCTTAAAAAAATAAGAAAAAATAATTGAAAAACAAACTTTCATTGATATGTGTATTTTATTAGTATATGTAGCTCACAGCATTCGGAACGAAGGCACAGAATAGATAGTACTACACGAAGGTGTAGGAATGTTGAGCGTTCACACTGTGATGAGCGTTCAAGTTATACTGATTGTTCATGTTATGAAAAGCATAAGCTTAAACAGTGCTCTTTAATAAGGATAAGTAACGCACCGGCAATGATCTGGCTTTGCTAATTTCTTTAGGCGGCAGTGACCACTTCCCATCAAGTGACCAATGCGTGACCAATTATTTTAACACGTTGACTGCTGAAAACACACACGTTTGTGTTTTATAATCTTACGGCAAGCGAAAACACGCTTGGTGTGCGAACCAGCACAGCTTTATTGACAATTTATCACAACAGCTGTGTGCGCCCCCGCACTGCTAATTGACTTTTGAGAAAAAATAAAACTGTTCAGCAGTGAACGTGTTAAGTACTTATGTATAAAAAATGGGTAAAATATACTTACCACATTCGGAATGAAGTTCTGTGGCACAATTTGTGAAGTCACGTGGAGTTGAGCGTTCACGTTATGATGAGGGTTTAAATTATGTTGAGCGTTCATGTTATGTTGAGCGTTCATGTTATGTTGAGCAGTCATATTATGTTGAGCGTTAATGTTATGTTGGGCGGTGATATTATGTTGAGCGTTAATGTTATGTTGGGCGGTGATATTATGTTGAGCGTTCCTGTTATGTTGAACATTCATTTGTTGAGCGTTCATGTTAAGTTGAGCGGTCATATTATGTTGAGCGTTCATGTTGTTTTGAGCGGTCATGTTATGCTGAGCGCCCATAATTTGTTGAGCATTTGTATTAGGAGGGTTCACTCGGTGGACGTTGGGAAACTCCGAAGCGAAAGGACCGCTGAAGTAAATAGTCTCAGGAGGTCTGAAAAGTAATTGTTAACCATTTTTCAAACTAACCATTTCGATCTTACCTTCTTGAGTTCAGAAGATATGAAAATAAATATATTTCTCCTGGTAGCGCGCGAACGAAGTCACGGGTTACAATTAGTCACTCATCAATACAAATAAAAGCTTCAGTAGTCTACGTTATCTGATATAAATATAAACATGGTGGTCCATCAAATATCTTATACTTTCTTAATTCTTACTTCGAGCATAAAAACATAACCACAACATTCGATCCCGAATATATTTCATTGTATCAAACAAAGGTCCTACTTATTTCTTTGTTTCGGAATTTATGTAAATACACTGATTAAATTAATTAAAATTAATTTTAAATAGGTATACAATGATAATTATTAGTATGTGCTTACATCATATTACTTCCAGTGGCGTTCGCGGGAAATGCTATCATTTGATTTCCCTGCGGATAGTCTGAAAAATAAAATATTACGTATGATTGTGAATAAAACTTTGTTACAAATGAATACTAGGTCTCATGTAAGTACAATAATTATTTCAACGCACCTGCACTACCAACTCTTGGCTCTCTTACAATAAATCTCTCCATACTTTAATGAAATTTTATTGATTTGATTTTTTCCTAGTTTTCGTTTCAATTAAACAAAAGAGCCACGAAATAGTTTGTTTGAAATTTTCCCGCCATCGTTTTCCCGCCTTTTGTACGTATGAGCATAGAGTATAATTAAAATGAGATCTAGTCCGCAACAGTCATACAATACTTTTTATTAATAGTTCATTCTTTCACAGAATGAATAGAGCAAAAAAAGAATAAATTGACTGACACTTGATAGCAACCGACTTTGACAATTACATGTATCCGACGTTGAGTGATAGACATTTAGCAAATGTCATGTCAACATTTCAATTTTGATGAATTTTGTAATTTGTATTTTTGTAATTTGTAAACAAATTCAACAATTCGATTTCGTTTCTTACTTTGATATTTTACTTCTGAATTGAAAGTCAAAACTCCTAAAAATGGAACTTCAAGACACTTATTATAATAAGTCGGAATACGTAGAAACTGTAAGTGTAAGGAATCTAATTCAAATAAATCAAGTGCATACGTACTGTTCCGACATGGTTATTTCTTTTTTATAGGCTTCAGGCAATAAAGTGAGCAGGCAGACGGTACTTTGTGGTTCTCAGAATATTGTACTACATGGCAAAGTAATAGTTCAAAGTGATGCGATTATAAGAGGAGACTTGGCCAATGTCAAAACAGGAAGGTTTTGTATCATCAGCAAAGGATCAGTTATACGACCTCCTTTCAAGAAATTTAGCAAAGGGTGAGTCAGAAGTTACCAAAATAGCCAAGAAAAATCCTCATCAAAATTCGCTTATTAAAATATTAGCCATTGCAATGTTGTGGAATCTCAATGAGTCACACTGTGAGATGATTGGCTACTTACAGGCAAGGGAGTGTGCAGATCTGCATCTGTGGCTAGACAAGAAAATTGGCTCAGCAGTCAAATTAATAAATTAAAAATTCATTCACATGTGTGTGTTTACTAGCATTGATGTTGTGTTGTAACTAAACTCAATCAGCTGTGCAGGCGCACACAACTGTTCTGATAAAATTGTTAAAACAGCAGTGCAGGCTTGCACGCCAGGCGTGTTTTCGCTTGTCGTAACATTATATAAAACACAAACTTGGTGCTTTCAGCAGTCAACATGTTAAGGTTTTGAAATTGAACTGTATCTGAAACTGGGTGCAGCTGATTATCAATTAACTTTTTCCTGATTACTATTTAGCACCGAAAAACTTGTGCATAAGCTTTGTATTGATATCATTCCGTATGTTTCAGAGTGGCATTCTTCCCTCTTCAAATGGGTGACCATGTTTTTGTTGGTGAGAACACTGTTGTAAACGCTGCCGTGGTTGGCTCCTATGTGTATATTGGAAAGAATGTGGTCATAGTAAGTATGGGAAATTATTATATATATGCACCTGATTGCCAATGCTGTTGAGTTTGCTTCAGTGAGTATAGGGTTGTGGCAATCCAATCATAGCTTAGGCAAATCATTAGTACCAAATTTAGGCCTAAACATTGAATTGTTATTTTCATTTGTGTTATGTGATATGGTTGCAAGTAATCATCTTTTGACTCAATGCTTAACACTGACTGCTGAGCCGATTTTCTTGTCTAGTCACGGGTATGGATCTGCACACACCATTGTGTTTTCCCATACAGCTAACACCACAGTTGTGTTTTCTCGTACTCTAAATTAGAACCAATGCCTATAGACATAGAACAACAACTTGCAAAAATTCACTACTTTTACAAAAAAATACATTCAAGAAACAATATTATTGAAAACTTCATTTATTTACAGGGTCGAAGATGTGTTTTGAAAGACTGCTGCATGATTGAAGATAACTCAGTCCTCCCTGCTGAGACAGTAGTTCCTTCCTTTGCAAAATACTCTGGGAGCCCTGCACGCCTCATCACCACATTACCGGAAGCCATGCCTGACCTAATGACGGAGTTTACCAAGAGCTACTACCAACATTTCTTACCCACCACTGTTAATTAAAAACTGTTTGAAGCTTAATGTATTTATTTATAATGCTTTTCTAATGTACTATGCCTTTGCAATAATATAATCATTCCTCACAGTTACTTATTTATTTGATGTAGGCTTAGAAGGATATCATTATCAACCCATATTGTCCCACTGTTAAGCACTTTCGTGAGAAGGGATAGGCTATAATCAAGGAATATAGTACTCGGCTATATTCCACCACGGGGGCGGATGTCTAGATTGATAGTTAACATACCTGTTATTTCTCCGAAATAATTTTTGGGTAGGTAAGTTTCCTCGCGATGTTTTCCACGCTGTATTAAAATATATAATTCTTTGAATGAAACAAAAAATACAGACGAATTGAGAAATCCTCATATTTTGAAGTCGGTTAAAAAACAAAATTAAGACCTTGACACTGGCTAAATGCACAAACCTTGCGAAGCCAAAATATAAATAAGAAATTTAATGAGTGAACCGGAACGTGCCTATCTGTCTGTTTGTGACAAGACGCAAAAACTGCAAGCAGAGTTTTGTTTTCCAACATAAGCACACAAATTTGTAATCAATTTTCGTGCTTTGAAATAAGGACTAGTTTTGAGTAATTGTACACACAATATCGGCAGCATTTAGCAAGTCGAGTTTTTGGAATAGTTCATGATTTGTCGTCGTAGCGTAGGATTTTATCTGTTTCGTTTATTGTTTTATACCATTAGTGTAGTTGTTTATTTATTGAATTATATGTATGAATTGTGTTAAATGCCTTAAAATACACTGATCGTGTTATTTTTAGTTATGGAATATCATTATTCGGATCTTTGTTTGCCGAATGATCCTATGATGTCGGGTGGGTAATATTTTTGGAAGTGAAGGAACGAATCGATATTCCAACGTTTACTTGTTGCTTGGTCCTTTTCTTCTTTAGCCCTTGTTTATTTTAAGTTGAGCCAGCACTTCTGAAATGTGTACCGGCCTATTAAAAACTGATTTCATATCTACATTAACCATCACAACTTAGGCTGAACTTTCATAAATAGTGCAAATTGCAAAACAACATAAACTGGGATTGTTTTTTTTAAGTGTAAGATAATATGCACTTGAAATGAGCACAAGTAATTGTTTATCCCTTTGGGTTTGAATGATATAATTAAAGAATATAATTGACACAACTACTGCTGCTACTAATACCTTTTGAATTTTGGAATAATTATTATTTTTCAATTATTTTATAAACCCTGTTAGATAATATATAAATCAATTTAAAAAAAATATAAATGGCATTATGATATGTTTTCAGCACAATATAGTCAAGAGTTCACACCACAATTTTTAGTACCGTGTCAGGAGGCTGACTATGAAGTTAAGAGTACTGTCCTCGTTGATGGTGGGGACAGATTCGGAGTCTCCGCTGTGGTGTTCGACAAGTATGAGGAACTTGTATGGATGGGGAATCAGGGGGTAAGATAGATATTAACCTAAACCAGATACCAAAGTGGCCGAGATGGGAGGTGAAGCATTGGTTGTAAAGCAGTAAGATGGGTTAACAATGCTATTAAGATTGCAAGTTAAACCTGGATCCAGTCGGCACAGGATGTATGGGTACTTCTCAAAAAATTGCCGAGTTCACCTGCCTGAATATTTTAAGTTGTGGTAACTTTGTTTTCTGATTTAGGGCAAAGTAACTCTTAAGATAGTTGAAAGGACACTGGCTGTATCAATGCCAATATCGTACACAATTCTAGATAAAGGTGGAGTACTCCAATTTAAGTTTGTAATTTAATGTTCTGATTAACTTGTGTATCCAAATGCAATTTTTGAGAACTACCTGTATACTAAAGGTCACTATATTGGTAACGGTAACATTCTTGCTCCAGGGTCACGTTACCTCATACTATGGTCCCGGCATGCAGAAATACACATCATTCCAAGTCCACGAATCTGAAGAGATCAGGGATATCATCCCACAAGAGGAATTTCTCTTCATACTGACAAAATCAGTCCTCCGGAAGCAGATACGGAGAGGAATACCAAAGCATACATATAGGTAAACCTATGTTTTTTTTGGTTGAAGAATAAGGCAGGGCTAGTTTCTAGTGTCGGGAGTTGGCCAGGCAGCTGAAGGGCCTATGTTATGGCTTAACAACCGTCAATCAAAACAAGGATTAATGTACCCTCCGAAGAATAGAGCGATGGAAATCTCCACATAACTATAGGGAAGTAATTGGTGCTGGGTCGAGGATTGAACCAAATGTGAGAATTGCAAGGTACACAAGTAAAATGATACAGAATGCATACATTGACATACTCAGTAAGTCAGTAATTTTTAAAATGTCTACGTAATATATCCATAAATAGTATAATAGTTGTGAAATATCCACATAATATTATATCCATTTGACAGTCTCTGTGGTGTAAAATAAAAAGTTTAACGCATCTGTTGTTTGACTTATCGATAGCTTATTAATTTTCCTCAAAGCATTATAGGGAAAATCCATTTAAGAAATGTAATATTATGGTCAGGAATTTAATGGACTCACAGAATTTGTAATAGTATTTAATTACTAGAGGTTAATTCCGGTTTTCATCTGCAATTTCTTTATTGTAATCTGTTGAGTCATTTTGGAGCGTATTTAAAGCAGTGTCTCATGTGCGTGTTTTGGTCTACACACTACACAAAAACCTCTACACAATTGTCATTGTCATTGTGTTAATTTTATCAATATGGGTTTCATGTTTTGATATGAAACAAGATATATTGTCAAAAATGATAATGTTTTATGTAGTGTTTAGACCAAAACACGAATAAAAGACTCGGCTTAAGGCAAATGGCTTCTAATGTTTTCAGATCTCCAAATATGATAGATATGCAATGTCTCTTCCAAGAGAGCACCACAAAGCTACTTATGGGGGGTCATCAGGACAAGCTTCTGGAACTTGACATCACCAAGATGGTGGAAACTGTAATTGTAAGTAAGATAAGCTAAGCATGGTCCTGTTTTGCCATAGAGTTTTTTTCTAGTCAAATAAATAATCTATTAGTATATTTAGTTATGAACTTAACTTACCCCCTTATTCATATGCATCTGATATACAACCGTACAGGTAGTTAAGTGATAAAAGTGGCATTTATTTTCTTTTTATATTGATGTGTATTTGAAATGCGTGCCTGTGTGGTAGTTGCTTTATTTTACATTGTTTCCAATCTCAGCCAATACAAGAAGAAGGCTGCGCGGTCCTCCGAAGCGGTGGAGGCTCCATCGTCGCCTGCGGAAGCGCCAGCGGAAACGTCACACTTCGAGACCTGAGAACCAACACGGCGAAACACACGTTTAGAGCGCACTCGGCTTGCCTGTCGGACTTGGATATGCAGGGAGACCTGCTGATTACTTGCGGATTTACTCAATCGTAAGTAATATTTATGAATTCATAAAAAAAATATGGTGGAAAAGCATGAAAGTAAAATTAAAGCTGTGGAAATGAGAAGTCTGAGAAGTATTGTCGGAGTGACTGATGGACAAAATGGAGAACAGCGTGATAAGGGAAAGATGTGTAATGGTAGAAGATGTAGAGACAAAAATAGAGAAATGTATGCTTAGATCGTTTGGACATCTAGTGAGGATGGAAGTAGAATGATTGACAAAACAGATATATGGATCTAGTATGTATAGGCCAGCCGGTAGAGGTCAACGTAGGTGAACATACCTCGATCAAATCGAGGATGTAGTAAAGAAAAGCTAAGTTAAATGTACCTATAACCGGCTATCATATATGAAGGGACTCGTGAAAGTGGAAGAAGCGAAAGAGGTGAGTCAGGAGGAGTATTATTCGTATCAGAATTAAATTGTTAAACAGTAGATTATATCCTGAAAAACGAATTATATATCTATCCTATTATCTAAACTGTTTCCACCTCATTTCATCACATAACAGCGTCAGCGGTGCAGTTGCCGAATCCTACGTCATCGTATGGGACGTCCGCTACCTAAGAGGCAACAATTCAGCTGCTATGAACGGTACCAAGGGCGTTTGGTCCATACCCATTTCGTCACCGCCACTGCTCCTGCACTTTCTACCTGCATTTTCCGGGCGGGCGGTGGCGTCGGCTGGCGATGGACATGTAGCCCTGTTGGATATCAACAACTTGCAGGAGAAACAGTCCGTCTTTCAGGTAATTGGGACTTTCCTTTCCAATCTACTCTAATATTTAATAAGGTAAATTTTATTTGTAGGTTTATCTCCGGAACGGCTGATCTGATTCTGAAAATTCTTTCATTAATAGTAGCTATGTAATCCTTGGCAACTCCGCTTGGCTTGTAACAGCTAGCAACCGCTCGTTGTGGTGTTCTATGGGGGAGGCCTACGTTCAGCAGTGGACGTCTTGCGGCTGATGACGATGGTGATAATATAATCCTTGAGTGCTATAGGCTATGTTTTTAGTTCATAAATAAACTTTACTAGCTCCGCCCTGCAGTTTCACCCGCGTTGACCGTTGTCCCTAAGAAACCGTACCTTATACATTGCTATGTGAAAGAAAAAACGTGTTACACTTGTAATATTAATACATGAAAAGCAGCTGAAGCAGTTTGCAACACCAAAAAACTTGCAAGTATAGAAATGATAAGTAATTCAATATTGGCCTCTATTTTAACTATAATTTTCGTTACGTTATTCAGGTAGATACCCATAGCTCGTCGTGCACAGTGATGGACGTCTCGGCGTCGAGCCAAGCGCTAGTGTTCGGCGACCAGTCCGGCCACCTGAGCCTGTTCTCGCCTCAGCACAACCACGAGCCCGTGTTCAATAACTTCTCCAGGTCATTTACTAATCTACTACTTAACACGTTCACAGCTGAAAACACACGTCTGTGTTTTCATTATTTTACGGCAAGTGAAAACACGCCTGGTGTGCGAACCCGTTATGCTGTATTGATAATTTTATCGCACCAGTGGTGTGCGCCCTCACAGCTGATTGAGTTTAGTTACGACACAACGCTAGTAAACAGTAAACACACGTGTGAAGATTCGCAAAAGAGCCAATAAAAGTAAACCGGTTCAGCAGTCAACGTGTTAATCTACTGCTAAAATATCCACCACCGCGAACGGTGGCAGTGATTTCGGCACCCCGATGGCGGCCGTGCAGTAGACAAGCGCGATAACTCGTGACTTTTCACGTTACACGTTTTGTTTCAACTCAATCGGTTTGACCCGCGTTTTCCCTTGGGAACCGTTAATTTTGAAGGGATAAAAAGTATCCCATTTGGTAATCCGGGTAATAAACCATCTCTGTGCCAAATTTCATCCAAATCCGTTCAGTAGTTTTTGCGTGAAAGAGTAACAAATATCCATCCATCCATCCTCACAAACTTGCACAGTTATAATATTAGTAGGAATGAACAAACGCATAGATGACGAACAAATGACGCGCGTGTCATGTCTAGTATGTTAATGGTACTATGTCAAAACCATTTACATATTATGTAAAAACCAACAACCACTACAAAGTTTCACTTAATCGGATGATGCAAGACGTGACGAATGTGCATTTGGAGACTTAATAGCACTCTGTTAATGTATCTTATGCAATGTTAATTCAAGCTAAACTATTTGTAATTTGGTCACAGGTCCACGGAATTTGCGACCCACGTAAGTCTACCAGAAGTCAGCTTCAACGACCCATCGTTCCGGTTCTCCTCCATCCCTCTGCCGGATTTGCAAAGCGGCGACCGCTGGTTCAACGAACTGCCTAGTTCTTTCTACTGGACTGGCTTTAGGTGAGTGGTCTGGAGGTGATCGCTGTGAACAATAAGACCCCCTATTGTGACATCAGTTGTAAAGTTTTCTGTGGCGTTTTAATAAAGAGTGAATCTATCTAGGAGCCGGGTGTTGGTTAATAAGTAAGCGCCACGTCTGCATAATAATATAAAAATTGCAGTGCCATCCAGAATTTTAGATTGCAAAGTTTTGCGCACATTTCAGTTACGTTTGATATTAAGCTATTACCACCATATAAATAATTCTACAATACTATTATACATACATTATATCAGAACTCTTGTTTGCCTCCTTCTCAAATTATTAATTTTTCAGGAGACCAAAGCCTGTTGACCCCGAAGTGTTAAGAACTATGAAGATGCAAGGTCCGATTGGATACGCGCCCAACCCTAGAACTTGCCGGCGCAACCAGGTGAGTATTTTTAATTATTCAATATGTACTATGACTTCTTAGAATTTAAATTGTTAGGTAGCAAAAAAGTCACAAAGCTAAAATTTATAATGCGTTTGAAGTCGCGGCGTTAAAGCCAGTAACACGCAGGCGCGATATTATCGGTCAATAATATAGGAGAGTTATTCCGTTAACGTGTAAATACAAAAAAAAAAAAAAAAAATAACAACCTCACATTTTCAATTTCCCGCAAATCTCGCCTTTCTTATTAACCGATAATAAGTTGTTAGTGAGGTTTCATTATTGAGTAACAACTCATAAACAAAAATAACAAAAATAATCAAGAATAATATGAAGCTGCAATCCTATCATAGGCTAATTTAATAATTTGTTTCAGATGCCTTACGAGGAAGATAAGCTAGAAGATTTGCAACCGACATGTGAGCAAAACCAAACTGCCCAACCAATACCGAACTGCTATCTCAGAGTAAGTATTACCTAGAATAAGAATTACAGTATATCGCGATAAAAAGTATTATATGTCCTTCCCCAGGGTTCAAGCTATATCCATGCCAAATTTGATCACGATACGTTCAGCCGTTTAGCCGTGATAAAGGCGCAAATAGAGAGACACTGACAGATTTACTTTCACTTCTATAGTTATAGTAGGATAAATAACACATCATGATCATATTATGTAGATCCTGACCCTTAACTAGGGTTTCCTTTACACATTCTCCGGAGACTCCATACAAAAGCTTATTTCACAACTCACACACATAACGTTTGTACACACGCCAAATGCGTGTGTACAGTAGTGTCCACGGATCTAGGCCAACGTAAACACAGGCCCTCGGAAATTTTGCGCATGCAGTCACGAAGAAATGTTTTAGTGTGCCTTGCCTTTTTCTCAGTAGGTGGGAAATAGTGGGAAATGCCAGGCGACCAACCCTAACTGTCCAAATCCTAACTTTCTTCTAAAATACGAATAGGTTGACGCTTTCTGCGGCTAACTTCACGATGGCCTAGATAAAACGACACTATTATACCTAAACGCAGTCTCCAGTCTAGAACTCTGCTACCCCATCAGTTGTCGGTTCTTCTAGAGATGCCCACTGTCACTTCAGCTTGCTAATCCTTCAAGATGTGTCGGTTACGTTTTCTCTGTCGGATCACTTCATTATGGATCTGTCCTTCAGAGTAACTCTGAGCACAGCTCGCTCCATAGCTCGCTGGGAGACTTTAACCCTGAGTTGTGTGTCTTAACTATCTATCTGATATTACAGAGCGAATCTCACTACGGCGGACAGAATTCTCAAAGCGAGGAGACCGAAGCACTCAACAGAACCGGTCTACCGGGCATCGAAGCTACGATCGCCAACTCCTACTGCAACGTAATGCTGCAGGTGTGTGTCGCCAACCTCCACACTACGACGGGGGAATATGAAGGCATAGCATTTAAATGCGACAGGACTCAAAATTATCTCCTATTGCTGATTTCTAAAGTTATTGACTCTTTTGTTTCCATGTAAAAATCATTTTATCAGCACATGCAGCTAATATCATGAATTGAGAAGGAAAAGAAAGAATTACCGCTTTTTTTTTTTGACGAATTACGTGGTTCCTACCTCTGGTGTCGGAGTTTGTCAGACCGCTCAGACGTTGTTTAACGACTGTTTAATACATTATACAGACAAAAAGAGAGAAACGAAATTACAGTTTCGAGCGTGTCAAAAGGCGGTGTGCACACCACTACTTTACTTTTTGTTAGTTGTGAAACTACCAAAATGCCAAAAAACTGCCTATGAATTCAAAAACGTACATCATCGTAGTTTAACTGTCTAGATCAATCGCCCCGATGATTCAACCACAATGGTTGAATCATCGAATAGTATATTTAATAGACAAAGAAGAATCCTTAAAAGTTTCCATTACTGAAATAGCGGCACGGACATCAACTCACTAATTCCATAGTGCCTGTTGATTCCACGTAACGCGTACACTGCGGAGAATGCACTAGGTAAGGCTTGGTTCGTGTGAACACTTAGGCCAGTGTTCGCTTCGTCCAATAACATTTTACTGTCGCGCTACTACACTCGTCACTTCAGAATGCTCGCTAGCATGATCTCTGAATCTATAGTACCGCGTTTAATAATACTATGTGAAGTCATGTTTGGTAAGGGCTGAGAGAGTGAACCGAATATTTGACTAGCTAGTAGCGGGTAAAGAACTTTCTAGTCTGAACTTTGAAGGGCACTGTTGCAAGTGAAATGAATACTGCATTCCAAGGCTCTGGGTGGTACCGCAATAGCGTATAGCCCTCAGAATCAGGGAAAAAATCAACTCGTTTTTGACACCCAGTTTTTTCATAGAAATCAATATTATTATATCAAACTCGTATTATTTATACGAGAACAGTTATACGCCGAGCAAAGCAATCGACCGTGGTTAAATGTAGTTGGGCACGTGCAAATACTATGGGTGTATGACCAAATAACACTTCAAATAGCTCAACAATGGAAATAGAATAGAATAAATAAATAAATAACAAAAAACATTCCTAACTAATAATTCTGAATCATATTTTAAGTGCCATTAATCACAAAACGGATGCCGAGAAAGCACTACTATCATGTTCATTTCCATTTAACAAAACATCCAAAACTCATTTCGCAAAATGCTTTTATAAACGTAAAATAGAATGGCAGCCTTTTGAAATTAAACAAATAACACAACAAAAACTTCCGAACTGCTTTCATTATGTAGGCATATCAAACTCAGCTACGACAGCTCACTTATCAAAGCAACGGAACCTTGTTTCCGCAATCGCAGGTTCGAATCCTGCTCGCCGAATTTCTTCTTTCCAAACATTTTTACACAAAACTTAGCTGTAATCGCGAACCATTGGCTACCTTACTGTCCAGTTAAATCCTATGCCTTCAGAATCCGTCTTATTATCTAAGTGTGTCCTATAAGCAATGGCGAGGAGATCGAGCGTCGTCTTTCACTATGAGAGTCTGGCAAAACCCTTTTTCAGGTCCTATATTACACGCCACCTGTAAAAGCTACACTATTGGCACATACGTGCGCCAAAGAGTTCTGTCTCAGCTGCGAATTAGGTACGTAAATTAGATATCACGCTTTCATCTCAATGTAACATACTGCCATTATCATGTGTAGGTATCCTATAGAGCTCTGTCATAACATTGTCTTTTGATGTTACGGTGTTTGGTGTTATTATTTTGGGTATATTGACTATTAAGATAAGGTTCTACTAATTCCCCTTGTAAATTCACAAACTTCACTGATCTGATCTCCGAAACAGTGAAGGCCGTCGCATACTCGATTCAAGACCAATTCGACTCTAAGTTGACTTAAATTTTGATTGTTTTACGTCACACTCCACACAAATACGCACACACACAACTCGCGCATATAAATGACGTTTGTACATACGCCAAATATGTAAGTACGCAAACGTATTACGCGACCAAAACAAAAGACAATCCGGTATTGTGTAGGTTCAGCAAACCGTTTGTCTTTTATATTTGGGCGTGTAGTGTCTTTTACATTTAGGCGTGTAGTGTCTTTTACATTTGGGCGTGTAGTATTAACACTTTGACTGCTGAGCCGTTTTGCTTGTCTAGCCACGGGTGCTGCTCTGCACGCTCCATGGTGTTATCCCATACAACAAACACAACAGTTGTGTTTTTCCGTACTCGTGGCAAGTTGTGAAAAACCAACAGTTGTGTTCTCAGCACTGAAAGTGTTAACTGCGGCGATTGCGCGGGCGGAGAGTGTCCTTTTTGCTATATTTATTCTGTGCTAAAATTGCAATACATTACTTTATCTTGAGTCGAGTTGGAGTTGAGTCGTTACACTATGCGATGACCTCAGAGAAGGCTAGTTCTTGGCTCTCCAAAGACCTTAACGCTAGCATAGTCAGTTTCAACCTCCAGTTCTAATTAACGTAAATTTTTAACGTTTCAGGCTTTCTATTTAGAATGCTTGATTCGTCTGGTGGCGCTCCTTGTAACGCTTCAAATTTTCTCCGGGCATTTCGTACGGTGCCCGAGGCGGCCGCACTAGGCCTCATATTGCCAGACAGATCGCCCGACCCGAGAGTAGATATGATTGCACTTATACAGGTATTTATACCCATATATTTTATTTTAGCTATAAGTACTTAATAAGTATTGTTAGAGAGATAGATATAGAATACTTAATTGTAGACCAGTTTACAAAATACACAAAGTATTACGTTCAGGTGTATGTTTTTTTTTTTTTTTTTTAGTCGTAGGTAATACAGAAATAGGGATCAGAGTTGAGAATTTACTAGATTACGTGTGTTTATGATAGGTAATAGTCACTCCAGAGCGTACCTTCCAATATCGGTTTTTGGCAAATTATTTAGTCGACAATGAGCCGTGCTTCATTGTAATTTGAAATCTGCTCACGTCATTAACATCAGAGATAGATAAACTCTTCATTAAAACACCACAGAACAAATATAACTTAAAAACTAGAACAAAAGCAAACTTAACAACTTATAACAATAGGCAATTTCATCGCTCAGAGCGATCTCTTCCAAACAACTATGCCTGAAGAGGAACACACCACCAACCAGCCATTCATTTGTTTCAGAGCTGGAACAGATTTATCCTACACCAGATGCACTACGAAATATTAGCAACAGTTAAGAAAGAGAAAGAGCTACAGATCCTAGCGAGTAGTCCTCCAAAAATCTCCATCGCCTCTCGGGTCGGCAACCTACATATAAGTAATAAGATTAGTATTAATAGTAGTATAACCACGCCACCTATGAACGGGACCTGTAATGACGAATACAGATACACGGAGATAGAATACCTCGTACCCATAGAAGTTAACGGACAGGAAGAATTCAAAGAAGACGGATGGATCAGTCAACACGAAGGTACGTGTTATAATGTAAACTTTTTTATGATCCAATCTTACCTGGAGGCCTACCATGACGTCTTATAGCGATTCAGTTGAGGACCCAAACTGAGCCGCGTCGCATAATCGTACCGTGACGTCTTATTTTTTATGTTGCTGCCATTTTCAACCTAAATGGGATATAGTTTAGGTTGAAAATGGCTTATTAGCGACTCAATTTAGGTTCCTGCCATTTTCAACCTTAACTGGATCCTGTTTAGGTTGAAAATGGCAGCCACATAAAAAATAAGACGTCACGGTACGATTATGCGACGCGGTTCAGTTAAGGTCTTCAATTGAATCGCGATAAGAGGTCATGGTATGCCTCCTGATGGGAAGCGACGATATGGCCGAATGAGAAGCACGCTTGCCTAGAGGTTAATTATTCACTCTTGAAAATACTTCACCTCATTTAAATGTAATCTGTATCCAGAGTTCTCTTTTTAACGCTTTATACTATAAAGTACGGTCAAATGCTAGCCTTTAAAGTTTATAAGCTAGCATTTGACCGCTATGTCAACTGATATGGTCGAAGTTAATAAACATGGTCAGCCTAGAATGGAACTGGCTCTCAAGGACCACCACTGCCGGGATATCCTGATAGGGGTTTTGGATCTATTTATTCAAACTTTGAGGGAGGAGGTGGGGTTTAAGCCATATAGACCCCTATTGCAATATACGAAAACATTAACCGATGAAAATTAATTAAGTCTGTACATATTTTAGTGTTCTGTTTCATGCAGTACTTAATGGAACGTCAGATTATGGAGGTATGTCCACTTCTATGTAATGCAAAGAATTATCCATTTATTTCTACAAGAAATAAGGTACTGCTCTGTGCCACCAATATATGTGATCCAAATACAGATAAAGACATAGCGCACAAAATGGTAACGGAGCTAAAAACGACAGATCTGAATTTTCCTACAGATTTTATTCTTATTATTTTTTCTAAAAATACATTTAAAGTAGTTTGCAGTATGCGTCCTAAGACGTATCGCCGTTAAAAGCGCCATATAGGCATAGTAGAAACAGTGAAGTAAGTTATGTATCTCAGATGGCGACACCAATCGCCTAAATATGTTACCAAATGATTGGCGCAAAACCTTAGGCGCCATAATGGTTGTCCTTGTGTACATGATGTGTGCGCCAGCCACACCTCAAGCCGCGTTTGATATCCTGCTATGAACATAACATACTGTTCAGTTTCTACTATGATATAGCCAAAAATATAAATCTAAATAAAAAAAAAATGCTCCAATTAAATGTAGTACAAATGCGACTCTAATCCTAAATAAGTAACCACAATTAGAAGTGTCTTTCGCTGACTAAGGAAAGATAACCTAGGCCTTAGACGTAAGTATTTAAAGCTAACACAATGTTTCAGTTCCCACCGATACCGAACCTATACAGAACCACCTAAATCATGAGCTGACGCATCATCAGACTGAGAAAGAAGAATCAGAGATTTCACAACTGTTCGCCATCGGCCGGCATCAGCTGAATAGGTGTTTGAAGTGTAATAAAGAGGTAAGGACTGGACCTTCTGTTTGCATCGACTTTTGTTGGTTGTATGTCGAATGAGACGGGGTCATAAAAATTAAATTACCTATTGCAATTTTTATGTAATGTAAATTTAAAAACCCCGACACCCAAAACAGATTCTAATCACTGTTTATCTATTCATCTACACTGATTATCTACCCATTCATTAAGACCATTTCCAATGAGCCCAAACACGATATCTCTGCTGTAAATTGGCGAGAATTTGGGCCTCTTGCAGATTCCAGGTGATGCTGCAGCATCAGTTCAAGGTTACCATGATCTTGCAATATCATTGGAGTAACAGGATACCAAAAAACCGTAGAAGTTGTTCACATCCCTATATCAGCTAAAATATAGCTGATGGATGATCTGCAAACGGCTGAACAGATTTTCTTGAAACATAGCTGAGAACACTCGATGAAGTCACCTTTAAAAAAATAAAAAAAAAACAATAAAAGTTCATGCGTTTAGGAGCTACCATGCGACAGGCAGACAGAAGTGTATACACTCGTTACACTTATAATACCTCTATGTTTGCGTTCATCAACAACCCATAACGTGCCACTGCTGGGCACGGGTCTCCCCTCACTTTCGTGAGGAGGATAAGGCCATAATCCACCACGGGGGCCAGATCCGGATTGGTAGATCACATACCTACCTACGAAATAATTCTCGGGTAGGTATGTGGGTTTCCTCACGATGTTTTCCTTCACCGAAAAGCGAGTGATAATTACGTACATATGTTTTACAAGAAACACATTGGTACGTGCCTGCACTGGTATTTGAACTCACGACTTTCTGCTTGGAAGGCGGACGTTCTCCCACTAGGCTACCACCGCTTTATGTTTGCGTTGGGGGTAAACAAATAAGGACTCCCCCTTTTTTGTCACAGGAAGGTCGCGAATCATTAGTCCTAGCCTGCGCTCTCCAGTACCCGTCGACGCCACGTGACACTGACAGCCGAGGCACTTTCGTAGAACTTATTAAAGCTTCGCTGTCTTCGCGGCGAAGCACGCCCGCCTGGTGTGAACAGTGCGCGAAGTTCACTCCGACCACGCAGCGGGCGAGGCTTGTCAGGTGAGAATGTGCTTTGATTAGATGGCCATAAAGTTGAGTTTTCGTATTTGATGCGGACCCTAGTATCTGTATTCTGCACGACTGCCGCCTGACTGTACTTTAATTACAAAGCAATAAAGTGGAGATGTAAGCCCTGCTAGATATTCAATTGCAACGCAATTGGTGCTTTATAGTGTTAGTAATACGGTTAGTATTACCAAGGCCAAGGCGGGATATGCTTGCTCGTCACTCTGTTCCATATATGCAACATCTTCCAAGGATAATCAAACATCTAAGTACTGAATTTTGCTTCGAACATTGTGTGTTTTAACTGCTTCTAGCGAATTACTAATATTCCAGCTTTACAATTTCTAAACACCAATATTAAACTGTATTGTAGTGTTGTTTAATTCGCAGATTACCTCCAATACTAGCTATCAACTGCGGTGGCGTAACAGTTAGAGAAAAAGCGTATTGGATTAAAGGACCGCAGAAGGACTTGGTAAATGTCATCATAGTATAGAATAGAAACTCTTCATTGTATAAAAAAAAAAAACAAAAAGCTGTCATACCCATTCATTACAGTTAATTTTTAAACTGTGAGACTTTAACCCGCTACCACACAGCCGTGATAATATCGCTGAGTTATTCCGATAAGTGTCACTCATTCCACACAACTGCGTTTTTCTATTCCGAAATTTCTAGCGTTTCTAGCGTAGCCCAATACAAATATTGGGGCGTTCTTTCTTACACACACCTTCGTAAAACTAAAAAAACTAAAAACACTTCGCGTACTAAAAAGATATCACCAACACGCAGGAGGCAAAAACGCGTTTTGTTTTACGTCCGTTACGTTGATATTATCGCAGGAGTATACAAGAACGCACGCGTCCCAGTACAGAAACTGATATCGGAATAACGCCTGCGGTATTAGCGACCGATATTAACGAGTTATTAAGGGTAGGCTTAAAGCAACTTCATTGTTGCACACTGCATTTATTGATATTATGTTTTCAGACTGATTTAAAGAGAGGCGCAAGTAATAAACCCTGTAGATATGGTTTACATTGCGCGCGGCCAGGCTGTCACTTCAAGCATCCTGATAGGTAAGGTGATAAATTGGGAAGTGGTCATTTCGGGTAGTAGTCTTAATGGGTAGTGGTCAAGTAGATGCAATCGTTTCGCTACACAGTAACAAAAAAAAATGTTCTCAAAGAAGCCACCAGCATTTTCTACTATGACAGTAATTAAAATCTTCTATTAAGTTATTATTAAGTCTATTAAGTTTCTTATATTTGTTTTTCCAGGCCAAACTCGTCACCGGGAAATTCCACGAAAAGTCCATCACATGAAACGAACTGCGTGCTTCCGGTACAACTTGTCATAAGACTGCAGTCGGACGGAGACGTCGTTGTTAACGATAAGGTGAGTCTTTATTAAATCCATAAAAAAGTTAATGAACCTACTAATTGACCGAACGACGCGAGGTCTCAGTGTCGAATGGTACAAATTAATTATGTTTGTATATGTATTTGTTCGTCGATAACTTGTGTACCGTTGATCCGATCTTTATGAAATTTTAGGCTACTACAATATTTCGATGCTTTGGAGTAGAATAAGTGCGTAAACACCAAAGTGGTGACTGTACAGGAGAAGCAAAAAACGCATGATAAATTAAGTTTTCGATCATAACTTTTTGTCCACTAAACTGTACAGTTATATTGATTGAAATAGTATCCGATATTTCTTTATCGCTAAATTGTAAATTAATAATTAATTTAATGGTATGATGAAATTGTCGTAAACACCGCTTTTTTTTTTGTTTGTTAAATATATTTTTTAAATTTTTTTTTTTTTTTGCAAATATTTAATTTTTAAATATACAGATCGATACAGCGTAAAAACCTGCACCGCACTGCATTATTAGACAAAAATTAAAAAAAAAAAATAATTACAGTTCGACCAATCAACTCCCGACCCGCCATCACCGAATCACAGGCCAGATTTAAAACACAAAAAGAAGCACGCAACGCCGCAATCGGAAGAGTACGCGTTGTCAGCAGCCGTGGTTTGCGTGGAAGACAACCCTAAACACTTGGTGGCGTATGTGCAGACGGCGGGGAAGGAATCGGAGCCACATTGGCACATGTTCAATGATTTGTGGTAAGTAATCATATACGGATATCATAAGGGCAACTCGGGCTCATACAGTGTAAAATGAACCCAATTTAAACTCTAATTAAGCTTGAAAGTACCTTGCACGACGTCGCACTTTACACTTATTAAATTACTTACCACCAGGTGAACGACTTGCTCGTCTCGTAACGTCAAATAAAAAACTAACCTACAATTTCTAATTCCAGTATAGTCCCGGTGAACGTGGATGAAGTGGTACAATTTAATGCGTGGTGGAAATCTCCATGCGTCCTATTTTATACGGCGGCGCGGCAGCGGCGGCCGGCTGAGCCGGTTTCATAGCCTACGCTTCAGTATGGGTCTGAGAGCAAATTGTGAGTACACGGTCCAATGGTGTAAGGCTGAAATCCACTACAGTGGAGATGACTCGTGAAAAACCTAATTAGCACCATATTTACACACACTAATTAGCACCATGTTGATGACATTTTAATATCATCTATGTGTATGTGAGTGTGTGTGTTTTTTTTTTCAAGTTACCAAGTGCAGTACTGTAAATAAAACTCGGTTTTATCAAGCTTTTCCCTCGAATTAAAACATTATAATAGATAGTTGATAGAACACAGATAGTTGGTTGATAGTTTTACGTCATCTTTTTTTTTTTTCTATTTACAGTGCATCGGGCCCATACGTGTTGACTGCCGTGTACTTCCGGTTAACTCTCGAGGTAAAGTACAGTTACTTCTCCTAATTCCCTTTAATTTTAGACTCAAAAGTTCCATTGTAAGGCATAAAAATGCATTATTAAATTGTTAAATTATGTGATAGGATTAGAAATTAAAAAAAGTGTGTGACCACGAATGCGGAAGCGCGATCCAAAATCACTACCAATGATAAAGTAGCGAACGGCTCATTGGTCGTTAGTCTATGTAAGATAAGCTCTGATTGGTCGGTTGAAACTGATTCGGGAAACTCCGCGCTTCCCTATTGGCGGTCTAAATCGCGTGCGATTGTGATTGTTGGAAATTATACGTCCATGGTTTTATGATGAGAGTAGATGTGAAGCTTTCGCCACGCCACAAATGAACTGCACGAGTGCTTTAAACGAAAGAAAGTAAAAGGTAATAATTGAAACACGCGACGGGTTAAAACAGCCTGAAGCTCAGAAAAGAATCAAAGTTTGACTTAAATGTCGTCTTTTGAAAGAGTGAAGCCAAGAGTCACAGTTGTATTTAAATGTTTTAGAAAGAGACAGTCTTATGTTAGAGCAAGAAGTATATATTTATCATTATTGCGTATATTTTATTTTAACCACCAACGGTTGTTTCACAACAGTTGATTTACGCTACTTAGACTTAACTTCCTCTTTCTAACATAGTTATCGGCTTGTAAAGTTTTTAATCATACGCGATTCCGAACTTGTTCAAAGTTTTGTGGTGTGGTTGGTAAGCCATGTCAGGGGTCCTCGGGAGGCCTGACATACTCTGACACCAGTGGCAGTCACTACCTCATTCGACAGACAGTGGTATAGTGAGCTTTCTACATTTCTTCTCAACCGCCTAGCGTCGTTCGCCTTCGCTTTTAGTATTACTAAATAAAAGTATTAAAGCTACAAGTCGAAGGTGAAATGATATAATGCAGTAGTGCAATTGTATTACCTAAAGACAATGCCAATAAAAAACAATGAAAGTTGAAAATAGGCACTGAAAGAGCTGTAGGAAAATTGGTATCTAATTCTAATCTCAAATGGGTTTCGGTATCAATTGTAAGGCATATTTAAACGAGAGCCTTTAATTTGTGAACCAAGTTAACAGCGTTTTTTTTAATTACTACAAGGTGGTATTTGAACCTGTATATTTGTGAATGATGGCCCATCTTATTTCAGAGAAGGCCTGTCCCAGCTGTGGGAACATAAAAGTGTAGTAGAAATAGAAGAGTAAGTTTTTATAGAACAGCACAGACCCAATGATTGACTAAAATGACGATTGGCGCTGCCTTAGCGGCAAGCCATACTGAAGAGGTGCGACGAGCTGCATGACGTCATGCCGCACGTCGCGCTGTATAGATCTGTTTTAGCCTTACACGTCAAAATATTTGTCCTTGCGTGCGTGCTGTACGCGTGCGTACAGCCGCGCGCACATGCTAGGCGCGATTGCCACCGTTCTTAAAAGAAACCTTCCTTTTTCTATTTACAATACGGTTATAGAGCTTACAAATTCATAATTATATTGTTGCACTACTGTTAGAGATGTGAAAGATCATTTTATACTAGAAACTATCGGATGTAAAATAACATACTTCTCAGTTTGAATAATCTACAGCATACGCAAACAAATCTCGCCAATGTACTGAATGACAAAAATTGTTAAATAAAATTTATTTGTAAATATAAATCCAGAATGTTAAAGACTTTTGAATTATATTAGGTGCGGAAAACATTCCTTAAATGTCTTGTGCCTAAACTGGCAGATGCAGAAAGTAAATGGATTATTTTAAATAGAAGGAATAGATGTAGATACGACTCGATACGAATTTGGGGTGAGGTGTTTCCGTGATTTATTTAATACACTGACCGTTATCGCTATCGATGTTAAAAGAGTTGTCCCCCAAGGTTCGGAGGCATATCCCAGCGCGCCACTTGTCCTATCAATAGCTGGGATTATTCACGTTGGATTAATATGGAAGGTATACATACAATTTTTAATCACATTCTAAGCTAGCAAACAGTGAAAACCGCATCAAAATTGATTACCCACTCAAATACGACAAAAACGTGTTATCTCACGTTTAAAAAATAATGTATCTCTAATGTATCTACAGGTTTTTTTGATAGATAGATAAACTCTTTATTGAAACACCACAGAACAAAGAAAACTTAAAAACTAGAACAAAACAAATTTTACAATTAGTGTCACAATGGGCGGTCTTATCGCTCAGAGCGATCTCTTCCAGACAACCATGCACGGAGAGGAGTAATTAGGACAATTAGATTACATTTTTAAAGTCTACAATGAGATCATTTCAAGATATAAACGAATTCGTTATCATTAGGCCCTTTCTAGCTTATATGGGAGTCGTTCGTGATGCTTTGTTCACAGATGTGACATAAAATAATGACCTCAAAACATTAGCATTCCTTTGTCATGAGAATACACACAGTTCCACCTTCAAATACTAGATAACATTAATCGTTTTTGTTTTAATCGTATCGAGTCGCTTTTACATAATATCTTATATAATTGTATATTTTCCCTCCATGTTTGTGTCATATTGTGACAAATGCGAAGCAATTAAATATATACTATGTTGCCTTTTCAAGAGCATACATTTTAACCGAAATATGTATAGTGAAATAATCGCGATATTTTTCTAATGTAATAGATTTAAGAAGATTTATTTATACCTTGGTTGTGATAACGTCTTCGAATTGCTGAGATTTAGCATCTGTCCTGTTTTAATTGCTGAGAGTAGTAACGATTTGTATCGCTCTCTGCGGTGTTTTAACGTTATTATTTTATTTTAGGTCATTGTTAAACATGTTTATATACGAATAAATAGGGGGGAATAGTGTATTAGGTACCCAAATGATATCAAGATATTGTTTAATTTTTAAACATTTGTCACTTTCGAATTTTAAACCATACAACTGTGTACTATGGTTCAAAATGTCGTGTAGCGCACAGTCGTATAATTTTGTTAACATTGGATACTACATAAAAGTTGAAGCTGTTTGTATATTTTCTAAGGATCACAGCAGGCGATACAAATTGTTACAATGAATATAAAAAGGCAGAATATAGAAACTTCATAATTTGTTATAACATCATAAACTGTTTAGTTGTAAATTGTCACCGTATATACACGGGTGTTTGTGCACTGGTAGACCAAACTGATTGATTAGATATAACAATACGAATATGATATACCAATCGCTCTTTGGCGACAAGAATGTGTTACCTCCTCGATATACCGTTTTTTTTTTATTGATAAATAAGTGAAGGAAAACATCGCGAGGAAACCCACATACATATCTACCCGAGAAAAATTTCGGAGGTATGTTCGGGCGCCCGTGGTGTATTATGGCCTAACCCTCCTTACGAAAGCGAGGGAAGACCCGTGCCCAGCAGTGGGACTCTATGGGTTGATGATGAAATAATTAATGTAGCATCATACTTTTTTAATTAACTTTGTATTTCTGGTCGTGATTTTGGTCTACAAGTGCAATGTTATAGAGCAACAGACTGCTTGTTATTAATCTTTCGTCCTGAAAGAATTTATATTTTATTATAAAAAAATAATTGAAAAGTGAAGTGAGATTTAACTGTGTAACGAAGGTCCCGTGTCCATATTGACAGTGAATCTCAGTATAAGCCAACTGTGAACAATAAAAAAAGGATAATTTTAGTTTATTAATAAAAATGTCGTGCAAGTTCTCTTGGATATGGATAAGAGATAACTTCGTAAAAAGTGTGGAGATTGCATTACAGGTCCAAACGAATAAACTTTGATCTCTAAATTATACTGCTTAGACTGGTGGCTGGTTCAAAATAAAAATAAAGATTTATATAATAGAGTTTTATTTCAATTCCCTTAAACCTAAAATCACTTATTCCAGTGACGACTAAATTTACTTTTAGAGACAAGGTATTCTTATTTTTATGTTTATTACCAAGCAACAAGGTTACATTTCTATTGATCAGATAGAAGCTCAAAAGCTGAATTTGAAAACAAAGAAAAAATATAAAAGGCTTGCCACGCGTGCGGTTTGCCATGTCTGAATTCTAGTTTCTCATAGAAACGAAAATACACCCCCAAAGTCTAGTCTTCTCTATATCGTCTGCTTCCGCCCCCAATTAACAGATCACTCAAGGCTCTCTTTTTAGCATGTTCCTCTTTCATGATCAGCTCAGCCTTGTGGTGTTCATCCAACACACAGGTTCTTTCGTATCTGTTAATAGCTACCTTTTTGATGTTCTCATAAACCGTCGGGTAGCAAGCTATGGAGCTGTCGAAGTCTTCTTTATCAAGCCGGAACAGTTCGCAGTTGGTAACGGCGATGGCAGAGGCAGTTCTGATGCTATGCTTGGTGACCAGGGCGATTTCGCCGAAGTAGTCTCCGTCTTCCAGATGACAGATCTCGTTGCCGGATTCGGAGTAGATCGCGACTGTTCCTTTATCGATGAAGTAGAGACAGTCTCCTGGAAGATTTCAATAGAATATTATTACTGAGCTTTGTAGTGGCAGCCTCTACTGCAAGAGTCCACTTGGGATAATAAGTATCTTTCCCAAATTAATATTAATTCGCCAAGCAGAATTGTTCGAACGGCATTGTTTCTAGCGAAATAACGGGGCATATGAGGCTTCAGAACCAATGTCTCAGGGAGACGAGCACATTGCAGTGCCGCGCAAGATTATGCTACTCAAAGTTCTTGGTGGCACTAACTTTATGCTTACCATTAGGTGAACGACGCGATCGTCTCGTTAATCACATCAAAAAAATAAATCAAAGAATAAAACGGCCTTTGCGCTTTAATACTAACCCACAGTATTAATCTTTAAAATAATGTCTCCAGCGATAAATATCACTACCTTCAGCTTCAATCCAATTTGCAGTAGTAAGGCCCGAGGCAGCTGTTTTAGAAACTCCAGTTCCTTTACCAACTGCCGGCCTGTATGCATTATGATGTCTTCACGAAGTTGTCCCGTGACGCAAGCTAACATTTTTGTCTCCTGAAAATATAGAAGTCTTACTTTAAACTAAAACTTAAATCAAGAAATCCTCTTGAGTCTAGAGATACGTACGTTAGTTACGGAGTTTTAAATATTTATTAAGAAAGAAAACAATATTATCCAGTTAATTTTTACATAGTAAAATTATTTTTTTTGGGTGCATTTTAAAAGATAAATTGGTGTGGTGGTATTTTCCTTGGTTTGGTGGTTTTAGGTTTTCGTTTTGTTCTTTGTCGGTATTTTCCAATAGCGTCTAGTTTTCCGATAGCGATAGTTTACACAAACAAACGTCACTATCTAACTACTCTGCGGTCGACACTGTCCACCCAGGTAGGCAATACACTACAGAACTTACCGCAAAAAAATTCGATTGAAACCGTATAGCGTAAAACTTGAGTATCTTCTTTTTGATTCTTGGTGGGAATTTCCTCTGGTTCATCAGTGTTTCAACTTGCTTTGTCATTATAAAGTATCTAGCTCTCGCTGATTCTCTTCCAAATAGTGATACGATATATTTTAGTGCACAGTGATACACTAAAAGCTTAAAGGGAAGATCTTACTGTAAGCGCGCAAGTTGAATGGCGAGCTTATTTATGTGCATCAAGGCTGCATTCAACTCGCGCGGCTACTGTAGTTAGTAAAGACGACCGCTTCAACTTCTCAATAACAATAACATATTTGAATGACTGATAGTGTAGATGAGTGTAGACCGCGTTTAGGCAAACAGTGTGGGACGCCCGCTGGCCAGGTGGAGTAACGACTTGTGGAAAACTGCTAACGGCCGACAGCGACTGGATCAGGAGAACCGCAGATCGGGCCCAGTGGCGATAGCTAGGAGAAGCCAATGTCGAGCAGTGGCTGATGGTGATATTCTAACGAAGCAGTATGCAAGGTACCTTAGCAACCAGCCAGGCCGTGATGTAAAAGGTTTCAAAGCATCCGTCTTGCGCAATAATATAAATATTTGCGTTTGTCCTCAACATGCCAACTGCAACAGTAATTACATTTTACTGGCTTAGTCAAGGCAACATCAAAATGTTCAGCTCTCCAACAGTAAGTATGAATAGCTTTATGTTTAGGTCAAATCTTGGACGTAAATTTTGAAACAGTTTGAATTGCGTTGAAATATTGCATACTTAGCCGTTGACGTCACGTTCTGAAGACCATACAATATTATGGTGAATGCGAGCTGATTTGATGCTAGGAGGTAGACAACGAAACTCCTCAGTATAATCCTCACTTTCCCTACTTATATTATAAATGCGAAAGTAACTCTGTCTATCTGTCTGTCTGTTACGCTTTAACGCCTAAACTACTGAACCGATTGAAATGAAATGTGGTACAGAGATAGTCTAGAGCCTGAGAAAGGACATAGGCTACTTTTTAATGCGAAAAAAGGGGTTGTGAGGAATTGACAAAAGGGGACGAAATTCTTTCACTACAGCTAAAGCTACATTATCAGCGAGTAAGATAGGTTATATTTTATCCCCGTATTCCCGCGGGTGAAACCGCGGGGCACATCTAGTATTATTATAGAATTTTGTACATATTTTTCTTTATCAATATTAGTAAAGTAATGAACTTACCAGCTCTGTCTAAAGAAAACGATAACCTTATAGGCAGAGAACTGTTCCATATCCGTGCCATAGTAATCCAAGAGCAATTGTTTGGGGTAGCAGGGTTAAAGCTACCTTCTCTCATGAACTCCACGGCGAATTGGAAGAATATATTCCAAGTGAGGTAAGACATGATCAGAACTACTATCTCTATTAATATCTTCTTTGAAAGCTGCTGGGCAAAAGTACCGTACTTATTGGTTACCGACGCAGACGAATTATTTGCCATTGATAACTAAGGTACAGTATAAGGATGGTTACCAAAGTCAAACAAAGTCGCTGAACATCTAATCATAATTAAGTTTGGAAAGACGTACTGTCAGTTAACACTTTCACTGCTGAGCCGATTTGCTTGTCTAGCCACGGGTGCGGCTCTGCATACTCCATAGTGTTTTCCCATACAATAAAACACGACAGTTGTGTTCTCAGCACTGAACGCGTTAATAAATAAAACAATAAACTCACCCCAGTTCTCGATACAGTCAACAAATTATCGAGATACACCAACAAAATCGGTAGTCTTAACAGCTTCATAGATAGCAGCAACGAAAGTGGATAAATGTTGTTTATATTTATGATTCCAGGGACAAAACATAAAGAGGAGATCACATCGACCGCCAGCCAAGTCCTCGCATACTTGCAGGCGACCATCTTCAAGTCCAAGACAACGTATTGACGGGTGTTCCCTTCAACGTAGCCGGTGAAGAAGTTGAGCACAATGTTCATCAGGAAAATTAGGTCTAAAGCGAACATTAGTTGACGGTGTCCGACCTGGAAATGCGAACTTACTGTAGTAGGTAACCTTACTTACTTAGAGCAAAAAGTCAAGTCGAAAGCACAGTGGACGCAAAGAAGGACTAGCATTGAATGTCTTGGTTGGGATTATGTCATAGTAGCAGCGTCCCACAGGAACCGTCACTTTAACGAGATAAAAAATACCTATCCTTATGTTCTATTCCAGGACCTAAAGTGTCTGTATATAAAATTTAATCAATATCCGTTTAGCTGTTTCGGCGTAAACTAGTAGCGATTTCAGTTTGTGGTCAAGCTGATGGTAAAATAAAAAAAGAAGAAGTTATAATAAATATGGTTTTAATTAGGCTTAATTTGTCAGATGAATGTAAGATAGAATTATTAAAGGAATAGCAAGATTAAAGATAAAACAAAACGATAATTTATTTTGAGAGTATTGTATTTTCGTAATTACATGTTTATCCGGGTCTGTTTCGCTGAAATGGACAGCCATCGCAGCGTTAGAAGCCAGCATGGCAAGGAGAATGAAAGCTTCTGACCAGATCCTGAGCTTGCTGAAAGGGTGTATGGACAGTGGGTAATACTTATACTGGCGGTATATCTCTGCGCATAGTGCTGCGTATGATCTAAGAACAAACAAATTAGACATCGAATAAGTATCTTAAATTAGGATCAATTTAAAATACAGCCGAAGATCAACTCTGACTCGAACGCCTTAGTTTTCTTACGGCATCGGCAAACCTAGTAAAATTAATTTAGGTACTTACCTAATTAACCCTCCTCACGAAAGTGCCCGTGACCCGTGCCCAGCAGTGGGACGTTATGAGTTGATCATGATGATGACTTACCTAATTTGAGCCTAAGTACTAGTTATGTACTATCCGATATCATTGTCATGCTAATCCGTAATGAGGTAAGTAAAGTATAATATGGGTGTCTTTAACACGTTCAGTGCTGAAAACACAACTGTCGTGTAAATATGTGGCGAATTCAATGGGAACAACTTACCTGTACAAAATCTCTGCTCGAATATCCCCCGTATGAACAGTTATTAAGTTCAGAATACATTTCCTGATGCCACTGCATTTTATTTCGAAAGCATTAGTCATTTCGGAGGGAAGATGGCATTGGTGCGCGTTAAAATATTTGTGCACAGGCACTTTGTCTTTAGACTTCTTCTTTCTGTCATACAATTCAGGGAAACTAACTCTTTTCCCCGTGATGTAACGTTTTTGCTTCAGCAGATCTTTATCCATAATTTGATGATTTAACTCAGCACACAGGATAGAAAATAATTTACAGCTTCTAGGCGGTAGGTATTTTTGTAGTTCTACTTGAAGATAATCCTCAAGAAAACCACCATTCACTTCCCATAAACAATATTATTTTAAAAAAAGTTTAATTATCTTTTATACCTTTTTTAAACACTACCATAGAATATTTTGAACAATATCACAGATTTTCGGTATATACATACACAGTATACAGTACTCTTTGATCACAGATAAAAACTTACATAGTAATTATCAAGGAAGTTTGTATACTCTTTGTCTTTGCCACCCAGCTCCCAGGAAAATCGGTGGATGCTCGAAGAAATAGATTCGGGTTTGTAGCAAAATAAAAATTTGAAACTGTAAAAAATATTTTTATTCCGTAATTCATAAACCAAAAATAAATTAAGTACATATTTACACCGGGGGCAGGGCATAATTCCAAAAAGCTACATTTTTACCAAAAGTTGTTAAATATACGCTATTTATCTTCAAGAAGTCAGTGTCCACTGGTAATTTCTGTATCAAATAACAAAACACTCCATCAATGTTTTAAAAACTAACGCTATGATGTTTGGTCCTAGGGCTGTGTCTGTGGTCTAAGAGTTGGTATAGCCATCAACGATATGCCATGGTATTGTTTTCATGCTCCCGACTTTCCACGTATCAGAACAGATCTTTGAACAAAATGCGGCGCTTAGTATCACTTCCTGGGCACTGTCAATGAGGATAATTTTTCTGAAAATAATGAAATTTATTTTGTTGTAACCTTTGCATCCAAATTTATGTAATGTATCATAGGTTGGCTTAGATACTCTCGTATCTTCTTGTGCCTCTATTGTTTGATTATTGTCTATAAAACGTACTTACGTAAAGACATAACAAATTTAATTTACTTAGATTAGTTTGTGCGTGCGCTACGGAACCTAAATGCAGGATATGACCAACGCTATTTGCCCTTCAGCAGAGATGAAATAGCCTTGTCAAAACATTGGGGTTTAATTTGAGCCATTTTCGGTTCGGAGCCCTAAAGAGCGAACTTAAGTTCACCCATGGTCAGAAAGAGTCAACTTCACTTCATCTTCATCCAACACCATGTCCAGATAAGACATGAGCCCACTAAGCTAGCTTAATGTAACTACTATTACATTAGTAATTAACTTACCCAATGGTAAATTGGTAGTGTACATAATCAAATATAGGAGTCTTGCATTCGAAGTTCTCACATCTTGAAATTGGTCCATTAATAAGGTCTTCCTTTACAAAGTTTGGAAGAAAACTCAAATGCTCTTCAACAATATATCCTGGCACATAATAATCTTTATCTTTAAAGTTACGACTGCCTTCAGCATTGCTGTTGTTGATGTTAAAACCATTGAAATCATTTTGCAAGTGAGCCACGTTATTGTTTTCAGTGTTGTAGCAATATTTCCTTGTGTCCCCGTAGACGCTATAACTCTCTGTGGATAATCTTCTAGCAATACCACTTAACGTGTTGTAGATTGTTCTTTTACACAGTTCAAATAAGGTAGGTGGACTGTTGCTTCCTGGTTCAAGGATATTCGCATATTGGGGAGGGCAGTCGACGTCGAATTCCCATTCTCTTGAATCTTGACTAAGTTTTAGTCGACACCTTCGTCCTCTTTCAGTTTGGGTGTTTGTTAAGTTCAGGCAACTGAAAAAAAAACGAGGCACATAAAAAAAAATAAAAGCTTAAGATGCTCAAAAACCTGGTCTGAGTAAAAACGAGCCTGAATTACCATTCTGTTACTTTGAACAAGTAGGCACAAGCACCGAATAATATTAGAATTTTACTTTGTAAACATAAACTATGCTTGCCATATGACATCTTACGAGACCAGTTGGTGATGTTGGTGGAGATGGTATGGATATCAAGGACTATAGATCCAAAGATGGAGACCCAAGAACAAAATACTTTAAAAGATTTTTCGCCGATTTTTATGCACCAATTGGCATTTGGCAAAAAGCTAGCATCAATAAAATTGCAACTTTCTCCTCTAGTTATAAATACATTCGTCGACCTCTACCTTCTTAGGGTAAAAGAAAAGGAAACTCTTATAACATCCAAAGTATCAATATCACGACACAACCGCAGCAGCTCACCCAAATTCCTTATAAGTATCCAAATAACTCGCGTTAAACTTCCTCATGCGCTAACCAACTTGGAGAATCCCAATTTACCTAAATCTGTAGTTACCTAGGCGGTAGGCATTGCTTATTACTTTAGTTATTCGCAAGTAGTTTGCGAAACTGCTTAAGCGTTATGGAATTGCTGTCAGTTGTTGAGCTTCCTAAAAACGGCCTGCTGCCCATCTAGTAACTCCGACGATAGCTCATAGTGATAGTTGTGTATCCGTTTCTTGTCTTTTTATTTCATGTGTATGTATTTGTTGTTGTATGCAGTTTTGTTGCAGTTTTATAATAAATGATTTCTTTTTTCTTTCTGGCATTTTGTGTTAACTACATAAATGTACTAGCAGGTACCATATTCGCTGTGTATTTTACCCAATTGTTACGGGCTTTACTAAGTATAGTATTTTTCAGTCCTATCTTCTACTCAATCAGCCCGCAAAAGGATTATTCTTCAATAAATATTTCCAGACCTATAAAATCTGCCTATGCTTCATCACTTGAGTATTTTTTGCCGTCAATTAAAAATTTCCGCCAGCAATTTCATTAGTTGTTACAAACCTTGCTTAAAAAAATATAGGTACCTAAGTTGACTGGTTGGTGCTGTTTGTGTCGAGCTAACCAACTGACTTGCAGTTGCATTGTGCTGTTAAGCATCGTTATAACTTACGCAATATTGAGACTTCTAGTTTGCTGGTTCCTGAACATATGGTACCAGAGGGAGTAAGGCAGGCTCTTCAAGTGAGGGTTCCGCCAGAACCTCAGTTCGCAGTGGTGGTAATTGTAGACGGGCCTTTGAGGCAGCCACTTTAACTTGTTGTCTGGAATTTTAAGGAAAATTAACTTGACAACTTTTAACAACTTTTGTTTTCTATTTATCACAATTTTTATAAATGCGAAAGTTTGCGTGTGTTCGTGGCTCTTGTTTACGCCACAATTGTTGAACGGTTTTTGATGAAATTTGGTGTAGGTAAAGTCATTGAGGTCTAGAAATAGAACATAGAATACTTTTTACTATTCCGTAAAAAGTTTGGTTTCTGTGTGATAATAGAAACGCGAGTGAAGATCTGGGATGTTATTATAATCAAAACTGTTACTCCCTTTATTTATTTTTAGGTAGGTACTAGAACTTATGTTCGGAAATTAAACTCAGGTAAAAACCAGTAGCTAAATATTAGTAGGTATGTACTACGTAACATGATAAACCGTTAGACTGGTTTGTGACAATCGTCCAACTTATTAAACAACGGTTAAGGTTACCTAATAAACAAAAGTTATTCTTACCAATAAATAAACCAAAATTGCATTCCCCGAATTTTAAACGCATGTAACCAGCGGTTAGGGGAACAACACCGGTGGTTTACAAATAGGTACACATGCCCCAGTTAGCGATCGTAAAGTTAAAGACAGACATAGATTAGGTAATAAGTACTTGTAGATACTAAGGCGGCATTTAGTCAACTTTTTTTTGTAGCGTATAAAATTTTTAGCACCGAAAGTTTTTGAAAATGAGCCGTTTACAATCACAATGAAACTGAAATAAGGCGTCTTACACAATAGCGCCACCTAAGTACATGTGCTAACATCGCAAAAATTTGTCAATTGGCTCGACTAAAGTGAAAAGCCAGTTGCTACAGTTGAGATATTTGTATAACATGGCCGTGTTGTTATTTTATAAAGTTACTGCTGGATTTGTTGGGACAATGATCAAATTACCGCTTGTTGAACCCTTTAAATCCAAGTACAACATTTGAGGTAAGCGAGTCATTTTAGGCCACTACGATTACCCATCGCGCCATATAAAAGCTTCCTTACTTTGTCTGATAACAAAGCAGTAGAGATATAAATCAACATAGCTTCCTCATTGATCGTTCTGACCCAATTCTGGTTACGGTAGGCTAATCTATAATTAGATGGATTGATTTTATGAGCTTTATCTGCTGGCTAGGTGCGGTGTTCGGTCTATAAAACAAGGAAATGTGTCATTTTCATCTTTATTACAATCAGTTTTTTTTATTTGACTGATTGACGAGGCGATCAAGACGTTAATTTGATGGTAAGCGCTACGCCTGCCTATAACATCTACAGTGCCACCCAGAACTTTGCATTGCATAATCCTGCGAGGCACTGCACTGCACTCGTCGCCCTGGGACACCGGTTCTAAAATCTCATATGCCCATTAATTTCACTGGAAACTGCCCTTCAAACCAGAACACAGTAATGTTTGCACACTACTGCTTAGCGGATGAATATCTGGCAGAGGTGTATTTCCCCAGGCGGTCTCTTGCAGAAAAGGCCTCCCACTACAAAAGTGGTCCTTTTAGAGACTATTTGCGCTGTCAGGCTGTCAGGACTCGGACAGTAAGAAAAAGGTTCCGGTATACCAAAAAGTCACTGAATACCCTACGGGTCTAATATAACAACGTTTTAGTATGACGTTGAGACTTCCTCGTTTTTGCAGTGCCTCCGAAATGTTCGTACAGAACCGAACTGAAGGCTCGCATGCCGTGAGATGGGATCGCAATTATGGGAAAAAGTCTCGTCACTGTTGAGGATGGTGCGGGGAAAAAACGACACCATCCTAAAAACTATGGTAGAAAAACGGCGATAATAAGTAAATAATAACGACACCTTCCATTTTGTAAAATTACCTCAAGCAGAAGTCATAGACTTAGAGACTCCAAACATAGAAGTAACACAATGAAATTGGATCCCTTTTATTTTTTGTTGGTGTGATATTTTGACGATTACATCCCCAGATTATTATAAAGCTACTCTCATGTTTTATTGACCATAACTTGATAAGTAGCACTAAAAAGCCTTTACAACTGTTGCAATTCCGTTACGAACAAAAACCGCTCACGCTGCTGCTGTAATCAAATTGTTATCATCTAAAATTATTCTTAAGTCATGGCGATAGAGTTTACTTGACGTTGTAGAAATTTAGCAAACTGGGAAACATGAATAGGTACATAATAGGAATCAACCTACTTTAGTACTAACCAACCCGATTTCAGTACAACATAAACAAAGAAAATTGTATAAACAACAATAATTAATTATGAATCCCATTTGGCCATATTCTGATTTGTAAACAACATTAATGACTATGCTGATAAATATTTTAATACAACCATAACATCAAAGGCAAAAGTTCGAAGAGGCATCTTCTGTTTCGTTAACAAGAGACTATTCAATAACCACATTGGCAGCTGTGGCCTACAAGGGTAAATTCAATTAAAATATTCACATAGGGTCTTTAATATTGGTTAAAGTAGTTTGTTGTTTAATCTCGACCGTCAGACCTAGTCTTTAAAAATAGACTTTGTTAAGACTTGAAATGAGTACAAGGCAATATCTAATTTGAGCGTTACTGGCCATGAAAATCTTGAGATTCGTGCAAAAGTATTGACACTTGTTAACAGCGAAAATAATGATCATTCTTGTTTAGCAACGGTGATAATTATAATTTGTCCGATTATAATCGTACATACTCATACTTCTTCAGTATAAAGCCCGTCACACACGCCATATATCTATCTATATATATAAAAATGTTATGTTGGTTTGTGTACGCTTCAAAAACTCAAAGTTCTGCACCGAACGAGCTGAAATTTTAGCATGATATATAATCCGCATCAAGGATTGTTTTTATCTATTTTTTTCATCAGTGACATATCAGCGAATGTGCGAATGTGCCACAGCGAAGCGTGGCAGGGCACAGCTAGTATTAATATAAATTATGTTACCTACAAATGTTAATGTTGCCCAAAGTTAAAAAGATTAGAGCGAAAGCTTTGCTTCTGCGATAAAATAATTAGAAACAAAATTACCACAAACCGATAGATACCGTAGGAACCTCAGCTCCGCCAATCTCAAAGGTAATCCCGTCATTTCATTCTCATCCAAAATTAAAACTTTCAGATTCCTCACTTCACCAATCTCATCGGGGATTCTCTTCAGCCTGTTCCCGCTCAGATCCAAACATTTCAGACATTTCAGATTCGATATTTCTTTAGGCAGCTCAGTTATATCATTGCCGCTTATGTACAAGCTTTCAAGATGTACCAGCGATCCAATATCATTAGGCAGTTTCGATATCAGGTTCTCTTTCAGATAAATGTCCGTTATTTCTGATTCTTCGCCTTGGAGCTGTTGAATGGGGAATTCTGTAAGTCCTCTATAGTTCCAATGAAGGACAGAACTAGGTAAAATCTCGCCGTAATTCATTGTAGTTTTTTATTTCTTCTTTTATTCATTTATAGTCGCCGTTTCATCTTTTGCTGTCACCGTAGGTTCCATGAGCGTGCTATTGTTTTATTTCCATTAATCTTCGTTAGGACATGGCCACTAATCACCTCCACAATGTTTAGTCTACACGAAAGCTGTAAGTTTGTTTGTTCGTTCACTATACGAGCACTCTTTATTCCTGTTTAGCGAAGACTGCATCTTGCGTTGGCGTCCCGAACGGAGATATTTTTAAAACTATAACAAGGTTAGCTATAATTTCTTTCGTTGAAATCACTCCGATCGCGCGTTAGATAAAAGCTTTTCATAATAATAAAACGAAGTAGTGGTGTTTACGACTTCTGTACAATGATGATATTAAAAATCAACTTTCAAATAGTATTGAGAGTTTTAAACCTACAATTGTTTTGTTTATATTTTGTATTTGAAAAATTACTTGCTTCTCTCGGATCTTCTCAAAATCTATATGCACAAACAATCATAAAAATCAACGTTATTTTCAAACTAAAAATTTAACTCTTCACTTTGCGTTTTCCCTTGTGATAACAAACACATTCCCAAAAAAACAAACAAGAAGTGTTCTGTGACGTGTTTTCTGCTTCTATATTTTGGCAACAAACAATAAAATACCTACTTATCTAAAATCTTCAATATTCTTGTTGCGTGTTTGGCACGCACCCAATTCCTCAGCATGGGCTATGTCAGGTTGAAGGCATTCATCGCTTCTACACGTCCCTCATACAAAGATTTTTTTCCAATTGAGGAATTGAAATCTCACCTCTTGGTGTCACCAAAGCATTACAATCTCACTAATATTATATACTAGCTGCGCCCTGTGGTTTCACTCGCGTAGAATGTCATATTTATTTATATCTAATTAAATGCCTAAAAAATAAATTTGAAGCTTCTAAACTTCAAAAATGACGAAACTTGAATACAAACTTTCATCCCCTATATCGAACCCTTGTAATGCTTTTATTGCATTAAAAAGTACCCTATGTCCTTTCTCAGGCTCTAGACTATCTCTGTACCAAATTTCATTTTAATCGGTTCAGTAGTTGAGGCGTGAAAGAGCAACAGACATACAGAGTTACTTTCGCATTTATAATATAAGTAAGGATTATGTGAAAGTTTGTAACCGGCCTATAACCGGCAAGCATGACTGTATAGAGGGACTTATGAAAGTGGAAGAAGTGAAAGAGGTGTGTCAAGATCGTAGCACGTGGAAAGATGTAGTCTCTGCCTACCCCAACGGGACAAAAGGCATGATTGTAACATATGTGTATATGAAACTTGTGTATTGGTGCGTTTGTTTTCGTAATTCTCTTCACACCGAAACGGTTGAACAGATTTTGATGAAATAGAACATAGGAAAATTTTTATCCCGTAAAAATTAACGATTTCTGTGGGATAATAGTTAACGTGGGTAAAACTTGATGATGAACGAACAAACATTAAATTAAAATCTTAAATCCGGGTTTACTTTTAATAATATTTACTGGCAACCCCTGAATCTAAGGTGGCCTGTGATGGGTCATGGATTTTAGTCTTTCTTATTCTTAGTTAATTAAGTAAAAAAAAAGGTTTATTTTCTAAGAAATAAAACTAAATAATTAGTGTAGGTACATTTGATTTAATAAAGGAGTTCCTATGATAAAATTGCCATACATTTCTGCAAAAGGTGCCCTAAATAGGAAGATACAAATATTGATCACACAGTTTGTGATAAATTCATAGAAATATCACGTAACTACTTATTAATTTTATAACTATAGATAAAACAGTTTCAGACTTTTGAAATATAGTTCGACCGAAAAATTTTGAAAACTTATACCATAGAAGAATAATTATTATGGTATATTATAATAATGTTTGATAAACTTTATCAATTTAATGATATAAATGCAAAAATCAGTAATAATTTTATAATTTTTCAAATTATCAGTAACATGTTTTTTTTCCATTTTGAGTAGAGCCATTTAACATTTTAATGTAATAATAATATTTTAATTACTTACGAATAAATAAATGCCTTATTTGACAAGAGAAACAGCTTTATTTGGCATTTTCAGAAAACACCCGCTAAATCACATATGATTATAATAATATTATGATTATACAAAGAGATCATTTAAAATATTATGATAAAATACTTTTCATCAATTTCGCCAATAACCATACCCACTAGACCAGAAACCAAAATACTACTTCCTAACAGAACGCCATATCGGACAAAGCTATGTTCAAACTCACCCTGGATAAATTACTTTTGTAAATACGCCAAATATGTATTGTGTGTAAGTACTGTAAGTACACAAACATACTACGAGACCAAAAAAAAAAAACAACTCGCTAATACGAAGGTACATACTAGGGATGTTACGGAGGCGGTTCAATTGGAACCGAAGTCGGAGTCGGAGTTCTTGAATTTAGTTTGTCGGAACCGGAGACGGAGTCGCAGGTGGTGGTAAAAGAGATGTGTTTGGCCTCATAAAATAAAATAGTGCAAACATTGTTCAATTAACCCGTTTAATTTTAAAACAATAATAAACTTACTTGACATGAGCATAAAATATTCATGTTTTCAATAACAGTTCTTTAGCAAATAAAATCGAATGAATTGTCCATCTAAGTATCTCCGATTAAAACCTCCGAATTAAAGGTGTCGGAGCCGAAGCTCCGTAACATCCCTAGTTCATACAAACCGTTTCTCTATTACTCTATTACATTTGGGCGTATAGTATTGACTGTCCCGAAGATTGCGGGGAACGCAGACTACGCGGTGTGGACATTGTCCATTCTGTATTTAGTACAAAATTTTATTCTGTGACACAGCCTCCAATCAACACCATCTCTTGGCGAAACCTCGACAACTTTTTAATATCTGCGGATGATTCTAACACGTCGTCCCTTGCCGTCACCCTCGTCGTCACTATCGAAGGAGGCTTGTTTGTGGCCCAGCATCAGGGCCTGGACTTCAGGGTTCAAAGGGAGCACCGGGAACGAAGATCGTCGCACCATGGGAGACGGGCGAGCTCCTAAGAGGGAAACAGACTGTTAATCTATATATATAAAAAATGTTATGTTGGTTTGTGTACGCTTCAAAAACTCAAAAAGTTCTGCACCGATCGAGCTGAAATTTTAGCATGATATATAATCCGCATCAAGGATTGTTGTTATCTATTTTTTTCATCAGTGACATATCAGCGAATGTGCGAATGTACCACAGCGAAGCGTGGCAGGGTACAGCTAGTACCTTAATAAAATAATAAGATGTCATGAACACAGTCATAATTACCTACATAGGTCCTGTCTCCTAGGATCTTTCTAGAAAGGTGAAATATTGTTTTATGATATTTTATGAATTGTGAATCCGTGTCCGAATGATAAATGCTAGTAAGCGGTCATAACTTCTAAAACTAAACCAAACTAATACGATTTAAAGGATATACGATTTTTAGGATTATTTAGTTATAAAAAATTACATATTTCTGTTAGGTATTGACTTGTAATCTTATTTATTTAACACATTCACTGCTGAGCCGATTTTCTTGTATAGCCACGGGTGCGGTTCTGCACACTCCATTGTGTTATCCCATACAACAAACACAACAGTAAATTTGTGTGTTCCCGCGCTCGCGGCAAGTTATAAAAAACACGACAGTTGTGTTCTCAGCACTGAACGTGTTAATTAAGATGAAATAAATAGTAAGTTGGTTAGCCAATTAGGTAGTCTATTTCATTTGAGCTCTTGCTAATATTAACACAGGTTATATACTTGGAAACTCTACTCATATTATAAACTAGCTGCACCCCGCGGTTTCACCCGCATAATTCAAGTTTTCCCGCAATAACTCTCTTAAAAGCAATATATTTTCCCCGTTTTTGCCACATTCTTCATTGATGCTCCGCTCCTATTGGTTGTAGCGTGATACAATATGTCTATAACCTTTCTCGATAAATGGACTATTCAACACAAAAAGAATTGTTCAATTCCAACCAGTAGTTCCTGAGATCCTAGCGTTCAAACAAACAAACTAACCCTTCAGTTTTATATATTAAGTATAGATTAATGGTCCTCGTAGTTCCTGATCCCCTAGATACAGGGAACAAAGTCAGGATCTATGTGTGTGACCGTGACGCGTTGTTATTATTGTTATTAAAATGCGAAAGCGTGTTTATTGGTTTGTCCTTTTTTCACGCAGCAAGGGAATGAAGTGATTTATGATTGCATATTATAGGGCTGGAGAGTGACATGCTACTTTTACCGGTGAAATAATACTTAGTCAATGCGGGTGAAATCGCGGGCTTCAATTTACTTTTTTATGTTAGTAAGTCACGTGGTGATCAAGTCTGCACGCCTGCCTATAACAGCTAGTGTCATCCAGAACTTTCCCTTACAAAATCTTTTTCAGCACTACGCTTTCGCTGGAAACAGTGCCCTTCAAACTGGAACACAGTAATGTTTGCACACTACTGCTTGGCGGATGAATATCTGGCAAAGGTGTGGTACTTACCGAGGCGGACTAGTTCAGAAGAGGCCTACCACTGGAATACTACCACAGATTTCATTGAAACCTCTTTACTAGGCAGGCGACACCGCGGAAACATCATAGTGTTATGCCTACTGCCAAACTTCGCTATTTCCCATGACAAGATAACGCTTACCACAGACGTGCCAATTATACCGACACATTATACCACCATCATGGCACTTTGATCATCCATTGGAACAATAACCGGGTTCATTAAACAGTGACTTCAATTGATTACACATTTCTATGTATATTTGTTTGTTTTCCGAGTCAGTAATCCGATTATGTACAATCAAATGCGTAGGGGTATTGATGTTTTGGGTATTGTACCCGATAAATGACGAAGTTTCTGACAAAGGGCTTATTATGTTATTTGTGTATGGATACGCAATTAGGTTATGTTTGGAGGTAGTTACATTAAATGTATCAATCAACAACATGCATTAGACGACCACCCGTTTGACAATGCTTTACATTGAGTTTTATTTATATTATATCTAATTTTATTGAACAGCAAAATTAGATACAGTAAAAGTATCAGTAAATACAAAATGCACATGCAATTTACCAATACTTACCAATTTACGTGTCTATAAATAATGCTTATGGTTGACATGGATACTTATTTAGTAAAATTTAAAACTCAAGAAGGGTTCTAGAAAAAAAGCTTTGCACATAAATATTAAAACTATTTACAACAGTGCATTTAAAGTATATAGTAAGTTATTAAGAGTGAAAAATTACCTGAAAATCTTTTTCAGTCGTCAGACAGACCTTGTTATGAAACAGAATAGAAAACATTGATAGAAGAGGTAGCGTAAAATATGAGTAATAGACATTCAGATTCAAAAACACCAATTACCGTAAAATGGAACAAATAATAACATTGACTGAAAAAAATGCCAACTTAGGGTTTTTTCTATTTCATTAATTACCGCATTTTTGTACACCCCATGCTTTATTAATCCAATTTTACGGTGTTCAGATCAAAAACAGACTTGCATAGATATTACTCGTAGAATTAAACAATTTAGTATGAAATAGATACATGTAAAAACATACCGAAAAGCTTAGCAACTGACTGCCTCTTTACAAGTTTCGGTTCCGCCGCCTCGCCGATCGATGCCGGTGCTGAATCACCTTGAACCCTCTTCTCGCTCAAATACGAGCTCGTCGAATCTCCTCTTGTCACAGGCCTGCTTTGACGCCTATCATTCTTGTCTTTTTCTTCAGTGCTGACCAGTGATTCAGCTATCTGAAACAACTGCATTCCAAACTTGCTCGACTCTCGCCTCAATGACTTCTTATTAGCAAATTCCGCCAACGACTGCCGTCTTTCCCCCTCAGGGTTGAGCTTCCTTCTGGCTCGTTCTTCTTCTTTCACTTTGAGCACGTCCAAAACAGCGTTTAAAACCAGAACGATCAAAAAAATTGTAATTCCCATGACTGTGAGCGTGTTGTTGTCAGCGCTTAGAGGTATTGGTCGATGTTTTTTATCTATAGGTAATTTCTTCGTGAGAAGATCAACAGCACCACACGTGGCCTTTGAGTTAACTGGAATTACTTTATTTACCTCCCGCACTGGTGCTCTGATGTATTTCGCGATGATTTCTGGTACTTCAGGTACAAGTTTTTCTATTTTATCTGGCACGACCGCCGTCTCTTCATATCGTTTCATGAACCACATCTGAACACTGTACACGCAGTAGATTATGACGAAGAATATGAAAAGGAGGATCTTACGTTCGCTCATGTTTACATCGCAAAAGCACTGGGTTGTTTGTACTCGGCACCGCGCTTGCGTGTGTTTCTATTCCAGTACCGAACGATATTGCTTTAATGATTTCCGAAGCCCGAGAATGATTTATAGTTTTTCTTTGAGGAACAAAGCAACGATTAGTGTTTAGTGTGTCGCGTTTAACTTCGGTGGAGTGTTCTGCTTTGTAGGGAGTGAGCCCTACTGCGCATGTGCGGTCTGGGCTTCATCGTCAGGGTCGAATTTGTTTGTGTTGGCGAGCGTCAGCACACGGACTACAACTACGGTAGAAAAGTGGAAACTTTCTGTAGTAATAGGCTTAGAATATAACACAGTAGGTAGATAGATAAACTCTTTATTGAAACGCCACAGAACAAAGAAAACTTAAAAACTAAAACAAAACAATTTTAACTATAAGTGTCACAATGGGCGGTCTTATCGCTCAGAGCGATCTCTTCCAGACAACCATGCATGGAGACAGTATTTCGGTTTCTTGAAGTATGGTCACCTACATCCAACATTTCAATTCGCGCAGATCGTTCATTCGAACGATCTGCTCTTCATCGATTACATAGCTGGTTGATTAAAATATCTTTAATAACATATAATTTTTTTCTTGTATTTATTAGACAGAGAAAACAGACACTGAATTTTTTTTGTAATTCGTAAGTTGCATTCAATGTGTTTTATTATTATCAGAAATGGTTGCAACCTCTCGAAAGATAACGGTTTCAATAAACGCTATCTATCTGCTATCGTACCACTCTAATTTTGTTTATGTTGCATCATAGAAATATTTACATAAAGGTAAATAATAGCAGATAAAGGATTCAGGTTATTGTGAGTGTGAAATATTTCTATTATATTTTGAGGTCGACTTTTTTATGGTAATGAAAATTTATACCTACATTATCTTAACTAATAACTTTAGGCAAAAAAATATTCCAATTGTAACGAATAGCGATTTTCCATAGCATCACTTCACACCAATAATTTTAAAATAGAACAATACCTACCTTTGCTTTAGTAAGGTGAGCAGTGACCCGGGGTGCGGGCCAGGTAACCTCCACGAGTGCCCGGCTGTTGTTCGTCCCTCTTGATGCGTTGCATACGGAGGGAAGGGCAGCAGCTGGGACGGTGCACCCTGGGGTTCGGTCAGCAATTCTCCTAGGGGAATTGGTGGCCGTAGCGAATAACCTGGCGAGAGGAGGTCCTTCGTGTGTCCCTCTGATCAGCAGAGGGCACAGCGAGGGACCAATAACGGGGACTTTTGGGCCGCGGATCGGGGGGTCCAACGCCCAAGTCTAGAAGTCCCGAGCTGAGGTGCGGCCCGTGTGTTCCGGGACGCACCCAGCGGAGAACGAGGCCAAAGCCTCAGGAGGCGAGCCCGAGAGGGCGGCCGCAGAGGTGGTTGTCGCGGAAGCGCAATTGCGACCCCGTGTCCACCCCAACATGCGGAGAGGAGAACACCCCGGGGTTTTAGTGGGTTCAAAAAGTGGCCCACGTGGAAGTCTCTTAACAGACTCCGGACCCAAGTGGGCCGCTGCAAGAGTACCGGACTAAATGGGGTTATCTCGCCCCGGACAAGTCACAATGTGACTGTGGCGTTTCTGCGCAAACGATGCAGCATTTGCTGTCGTGCCCGCAGTGCCCTAACACCTGCACCTTAACCGACCTCTATGAGGCTTCTGCCCCCGGCGTGGCAGTAGCCAATTACTGGTCCAAAACAATCTAGCCGTGGATCATCGACACAACGAAGAAGAAGAAGAAGATTAAGTACCTATATTAAATTTCATCCAAATTCGTGATGCCGTTTCAGCGTGAAGAGAAAACAACAAACACACACACACACACAGGCAAACTTTCGCATTTATTGTGATATGGTGACCAATTTTCTATAAAAGGGTGGTAGTTCCCGATTTTCTAATTGTTTTTTTTTGTAATTTTCTGTGTATTTCCATTACTGTCCAAATAAACCTTCGCGGGAAAGCAGATGATTCAGCGCATCCTGTTTATTAATTCGCGGATTGTACGTTGCTGTTTGTATCCCATTTTCTAGCCATCTGTGCTATTCCGTGCTTTAATTGCAAAGTGGTGGACGTTTAGAAGTGCCCCATGCAGTTTAGCCCAGACGCGATATTATCCGTACTCAAGTGTTATAATTTGCTTGATTATTTGATATGTGTCTTATGTTGTACCTACCTACTATACAAATTCTGAATACGCACACACTCATAATAGTGGGAGGCCTCTGCAAGAGACCGCCTGGGGAAATAAATTAGTTGGCAAATTAAGCTTGCCAGATATTCATCCACCAAGCAGTAGTGTGCCAGCATTACTGTGTTCTGGATTGAAAGACACTGTTACCAGCGAAATTACTGGACATATGAGACTTTAGAGCCAATGTCTCAGGGTACGAGCGCAGTGCAGTGCCGCGCAGGATTACGCAATGCAAAGTTCTGATCGGCACTGTAACTGTTAAGGGCAGGCGTGGCGTTTGCCATCAGGTAAACGACGTGCTCGTCTCGTCACTCAGTCAAATAAAAATACACGTAAAGTACCATATCAATAATAGTAATCCTCAATAATCGGATTAGTTCTATTGATTGCTAATAGGGAATTCGTGCGTCCCTTCCTCACAAATCCCTTACCATAATTTTGTTAATAGATAATAAATAGAATCAGGTGTTAAATTTAACAAGAAAAAGTTAATATAGATTTGATTCCGCCTAAAACAATATATTTCCACTTTTTCTTTTCGTTAGTAGATATATCTAAACTAGTTACCAATTGCTTATTTTAGCAGCACTGAACAACAAACCTAAAGTAGGAATTTTTAGTTGCAAATCTCACTTTCAAATTGTCCGGACCGTGTGGGCAAATTAACATTAAAGCAAACCTCGCTTTTGCTCCAGTTAGCAAGCAGCAACGCAACCTTAAAATCTGAACTAGCAAACATTTCCAAAATAAGAAACGTAAGCAAAACATTTCGAATTTCCGATGTAATCTAGAAAGTTCAAGCTAGCGTATTTTTTTTCGCAAAACATTCCAATATCGCTATACAGTTAAGGGGATGCAATCCAGAAAGATTTCCATTTCTCGCTTCGTCGCATTCGGCCGAACATTAAAACGTGCAACTGCTGGTGTCCTGCGCGACGTAGCTTTAACATACTTCATGATTTAGCGACGATGGCTTAAAACGATTTATACGAAAATTGGATTAAATACGTGTCAGCGTTGTTGGTCTTTCACTGCAGATGATTTCATTGACGAACTCAAGTGAAACAAGGCGAAAAGAAAAGCGAAAATTTTTCTTTTTCATACGACTGGAGAAGCCATACTATAGGTTGATACATTTTTTTAACATTAACATTTTGTCTGCTGAGCCGTTTTGCTCGTCTAGCCACGGAAGCGGCTCTGCACGCTCCATAGTGTTTTCCCATACAACAAACACAGCAGTTGTGTTTTGACGTACTCGTGGCAAGTTATGAAAAACACGACAGTAGTGTTCTCAGCACTGAAAGTGTTAAAAGAGGTACCAACCTGAAATTGGTTTACAAAAATTTGTAGGCAGTATTTAACACCATGATGGTTGATTTGTGACCTGTAAAAAGTATTATCTACCTATCAAACATACAACGTTTTTGATCCAAATGTGATAAGAGATCACAATGTGCTCATGCTCATAAAAGGTGAATTTATAGTATCTGTCCATTATTGCCGCGGTCTGTAATGACTGTTATTGCTGGGAGCGATGATGATGGCCGAAAACGCAGCGTAGCGCTGGTCCAGGTCATCACGGCAGGCTTAGCAGTGCGGTCATTGTGGACCAAGGCATGATTTTTTATTTTATTTTTTTTATTTTCGTCATGTGTTTTCATTTTTTTGCCTTGTCTTTCGATAAGTACGTTGTTCGCTGTTGTGTGAGAATAAATGTTTTTTCTTTCTTTCTAATTGTATAACACGTAACTTACATACTCAAACAGTGCGTGTAATTTATTTGATTTTTACAATTTTATTTTAAACACCACGAAAATTTACAGAAAAAATATGCTCTACTAAAAATTCACCGCGCCGCGCTTTTGTTTTTTTTTAAAGTAGGCTTTTTAGTAGGTTTTTTACGTATACAGCCAAGTTCAGAATAAAATCTTTTTGCACCAGACTATTTTGGAAACAAAACTCGACATGGATTTTCAAGTGAAATTGCTGGTGGATAAAACCTACCAGCCATGAAAGTCTATACAACTTGCTGGCGCCTATTCGAGTAGCACGGAAAGGTCAAATTTGCTCCAAGCAGGTTGTCAAAATAATGACCACATTACAAGCATTTTCGAGTTTAATTATAAAGGTATTCTTCTCACTTACAGAACAGAAAATTAATCGATTCGAGATGCCTAGACGGGAGTGCTCGTCTTATCACATCATACCTACAGTTGGCGTCCCTAAACGTTTGCACCTGTCGCTCTAATGTGGAATCCTATTACGCACTACACGTAAGGTTCTTAGGTATTTTGTAGGTTCTTGGGTTTAGTAATCCAAGGACGTGCACGTCTTTTTGCAGAGTTCAAGCAGCAATGGGGGAGTGAGCGAGAAACTTCATCAACTTCATCATTGTCATCACAGCCAATATCTCCCATTGCTGATCACGGCTCTCACCTCACTTTCGTGAGGAAGATTATGATTAGGTCATGATCTACCCCGATCCTGGTCACAAGCCTTAGAAATAATTTTACGGGCTGAGGGTTTCTTCAGGGTTTGAGGGGAGTAGCGGTGGTAGCCTAGTGGGAGAACGTCCGCCTTCCAACCAGAAGGTCGTGAGTTCAAATCCCAGTGCGGGCACGTACCAAAGTGTTTCTGTAAAACATATGTACGTAATTATCACTCGCTTTTCGGTGAAGGGAAACATCGTGAGAAAACCCACATACCTACCCGAGAATTATTTCGGAGGTAGGTATGTTATCCACCAATCCGGACTTGGCCCCCGTGGTGGAATATGGCCTAACCCTCCTCACGAAAGTGAGGAGAGACCCATGCCCAGCAGTGGGACGTTCTGGGTTGATGATGATGGTGATGAGGGTTTCTTCATGATATTTTACTTCACCGAAAAGCGATTAATGAACTTACCGTTTTAAAAGGTTATTATAGAAGTTGGTTACCAGGAAAAAATCTACTTAGGTGCAAAGCTCTTTACAATGGGCACCTTTTTTATTACTGGATACTCAGCAATGTAGGTATATATCGAAGCAAGGTTTTCACGGATTCCATAAATGTCTCCAATAGCCTCAGCATTGAATACTCTCCAATTTCCGTATCCTTCAGCGAATCGCTGAATGGCCAATCTCAATGGCTGAACGTAGCTACGGAGTAGGTAACTAGTATTGCGCGCCCGACTTTGCACACTTTCTAAGAAATATCTCAACACTTTACGATGTAAGCACAATAAGACAAACATAATTAGAAGTTGAGCTTTAAGCTGCCGGAAAGTCTTACGTTAATAGTGCTAGAGTTTTAAATGTTTGGTTCCTACTTACTAAGTATTGAGTATTCCAATATGTGTAAAGTTTAACGTGAGGAGACCATCAATATGAAGATGGAGCAGACCTGGACAACAGACTTCAAGTCTTACGTGCTCCAGTATCCAGCAGAGCATTTGAAGGTGTTTCGCACCCCTGGCTTCTGCTCTTCAGGGGTAGTCTACCGCCGGTATAGAGAAAGTAGGCAAATATAATTCCCTGTTTTTATACCCATTAGTAGCGTATAAATATCGCATAAGTTTTCATAGATAAATATTGTTTCTAAAAACAAAATCTTTTTAATAAGTAAATAGTGTATTGAATAACTACTTCTATCTCTTAAATTCTTCTTCGTTCAAAAATATTGTTGAGATACAGACCTACAGACATGACTCAATCATAGTTGAATAATAACAGTAAAATAAATAGATATTTAGAGCAGGAACTCCACGGGTTTTCTTTCCCCATTTGAATTTGAACGCGTTCTTAATGAGGCCAATTGGGTCCTGATATTACTTTACAATATTACTCCATCGGATCTCAATTTCAGTTTTATTGAATCTCAAACGGATGCCGTTTGCAAATGTTATTGAATTTATACAGATTTCGTGGAACACTCTAAATTCGATTGCAGGTATATTAGCGCCTTTTGAAATGAAACCGAGGTCTTTTCGTGAAGTTGATTGCTAATTGGAATTCGTAGTCTTTCATATAATACTTACCCATCTCTTTGTAAACGCATATTGTAGTAAATGAAAGCATTGAGTTTGAAAATTCACTTAAACTTTTTGATTTGGTAAACGTTTTTAGAGGCTGATTTTCCTAGATTTTAAAATTACTTCAATATAACACCACGTACTTATTCTTATTCCATGCAGTTCATTTTAAGGCTTCAAACTGAACTGCCTAAATTGGCACCACACACTCATAAATTACCAACGTGACGTGACGTCACTCAAAAATAGACTGAACAGAATGAGAGAAAAGAGAATGAGATTGAGCTATATAAACTCCCATAAATGCAAACAAATTGTTACGATCTCTTTGGATAAATGTCTCTGGTCGACTTATGAACGCTTAGCGATATTAGTGGTAACAGTAAGCAGGGCAGTTAAGTTTAAGGCCTTAAACTGGATGGATTTAACTGAGGCCCCTAGTCGTATCCGTGACTAGACTAGGCGTCCCACACTCAAAAATACAAAAAAAAAAACACTAATTCATAATCCATACTATAGTTCCATAACTGAGATTTTAGCTGCCAGACGAAGCTTTCGAGCTAATCTCGAGCAACGCGCTCTGCATTTTAATTAGCCACCTTGGAATTTTCACGCGAACCAATAAAGACATATTGCGCTACCAAGAATCAGTTAATACTCTAATCTACAAAAGCGTCTCACGTAGGCACTCAAGACGTGACGTTGAATTTTCTATCGGTACATTTAAAACTCAACGTCTCTACAGATCGCTCATTTGCGACTATAACGTGTTATCTCCTAACGATATATTGAGGTATAATACTTACCTACTACCTTATGTTCATTGATTTCTATGTGACTATTAACATTAAGCATGATGCAAGGGAGAAGCTCGCTGAGCATAGGGCCAGTGGAGGAAACACGACATAAAAGTTTAGAAGCGACATGACGAAGCTTGGTTTGACATTCTTGACCATAGGAGATCTATACGCAATAAAAGCGATGCAGATCCATCTACGGATAACTTGACTGCAGCTCATATTTACGCAAGGAGTGGTCGAGCTTGTTGGTCTCGTATTGACCTGTATAGCTATCAAAGTAAGTGTGTTTCAAAGAACACGGATGCTGCTTAAATCCTCTGCAAAAGATGTATGGGGTTGTGTATTTGCATGTATAATTCGTATGAGTTGTGAGGTGAATCAAGCTTGTCCCCCCAACTTTGTCTAGTCCAACCTTACTGTCGTTGCATTCTCTCCGGGATCCAGTTAGTGGTAACCAATATACCCCTCATTTGAGATGTAGTGGAGGCTGTCTCTTCTAGCTATGTAGTCGTTGATCGACTCGTTGCTCAACGTCTTGATGCTATAGTAATAAAAACTTGAAGATATAGAAGCGGAGTAAAAATATTTTACCGGCGACAGCCACGGCGTTTGCATGATGTTGCGGCGACCTTCTAGATTACAATTTAAAAGCTTAACTTGGTTTAATTGTGGGCTTGAGGCTTTTCAGACTAATCTCGCCGTGTTTTCAATGAAGATTCCCGGGTGGGAGCGAAGAATTTATCGTTCTAATTTTGTACGGTTGGTAGTTGAAAAACTGTGTCGAGTCATTTAGTTTTCAATGACGTACCGGGTTGGCATTAACTTTGATGTTTCACGACACGATGACTTCCTACTACAAGTTTTTTTAATGCATTTTTATTTCGGGCCATTAACCTACAAAATCAAAGACATTATTACCGTTAAAGCAAAATCAATGCCTTAGGCTGATGACGGCAGTGCAATGCTACTAGTTAAACTCTCTTAAAACCTTCACCCCTCCCTACAACCACCCCCTCCCCCGTTCGTTTTCCTTCACTAAACAAATACCACAAGCTTGCATTCAATTCTACTCGCTTAGAAGACTGTGTCCCAAACATTTTAATATCACCAGGTAGTCGGTACTCGCATACTCTTGAAATATCGTCCTAATACAGTCTTCATGAATTATTCCCATAATAACCCTGCTCGGCGATGACTGCACATAAATTGTCTCATGCGGCGCATATGATTTTTTTTCTTCATAAATATGGAGCAGGCTGTGTGAACTCTCGAGTTTCTTGACTTAAACAATGGTATGTAGATAGCCTTCGCTTTTCTTCTCTAGCATATCATAGATACGTAATTATAGTTAAAGTTGTAACACCATGCGGAATTATTGACACTACAATGTATGGAAACAATGTACACTAGGCACATTAAACATTATTACCACTACGTAAAGGTATTTTTGGGCGGACGAATAATAAAATGTTCCCAACGCTTTATCCATGTTTCAATTTAGTTCATAAAAAATGTGGAGAGAAATTGGAACGTGCAACTTTCGTATTGTGAATTTCAGTATGAATTATAACTGGACATCAAACATTTTTTGTACGGATCTTTCTGTGCGGCCTTATACAAACAAAAACCAGAGATCTAGGATCTACGAATACAAGAACATGTATGGGTCTAGACCCTGATTAAATAAGCTGCGCAAAGAACACTAGCTCATTGCAGTGTCTCGGTTTTCTTGCTCGGGTTATTTTGCCAGGTTAAACAAAAATAATACCATTAATATTAATGCAAAATTAGCAACGGTATCAGGAGCGTCGGTACACGCGGACCCGCGGATTTATTTACCCGGTAGTTTGCACGATGCATTTAACCTGTGCATAATATATACTAGAGCTTTATGGAATGCAAACATAATAATCTATATATATAAAAATGTTATGTTGGTTTGTGTACGCTTCAAAAACTCAAAAAGTTCTGCACCGATCGAAATCTGAAATTTTAGCATGATATATAATCCGCATCAAGAATTGTTTTTATATATTTTTTTCATCAGTGACATATCAGCGAATGTGCGAATGTGCTACAGCGAAGCGTGGCAGGGTACAGCTAGTATTATTATAATAGGTAGGTACTATAAAATTTATATATGCAAACAATTCGCATAAATAACTATCAATATGAAATGTAGTCATTTACGGATTTTAAATTAACACGGATTAGATCAATCATAATTATTATGTTTATAATTATTAGACAACGCCAACTGAAAACTTATCTTTTGAGAAAAAAGCTCATCTAGACTCAGAACAAAATAATAGATACATATAAACTAATTACCTGCCTAATACATAAGGCACATTTTAATGCAAAACAGCAGAGGGGGACGCAAGTAAATCCAAAATCGACGGATTAGAGACGCGCTAACAAACCGAATCTTAAAAATAAAAACGATATAGAAGGATATTACCTATTTCAATGAAACAAGCTAATGTCACGGTCTCGAGTTCGTAAACTACATTCCAAGCTACAATATGGGGTCAAGCGGCGAGGCAAAGGGGTCAAGTGAATTTGAAGGTGAGTATTGATTGATTTAACATTTGTTCTAAAATATTGGATTGGATTGCAGAAAAATTTGCAATCCAAATTGGACAGACTGTACCTACCAGCTATGCATTCAAACCTAGCACCTACCTATAATTCTCTCAGTTTTTAATGTGCACATTTAAAACTTCTAATAAATAATATAATTTATTATAATGATATGACTATCTGATTAATTTTATAAAAAATGGGTTACTTTTTTTTTTATTGAACATTAATATTATTGTAGTGATTAGATTATGTATAATCAATCACAGAACCCTGTTAAGTAATTAGGTTACGTAGCGTCTGTTGCAATCAATTTCAACAAATTGATTGCAACTGAAATTGTCAAAACGTAAATGACTCTAACAACGGCAGACTTTAAATCTGTATTCAGTGAAGTAGTTTCTAACAAAAGCGTAACCCACCTTTGGGCAGTCGGGCAAAAACGTAGATAATTTAAGTTTCTGACAATATGACAAAAAATAATGTGTCTGTTTTTTTATTAACTTAATAATAAAGCTTTTGTCCATTATTATAAACATACTTCTTATTATTCCTCTAATTGCATGGTTGTCTGGAAGAGATATGTTAAGCGGCCAAGACCGCTCATTGTTACTCTAGTTGATAAGGAAATTTGTTTTTGTTGTTGCTTCTAAGTTTGCTTTATTCTGTGGTGTTTCAATAAAGAGTTTATCTGTCTAAAGAGGCGCCTTTTATGAATAGGTAAGTGTTTTCCCAATGACCTATTTTTGAAGAAATCTCATAAGAATAAACTGCGGCACGCCCAAACATCTAAAGAAGCTCGCATTCACAGCGGAAGCATTATAAATCACGCAGCACAAAAGCGGTGGCTTTTCCTAAAAACCCATTGTTTTCTCAGAATGTCATAGCCAAGCTACCAGCACTGCCGTGGAAAACAGTGACGGAGATTGCTTTACGTTTGCTTTATCGACACCACACACACACTTTTTTTATGAATCGAATAGAATACAAAACACTTTATTTATTTATTTATTCTTTACGAATGGAGTACAAGGAGTACTTAATGCTAAAAAGCATTTTCTACCAGTCATCCTGGAGGTGTAACTGAAATGGTGGCGGTGTGGCAAAAAGAGAGAGCAGAGAAAAGTATATTCAATAGACACATTATTGTACATAACCTTACAAAAAAAGTTTTGTGAGAAAATGCTAGGTTTTAGATTTGTTTCGAAGTTCCTCAGGAGGTCTCACATCTAACTCTTATATTATTTAAATATCATACGTTGTAGAAATAATTATAATAATATTTATTAATGTTTTTTTTTATCAAAATTATATCATAACGACTTCATAACTAGGTAATACACGTTACAGGGCGGAATAAGATATTATGTGCCTTGGGGCTTTAAGAGCTTTTAGATTGTTGTATTTTTTTATTTGGATTTTCTGTTGCGGGCATTTAGATAGGGTGCGAGTTCACGTACTGTCTTCGTCCACAGGTTAGCCAGCCACAGTTTAGACACAATACGGCTTTGTGTATCAAAATGTTTTCACCACTTTTATGACTTTGGTTATTTATAAGAAGACATTTGTGTAACGGGAAACGGGGGAATTAATCTTTAGAGGTGATTATGAAATCTTAACTTTCGAAAATAATTTATTCAGTAAACTTTAATTTGTTTTGAGGATTGCGAGATGAAGTTGTTACCTAGAATATGAAAGTGGTATATTTATATGGAACGCATTCATTAACATGCTCCATCGTTTTTATTTATTTATAGCTGTAAGACCTGGATAGTTCAAGAAAATGTAGATACCCACCTATATAAGTCTTTGTAAAAGTGACTCCAGTACATATAAATTGAGATGCTAACATAAATATCAAATTGTAAATGTTTATTATCCAATTAAATAACCGGTACTAGGTATAATACCAATTTATTTTAATTTTCAATTTTTAGTTGGGTGTTATTTTATAAATAAATAAAGAATTAAGCAATATTATTCTGGAAGCCACAGGATCATACCTATTGCTTTATATAATAGGAACCTATTTTTATTTGATGGATACCCGAAGCTATTTATAGTTGCCAGTTAATTTGCATTCAGTCTAAAAGCCTCTTTATTTATTAGGTCGACCTACCAATTGTATTTCTTACAATAAAACAATGTTATTATCTCAGCGAATTTTTAAATATTACAATAAAAACATTGTGCCATCTCACATTCCGCAATTCAAAGCTTGTTGCATGTGAAGTGGTTATTCTGCGCGCAAACTGGTGTGAAAGGTCACTTTTTGTCTTAATTCTATTAACTACTTGAGTATCAAATTGTTCACCGAGTTTGAAGGTACAAGTATACCAACGCAATCGTTGGCAAAGCTGCGAAACGCGTCGTTACAAAAAAAAGGCAGCCACCACCATACCACTAACTGAATTTATCCATCCCCTTCTACCATCTTGTTCTTATTGTTACCTCCAGAAAACAAATTATGTTTAATTTAAGTTTTTTTTAGGGTGTAATATTTTTTTGTTTTCTTTTGTTTTTTTTAGGCCCGTCTGTGTCGAGTATATATTAATTGTGGTAATTACGTTTCTTTTTATTTTTATTGTTAAAATTTTTGTTATATTTTTTTGCCCATCGAGCACCCACTGTTAATACAATGTACGCCGTACTTGTCGTACACATCAGGATTATATCATATAACTGTGCTATGTAATAAAATAAATAAATGGCTGCACTGTTAAGTACTAAAACGTTAGATTAAACAGCACATCGGAACCAGATGGTGACTGCTAGTGCGATCCCACCTTGGTCACGGGGGCAGTTTTAGCGGGTTCGAGTCCCACACACCTCCCTCTGTCGCCCCCGTGGCGGAGGGGATAGTGCGACGGCATTTCCCCCCACCTTCAAAAAAAAGGATCAAACTGCACATAACACCTAAGCTTGAATGAATTTAAAACAAACTACAAACACGAGTAATTATCTTATTTCTATTATTAATATCAAATGTCAAGCACATAGCCGTCGAAAAATAGCACAAAAGTTGACCTTTTCTTCTAGTGAGGATAGGTATGTGATATCACTACTTTGTATCCCTACGTATGTCTATATAAGAAAAATACAGTCCAAGACTGTCATTAGATTGAACTTGTGGTTCGAACAAAGAAGACGATATGGTAAGTGACGAGCCTTCAACCAAACTTTTTAAACATATTAAACTTTTTAACTTTTTGATCATATTTAAAATTATTATAAAAAAAAAATTGTAGTTAATTGAAATAGTGTACGTTGATTGAAGTTCTTTCCGAGCGAGAATTAAGTATATTTTTAAATTGTTGTGTCAAGTGATGGTGAAATATAACGTTTGGTTTAAATAATTGCGTGATGAGTTCAGAAATCTTGCGGTTAACGTGTTGTAATAAATATTAGATTGCATCTGACATTATGAGGTTTCTGACATACTAATATTTGGACTTGGTGCGTATTTGTTCGCTTTATAGATTTTAGGGTCACTGGAGGATTTATTTTTATTTCATTTATTTCAATAATCTGCTGACGTAATGTTTGACGAAACATTAAATCGCCTCAGTCATTTGTTTAGTGTGATGAGGCTGTTTATAATAAATCAATATTCAATAGCAATAATATGTTCTGGTCGTTAGATTGATACATTCTTATAGCTTTTAAATATTTAGTGCACAAATCGTGCTAAACAAAACGAAAAAAAGTGAGACCTGCGCTCACAGTTGTCGAGGGTTGTTATGACCAAAAATAATTATCGAAATCTGACGGGCGTATTTCCGAAGCACTGGTAGAGTTACTGGATTTTCCTTTTCCTTTGCGAGATTCCTGCATGAAAGGGAAATTTCCTTTTCACACTTAAACCACAATCAATTAATCATTAGTTTAGTAGATCACATTTGTTTTTTTTTTTCTATGTACATATTTATAATAATGAAAAGTGCATTATTTTTGCCTACTTGCAATAAATGATTTGAGTTTTGAACTAAGTGTTTAAAATGTGCTCTTTGGTAATAAATAACACTGATAACAATAAGGTGTCTGCTTTTTTAGATTTGTCTTTTGAATGAGCATTATAAATATTATTTTAATATAAAAACGTTTTTAGAAGTTCCTGATTGTCGCCCTTTGCGTTGCGTGCGCGGCCGCAATCTCTTCTGACTCAGAAGCTCAGGTCGTCCGGAGTGACTTTGATCAAAGCCCCGAGGGAAACTTCCAGTACGCCTACGAAACTAATAATGGTATCAACGGCCAAGCTGTTGGAACACTGAAGGTCTTCAATAAGGTGAGTTTGGAAAGAGAGCTTTGCTGAAAAAATGGAGTTGCATAACACGTTCAGGGGTCTCACCACGAACAGTTAAATGCATCCAGTTTAAGGCCTTAAACTAAACTGCCCTGCTAACTGTCACCACCAATATCGCTCAGCGTTCATAAGTCGACCAGACACATTTATCCAAAGAGATCGGAGCAATTTGTTTGCATTTATGGGAGTTTATATAGCTCCATCTCATTCTCTTTCTCTCTCATTCTCTGCAGTCTATTTTTGAGTGACGTCACATCACGTTTATCATTTATGAGTGTGTGGTGCTAATCTAGGCCGTTCAGTTTAAGGCCATAAAATGAACTGTATGGGATAAGAATAAGTACGTGGTGACCCCCCAGTGCTTAGAACACAACTTTCGTGTTCTTCATAATTTGCCGCGAGCGTGGGAAAACATAGTCCTATTAGTTCCTGAATCGTTAGATACAGGGAATAGGGGTCAGGACTTTGTTTCCTTCCAATTTCTTTGAAATATTGTAATTTCGGATAGCAAAAATCTACAAGACGAATCCATGAGGTTTTTCTATGATTGTTTCAGGATGAATCAGCTGTGGAAATTAGTGGAAGCAACTCATACACGTCGCCCGAGGGTAATGTGATTTCACTGACTTACACCGCTGACGAGAATGGTTATCATCCTCAGGTAATTATAATAACAACAAACAACACACAACACGCAACAACGAAGAACTGTTTTTAACAACTGCGTAACGAGACGAGTAGTTTTTAACCGAATTCATTTTTTATTTTTTTATTTGGCCGAGATATGAGTCTAGCAAGTCGTGCATCTGATAAAGCGCTACGCCTGCCCATAACAATTACAGTGCCACCCAAAACTTTGCATTGCATAATCTTGCGCGGTACTGCACTGTGCTCACCCTGAGACATCGGTTCTAAAGTCTAACTCTAATATGCCCTGTGATTTCGCTGGAAACAGTGCCAGGATTTTGCAACGTAATATTCTGGGTGGCACTGTAACTGTTATGGGCAGGCGTAACGGTTACCATCCAGTGAACGACTTGCTCGTCAAATCAGCATCATCAGTCATCACCTAGTCAAATAAAAAAAAAAACTAGTTCCAAATAAGACTATCACACGAATGTTAGAAGTGCGAAAGTTTGTATGTTTCTTTGTTAGTCCTCTCTTTATGCCGCAACGGATAAAATAGATTTGGTATATTTCTACATTACGTAAAATAATAGAACATGGAGTACTGTTTTATTCCGTAAAAATTGATAGGTCCTGTGGGATAAGGGCAGAAGCGGTTTACGCGGGCGCCCGCGCTGTTTCAAACAAAGGACGCCCGCGCCTGACCTCGTGGTGGAGCACTTTGTATGAATCTGCGTAAACGCCCGCGTAACGCAGTTTCTGCCCTAATAGTTGAGAATAATATCTTACAGCCTGGAAGTATCATTGCTTACTGTTTTTTTCATTGCAGGGTGCCCATCTCCCCACTCCCCCGCCGCCCCAGGCCATCCCCGAATACATTCTTCGTTCTCTGGAGTTCATCAAGGCCCACCCTTACCAAGAAAAGAAGTTGTAAACATTCTTCAGCATAACCAAATCGCCGAACAAACTTAAATATTGAAATGGCTTTAAGTATTTTCTGTTCATTTATTTTTTGTTTTATATTTTAGGCAAGTAGGATAATAATATGAAAACGTGTACAATGTGGTTGTTTTATTACGTCAATTGTGCAGTTTATGCGCGGTTTTATCATCGAGTTACCCGATTTACTCATCCTACTAATATTATAAATGCGAAAGTTTGTGAGAATGGATGGATGTTTGTTCCTCTTTCACGCAAAAACTACTGAACGGATTCGAATGAAATTTGGAATACAGATAGTTTATAACTAGGATTGTACTTTTTATCCCGATAGTATGTTCCCATGAGATAAAACGGGAAATACGCGGGTGAAACCGCGGGGTTACTATAGTACAATTAAATATCCCTACTTTATTTTTATATTATAAATACGAAAGTAACTCTGTCTGTCTGTCTGTCTGTTGCTCTTTCACGCCTAAACCACTGAACCGATTGAAATGAAATTTGCTACAGAGATAGTCTAGATCCTAAGAAAAGACATAGGGTACTTTTTAATGCGAAAAAAGCATTGTAAGGGTTTGAAATAGGGGATGAAAGTTTGTATGGAAGTTTCATTATTTTTGAAGTTAGAAGCTCGAAATTTATTTTTTAGGTTTTTGATTAGATATAAATAAATTTGACATTCAAATTTTGTAAAAATTTACCCTTGAGGGGATAAAGTAAAAATAGGGGATGAAAATTTGTATGGAAATATGTAAGGTTTCGGCTAAACCACTGCACCGAATTAAAAAAATATTTCACTAATGGAAAGCTACATTGACAGCGAGTAACATAGGCTATATTTTATCCCCATATTCCCGCGGGAACAGGAACTATGCGGGTGAAACCGCGGGGTGCAGCTAGTATCATATAGGTGATAGACTATATCCTGATAGACGCGTCTATCAGGATATAGTCTGACATAGTGTCAAATAAAAATTGTCAACGTAAAAGTCCTTCTCCACTTGAAATATTTTTTTTTATTGTGATTTTCCTCTTTGTAATAAACACTTTCATAATAATATTGTGTGTTCCCAAGTGGAGGTTTAATGTATACCTATAATATAGATAGATAGATAGATAGATAAACTCTTTATTGAAACACCACAGAACAAAGAAAACTTAAAAACTAGAACAAAACAAATACACATACATAAATATAAACATAAACACATACACATACACATACATAAATACACATACATAAATATACATACATATAATTAGTTAGTCTAATCAGAGACAGATATAATTATTAAAATAACATAATAATAGTAGCACCGGGAATCTTATGCTCCATAAAAAAAAAAAATTGAGGACCCTAAGCAATATTGTTTTTACAATCTAATAACAATCTTCTCTAATAATATCCAGGTAAATGTTAAGTCTTTAAAAGGTTAAACTTATAGGTCAAGGCTGCTAAATGAGAATCATATCCAACAAGGTTAAAGATTCACACTTCGAAGAACTATATATTAAGAAGAGGAAGACAAAATGAAAAGAAATAAGCTGACACATATTCGAAGTTATGATTTAAAAAAAAATTATCGATTGAATACAGAAGTTGTCTACCTATGTTATTATATTATCATTAGAATAGATTATTTTTATATTGTACCTTATGGCATTAAAAAAGATTAAAATTGAAAAAATTACATCCCCGTACAGTTTCTTGGTTCTATTTTCACTAACGGGCGTATTGCCGAAGCACTGGTAGAGTTAATGGAGTTTCCTTTTCCTGTGCGAGATTCAGGTGTGAATCACCTTGAAAGATAAATTTCATTTTTCAAACTCAAACCATAGTCAGTTAATCATTAGCTCAGTAGATCATGTGTGATGAATTTTTTTTTATTTTTGCTGTGCCTATTTTGTCTGTCTTGCCGCTTAGGTTTTAGCTTCGGATGATTTATGCATGTCCACTAGTCCCATTCAGTCAGGTAGGTACTAGGTAGTCTGTGTAGTCTGCCTAGTCTCAACGAATCGTGATCGTAGCATTCATCTATACTAAGGTAAAGCGTCGAATTACTGAAACTTCCTGAGACATGTAGAGAATGTAATTTTTTTGGTTTGTATCATTTGCCTTGTTATGTTAATATCAGCTTTACCATTGAGTATCTCGATCGAGGGAAAGCTCATCCAAATATTGTAGATAAGTGGAAATTTCATATAACCCCGTTGACGCGTTAGTTTCTTCCACGTATCTACAAGATCTGGAATGATCATCCACCCGAGTTTTTCCTCAAATGCAGAAGTTAAGGGCAAAGGATAAAAGAGCCTTTCTACAAAGGGTAGTCAACGCGTTGGCATTGTCGTTGGCGTTGCAGATTTCCATAGGCGGCCGTGACCACTTACCACCAGGTGGGTGCATGCTTGTTTGCGGCCTACTTTATAAACAAAATTTATTCCAAAACTCAATCTTCACAACAAAAATACAAAAGCTATTTAACGTCACATTTTCGAAACATCGAAACTCTCGCGATGTGTGTTTGTCACACTTCAATATTTTGGCTTTAATTAAACACACTCTTACGTCTATAAATCTATGATCGTTAGGAATTCATCTAGCGTAGCTTGTAAGCCTTTACTTAGGCACTCCTCTCACGTCTCGAGAACACACGGCCGATTGGTTTCAAACAGCTTAATTAGACTTTTGGTACGTCTCTGCGAATGGAGTCATTCTCTATTTGGTAAACTTTGGGAGCGCGGGTTGGAAAACTTTTCGTTCGCTTTCGAATTTCCTGATTTCGTTTGCCTTCTTCGATTCAGTTGAAAACCAAGGCGAGTAGGTTGCCAAATAAATAGGCGAGGAAATTTAATTTAAATAGGCGAGAAATGTTACTTTAATAGGCGAGAAAAATCATTGTCAATGTGTGACAAAATTTAATTGAAATACGAGAAAAAAAGATAACACGAGAAAAATTTATTTCGATATACGAAAAATAAATAAATGGGCGAGTCAATTTAATTAACTTGTTTAAGTAGATATTACTTACCTAATTTAATAATCTAGTATGTCAGTATGCTGTCCTCTGGCGTCTGAGTTTGTCTGGCAGAGTTTAGAGTGTTTTGTCTATTTTTTTTTAATGGGTGACGTGAATATGATCTTTATAATAATACAAAAAAAAAAAACAAAAAAAACTCTATTGTGAACCAAACAGGTATGACTCAATCACGAGCAAGATTTATTACTCCGTCAACTCCTTCTACGATCACATCTACAAAGAGGATATTATTCTATAATTTACTTTTATTTCCAGCAAAATATTGTACTCTGCCTTACGCGGGCGCAGTCGGCAAACGACGGCAAACAGCTTGGGGCTGTCTGTTGTCAACTGACAGATTCTAAGTTGTGAAAAAAAACCTCCATAATGTATGAGCTTTGTGAACGTTATATTTAAAACATAGGTATAGATAGGCGCTAAGTCAAGGCAAGCAGACCGCCACCAAATTGCATTACGTTAGGTTTTTTAAAATTCAATTTCATAACTGAATATTACTTTTAAATTATGCATCTTATATCACACAACTCTATCAAATTCCATTTATTTTATAAACAAAAAGCTGCGCCAAGCGGATTCACCTACAACGAGTTTATCACGTGGTTAAATAGTTATAGAGTTTCACTTTCATTTTGACGATCAGTAGATTTTTTGTTGTCATTATCCAGCTTATAACTATCTCAATCCAAAAAAATCACCTCAATCAAGAAGGTCAAACCAGCAAACGTAGGAGAATATTTAAAAAACACATGAGATGAAATAGGTAAGTAACTAGAATAATTTTCCTGTTTTTCACTAAACGGATTTCAAGAGACGATCCCTCCTTTTCTTAAACAAAAAGAATAAATAAAAAAAAACAAAACCACCGACACAATAAAACTATTATAAATCAACTAGTAAAGAGCTGATGATCTTCGAACGGATGAATAGATTATCTTGATCAAGTCACCTTTGAAATAAAAAAAAAAAGTCATAACCGGTTCATCCATTTTAGAGTTACGATGGCTCAGGCAGATACACAAATACGCACGCTAAAATTTATACCACCCCTATTTTTGCGTTGGGGGTTAACAGTGACTTCACGAACATTGAGGTACTCTTCCCCTTCATTTTAATTACGTACCTAGTCGTAAAAAGTTATGAATGTAAAGTAGTTCTGAATAATAATATACTTCAATCATACAAAGCCATTAATTTAAAGGTCGCTCGGCCAATTTGATATTAAAAATACCTATAATCCTGATTTGTATGTCAAAGGCAAAAAAAAACTAAAATCTTCCACGAAATAATGTAATTGTCTTCGCGTATGACGTACAAATGTATAATCAGTTTGATTATCGTTTAAATTTCATAAAATTTTATGTATGAAAAAAAAAAAGCACTTCAATACAATTTTTTTTACATATTTGTCTACATCATTTTCGAAGATTATTTATTATATCTGTTATTATATTTCTCTGTTCTAATATAAATAAGGCTAAATAACACGTTTGATGTATAGGACTGCATATTTAATAGCTGTGAGAAATTGCTATGTATTAGAACGGAAAAATTATGCATCAAAATGCTAAATATTTATGCAATTAATAAATTTAAATCTGTCTAAAATGACAACTTTATCTTCGTAAACACATGAATATTTTAAGATCTATAAAAAACAGTCAATGATATTCACGCAACATGTTATTTTAGACCAGAATAATTGTAAATGAGACCTAGTTACAAATATTGTGAAGGAAACATAATTATATTGAAATAGGTAAAGTTAATTTACTTAATCAATGAGTTTTTTTATTTTTATTTGAATGAGTAACGAGACGAGCGGTTCGTTTACCTGATGGTAAACCACCCAGAGCTTTGCATAGCATAATCTTGCGCGGCACTGCACTGCGCACGCACGCCCGGGACATCGGTTCTAAAGTTTTATATGCCCAGTTATTTCGCTGGAAACAGTGCCCTTCAAACCGGAAAACAGTATTGTTTGCGCACTACGGCTTGGCGGATGAATATCTGGCAAAGGGGATTACAATTGTATAAAGACGTACGTAGTTTTTTTTAAATCTTTTTAGTACTAGTAATTCAGCAGAAATGCATCTTGTGGTACTCCTAAGACTATTCTGAAAGAGTCGACTTGGAGTCCTACCAAGACATCTTCTAGCTAAAACGACAGCAACATAAAAAATAAGACGTCACGGTATGATTATGCGACGCGGTTCAGTTTAGATCTTCAATTGAATCGCTATAAGATGTCATGGTATGGTCATGGACTCCTGAGGTAGTACTTCACCTTTGTCAGAAATTCCTCCACCAAAAGACAGTGTGCATATAACATTACCATGTTCCAGTCTGAAGGGCATTCCAACGAAATTACTGGGCACATGGGACTAAAAAAATATTATCTCTGGATGCCAAGAGAAGTGAAGTTATGAGAAAAAAATTGCACTGTAAATTCAAAATGTATTCTTTGTCAGTCGCTATTACGGTCATTATGTTTGTATTTTATCTTTATGGTTTTTTTTCATTTATCGTTTTATTATTTGTGAATTAATTGAACAATGAAACATATTGAAGGTATAAAAAATAGATGGTGCATGATGACATGACAGTGAAGAATTCGTGATAATCCGCTAAAAGTCGAGTGATTTCGGCCTTGGAATTTTAAGCAGATCCCTGGTTTTACGTTCACCTATTCGCGGAGCATAAATTTAAGTAAATATCACATAGATAGGTTAATAATATGGCTAGGTGTGGCCAATGAATATACAACGTGAGAGATCTGGCGCTTCTGCCAGTTGCTACCTACATAATTACAAATAAGCGTTGAAACTCCAATCTTGGATTAGTTTCATTTTAGGGTCACGATTTAACAGAATTTAGTTTTTGAATCATAACTTTAATAATTACGCTTTATGATATGATTACAATCATTATCATCATCACCATCATCAACCCATATTGGCCCACTGATGAGCACGGGTTTCCCCTCACTTTCGTGAGGAGGGTTAGGCCTTAATCCACCACGGGGGCCAAATCCGGATTGGTGGATCATCTGCAAAATGAAAATAAAAAAATACAATATAGATTCTATATTAAATATAACTATGTAATTGTTATTGTAATTATAGTGAATTATTATTATTTTCAATGAGGGAGGCCTATGTTCAGCAGTGGACGGCTTCCGGCTCATGATGATGATTATAATCATATCTTATATCTTTAAATGAGCAATTCTTGTATATATATATATATATATATATATATATATATATATATATATAATAATTGGAATCTCGGAATCGGCTCCAACGATTTTCATGAAATTTAGTATATAGGGGTTTCGGGGGCGATAAATCGATCTAGCTAGGAATCATTTTTAGAAAATGTCATAAAAAAAAATACCGAGCAAAGCTCGGTCATCCAGGTACTTAGTTATTATAGAATATAATTAACGCGATAAGACCGCCCATATCACTACCCTTGTACCTATTTCATATTGTAATTCATATGGACTGTGTTTATTTTTGTTTCTGGTGTACAATAAAGAGTTTTCTATTCTATTCTATTATGTAATAATTATTCACTTTATTAGAATAAAATATATTATCAACCTAAATATTCTGCAGTAAAGCTCATAATCTAAATAAGTTTAGTGGGAAATTCTATAGAAATAGAAGTTAGGTTCAATGTCAAATGATTATCCTCTAATGGCCAAGCTTCGCTTAGGGCTGGCTTGCTCGTAATCCCATTTATATCGATCAGGTGGTGATGAGCTCTTGTAATTGAAAATAGTGATTTTTCCTCTATAGTTATTTATCTTTATTTTACAAATTAAGTGCGTAATTCAAATTAAAATTTCAAAATTCAATTTCAAACAAATATAATTTTAAACGGACTAGGGTAGAGCTATACGGGTACGGCACTTTAGAATAGAATAGAATAGAAAACTGTTTAACTCTCTTTTTTTCTTTTTTTTCTCTTCTCTTTTTTACGTCACATCTTTGACAGTGATGTCCTGCGGGGCTATGCAGCACGGTGCGGATCAGCTTGACGTTACATTGCCACGGGACGCGTAATTCGTATTGAAATGACGAGTCCCGTGGCAATCAAACGTCAAAATGAAACGAACTCAAGCTGATCCGCACCGTGCTGCATAGCCCCGCTGGTGTCTTGTAAATATGTCCTGTGAAGTTAATTTTGTTATTATTTTACTTAGTTAATGGAAAATTTATTAGGCCTTGGTCTATTAGCTGCAAGATAATTAATGCAGACCTAATTAATTTAGTCTACATGTCATTATGTCGAGGTTTTGTCGAAGTTGTTATTTTGTTTAATGATTTTGTTGTTGCGGCAAAGATTTATGGTGGTAATTTTTGTTGGTAATTATTTGTGACAAAGTAACATCGTGTAAAAGTTAACTGAAACATAATCGAGTTTCGAAGCGATGATGGCTCAAAAGGTTCAGTCTAGCGAAATTACTGGGCATATGAGACATTAGAACCGATGTCTCAGGGTGAAGAGCGCAGTGTAGTGCCGCGCAAGATTATGCAATGCAAAGTTGTGGGTGCCACTGTAACTGTTAAGGGCAAGCGTAGCGCTTACCATCAGGTGAACAACTTGCTCGTCTCGTCACTCATTCAAATAAAAAAAAGTAATCTGCCGCCAAGGCATCACAGTATTTCGTTAACAGTTCCTTACAGCTCAGCATGTTAACCACCTTTGACCATATCATCACTTAACAACAGGTGAGATAAAAGTCATATGCTAACCTTGAAAGTAAAAAAAATGTCGAAGCTAATAAAATAACATATAATTTACTATCGACAACAATGGATAACGTTTGTGTCTAAGTAATAATAAAGTATTCGATTTGATTCGAAATATTTGCATTTCTAAACGGATGAATATTGAATAATCTTTGTCATATAGGTCAGAACATTTAGCCATAAAAAAGACACAAAATGAACATAATTTAGATGCAGTTGATGAACTATATAAAGACAACGGGAAATAGTTTTAATCAGGTAGTCTGTCAGCAGTATTCAACAAGCATGGTACAGTAATCATTCAAGCTTGTGCATCTCTGATCTAATTTCATAGTAACAAAACTTACTAATCAAAGGATGAAGGTTGGCAATCGACAATGCTTCTAGCCAAGTTTCATTAAAGCGTCTTTAAAATTTCTCCAAGTAAAGTACAATTATTTTAGACTTTCAAAGAAGTCAATGGTCAGGTTATTTGCTGGATGTCCACAAAATACGTGTCAATTCCAGAAAAAGTTATAATATTAGAGTCCGTTTGATGTCTTAATTGCTCATTCAATCTCTAATTTTATTAATATCTTTATAAACATAGGTTTTATCCTGATTACCACCATCATCATCAGCATAATTGCTGTCTTGACCATAACCCTCCTGTCATTCTTATTTAACCCCTTCTTGCTGCAATAGTTCTTAGGATTTTGTATATTTTCGACTCTTTCGCTTTGAGATACCTGTTAATAATATTCGTCTATGTCCTTACCCGGTTACAGAAGTTCTTGGTAGTCCTTTCCGTCGCAGTGGCGTGCGTTGTCGCTATCAAGGAAGACGACGTCCCCATCATCAAGTCCAGCTACGACATCACTCCCGATGGTGCTTTCCAGTACGCATACGAAACCGGTAACAAGATCTATGCCCAAGCCTCAGGTGTAGTGAAGAACCCAGCTGGTGTAAGTATTTTTTTAATATTTTTTTTTTAGTTTTTTTTAATATTTTTTTTGTTTTTTATTTTTTTAATATTTTTTTTAGTTTAATGTAAGAATTTAACCTTACATGACGCAAATACGTAACGCTATCTAGTTATGACATACGAAAAAAATTATAAGCAATTATTTCCTCGTTTCGTCGACGCGGCTGATGACAAGAGGGGCTGGCTCATTTTCCGCACAGAGAATAGCTATTACTATTCAACATGGAATTGCAGCCAGTGTTGTTGGCACCATGCCTCATGGACACCCTTTTGTTAGATTTTCAAGTTGTAGTTTTAGTTTTGTATTTAATTTTATCTAATTATCGTTTTTTATGTTCTGTAAATAAAGTAATACTTTACTGATACCTTGTGGAAAGTGCTCATGTAAAATAAGCACTTCATAGCTTTGATAAGATATACCAAAAATTATCTTGATTCCGTTATGAACACGGGGTGCTTAGTTTGTATCGTGACGAGATTCAACATTATTTGTGTTAAACAGTTTCAATTTGCTACTAGTTGCAAATCGGTGTTATACCTATACAGTTAAGATCCACCAATTACCTTACTAAATTTTGCACAAAACGCGTGAGCCTCTTCCTCATAATAAATTCAACCTCAGTATTAATTTTTATTTAAACCTTTCGGCGTAAGTGTTGTCCATATTCACGATTATTAATGTCAACCACCCTATTGGTGAAAATCTTAACCTAAGGTGTACTTCATGTCACACGAAAATAAAATATTTGGTACATACATACCTACTGCACCTTTCTCTGTCCCGTAGTTTGTGCATGAATTTGTATTTGAGCAAGACGCCTTACGAAATCGTTAATTAAAATCAAATAAGACGACAAAACCATGCAAGGTGAAGATCCCAATTTACAAATAATTGACAAATGAGATCTCGGACACTCGTCTAGACGCGATACTGATAAAATCAAGTGTCAAAATTATAATATTTTATGAAGTTAACGACTTATAAAAAAATAAAAAACCTTATGACCATCAAATAAAAGATTTATTACCTGGTCACCGATATTAGTGTTTTTTATAATTCGTGCGGTACTATGGAAAACTACGTTCATAAATTTACATCTATGATTTGTTTTAGTTTATAAGTTTTCTTTGTTCTGTGGTGTTTCAATAAGGAGTTTATTTATCTATCTATATCATCTTTGAGATGTCACAATCTCAATTTTACAGAAATTCTAAAATACTAGCTAAACTCGGTATATCTGGAACTAAATACTCTTTTATGGCCTAAGGGAGCCGACTGCGAAACGTGAAAATGCGGGTTAGATTCTTTCTTTGTTGTTTTTACAATTATATAACTGAGTAACGAGACGAGCAAGTTCACCCGATGGTAAGCGCCACGCCTACCCATTAGAAAAAATAAAACCCAGAACTTTACATCTTGCGCGGTACTGCACTGGGCTCGTCACACTGAGACTTCGGTCCTAAAGTCTCGTATGCCCAGTAATTTCGCTGGAAGCAGAGACCTTCAAACCGGAGTATTGTTTTCATACTACTGCTTGGCCAATGAATATCTGGCAAAGATGTGGCACTTCCCCAGGCGGTCTCCAGCAGAAGAGGTTTTCATAGGAAAAATTGTATTTACTGAGCCTGGATGTTTCTAAGACCATGCTCCATAAAAAAAGTGTACCACAAAATCGGTGGTTTCAATCTTACTCATAACTAGGTACATTGGATCTTATAGAAATCCTAGCCAGTGGTCGGGATCTATTAGTAAGTGACCGTGACGCGTTATTTATTTATTGACAAATAATTGACATATTTTTGCTTTTTCAGGAGTATCCCACTCTTGAAGTACAAGGTGGTTACAAATACCTCTCTCCCGATGGCACCCCCGTAGAATTGAGCTACGTAGCTAACGAGTTCGGATTCCAGCCTCAGGTAATTTTTACAGGCTTTTATTTAACTTGTTGTGTTAGAAAAGTGTGCATACTGAAAATTTATTGTGCTGTGGCGGGCTGATGAGTTGCCGTAACTATAACGCAAAAGATTAGCAAACTGTAGTGGCAATAGCCGGTTCCATCTTTAGAAGAACCGATAACCGATGGGGTAGACAAGTTCTAAATTGGAGACCGCGTTTTGGCAAACTTAGTGTAGAACGCCCGCTGGATTAGTGGAGTGACGACTTTGGAAATGGGCCGGCAGAGACTGCATGAAGAGAACCGAAGAAGAACAGAAGGCGTTATGGAGAGACCTACGTCGAGCAGTGGACAAATGATGATGTAGGGTCGCTATACGAAAACACTTCATGTATCTAATGTTTTGTTTGTCGTTTCAGGGTAGCCATCTCCCCGTCGGCCCCCCGACCCCGGAACTGATCGCCCGCAGCTTGGCGTACATCGCAGCTAATCCCCCAACCGAGAAGAAGCCTGTCGGCTTCCAGGGCTAGAACAAACCAGCTCCCGCTTGATCTTCTCACTGCCGATTAGTCAATAAATAATGTATATACCTATATCTTAATTCGAGTATTTCATTTTTAAAGTACCGCCTTCTTCATCCGGACCATACGGTCTATATACGGGTTGGTTTTCGATGTATTAAGTATTCTGTATTTTCTTACCTTGGAACAGAGCTACTGATTCAACAATTATAAGCTAATTTTAAACACCCGTTCCAAGAATTTTTTAATATGTATTTCAATTGGAACATAGAAACATTTGGTAGTGGGAGGCCTCTTCTTCTAGAGTCCGCCTGGGGAGGTACCACACTTTTGCCAGATATTCATCCTCGAAGCAGGAGTGTGCAAACATTACTGTGTTCCGGTTTGAGGGGCACTGTTACCAGCGAAATTACTGGGCATATGAGACTTAAGAGCCGATGTCTCAGGGTGACGAGCGCAGTGCAGTGCCGCGCAGGATTATGCAATGCAAAGTTCTGGGTGGCACTGTAACTGTTACGGGCTGGCGTAGCGCTTACCACTAGGTGAACGACGTGCTCGTCTCGTCACTCAGTCGATTAAAAAAAATAGAACTTGACTGAAACAATTCAAGCTCTCTGCACTAAAAAGTTACGTATGAACATCATTGAGCATTATAATATGTTCCCGGTTCCATTTTCAAGAAATAATTATTATAGTACTAGCTGTACCCTGCCACGCTTCGCTGTGGCACATTCGCACATTTGCTGATATGTCACTGATGAAAAAAATAGATAAAAACAATCCTTGATGCGGATTATATATCATGCTAAAATTTCAGCTCGATCGGTGCAGAACTTTTTGAGTTTTTGAAGCGTACACAAACCAACATAACATTTATATATATATAGATAGATTAAAGTTACCTACTCGGGAATCTCGTTCAGTAGCTTGGGCTTGGCGTTGATAATCCACAGCGAAATATACATAGATAAAATGAACGTATCCTGATAGTAGAATAAATATCGGTTAAAATATATTTTTTAATATAATATTAATTTACCTACTGAACTCTATGACCTCCTCTATGCTCTCAACTTGAATATCAATTTGGTTTGCTCACTGTAGCAACGTCACCTAGAACCCTAGTTCCTATTTATTTTTCCTTTGCATATAGCTGTAATCAGTTATTTTCTGAGCAGAAACATCAATCTGTTATATTTCAAGGGTTTTCAATTATGAAAAGAACCAACAAGAAAACCAATAAGATAATATAGAAATATATAGTTTTGATTCCGCCAATTTTTAATTTACGACACGTGTTTCGTCTCTGCATCTCTAAGAGAGAGAGCTCTCTTGCTAGCGCTCGGCGAGTCAACAGCACCTGAGGATGTCTCGTGCAGAGACGAAACACGTGTCGTAAATTAAAAATTGGCGGAATTAAAACTATATATTTCTATATTATCTTATTGATTATGGATTTCCGCAAAATAACGCCTGATTCTATTAACTAACAAGAAAACCTTCTTCATTCAGGTTTAGGTAGAGACCCTTACTTTTTTACAAGCTTTTATTTAACTTGCAATGTATTTATGTATGTAACTATGTTTGTTCGGGTGTAATCTTCCAATTCAATTTTGACCCTTCTCCCGTTGTTGAATTGAGTTGAAATTTTGTATGCTTCTTAAGTTCCGATGACAATACAATATTATGGTGACAATGACCTGATCTGATGATAGAGACGGAAGGTAGACAATGGAACTCCTCTGTAACTAACAGTAGATTGATGGTGTTTGGACTCATTCTGACCAGCTTGCCGTACCGAATACGATTTCACAAATCCACTATAATTATGTCTCCTGTTCCTGCCTGATCGTCTGGAAGAGATCGCTCTGAGCGATAAGACCGCCCATCGTGACACTAATTGTTAAGTTTGTTTGTTCTAGATTTTTTAATTATTTTTCTTGTTCTGTGGTATTTCAATAAATAGTTTATTTATCTGTCTATCTATAAAAATGGTTACAAACATTCCTAAAAATCAAATTAGAAGGCGAAGAAAGAACAACGAAGACTGTAAAGTTATTTTTATTTTGGTTACTATTCTTTTATATTGTGGCAAAATAATAAAGTAGAATTTCTTTATAAATCGCCGCGCAGCGACACACCTTTATTAATAATTGATTTCGCATTAAAGGTTAAAGATGGGTACGAAAACGCATGTCGCAAATATATTAACACGAGATAAGCATGCAATTATTATAATTGCAGTTCCATATAAGGCCTTTGTTTCTCATTTTTCTTCACCCATAAAATAAAAGAACCATTATTAATAAGATGATTAAATTGTCGACAGAATTTTCACAGTCAATCATTCAAGAATCATTTGGTTGATAAGTTTGCGTACCTCAAAAGGAAAAACATAACCCTCTTTTTGGTTGGCTGTAGTCAGTTAAATGGAATTGGTATAGGATCACTTCCCATTGACCTAGAATCTTGAAATTTGTCATAAAGCAATGTCTTATAGCAAAAGTTTTGCAACGGCAAAGGTAAGTTGTACCTTGATCCAGTTTGATTTTTCGTTAGAACAATGTCCGGTGCTTTCATAGTTTGTTCATAATTGTATATTGTACATACAAGTTTGTACGGAACCTTATATGCCACTCGCACTTCATCATCATCAACCCATATTGTCACACTGCTGAGCACGGGTCTCCCTTCACTTTCGTGAGGAGGATTAGGCCATAATCCACCACGGGGGTCCGATCCGGGTTGTTGGTTAACATAGCTACCTCCGATATAATTCTCGGGTAGGTATGTGGGTTTCCTCACGATGTTTTCCTTCATCGAAAAGCGAGTGATAATTACGTACACATGCTTTACAGGAAAACATTGGTATGTGCCCGCACTGGGATTTGAACTCACGTCCTTCTCCTTGGAAGGCCGACGTTCTCCCACTAGGCTACCAACGCACTTGGCTGGGATTTTTTAAACTGATGAATGTTTACATCGAAATATGTTCATAGAATTTTTCTATTAATATTATAAAGATAGCACAAGTTAGATTCTATAAGGTAACTAACCAGTGAAAATCGTATTAGAATTGGATCAGTATTTTTCACCATATTTTTACTTGAAACTGGACGAAATTCAGTTATTAGCGTTTGGTACAGTTACCGGTTGACTTATAGCCGTGTCTCCTGCACGTGTTTTGGTCTATTCACTACACCTAAACCTCTACACAAAACATTGTAATTTTTGGCAATATATTATTTTGTTTGATATGAAAACAAAAAACTTTATCAAAAAATTTACAAAAATTACCATGTTTTGTGTAGTGTGTAGACCTAAACACGCGCAGAAGACACAGTTTGATAAAAACGTGTTCAAAAAATACCATCATACAAAATTAAACTATTAGCTAGTTATAAATATAATGTGAGTAAATCAGAATTATTTACAAATGACGTTCGAATACGACCACAGTATAAATGACAATAAAACGACGAGTTTAACATTTTATTCAAATTTATTGCAAAGCGCTCTAAACACAGAGCGCCAGTTTTTAAAATATCATGAATTTAATAAGGGCAAAGTTCAAACATTGAACAAACAAAAGCCCCTCCGCACACTCGCTACATTTTCGCCTCCACAATAAAGTTGCCTGCGATTTATTTCAGATAGTTGAAATAGTAGTTGATCAAGCAAATAAGGAACGTAATAATATATGTTTACTTATAAATAAAGCCGAAATGGGCATAACTGTAAACATAATAATATGATAACAACTAACGGCTTTACTTACAAAAGTCTTTTAAACGTCAACGCACAACATATTTAAATTGCGCAGTAATTACGTTTTGAACTTTAAGAGGCCGTTATAAATAAGGCCGGTGGTCTAGGCGACTTAAAGTAAACGAGGATATAACGTTTTTTAAATAAAATCTGGTCGTTTTTCGTATTACGTGAAAACTACTGAACCGATTGCATTGCGGCTTTATTTTTTGTTAGCTAACAAAAAATTACATCTAAATCCAACGAAAAGAAACCTAACCATGGGAAAGAGCCGTTTGTAGGCAGAGGTCAGCCTATCGAGCTTTGGTAGAGAATTCTCTACAACAAAAAGTGTAGAGTGTGCGGTGAGTGGCATTTGTAAATATTACAAATGAATGACAGTGACGCGAAAATCTTTGCAAAGGGAGGAAATAGTCATGTCCTTGATCAGTTCCTTTTGTCACATTACCAAATTATGTACCGTGACTGAATCCCTGTATCTAGGGAATCAGGAACGAAGATCATGGTCCTACAAACACCCAGACTCAGAGCCAATATTTGTTGTTCAAACAAATCTTTGCCCTATGCAGGAATCGAACCCGCAACCTCACGCTTTGCAGTCGGCTTACGCCCCGGAGGCTTTCAAACTCACTTCTCAATTAGAAGATAACACGTTCTTGTCGCAAATGAACGATATGTAAGTACAATTTCTGCCATGCCGTCTGCCAAAAGTCTCTATATAGCTAAGCGCTTCCCATTTACATTGATCCACCTTCAATCAGTGTCTTTCCTAATAAGAACTGCAAAGGAATGGAATGCTTTGTCTGTGTTTCTGTCCAAATATAACCCTAGGTTGTTCAAGTCGAGAGTGAATAGGTACCTTCTAGGTGGGCGAGCTTCACCTTCGGCCACATCCATTCGGTCACTTTCCATCGGGTGAGATTGTGGTCAAACGCTCGTCTAATATGTAATAAAAAAAAAAACGACACACCAGCATCGAAAAACATAACCCTCATTCTAACAGAGACGCGTAATAATAATTAAAACCAAAATTAAATGCCACGATCATAAGTTCAGAAGGCAGAATGAATCATGACCTTTGCCAAAGACGCTTCACAATTTCTTTAACCTATCATTACCGCATAGCCTCATCGGCACCCACATTGACATTGCCTATTCTAATTCCATAATAATATATTATAATCTCATGAATTATAGCGTAAGAGACGCAAGTAATTTTTTGTTAAAGAGCTTCCATTGAGTGAATTTTTACATGTTGCGCCTTTTTTGAGGACCATGGTCCTTGTTCTTGATTTCCTAGGTATAGGAAATCCTATTCAGGGGTCAGGTTCTATGTATGTTATAGTGACGTGAGTATATAGTGAGTTTGTTTGTTGGTTTTACATTGACCATTTTTTGAACGTTTTAGGATCAAATAAAAGCACGCAACATTAACACTAGATTTAGTGTTCATATCTTACTTTGTGTCGAAATTCATAGGTAAAAGCTTGGCGTTGATTTTTACAAGTCGACGAAAAAATGATTTATAATTCAATTTAATATCAATGATATTTAGATATTTCAGGGCATTATGGCTGATTGGATAGGCTAGTAATAGCAATAGACCAAAGTCATGGAAGGAGGGAAGGGAGGCTTTTGCCCAGCAGTGGGACGATTTAGGCTAATAATAATAATGGCTGCTAAAGTGTTTTAAACTCAAACTCAAATCATTTATTGTAAATAGGCAAAATATTGCACTTTTACACGTCATAAAATAATATCTTATACTTAAGTATAGAAATACAAAAAATAAGTCAAAATATTTTGATCTACGAAACTAATGATTATTATCTAATTATGTTTTGAGTTAGAAAAAGGATATTTCCCTTTCTAGTCTTGCCTGAATCTCGCAAAGGAAAAGGAAAACTCCATTGACTCTACCAGTGCTTCGGAAATACGCCCGTTAGAGAAGATAGCACCAAGAAAATATACGGCGATGTCATTTTTTAAATTTTACTCATTCTTTTTTTTTAAAGCCATAATATCTATATATATAAAAATGTTATGTTGGTTTGTGTACGCTTCAAAAACTCAAAAAGTTCTGCACCGATCGAGCTGAAATTTTAGCATGATAGATGCATGATATTTTAGTCCGCATCAAGGATTGTTTTTATCTATTTTTTCAACGGTGACATATCAGCGAATGTGCGAATGTGCCACAGCGAAGCGTGGCAGGGTACAGCTAGTACAATATAAAAATAAATTATTCTATTGACAATATTATGATATTACATCATTACCAAACTATTAAATTACATTATTGAAATTGTAAAAATCACGTTACTTATCATTATCATGCAGATTGGGACATTGAGGCCATGCATTTTTGTCTTTAACATAAAATTTAATTTAAATTTAACAATTTGGAGCTGAAAAAGTCACCAAGAGACTAAAGTTTAAAAAATGTTGATTAAAATTACACTATACACCAGTGCTTTGAGAAGAATACATCTTTACAGTGATTCAGGCTGGAAAGCTGTAAACGTGTTAGTGTTACGTTAATCTAAATTCATAAGACAATAATATCTTGAGGAACATTTAAATCTATAGGAAGTCAACAACATTTTAAATAAAAACACCTATTAAAAAACCTAATGACTATGCTAATGCCAAAGATGCATGGAGGTAAACTACTCAAGTGCCTCCTGGCAACTACCTAAGTACCAAATAAGAAATAAAAAAAAAATTGAAATAGCGACACTAAAATACTTTTCTGGCGATTTTCTTGTCGGTTCTTCTCGAATGCACGTAATCCGAATCTGGTGGTAGTTAATAGAGTTCATTTTCATGAGTGAATGAAGGCCCCATGTGAATAAAGTCTTTAGATTATGAATGGATAAGGTCGTTCCAACTATAGCCCGCTGGTATGTTTGATCGAGTTTACCTTGTAGGCAAATCATACAGAGCTGAGCTTCTTTCTTGCATAATAATGCATATGTTCTACCATATTGGGACGATGTTCGTCTGGTATAAAATGGCTCACGAAGATTATACGATCACAGTTACACATCGTCCGTTAACTTTGACACACACAAGATGGTGAGTCAAAATTTTGACATTTTTTCTTGATAGCTAGTCATAAATTTAATGGCAAGTGTTCATAATTATTATCAGAGATTTGATATTGTATTTTTCCTTTTGTTTTTCAAAGTGCTTTTATTAAGTAATAAATAACTCTGCGACATTCAAATGAATCAATAGTTGGTCAACCGACAAACCTTTAGAGGCTCGTAGGCATTGACTCTTTGCTCGTAGGTAACCTAAGTGATTGTGTTGAGTGAACTGTATGTGTCGACTAATTAATTGGATCATTTCTCGTGATAACTATCTTAAATCAATTTTTTTAACATTTGCGGTAATCGAATGGATTTAATTTTTTTTCTTCATCGTTGGCATCACGATTCAATTATTTTATTGTTCGAACTTTTGATTGTTGTCATTTGTTTCCTGTAAATTATTAAAATTAATGCCTTATTAGTAAACACAGACACCAGAGGTACAGAAGACGCTGTGTAGTACAACATAAAGTTATTTAACAATTAAAACAAAATTGCAAAAATAAGGGTAACGTTGGCAGTGGGCTGAATCACTAGGGTTACTTATGAGTATATATCTAATGGTTTGTAAGTGGTTCAACTGCTGTATATAGTCACTGTAGATAGTTAGTTTTAAAACGAAGTAGCTCGTAGAACCAATAACCTTTGCGGAAGAAAGGTTTTCAAGTTGCGATGAACCGACGACCTGGTGCGAGTCGTGGAGACCTGCCAAATGGAACATAGCATTCTATTGGAAGGCCTATGTTCAACAGTGGAAGTTTTCCAGCTCATGATTTTAAAAACATGGGGACTGAGTGCTGTATAGCATTTAGTTCCCATATTTGTTTTTTTTGACTGATTCAACGTTGTTAACGTTTTTAGAAATCTTTCGTCGCCGTTCTCGCCCTTGTGGCTATTGCCGCTGCTGATGTATCTCACATCGTGGGAAAAGGTGAACAGGACGCCGTGGTCGTAAGGCAAGAGTCCGACGTCCAACCCAATGGTTTTGGATACGGTTACGAGACGAGCAATGGCATTAGCGCCCAAGAGTCTGGGCAGCTGAAAAACGTTGGTCGGGTAAGTTCACCTTCAAATAATCTTACAAAATTTTTAAAGCAAAATTAGTTCAATCGGCTTGCGCCCATTTTACCGATAAACAGCTGAAAAAATCGTGACAAAGTTTGCTAATGATCTCATTCACACTATCTAGTGTGAACTCTGAGGAAGGTTGTCTGGAAGAAATCGCTTTCAGCGATAAGACCGCCCATTGTACTACCCTTGTTTGTGTATTGTAATTGTTCAGTACTGTGTTTATTATTGGTGTACAATAAAGAGTTTTCGATTCTATTTTGGCAATAAAAAGTATTTTTTTGTTTGCTAATTATTTTAAATCGCGGGTCAACTAGTAACGTATAATTTAAATCAATAATACTTAAATAGCAAAAAATTGGTGGGTTGATTGAGGTGAAATGAAGAATGTAACATAGGTACTTTTGGAAAATAAACCTTACCGTCATTATTTATAGGTAAAGGTTACTTTATTGAAAGAGGACGTGCAAATACATTCTACTTTTAAAAGTCTAGTTTAAACAAAAGATTCCTCACAATTGATATACTCAAGGAGTTAAAGACGCTTTACTTGCAATGACGTAACCATAGGCACAGTATAGTACAACATACAACATACAGAATGGCCACTCCCCACTCCATGAAATCTGCTTCCCCGCACCTCTACCCGCATGCGCGTGGTCAGTTGGAAGGACAGTCAATACTATACGCCCGAACGAAACAGACAATCGGTTTGTATGAATCTTCATACTAGCGGGTTGTCTTTTGTTTTGGTCGCATAATATGTTTCTGTACTTACTCACACATTTAGCTCGTGTAAAAACGTAACTTCTATGTATGGATTGTCTAATGCTTTTAATTTATACGGTGTGTCCGGGGCGTGCCATAAGTTTTTATTATTCCACACGCTGACCACAAAATATTATAAAATCATCCAAGGCCATTACTTAGAATAATTGAAAGGATGTAGACCACAAAACAATAAATTAAAATAAAAAATTTCAATGTCACGATGAAATGACATTTATAAAGCATCAAAATGAACTAAGAGACGTTAAATTTATGCTAATTTATTAAAATAATAAGCATTGATATTTTGGGTAAGGTCAAAACTTTACGTAATAATGGAATTTTAATATTTACGGATCATCGTTTTATTTTATAGCATCGCATGATATTTGACCTTACACCGCTTAATGATGTCCTAACGCAAATTATGTCGAGATGTACCTACCCGTGTATCGATCAAGATATTCCCGTGGAAGATACGATTTGAATTCTAATTCTGCAAATACGACAATTGGTATTTTTTCCATTGTTATTACCTACATCTGAAACGTGGGCGGAATCAAATATTTAATTTTGCACAAAGAAAAAGGCATCTGCCGCGTTTCCTTATTATATAATATTCGAAACAATTGATTTCCTCCGAGAACTTAATTAAGTTACATTCGAAAAAGTTATAAATTATTTTTATCAAGTCGTGCCAAAAGGTCAATAAAAATATTATGGGATCTAATTTTAAACAATACGGAAGCTCTAACAAACTGGTTTTATTAGGACGTATAATATATGAATCAAAAGTTTAAATCGTCAATTGATGATCAAGTTGTTAATGATGTTATAAATTGTTTGTGATCGTAGGAATAGATAGAGCTATAAAAAATGTTTGCGAACACTGGATTCACTACGATCGATATCGTCAATATTAGATCTGACTGACATAGTAAAGTGGTACAAGATCGGATAGACATTAAGATCGGTACCTACTTAATGTGATTCGTGAACTGTTATTTTTAAGATGCTAGGTTTTTTTTTGTTCAATATAAGTATATCCTGTAACGCCTACTTTTTTTATAACAGGAAGACGAAGCCCTTGAGGTCCAGGGACAAAACCAGTACACGGCTCCAAATGGTGAAGTTATTCAAACGGTTTACGTTGCTGACGAAAATGGATACAGGCCCCAGGTACGTCCCATTTTTAATCAACTATAAAAATAATATGTAACATTATGTCACTATCATGAACAACGTTGTGACATTTTGTGTTTTTTTCCAAAATTGCCCTGAATGTTTTAGTTATATAAAGGACCCGACAATATGATGAATCGTGACGTTAACTGACACTGGACCGGACTGATTAGGACTCGACGTATCGAATGCAGAAAGAACCTGAGACTCGACGTTAACAAAACTTTGAATAATTATAATTTTTTATTTTTTTATTTCTTCACGCACGTGTCCCGGCAGCTTTCCATGAGACCCAATTCTATTTAAGAGTTAGCAAGATTACCATTTCCCACTACATCATCACCTAATATCAGATGAAATGGTTCAATGCAAGCTAGTCTTGTATAGAAAAATGTGTATTGGGAAAAATATGTCTGAGCAATGAAGGTACCAAGGTCGACTAAACGTTATTTTTTTTTGTTTCAGGGTGCTCATCTTCCCACTCCCCCTCCTCCTCAGGCTATCCCTGAATACATCTTGAGGTCAATCGCGTACATCGCGGCTAACCCCCCCAAGCCCGAACCTCAAAGAAAATTTTAGACCACTAAATTAAGAACTTTAAGCTACACTGCATGAAGCTGCACAATAGCAAAGCCTATAATTTGATCCTCTAGTCGCATAATGGAATAAAAGATTAAGTTGTACAGTTGTATTTTGATTTCTGGTATAAATCACTCTATCTATTATCCTACTTCCTACTATACAGGGTGTCCCACGGATATGCCACATGGAGGGAAAGTACCTTGAATATTGCAGATGGAACATTTTACTGAAGAAGACATTATTTTTGTTTAAAAAACAATTTAAACTGCATTCATTAATATTTAAATAATTACATGGTTGAACCTGGAATTAAACCCGTTATATGAGAAAAATAATCATCCTGTAGCTTTATTATACCGATCGAAAGGCTTTAAGTTTTAGGTTGTTTTAGGTTAAGGAAAGGGTTTAGGTTGCTGCCATTTTCAACCTAAGCTGGATCCATTTAAGGTTGAAAATGGCAGCAACATGAAAAATAAGACCTCATGGTACGATTATGTGACGCGGTTCAGTTTAAGTCTTACATTGAATCTCTATAAGATGTCATGGTAGGCCTCCAGTACTGAAAACACAACTATCGTGTTTTCATAACTTGCGAGTGCGGAAAAACACAACTGTTGTGTTTGTTGTGTAGAAAAAACACTATGCAGCGTCCAGAGCCGCAGCCGTGACTAGACAAGCAAATCGGCTCAGCAGTGAAAGTGTTAAAATATAACTAATCACTAGAGACGGCTGACTTGAGACCACCTATTATATAAGTTGGGTAAGAAATCAAGATCTTGATGAGATTAGCACAGTCTGCAAATAAATGGCATTAAGAAAAATATTTAATGCCTAACATCATTATATCATTATTATTTAACTAGCTGCGCCCCGCGGTTTCACCGCGTAGTTCCTGTTCCCGCGGGAATATGGGGATAAAACATAGCCTATGTTACTCGCTGTCAATGTAGCTTTACATTAGTGAAAGAATTTTTTAAATCGGCCCAGTGGTTTAGCCGAAACCTTACATATTTCCAACCATACTTTCATCCCCTATATTTATTTTACCCCTCAAGGGTAAAGTATTACAAACTTTGAATTCCAAATTTATTTATATCTAATCAAAAGCCTAAAAAATAAATTTAAAGCTTCTTACTTCAAAAATGACGAAACTTCTATACAAACTTTCATCCCTATTTCAAACCGTAACAATGCTTTTATCGCATCAAAAAATACCCTATGTCCTTCCCTAGGCTCTAGACTATTTCTGTACCAAATTTCATTTCAATCGGTTCAGTAGTTCAGGCGTGAAAGAGCAACAGACAGACAGAGTTACTTTCGCATTTATAATATAAGTAAGGATAAGGAAGTAGGGATTGAACTAAGTTTTCTCAAACGGCTTACATTAATTGTAGCATTCGCATAGATGTTTCATTACTCAACCTATCCCGTGTAAAAATATAGGAAGCTGAACTTATTCTACAGTCTTTTCAGTTTTGAGTCAGTGAATTGGGTAACTTTAATTGCTTCCTTAAGGCATAGAAAGTAATATCTTCCTAACTAAATAAGTAAATCCTAAATAGTATTATAAATGCGAATGTGAGTTTGTTTGTTTGTTACGCTTTCACGCCTAAACCAATAAACCGACTTAAAAAAACCTTTTTTTTTTTTAATTTTACTGAGTGACGAGAAAAGCAATTCGTTTACTTGGTGGTAAGCGTGGCGCCTGCCCTTAACAAAAATAGTGCCACCCAAAACTTTGCATCAATGAAACCCACCAAAGGAAAGCTACATTATCAGCGCGTAACATAGACTATATTATATCCCTGTATTCATACGGAAACGGAAACTACGCGGGTAAAACCGCGGAGTGCAGGTAGTAAATAAAATAAACTAAAATCCAAATAGAAACAAATACAATTAAAACACTAAGTAAATACATGCAAGAACCACTAATGGTATTAAAAAAGTGGCGAATGCCGCGAATTCTTCGTGTTACACGACTTAATTTCACTTTTTCTATGCATATTAGGTACTTTTGGTGATAAGTGACTCAAACACGCAAAGCCCTCATCAGCTAGTGGTGGAACAGCAAACAACTCGTCAATTGTCGTTAATACCGTTTGTTTGTCTTTATTGCGAGTACATTTCATTTCATTAGCTATTGGGAGCTTAGATAAGTTTATGGCTACTGTTGTGGTGGAGGCCTACTTGGGATTATTTTTGTAACTGGGACCAAAATGGGGAGAAGGGCCGATAGTATGTTACAATAAAGGCAAATCCCATGTAGATACAATATACGTCGAGTCTGGTGTGTATTGAACTAGATGGTTTGCTAACAAAATTCGGGTCTTGCAAAAGTTACATGTATGTAGTGTAAGACTAGGTATCACTATTCTAGGCCCCGACGGAGTAAGTTTATTAAATGATAAAACATTACTTAACACGTTCACTGTCTTTATTTCTTTTTCTCATAGCGAATCATATATTTTTAAATAACAAAGTCGTTCGCTCGATTCCAATTTTTGAATGCCGCACTGACATACTTTCCTCCTTTTTTCCCTTTTTCTTTTCATCCGACTAAGGTCCGACTACTCAACCAAAAAGATCTCAACAAAAAAGTTGTCAGCATAAAGAGGTATTAAGTAACTATTTAGTTAATTGATATCGATTAATTGTTACCAATTTACCAACCCTAACAGTAGTTAGTTGGATTCCTTTTTTAATTCCTTTTTTTATTTGACTGTATTACGAAAATATTATCTATACTTATATATAAAGCTGAAGAGTTTGTTTGTTTGTTTGAACGCTGGGATCTCAGGTTGGAATTGAAAAAATATTTTTGTGATTGTAATGCTTAGAAAAAAAACCCATTCTATCCCATTGTAATTTTTCTTTACGTTTATTTTTGGTGTACAATAAAGAGTTTGTTATTATATTCTATTCTACGTGAAAATCAAGTCGTTCGTTTGATGGTAAGCGCTACGCCTGCCCATAGCAGTTACAGTGCCGCCCAGAACTTAGCATTGCATAATCTTGCATGGCACTGCACTGCGCTCGTCACCCTGAGTCATCGGTTCTTAAGTATTATATTTTAATCAAGTCATGTCAAATGATTCATTGTCATTTTTCAATCATGATAATAAAAGGGATGGCAATATCTTAACAGTTGTTCACAGTTATAATAGTCCAATTAAACAAAAGAAACCCTCTACCTACATAGAAGGGGTAGCTTTTCATCGTAGTTGATGAAAGTAGAGTCAGTGCGGAAAGCCGTTTTCGTCGATGCTTCAAGAATATGTGATTTTTTTGCAGACAGTTGCATCAGTAAGGTACACCATCGACAATATTTCTAGTTACAGGCCTTTTCTACTGTGTTCTGGTTTAAAGGGCACTGTTCTCAGCAAAATTACTGGGCATATGAAACTTTAGCACCGATGTCGCAGGGTGACGAGCGCAGTGCAGTGCTGCACAAGATTTTGTAATGGAGGGTTCTGGGTGGACTGCAGCTGAATTAGGCAGACGTGGCCCTACACTCTCGCACCCCGACAACAAAGGCGTCCCAGTGGAACACCCTGGGGTTTAGTGGGTATACCCGTCAGACTGGCGGGGGAGTCCCACATAACCATCCGGCCCTCACCCGGGTCTGGTGGTATGCGTAATGCATTCCCCAGGTAAAAAAAAAGGCAGACGTGCCCCTTACCATCAGGTGAACGACTTGCTCGTCTCGTTGCTTATAACTTATAACAAAAACTAAGAATAATTGAACATAAGGGGATATTCGATAATTATCCCCTTACTCACATTTAACCTTAACAGAATTTCCTGAATGCAAAACCTCCGGCGAGTCGCGTAATTCCATTAACTGCATTTTGGGTCCCACTCAAAGTGGCCGACTTATCGAATTTGGCATTTGTGCCAAATGAGTCTTGGTAGGTACTTACATAATGTGAATTCATCGAGTAGGTGTCAATGAGTGGCGTCTTGGTTTTTTATATATGAGGTTCTATGTATATGAGATTTAAATGTTAGACTTGTGAAGGTGCATTACATGTGCCCTCTTGCAATAAATAATAGAATAGAATAATATAGAAAATCTATTATTGTTGATTGGAGTTTTGAGTTACGTACTAATATATATATTTATTATCAATATAATTTTCAATGGTCATTTTCAGCTTGAGTAGGTAAAACTCGTAATTATGAAAGGTACAGACAGAGATACAAAAAAAATTGTGAATCCTCCTTGTGCCAGTTACGATCATCAAAAAAATTACATTTAAATAAATCTCCCAAAAACAAATATTCTCATTACCCCCGTTACATATCTTCCGTACGTCTCGGGAATCCTTAAGGAGTTGATCTTCATTTGTTTGCTATGGTGACGTTATTTTCACGATCAAAAAGTAATTTCATTTTATTAGGACGTTGCTTAGAATAAGGAAAAGCTACAGAAGGAAGGTTCATACAACAGCTGTCACACGGCTCTCTTATTCACATCTATTTATACAACGTACACGAGAGCGAGTGAAACAGAAAAAAACTCACGGTGCTACAAAATAGATGAGTCAGGGTGTCTTTGGGCTGTTTATTTCCTACTAAAATAATTCATGGCTTGAAAGTTTTCAGGACGGTTTGCTGAACGAAACAATCGAACAACTTAAGTGCCAAGTTCCAATTTAGTATGGATTCCATAGCTTATTTTTATTCTAAGAGACGTTGCTTTTTCCGTGCATTGGCGAAGCTGGTAAACGTATGTAAATGAAAATTTATTCGCATCCGCCCACATCCATTTCCTCAGTTTCGAAGGCGTGTGTTAAGAAATTGTGTTGTGACGCGGACCGAATAATGTAAGTATTCATATGGCATGCAGAAGAAGAAAATGAGAGAGCCTTGGAATAATTAGGATGGCGCGTGGTGCCTTGATGAAATGGATCATCTCAAACAAAATAAGTTTTTTGTAATTGCAACCGATGATTTTATAAATTAAATTGAAAATGGACATTTCTTTTCGTTAACTTAAAATAAGTCAATATAGTTTTTGATTTGGTTCTAAACTGAACTAACGAAGCAAAACTGAAGTAAAGTTTAACTTGACAACAGTTTACAAAAAAAAAATTATCCCTTTGGTCTATAGTATAGTTAGGTAAACATTTTTATTTCTTTTACTAGTTGCGCCCCACGGTTTTACTTGTGTAGTTCCCATTCCCGTCAGATAACGGGGATAAAATATAGCTTACTCTTACTCCCTCTCACAAAAACGCAAGAACTGACCATATGCCTGACCATTCATCCACATACAGGTATGATATAGTTTATTAAAATTATAGGCTATACACTATTCAAAATCTATATTTTTTGTCCATAGTAGTCAAAAATAGAGATAGAAAGAATAAGAGGCAAGAAGGAGAGAGAGGGGCAAAAGAGAGAGAGAGCTAGAGGTTGGGATAAAAAAATTAAAATAAAGGCCTTTGTCCAGCAGTGGAACAGTGTGGGCTGATGATGATGAAACAGAAATATAATCTGGATAGAACTACCATGTTCTAGATTTAACAAGGCAATATATATCTCGAGGCAAGGCACTAAAGTTACACTCGCAAATCACAACGCATCCCCGTCCAACATTTAAGCAGCAGCTGCATACATCACGATCGGGTAATTTCACAGTTGTCGTCTCGCATTCCAGCCTCTATTACAGGATACACCTGGGAACGAGCGCAGATAAGATCTCTAACTCGTGTGACACTATTGCTGTCAGTGCCTTACTATTGGAAAACGAATTTAATTTTAGCTCAATGAATTATAAATAATGGTACCAAGGAGGCAGATAGGCAGACCTCGCGTTAGTTTAGGAGTCGCTGATTACCTTCACACTGATCTCTCTCTTCTAGGCAAGCATGCTCCATTCTCGACCGTGAGACCAAGTGAGACTGCGTTCAAATGCTTGCCTATGCTGCAATAAAAAAAAACTCTATCTAAATGTGCTGTGGTAGGTCTTTAAAAAAGGTTTTAATGGAAGCAAAAGCACTACCTACTTGTTTCAAATTTATATCTGCATACATCACGGCTGGGTAATTTCAAATTGTTGTTCTCATACTTAAGGCCGGTTTATCATCATCATCATCAACCCATATATTCGCTCACTGCTGAGAATGAGAAGCACTTTCATGAAGAGGCTCAAGCCGTCAACCACCACAAGAGCCCGGGCCTGATCGACGGTTCACATAGCTCCGAAAAAATTGTCGGGTATGTGGGTCTCCTCACGATGTATTCCTTCACCGAAAAGCGCGTGATAATTACATAGATATGTTTTACAAGAAATACATTTTACGTTGTGAATGAACATAGATTATTGTTGTTATTTATTGTACTTTATAAATGGAGTTTCTTCTTCCTGTGCCAGATTCAAGAATGAGTCACCACTTGAAAGGGAAATGTGCTTTTACAAACTCCAACCATAATCAGTTAATCATTAGTTTACCGCACTGCTATGCAAATAGCCTATAGCGCTTGTATTTTGTGTGAGAAATGTCATACCTATTCTTATCTTCCCTGAGTCAGGACCATTGCTATACTGAGCCGACTCTACTAAAGTTACGCCAGAATTAGTGATTAAAGCTCTCTTTTTTCCTTGAACATTAGAAATTTCTGTATTATATCCTGATTCACGTTTCCTAATCCAGAAGTTACTACTTTACCATCGATCTTAGGACAGATAAATCGTACTATTTTTATTTTTTTAATTTTTTTTTTCGGGCCCGCGTGGTGGATACATAAAGAAAATAACTTAACTCCTCACGAAAGTGAAGGGAGACCCGTGCTCAGCAGTGGGACGATATGGGTTGATGTTCATGATGATGAAATCGTCTTTAGCCACTTTGTATGAAACTAAGAAAATACAAAGTGAGTCCAATAGTAGGAGCACGAAATGCAATACAGTGACACGATGCAGCGTAACGCTAGGGAAATTTACATTTAAGAAGATATAGCGCGTTTAGTTATTCGCTCCGAAAACGTAAACAGCTATTAGCTAAGTGCATTTAAACCTTTATGGTTTGTGAAACTCTTGATTACTCGAAAATGTGGTCTGTTATTGGTTGGTGAAAACAGAAACTTACTTAAACCCTTAGTATTTAGAGTTATTCTGAACCCTGAGGAAATTGCTACATAGGCTACTTTTATACTTTTATGGAGAGGCGCTGATAACAAAATCCACCTAAAACAACAAAGTTAAACATTAAAACAAACTCCTCCGTGTACCTATCCTTTAAGCTATTTCTAACACTACAATCATGTATTCCTTAACCTAAAAAAAGGTAACAGGAATAATGTAAAGGGCTTAGTGATTCTAATTATACGGGGCGCTTAGTGAGGCTTCGAACACAACAGCGCGACTTGTTCGACTAAGAAACCACATGCGCTAAGAAGAGCTGGTCCACTAGTGCGACTGGAAAACGCTATGCACTAAAAAAGCGTTGAGTGACTATTTGACGACAAATTTGGCTGATCTAAGGAACTAGACATTTTCCCTGGATAACCTTATAATAATATTCCTTAATTGGTCTTTACCTTTTATGTGTTGAAGTTGTAAATTAAAAATCTACGTAGTTACCAGCTCATTTAGTAATCTATGAAAATGAAAATTATTATAACCTCAAATTATCCCATGCTTTGTAAAAACAAATAAGTCAGATTTTAATCACATCACAATCACGTGGCAAAGCCTCGTAGAACTGAAACAGAGTCAATTGACTCTTTTTTACTATTGTGAATAGTTAAGCCTTTCACTGAAGTCTCAACAGATAGTAAGCGACGTCGCGGTCGACGGTGGATCATGCTTGCCGGTAGAAGATACTTGAAAACTTCCAGAAACACAAAGAAGCGAAAAACACATCATTATTTTGGGCGATAGTTGTCGATTGCACTTCGCAGTCACGTTTCTAGCCTAGGTATGCACGGAGTTTTAAACGGGGACAATTCCGACGTAGAAATATTTCGTGCCTGGACATTTTTCTTCATTTACCTTATTTGAATAACGAAAATGTATTTTACCTGAGCGTGGTTTACAAGTTAATTCTCCCAAAGAAGTTAGAAACGGGCACAATTAAAATTGTGGTACCACCTATTTTACGATGAGAGAGGTAATTTTTGGGAGAAATTCGGTTGATTTGGTTTTTAAGGAAGTTTCTTTTCATTTTCATTTTGACTGGCCTCTCTGAATGAGTCTACGCAACTGTGGTTCTCTCACGTTTTGGGTAAAAACCTGCAAAATTTTTACCTTGTACAGTCAACATCAAAAATATTTAAATGATGATTAGACAAGGTGGTTTTTGAAACTCGTCTTATCATCATTTAAGTATTTTTGATGTTGTCTGTACCAGTAAAAGAGCTTTTTATCCTCGTGAATTCCAAGATAGGCAAATTTCGGCAATGATTTCATAAATTTATTGGTTACGTTTGATATAACTCAATTTTGACTCCACGCGTTCGTTTTTTTTTTGTCAGAATAAAGTTACAAAACCCTTTTACATTATCCAATTTCCATACTACGTGTTACATGATTATTGTTGCTTTTTATTTGATCTAAAATAATATTTCAAATTACTACGTTAAGTAAACTTCATGAAGCTAGAAAAGGTACTAAAAATACTTAACTTTATTGGCAATTCTTGAATTCAAAGTGATGTTATCTCGAGGGTCCATCAACGAGACGGCGTTTTTTACAGATTTAATTAAACTTTGGACGTTTCACCCGGTTCAGAGGCCGTTCTGTTATAAAGAAACTTTTGCCATAAGTCACTTTGTATGATTACGTGTGGGAAAGATAAAGGTTTCGTGTTTCTAAAGTAGTTTAATGTTTGTAACTAAATCTTGCTTAAACAAATTTGTATGGAAAGTATTGATCCCGATTTATTTTTTTGGTTCTTTAAATGCGCTTGTGGGCAAATTTTGTCCTCTGATCTTTTACAACAGGGGGTTAGCAAAATATATGAGTGCCGAGTTTTTCAAGTCCAGTCGAGATATCTTTTATTTAGTTCTATGTGTTGGATTAACCTTCCTAAAGTAGTGAAAAAATCTAATAGGACTTGTTTACAGCAGAATACTTTTCACAGTATTTTAGCCATTGATTCTCTAAAGGCGTGATATTTTCATGTCAAACAGCAGCGCAGGAGACCAAAAGTGTGTATCAACAAAATATGTTTTGTGAAGAGGTTTTTGTGTAGAGTGTAGACAAAATGCGCGCAGGAGACGCGCCTTAATGCAGCATGATTTCTTATAGAGTTCCAGACTTAAATAATCTTAAAAGAAATACTGGTTTGTTTTCCTAAATCACTAAAAGCCCTTTCAAAACTTCATAAAGAATATATCCATCTACCAAATGATTTATTGACACAACTTAAATAACAATAATTAAATAGAAAACTAATTAAAACTTAAAAAATTTAAAAATGGGGTGTCCAATGTCTATGAGGCATAGTGCCAAGCACACTGGCTGCATTTCCACGTAAAAATATTGAAGTTAGCTTTTTGTTTACTGGAATTTTCATACAAATTACACAAAACAATGATAGGTATTTCCAACCCGGCCTGAAGGTCCGAAAAGTAAAACCACAACAAAACCTTTTTATACCTCGCTAAAGAGGATCTTCGGAAGCCAACTGGATTCATGCGCTTTGAGGAAGTCATCAGAACGCATGCGCGATAACCATGGCGTCGAACAAATGACAGTTGTGACAACAAACGCGACGGGAAGGAATGCTTTCCTCTATTTTCTCGAAAAAACATGTTTTTCTCGATCTATTACTCGATATTCGTCAATAATATTCTGATTTTTTATTCTATTTTAGCAAACAATGCTGTAGATCTCTGACGATTATTTTGAGGTTAGCTTTTATAGTGTGTTTACGAATAGTAAATAATTCAAAACTTTTGGTGCAGTGTACTTTTAAGTTTCAATTCTTTGAAAATTATTTGTTTGGTGTGTTTTTTTTGGAGGCGTGTACCAGGCTTTCAGGAATCGTGAAGAGTTGAAGGAAGTGCGTCACTAAAGCTTGCAAGGTATGAGAATCCTCCTAATTCATGCTCAATGGAATACTGTTCTTGTGTAGAAAAAGGTCGTAACCGTTCAATGTGCCTAAACTAGACCCTATTGTAGTTGACTAAGGCTTATTGTAATGGTAAGAAATAATGAATAAGTGGAGCCATACAATATTCTGTTACCTGAATGCTTATCTGCGTCCCTTTTATCTTGTAAAATATGCAAATATCAGCGAAAGTCCCAAGGGCTTTGATTAGGTACCTATTTTATAAAGTTATAAAGTTACAGATAACAACATTTATTTTACGTTCTAATAAAAAAGTTTGAATAATGATAAGCATATAATAAATTAATAATGATGTTTAAATATGTACTTGGATGAACTAACTTCTAATAATACTTGTAGCTAATTAACCAATTTCCATTCAATGATTAAACTAATCTTTTAAGTATTTTTTAACCGATTTTATAACTTATCTTGTCACAGTAACCCATAATTACTTCCTTATTGAATTAATTAGTGTCGGAGCTTGTTAGGTCACCCAAGGGCCTCTGACGTGGTTTAATGACTAATATCAATTAATAACAACCGGGACCGACGGTGAACCGGTGGTAACCTAGTAGGAAAACGTCCACCTTCTAAGGAAATGGACGTGAGTTCAAATCGCAGTGCGGGCACGTACCAATGTGTTCCTGTAAAGCATATATACGTAATTATCACTCGTTTCTCGGTGAAGGAAAACATCGTGAGGAAACCCACACACGTACTCGAGAATTATTTCGGAGGGAAGTATGTTATTCACTAATCTGGACCAGGCCCCCATGGTGGATTATGGCCTAAACCTCCCCACAAAATTGAAGGGGAGACCCGTGCTCAGCAGTGGGAAGATATGATTGGATCGACGCGTATAACTAAATGGGTGAATAAATTAGGTTTCGGTTCATGATTTTCACATATCAAAATATTACCTGAAACAATGCTTATTGCCAATTTCAGAGATCGCTTTCAGCTAGATGCCAAGATTGGGGGACGTTATTATCCCGAAACAAACACGAAATGTGATTGGATGAGGACACGAAATGTGTTCCCGAAATAATTCCTGATGGCACCTAAATTCTTCATGAACATCTATGCTATGTCCATAAAGCTATATAATTAAAGTATTCTTGCCAGCCTCTGTGGGATTGGTGGATGATGAGCTGACCGTGACGTGTGAGGTTGTGGCTTTGATTTCCTCACAAGGCTAACATTTGTGTAAGCCACAGGGATTTGCTCTGTGTCCGGGCGGGACCATGGTCCTCGTAGTTCCGAAATCTCTAGATACATTGTGTAGGCGACAAGGGTAAAAAAGTAAAACACCGAGTTTGCGAAACGACTTGAGCTTATATTTTTCTTAATCAGGGGGTAGTTACATACACTAAAATAGGCAATACGCGACGTGCGTATGAGGCGATTCGACCACTACTGCTCCTCCGGCGGGTGGTCTCCCAGCGCTTCCGTTCGCACCCCGCGCGCTCCCTTTGACATTACATCAGTAAAAGTAGCCACATCTTTTTCTAATAGCTGTGCGTCGCTAACACATGGAATCTTAGTTAGGGGTCAGGATCTATGTATATGATCGTTAAAAATGATTAATTAATTCTCTATTGGGTTAGCTGCGTCCTGAAATATAATTCATGTTCTCGCTCTCTCTAAGTCGGAAAAGATCTAAAACTGCAGTAGGATCATAAACCATAACCATGCCATATACCATGATTGCATAACAGCCGTACCTAATAATTGATGTCTATCGTTAGTCTTACAATGGTAAGCGCCTACTTGATATTTCACTCCACCAACTAAGTAGAAAGAAATTGCTACAACAGAAACATTAGTAGAGAAACTTGTATAATTATATTCAACTTTGTTCATCTAGATAGGTAACTTGTTATCAGTTCTGACTGTTATAACCTTAATTTTTAATTATAATAATAATTAAATTATTTGCTTACAAAATAAAAGCAATTATAGTAATGCTAGCTGCGCCCCTCGGTAAGTATTATCCCGCAAGAACTATTCATGTTTACGGAATATGAAGTATTTCTATGTTAATGCAGATAATAAACTATCTGTGTGTTAAATTTCATCTAAATCAGTTCAGTAGTATTTGCGTGAAAGTGTAACAAACATCCATACATTCATTCATACTCACAAACTTTCTCATCTATAATATTAGTAGGATTTTAAATACATACATACACATGCAAAGACTGCTAAGGCATAATTAAGTATTCCTTTTCGCTTTGCCGTAAAAAAATAATTTTAAATAGGTAACTGAGAAGTATGGAATTTAAATCCTGGCCTTGCCTAGTTTATTCAAAAATTTCAAAATATTTGCTCACAATTCGCGTAATATACCAGGCCTGTTTAATTAAACAGGCCTGTCTCACCACGGCGGAATACCTACCTACGGTTTAGTTGGTTACCAAACATTCGAACCGCAAATAGTCTGAGTGGCACTGGTGCAAATTAACGTTAGAAATTGTAATATTGAAGCAGATTTGGGCTGAAAATCTAATGAAGCAGAGGAATCTGCAAAGCTGAAGGCACACGTATAGTCATGTGTTATTTATTATAAAATATAGGTGTTTGAGCATATTGTAACATAATTTATTTTGAAAATATATAACGCGATTACATACTTACATAGTTCCTAGCCCCTGACTAAAAATTCCTATGTCTAGGGAATAAGAAACTTAAAGGACCATACTGTTTCAAACTTAACCCATAATCAATTACTCATTAGTTTAGTGAATCATGTTTATTTTTTTATCTATGGAAGTAGGTATAAAATATAATATGCCTTGTGCGGGAATCAAACCAGCTCGTCGAACGCTTTGCAGTCAGCCTTTAGCTATCTAAAACTATGGTTGAAAGTTTCGTACCTTGTTTTCCACGGCATATCATATCCAGTCGTCTCCGTATATCAACCCTTTCGTAGATTGTCGACCTTTAGCTCTCATATAAAATAAATATAGCAATTTAACATTTCAACATGTTGATTCTTTTCTTAACACGTTCAGTGCTGAGAACACAACTGTCGTGTTGTTCATAACTAGCCGCAAGTGCGGGAAAGCACAACTGTTGTGTTTGTTGTATGGGAAAACAATATGGAGTGTGCAGGTCCGCACCCGTGGCTAGACAAGCAAATTGCCTCAGCAGTGAAAGTGTTAACTACTAGTTATGGAAACTTATTAGGTACCTATTAGTTACTTCTGAAACAACCAATAAAACTCAAAGACGCTGATGTAGAACGAAGTGACGGTACCCTATTAATTAATATCCCGGGTGACGAGAAAATCTTGACTACATATCCTAAAGTAAATATAAAAACGGTAGGAATGCTAAACCACCTTATGAGGACCGTATAAAATAACATACGTTGGTTCAACCTCCAAAATCTTGTTTACGTCTAAAATTACTTACCACAATAAATAATCGTGCGGCTCCTCCAAAGATGTTTTTGCATGCAGGACGACCGTGTTGGCATGCAAGCTCTCATTAATTACACATCATGAATTCTGCTCACAGTGCTTCGAGGGTAAATACGCTGTAAAATGCTATAGCCACCTAAGCGTTTACTTTCTCCGCACACTCTATACTTTCAGCAACAGTTGCCGGCGATTTTTTGAGGATATTAATGTTTTCCCACCTACAATTCAACTGAGCTTCTACCAGTAAACATATCAGACATGAGACATGTCAACATGTGTGACTAGCTACTTCAAGTTTAAGTGCAACGAAAAATTCGGGGCCCGAATTATTTTATCTTGGCAAAAACTGCTGTGTAACATTGTACTTGAAATTCAATGACGGATACCGAAAGTGGCAAATCGAAAAGGTTTGCATATATAAATTTACAATTTTAAAATTGATTTAGTTGAATTGGGGTCCAGTTGCAGTTGTTTTTGGGGTATTCAGTTGGGGTGCAGTTGAAGGGTTGAGCTTTGACATTATCGAAATTTCAAAAGCAAATTGGAATATACATTTACGCTTTTTTCCCGTTGGAATAGGCAGAGGCTGCATCTTTCCACATGCTACGATCCCAGCGGAAAACAGTACACCAACTCCGTGACACTCTCTACTGGTTTCTGGAACTCCAGATCAATAGGCAGTGTAGGGCTGTGTCTGTGTGTGTGTGTGTGTTAATGAGGAAAAATTTTACTTATAATATTCACGCTTTGCTGCTTCAAGTACTTGTATCAAGTGTACGTAAGGTATGTTAATGCCGCCTGTAGTAAAAAAAACTTGGCAAAAACACACTTCAGCTTGGCTCCCGTATATAATGGATCTAAAATTATTGTTATGCCCCCGTATATCGTCGCTATATCTCAGCGGGATTTCTGCTATGAAAAGCCTACGGGTTTCGCGTTAAGCTCTTTTTGTTTTTGCTCTGATTCCCTCTTTTCACGTGTCGATGTGTTAACCCATGAAATAGTAGGAGTACGATATTGCAAGAATCTAATTTCGTTGAAAATATACTGGCCAACATTGTTTGTGTGTTTTTTTTACAATTTTTGGAAAGGAACAAAATGAGCTCCAGCCACCGTTCTACTTCATACGGTTTTTTTTATAATGAACGAAAATATTAAAGCCTAAATAATTGCTTCTTTTTTAATTACAGTGAACACTATACTTCTAGTTTCTTTTAACCTGGATTATTATATAGAAAGCAAAATCTTCCATCAAATTGTTTCAATTTCTATGCCATACTTCAATCTCAGTCGATAATTGGGACTCCGTTAGTATCCGTTGAAAATTTCTACTTTATCCCGCGATCACTTGTGTTTCCATTCTTGGATCTTATTTTATTGGAGTGGGTGTTTTACTATGTTATTCTTATAAATTATTATTGCAAGAGATATATGAGATTGTATCTACCATTGTATGCCGTTCGTCACAGAAATAAATAGAGTGAGCAACTCAATTTACCACATACCCGTGCAATATTCTATATAAATAATATAGTTCCACAGATTAATATACCTACTGCCAGATATTCAAACCCTTTGATGTCAATTATAGAGCATTATTATCATGCTCTGACGCCGATTATAATCAAGCAAGATGCAGCTACAAGCACTATTGATTTGTAATCCCTGAAATGCGTAGGTAATTATGCAAACACTGATAGTAGATTAGAAACAGTTGCTGTGGAACATATCTATAGATTAGGCCATTATGTAACTTAGAAATTGTAATACTATATGATTAACTGCGCCCGCATGGCATTACCTAGTTATTAACTGAAGTTATTGTCATTTTTTACGTGTTTTATGTAAATGTCGAGATATTTCGTATCCACTGCCGAGACAGGGACGTCGCTCATCGGGTAAAACAAACATATTTGCATAGTTATAATTTTATTGTAGTGTTGCCTAGAAATATTGTTCAGTATTAAAGTAAAGTATTGCAAAGAAACAGGAATGTTCAAACACTACAAATTTTTTGATGTTTTATTTAGAATTGCGTGAACCGCACAGTTTTGCTGTGAATTTGGGGGTTTGTGGAATATACATTACTACCCTACATTGTACTACCCTTGTTTACCTATTGTAATTCTTCTGTACTGTGTTTATTTTTGTTTCTGGTGTACAATAAAGAGTTTTTCAATTCTATTCTATTCTAGTCCTCGTTGTTCCTGATTCCCTAGATAGTCACAGGGAGTTCTAGTTAGAGGATTTGGATCAATGTACGTGATCGAAAACAAAGCGTGAGCAGTGAGCATTAGTTTAATGATTATCATTATTAGTTATATAATTTGTTACCGAAATCTGTGGCAACAACAAAGGGCAAATATTTTAACTATGAAAATGGTTCTGTCTTCCATAACTCATATCCATTAACCGCTTTGAACATTATCCGCTTCCTATTATACCAAATAGGATGTACATGCTATTTTATACCGCATCTCGCAAAATACCACAGCCACTGTGTAAAATCAGTATGTAAACTTCATAAAAGCTTGCATTCTAATTTTCACCTGGTCGCATGGTACATCGCGCAAAACTTAGCGCGTGACGTAGTATATAGTCAGTATTTATTATATAATATTTTGAGTTCCTGAAAATATTGAATACGCGATAGTAAACCTGCTAATCTATGGCCTTTTTATTCAATATTGACGATATAGTCACCATAACTTGTCAAAGTTTAACCTACTAGTGTTTTCGAAATAAAAAACGTATCATATTTTATTAAGATTTTTGTTTGATTCGATTTTTTTTGTAATTTATTTTGGACGTTATTCTTTGTTTTACAATTATTTCAAATTCAGCCGAGCAGTCTTACTGACTACTACGTTCCTCTGTGGCAGATCTGATCGTTTCCCCGATATAGCATTACATATGCGTACGTTATACGGGGATGGTCGTTTCTCTCTTTATTTGCTTTTCATTTGCATACCTGATGAATAAGTGAAACGGTATAATAAACTTTGCACGTGTTATGGGGAACAGTTTGTGCGAATTGCTGACCTTTTTGGTACGTTTGTTAATATATTATTATCGGGTAGGGGATGGTTTGTTGGATGGGTTTTTGATGGAGTTTCGTAGTTTGATATCTAGCGGCAACATTTGTTGTTAGTTACCAGACTGTTTCAGCTGATGTTTAATTTTTGCGCGACATTGTGATTTTTCTTAGCGATAAAAGTAACGTGTATTTTACATTGAAGTAGTAAAGCTGTGTCTGGTACAAACAGAAACAAAAACTGGTCTTCCAATTTAGCTTTATACATGTAAAATACATTAATTTTCGCAGAATATTATATACAATGAAAATTCTTGACAGGTTCAGGAATTTGTGGCGCTGAGTGTATGAAACTTTACAGAAATAGATTCATTCATTACTTAGTATTTATTCTCTCTGAGGGAAAGCCTCAGAATATTTCCACAGATTACAAAAATCAATTACATGTATGAAGAGAGATGAAAGTGGAAGGAGCGAAAGAGGTGTGTCAGGATCGTAGCATGTGGAAAGAAGTGGTCTCAGCCCCAAAGCTCCATGGTACCCCAAAGGGAAAAAGGCGTGACTGTGTGTCTACATGTATGTAATGTATGACTATGTACTACGAAAAAAAAATATAATAAGCTGACTACTGTCCCAATCCTCACGACCCATTAGCACACACCCTGTAATATTACTTATTCATCCAGATATAAGCCTAAGATCACACGACCATACCGAAATCCGTCCACAATTGAATTGAAACAACGGCGAGCCATTACTCAATTCACCGTATGAATTATTAAGGCTAATATACATTCAGCGATTCAGTCTGCCGTAATGATACGTCCGTCCTTTGGCTGAATAAATAATAACGGGTATTCATGATACGCCAGCGCCGATTTGCACAAAATACGTAGCTCGTGTGCGGATAATGTCCGTATATCAGTCGGTGTGCACACTGATTGATTCTGATTTTGCCGTATTATTGTAAGTGAGGTAAGCGTTTGTTTTCTTTAGGTCTGCGAATTACAGTTATTCCGTTATATATTTTGCGGGCGGGACTAAGATAGAATTTTATTGTACTTTATATATACTTCTTTAGTTATCTTCGTAGTGGTACGCCTCTGCTGCAAGAGATCGCCCGAAGAATTACTATTACTACACTTTTGCCAGATATTCGACCGCTGAACAGTAGATTGCGAACATTGCTGTATACCAGTTTGAAAGGCACTGTTTTCAGCGAAATTACTGGGCATATGAGACTTTAGAACCGAAGTCTCAGGTTGACGAGCGCAGTGCAGAGCTGCACAAGAATTCGTATTATGGAAAGTTCTGGGCACTGTACCTGTTATGGGCAGGCGTGGCGCTTACCATCGGGTGGACGACCTGCTCGTCTCGTTACTTAGTAAAATTAAAAAAAAGTATTATTCTGAAGAGGTAAAGTTTATCAGTTCGGTTTTTTTGTAGAAGGTAATCTCCGGAACTATTGATCCGATTGTGAAATTTCTTTCATTAACAGGAAACTAAATTTGCCTTGACTTAGGAAAATGCAAAGTCGGTATTCACGCACACGGACGAAACTTCAAAGTGCAGCTAGGACATTATAAAATAAAAAGTAAATGTTAATTAATAAGGTTTTTTTACGTTATTAATGAGATCCAGCAAGATCTCATAATCTGATTCGCACAATATCACGTCCATGCTTTGCTGTAACCAAATTATGTATGTTGCGGCATTTTAGTTCCATTTAGGATAGCGCAAGAGATATTAGCTATTCCTTATGATATTATCTCGGAATCATAATAGAGGGTGTAACTGTAAAAGAATTAAATATTCAACGAGAGATCGATAATTGGACCGACACGGAAGATGATGATTCTAATTAGAACATTCAGAATAAATAGGGATAAGACAATACCAAAGGGATAATACCAATGAAAATAATTGAACGTTTATCGATATTATAATAATATCGAAAATAATGTTGATTTTTGACTAATTTCTCGCGACGATCAATGCAACTTCATTATCATCAACCCATAACGTCCCACTGCTGGGCACGGGTCTCTCCTCACTTTTGTGAGGAGCGTTAGGACATAATCCACCACGGGGGCCCAGTCCGGATTGGTGGATAACATAACTACCTCCGAAATAATTCTCGGGTAGGTATGTGGGTTTCCTCACGATGTTTTCCTTCACCGAAAAGCGAGTGATAATTACATCAAAAACAACTACAATGCAACTACATCATAATTATGTTTTGTTATGCAGGAATTAAATTCGCCATGTTTTTAATGTTCTGCTTAGATAAAACAATTAACGTTAGATACCAACTGTATCATCATCATCCCCATTATCATCATCATCATCATCATCGACCCATATCCGCCCACTGCTGTGCTGAGCACGGGTCTCCCTTTCACTTTCGTGACCGGGATTAGGCCATAATCCACCGCGGGGGCACCGTACCTACGGATTATTTAGCATAATATAATTCCGTTTTAAATTCCTGAATAATATCTTACCTAGTGTAGTGCAATATTGCAGTGAATGAAATTATTAAATGCATTACTTTTTATTATTATTATTATAGAGACAAGGAGGCTACAGCATTTCTTAAACTCGTCAACAAACTGCTGTACAAAAGAGTCTTGTAACCCGATTTCATATTCCGCATTTGATTTGCAAACGCAAATTGAAGGAGCTCCAACAATGCCGTGTTGTTAAGCATAGTTTCGTATAGAAAATTTAATTTTCTCCGTACCGACATTTTAGCGTAGTTGAAGACAGTGTTGAAGCTCTAAACTAAACAAAGAACACGGTTTGATGGCACACACACACACAGATGATTAAATTTTCTACGCTATGATTGAAATTTAGCTTTTTTTCCAATGATATAAACACAAACACAGTTGTGTAGCTTGTAAAATTGCAGTTTGAGACACGATACTAAAATATTTACCTACTACCCTTATAAATATAAAAAATACTAACTGACTATTAATTACTACACTAATTTGTTGCTTTTCATGGTGCTATAGCATCTCAGACGGTTAAAAAAGGTGACAAAGCAAAATTTGTGGCTAAACGGTTACCGTAAATGTGTACTAATCAACCTAAGTAATTTGTCGTTGCTTATTCATAAAAAGTTATGTGACGTTTCATAAAATTGCACACTACGATTTTGTACTGCGCAGTACTAAGTGACGTTCGATAACTTTTTATAAGTAAGGGGGTAAATGTACGCCTGTTATTACTAAGCCTAGACATTTCTCTAAGCATCGTCACATCGCTTAAATTTACATTTTTACATTATAAATAGTCAATCTGGGTCTTTATGTTTCCACTAAGCCTAAGCAGTTGAGTAGAAACAGGCATTTTATTACTAATATTATTATAATAAACAGATATATACAACTTCAATAATGTAATTTAATAGTTTGGTAATTATGTTATATCATAATATTGTCAATAGAATAATTTATTTTTATATTGTATATTATGGCTTTAAAAAAAATGAATGACAAAATTTAAAAAAATGACATCGCCGTAGTGTTTCATGGTGATAATATCTTCTCTAACGGGCGTATTTACGAAGCACTGGTAGAGGCAATGGAGTTTTCCTTTTCCTGTGCGAGATTCAGGCATGAGTCACCACTTGAAAGGAAAATATCCTTTTTTTAACTCAAACCATAATTAGATAATAATCATTAGTTTCGTAGATCAAAATATTTTGACTTATTTTTTGTATTTCTATACTTAAGTATAAGATATTATTTTTTATGACGTGTAAAAGTGCAATAGTTTGCCTATTTACAATAAATGATTTGAGTTTGAGTTTGATAGTGTTTCTGCAGTAGAGGAAAAGAGAATAAAATTCAAACAAAAAACTACTGATCAACTGTTATAGTCAGTAGAGGCATCTCTACTTCCGATTTTACTGTTAATTAATTGTTTTAGGTGACCTTACCATTTAGCAACCTTAAGTACTGCACTGTAGTTACATAGAATACGTCGTCCGGTGGTAGTGTCAACAAATGAAATGGATAAAGTTTTTAAGAGCTTTAACGCAATCATAGCGTCGAGTTGCCAACCCGCCGTGAATTTAAGTGGTCGACTGTACACAATCCTGATGCATTTATAATAAGTTTTGTTAGTGCTTTAGGGTATTAATTTTACTAGTTGGTTGCGCAAACCGAGCTTTCGACGCGTTGTTATTTTTTAGAGAGTTTATTTTTATGTATAGCTTTGGTTTGTGTACAATTGATTTTACATGTACAGAGATTTTGTTTTGGTTTAATTAAAATAGAACCGATGTGGTATAGATTTTTGTACTTATAGCAAATGCTATTTGTCATTTGCATTGTATCTAATGATTAATGAAAAGTACTATGCATGCTTTTTTTAAATTACAAATGTATATACTTGTGCCTACTTTGCGGCTATTTGCGTGGCGCTCACCATCAGGCGAACGATTTGCTCGTCTCGTCACTCAGTCAAATAAAATAAAAATCCATTAGTATGTTTCAACACTTAAAAAATATTATTTAAAATTTTGAAATCCAATAATAAAATTGTATTTTAATCAACAGGGCTGTATCACTGAGTCGACAAAATGCTCGGACATTTTCGGGGAGGGCGGCAGGCGCGTCATATCGAAATAGCCACGTCCGAGAGAGAGCCAATATGAATTTAAATTGAAATTAAGTTCTGTGGAAAAAGGCGATTAAAATATAAAATGTGTTGAGTTAATACCTATTTTTAGTAGCAGTGGCTTATTTATTACCAAATTGGTTTAGCACGCGCATCTTTAAAATTTTCCGAATGGTTTTTAAAATATTTTGATTGTAATTTATGGCATTTATGATAACAATTATTTAATGCATTCCAAGTCTAGTCACTTCTACTAATACTTCTGTTGTTGGCTGACAATTAATGTACCTAAGTACTTTTAACTCTTCATCAATAGAAGTCTCGTTTTTCTAACACCAAAATACGAATACGGGATTCCTTGGTAACTTGCTCATGGACTATTTTTTGTAGAAAATCGTGAATATAGTGTTCAAGTTTCACATTACTGAAAAAAAAAAACAATTTTTACTGTCCATCCACAGGTTGTCTGGAAGAAATCGCTTTCAGCGATAAAACCGCCCATTGTACTACCCTTGTTTACCTATTGTAATTTTTCTGTACTGTGTTTATTTTTGTTTCTGGTGTACAATAAAGAGTTTTCTATTCTATTCTATTCTATTCTACTGTGCTCTGTTTATTATGGTGGTTTGGGTAGTTGGGTTTTATGGAGCTGATCTGATGATAGAGACGGAACTCCTAGTGACTAATGTCTCATTATGTTAAGCTCGTATTTTATAAAAGCACGTCAGGAAAAATATATTTTTAAACGCAACTTCATCATGTTAAATTCCATTTAATAGTATATTTTTGTACTATAAACGGATTACAGCTCTCGGGAGCTCAGCCAGCCGTCCGCCCAATACGGTCGTAATGACGGTTTGAGTCGGTTGTAAGCCGCTGATATTGAAATGTCTGCGACTGTTAATTTGGTCATAAGTCTTCGTATTTTGCCGTGTAACTAGGGCTTTTTTTTCGCGTTGGTAATAACTTTGCAATCTGAAATCGTTTATTGTTAGTAGGCGGAAATAATGCACCTTTAGAAGTCAAACATTTAAGTGTCATATACCTACTTAAGAAGAAAAAAATTGATCAATTAAACTAATGAGTCATTATGGTTCGAGATTGAAAAAGGAAATTTCTCTTTCAAGCGGACTTTTATGGCTGAATCTTGCACAGGATATTTAAAACCAGGTGCAGTAGTAGAAGAAGAAAAGCTGAATCTTAACACCAGGAGAGGTAAATAATGGAATAGTCTATGAAGTGGAATAAAGAATTAAAATTAATAATCACCAATTTCATATAAAAATGTTTTAAACGTGTCTTATTTTCAAATAGCACCAGCATCAATATCGTTTATCTCCTGCCATGTTATTCTAATCGCTTGCTGCAGTTTGTGAATGGTTTGCTTTCACATAATGCCACGTATGATTTCAACTGGAACTGCTGTTAATTTAAATGCGGTTTGGTCTATTACCATTGGCAATAGTAGATAAATGTCAATATTTAACTCTTAACTGGCAAACTAATACACGGTTACAGCCCATTTTTAGGCGACTCCATAAAAGGAGGAGGTTATCAATTCGGCTGTATTTTTATTAATGTTTGTTACCTCAGAACTTTCTACTGGGTGAACCGATTTTGATGATTCTTTTTTTATTAATAGTAGGTCTAAAGCAACAGAGTCGAAAGCAAGAAAGTTGTACAAAAGTAAAATGATTTCATGATAAATTGACAACTTATCACAAGTTGTTCACTTGTTTTGTTCATCAAACAGGCATAATGCTTTCAAGCCATGACATAATTGATAGCAAATATATAGCTCCAAATTCAACCTTATGAATCTATTTTGTAATAATAAAACCACATTGAAATAATAAAAACTGTGGAAAGTTTTCTATTTCACTCACTCTCGTGTACGCTGTATTACTAAATGTGAATAAGAGAGCTGTGAGAGAGCTGTAGCCCTGAATTTTCCTCCTTATTCTGAGTCCAAAACCTTGTCAGAATGTGACATATCTATTATCAGAGGTTAAAAGTTTATAAACTCTACTATTCTGGTAGAGAATCAAATGGGTATAATAAATGCTGAAACGTATTCCTGGTATTTCACTCTGATGCAAGCTTAAAATAACTTAATTAACAATTTAAACGTTGCCATTTTGCTGTCTTCCGTTGGAACTGGAATAACGCTCATTTGAATATATCCTTTATCCGAAAAAGTAGTTATGGCCTAGTGAGAGAACTACAGCCTTCCAAGGAAAGGGTCGTGAGTTCAACTCCCAGTGCGGGCATGTACCAATTTGTTTGCAAAAAACATATGTAACATAAGTTTCGGCGATGGAAAACAACATGAGGAAACCCACATACCTACCCGAGAATTATTTTGGATGTAGGTATATTATCCACCAATCCGGACTGGGCCCCTGTGGTGGGTTAAGGTCGTCACGAAAGTGAGAGGAGACCCGTGCTCAGCAGTTGGCCGATATGGGTTGATGATGATGATGATACGAATAAATCCATTATGCATTAAGCAAAGGATTCAGTTACTTACTGCTCCGTTATCAGTAGGTACTTATTTGTAGATAATGCTATGAAGTTAACATTATATTGGACCGAAAAGTTTGGGTTACAATAAATCGGATTAATTAGCCACAGCAGTACCTATTCCAGTACGCGAGCATTTTCTTTTAATTACAACGGACTTGAAAACAAAAAAGGTAATTTCATTACGGTTCCCGAAACGAAACACCCCCGGGATGACTATCCTTAAATCACGGTGAATTTGGGACACTTTTCCTCGAGCGTTTTTGGTTGGCGTAGTTTGTTGCCCGGAACATTCAAGATTTAAATGGTATTTTGTTGACAGCAACGCTTTAAATATTTAATATCCTATCAGTAACGCGGTGGTAGTCTAGTGGGAGAGCGTCCGCCTCCCAAACAGATGGTTCAAATTCCAGTGCAGGCACGTAAAGTAGAATAGAATAGAATAGAATATGAAATTCTTTATTGTACACCAGTTCAGAAAATGCACGTACCAATGTGTTTCTTGTAAAACATGATGCACTAATTTATCAGTAGCTTTTCAGTGAAGGAAATCATCGTGAGGAAGCCCTCATACCTCATACTCGAGAGTTATTACGGAGGTGGGTATGTTATCCACTAGGACCGGGACCGGGCCCCGTGGTGAATTATAATCCTAAAAAATGTTAAAGCCTAATCGTTTTCACAGAAGTGAGGGGAGGCCCGTGCTAAGCAGTGGGCCGCGATATGGGTTGCTGATGATGATTATTAATGCCTAAGAATGAATACTCGTCGAATTCCAAAAGTGAATTTATTATATAGGTTAACTTAACTAAACAAGTACCACATATATCTTCTGTGGCTTTGGCAACTATGTCATGCGTCGTAAATACTGAAAATGTAATGCCAAAATAGGCTACATTTGTCTTTTCCCATTGAGACATTAATGCACCTAATTATGGTCTAAAAATGTGCGTCACTGATCTAATTACCAAACAGAGGGCGCGGCGCGCATCGTAGCTCTAGTTAGCGCTGGCGTCAAAATGAATTATGGTCCTTCATTAAGCTAAAGTGCTGCCTTAAAGTATCTAAAAAGATTCCATTATGTTACGGGAATAGCCGCCCGCCTCATTTATTAAGCTTGGCAAGCGCTTTTTTTTTTCTCTTCTCATCAGATTAAGTCGCTAACGGATATGTGTTTAGCAAGTTTATGAAAATGTTTTATCACTCAGTTGCGGAGTGATGACTTTGTTTATTATGATGAAAGGGACGTCCCTTTCTACTCCCCTTTCTACTTACTTGTTACTACTTTTTGTAATAAACTACTTTCTAAAATCTTAGTTGCAATAAGCCAAAGGCATTTGGTCTGCGATGAAAATCTTAAATTTATTTTTAAAAGGGATTTTAGTTAACCTGTCTGATTTCACTTCGACAGTGTTTGGGTTATTAGTTTATTAGACATTAAAATTTATAACCGAATATTTGATTATCATCGACATTGTATTCTCAAAGGGCGGGTTTGGTTTTCGGATCTCTGTTTCATATAATTATAATTGTACAACATAATTACGTTCAAGTCACTGAGCCGTTTCCATTGGGACCATGTAAGTAGATACCGACATACTTAAAACATCACACTTAGGTACATTGAACAAATAACATTATAATATTTACTATAATTAGAAATGTTTAAGTTTGTATGTTTGGATGTTTGTTAGGTACTCAATCGGGCAAAAATTTCTCAACGGATTCGGATGAAATGTGGCACACGGATAGTTTACGACTTGGATTGACACATAGAATACTTTTTATCCCGTAAAAGTTAACGATTCCTATGGGATAATACTCAACGCGGGTGAAACATATTTTAATTAACCAGCCTTTATTCCCAACTTTTCTTTTTATATAAACCATGTCCAGATTAATGCAAAAACAAAACAAAATTGCCGTATCGGTCCGACAGATCTCGAGTTTTGGGGTTAGCAACACATTTAGCTATACATTATTATTTTTATACAATTATTATAATAGATTAGATACATAATAATAATGCTGCAATGCATTCAGCTGCTATGCCAACGATTGCTATACAAAAATTAGTAGGAGTTAGAAAAGTTTTCATACATTTCTTATGCGAAGGATTGTATTGCAATAACAATTAAATAAGGCGTTGCATTGCATTCTATTATAATTATTATAATCATGGAAATATAGTACACATAGCAATATCTTATATTATTACACTAGTTGCACATCACGGTTTCACTCGTGTTGACTACAATCCCACAGGAACTGTTATGGTTACTGTTTACAAAATAAAAAGTGTCCTATGTGTTAGTCTTGGATTCAAAGGATAAATACCTCATAAAAATTCGTTTAGCCGCTGTAGCGTGAAGACAGGACAAACACACATACATATAAATACACAGAAGCACATAAAAACTATCGCAGGTATAATAATATTAATATTATTGAGAAGCATAAATAAAAAAAATAGTGCGTGGAGTCCCTCCACGCGGAAGAAGTGAAACTTCGTAATGTGGAAATGAAAATAGGAAGGGTTAAGGTCTTTAAGGAAGGTTAACTATGTCTCTTTCTATTCCCCCTCCCCAGGAGCGTTGAACGCTTTACGCAACAGTGCTTTCATACCCCCTCCATGGTAGCGTTAAACGTTTAACGCAACCTTGTTGGAAGTCGCATTAGAAGTTTCACTTCAATAAATCCAGTGTAGGCCTGTTAAAAGTAGATATTTTTTAATACTTTCGCTGTTTTTCTAGTGATAACGATATCTTACATTTTTACGGCAGAACTCGGTTGAATGTTAAAAAACGCAGTCCCCCCAGCCCTTGTTTAAGGCTCGTAAAATACTTACCTTAACGAGCGTTAGATAACGTAGCGATAAGGCCGACCCTCAAAGCATAAAAGCGCCTGTTTAATATTTTTTCGATTGCTGTAAACTTGTAAATCTCTGCATTTTATGTGCCGTTAAGTTTATGTTCTGTATTAGGAAAATTATATTTAAAACGACTACAGGAGCTTTCTTCATTAAATTCATTTTCATAGATATACTTTTTTTTTTGTAAAGTCTTTGATAGGCTCCCCTCGCTATGAACTTACATTTATATGCTTGAATATTCCTACTCAGAATGCAATTATTTTAAAACCGCTAAATATTTTTTGATGGGGTCGGTGTTCTACCCAGCGCGTATCTCTGTCACTAAGTAGGCACTGCAAAAATAAGAAAAAGAAATAAGTACGTATACGTAAGGTGTAGGTGATTTTAAATGAAATCCACTATTAATACTCAGCAATTCGTTTACCCAGTAAAATAACAAAACATTAAGAATCCTAAGAGCCCACGTCCTATTCCGATATTTCACGTCGATACGCAATTCTCCAGTTCGGTTGTTCGTATCTCCGACATACCGATCCCTATGTGGAAGTTCGTGAACAAATTTGAGTCTATCTAGTTGAAGTTAAAAGTTCCCCATAGATATTGCGGATGCTACGGGGAAAGGTGGTATTCCTGGGTAACTTGATTTTCTTCAAATCCGTTTATAGTTGAATTCACAATCGTTGCTTTGGGGTTTCGCTGTACATACAATATGCACGGGGTTTGTCGTTTTTCACTCACTGCTGAGCACAAGTCTAACCTCACTTTCTTGAGGCGGATTAGACCATGATCTATCAGGAGCCGAATTGGTCGATCAGATACCTCCGAAATATTTGGTCATGACGTGGGTTTCCTCACAATGTTTTCCTCTGAAAACCGAGTGATAGTCACGTACGTATTTCTACAAGAAACACGCAGTTCTCAATGAATAATCTAAACGCAGTATTCGTTATTTTATGAGTTAAGATTGCCGTTTAATCAAACTGTGTTTCTCTCCTTTAAGTAATTAATAGAATACTTGATAATTACCTGACGCGCTTCTGTCGAGTTCTCTGTTTCTGCATAGTGAAAATCACGGGCAAAATATTACAAATTACAACGCTAAAAACGAACGAATACTAAGTATCAAAATTTGGTTTAGAATTGAGACATTTACGCATTTTCTTGCTACAGAATATACCCCCAAGAAACGTGTTTAGTTTTGTACGGATCGGATCTCGGACGGAGTCGAGTGGTCCAAAGTCGAAAAGTGGTCGGACCGTACCGTCGCGTCGGCGGGCTATTGACGTGGAAAATGTTCAGCTCGCACGTAAAGCGAGCTTCGGATCGAGGACCCACCCAAGTCCACCCAACCCAAGTTACGTACCAATAAATATTGTGGAAACTTGTAGTGGTCATTGAAAACTTATAGGTAAGTAAGAATTAAATTCGCGGCTGAATGCAAGTGACGTTTGAAGTGGTAATATCGATAACGGTTACAAATTATGAAGGAACTTCGTTTATTTGCGAAAAGAACCCGCTAACTCCTCAACGTGGTGAACGTGAGATAATACGTTCTTGTCGCTAAATAAGCGACGTACTACATGCAGTTGTGAGTCGGATTTGGGTTCAGAGGGTTAGTGAGATTGCATGCACCGCACCGGTTGAACCGGCGGCCGCACGTTGGTGTATGCGGTGTGGTGTATGTGGGGTCATGGTCCTCGTAGTTCCTGATTCCCCAGATACAGGAAGTCCTAGTTACGAGGCCGGGATCTTTGTATGTGATTGAAACGCGCTATCATAAAAAAGTTGTTCGCTTTGATTTGAGTACCGGGGTCGTTAAAAACTTGCGGTCATAAAGCTTTGGAGCAAAGGATATTGCGGGCGAACGTAAGTGCTACTTGAATTCGAATACAGAAATGTAGCCAGCGGCATCTAGTGGGGAAGATTGTATGCATTGCAATTGGAAATTGCATTGTTCTTATTCAAGAGCCTTGCTTTTGTCGGTGGAGTAATCGCCAGCGTTCGTTAATTTCCTTTTTATGATGTTTTTTATGAAATCTTTCCATTTCTGCTTTCTATTGTCGCGAGTATGTTTCGTATTTCCTTGACGCGTTTTCCTAGTCTGCGCATATAAATTTAAGAGCAAAAGCTGGTTTTTTGTACTTCAAAATATCTACAACCACAATTCTCTGGTCTGCGGGTATTCTGTTAAGTTGGTGCTGGGCAAGCTCCGAGTCAACGAAGTTATGCAATCCTCGCTATGCTCTGTACGGGCGCAAAACATATCCATCTTGGGGTCCGTTTAGATCTCTCCAGTCGTTTACCTGTCTTTAAAGTTTTATATAACGCTGAACGATTTATTTAATTTAAGAAACTCGAAATATCATTTACATTAAATAATTGGAGTAGATAATACTTTTCAAGGCAGGTATCGTAATGTAATTCGGATATAATATGTATGATATGTATGTATGTATAATATGTATAATATGTAATACCTTTTAATGGATGTTTAAGACGATTGATATTTTTTGATTTTTTGCTTTCATATTTTATGGAATAAAACATTTACAGTTACATTTATTTTGAATAATTACTTATAATAATATATTTTTCGGTTTATATAATTCAAAAAACGATGAGAGAGAAAACAATTCATAAAATTCAATGGACACACATCAATGGCAAAAAGGGAAGTAATTACAACTACTGTTAACTAGAGATATAGATATTTTATATTCGAACAGAAAATGATTGGTTTGTCCGTAGCTCGTTAGAACCGAATTCTAATTCAATAGTCCAAACTTTTGAGTTTAGAACTGGTTCGCTTGCAACTTGGTCTAGTTACTGGACTAATGTAAATGAGCTTCCGGTCCATGGCACAAGTTGTAATGAATGGACCCGTAAACATTGTGTGTTTCCATTTAGTAACTTCATAGTGGGACCATTCAGTTTGTCTTAATTAATTTCAACATATCCTGTCGCGGAGTTAGACAGGAGTTTCATTAGTGTCTAGTAATAAAATATGGACATTTTATGTTAAAGTATAAGTAAGTCCCTTTTTTAAGTTATGTAGCAACTGATGTAGGCCGTACGCCATACCACCTATCGTCCAATCGTCATGACGCTACAGGTTTCATCCAATCTGAAGTTTGTTCATATATACACCATACAAATATAATATAACTTTAATTTTTACTACAATTCTAATTTTATGTAAATTTATTTATCTTTTTTATTTTTCTGCCTTTTAATCTCCGACCGCTTTTTAATAATTATAAGAAACAAAAAAATATATTTTATTAGACAAATTCATACACTAAAGATTGAATAAAATAATGCATAATAAAAATTTATTTTAATATAATTGATTAACTACCTACTTATCTAGTAAAAACACTTCTTTTTGGGTAATTAATTATATGGGTCGTTCCTAAAAAGGTAGAAAAGCGGGCGAGGTGAGCGTGCTTAAGAACAGTTAGTTATCCAAAATATTGACGAATGTGGGTTAAGCTAAAGCTGTATGTCATGAAATATTTACCTAGCATTCATGTAAATAAATCTTACTTGACTGACTGCATCTGCATCCTACTAAAACTTATTTATTAATGTGTCTTTGCTGGTTTGTTGCTCTTACACGCAGCAACTGTTTGAGATAGATAAAAGGCTGGAGAGTGACATGGAATAGTCAATGCGAGCTAGCTACGAGTTGGTTCCGAATTTTCATGGGCTGTACAAAATGATTCAAAAATAATTATTATCAAATGTTTCCTTTGATATTGTTCATGTGTATCATCACAGGTTAGATTACAGCGTTACGTTTGTTTGTTTGATTTGGTTAATATTGTCAGATTTATACGAGATACCTTTCACTCTCATCATCAAAAATCTCATACGAAGACATCTGGAAGACCTATTCTTAGCATCTCTTTTACAGTAGTGGGAGGCCTCTTCTGCAAGAGTCCGCCTGGGGAAGTACCACACCTTTGTCAACAGTGTAGTATGCAAACATTACTGTGTTCCGGTTTGAAGGGCATTGTTTCCAGTGAAATTACTGAGCATATGCGACTTTAGAGCCGACGTCTCAGGGTGACGAGCGTAGTGCAGTGTCGCGCAGGATTATGCAATGCAGTGTTCTGGGTGGAAAATCATCTACGAAAGATAAAGGTCAAGGCTAAAACCAAGCCACGACAGATCGCGAAAGATATGTGAATCAAAAATAGATGTCGTATTTTCTTTGGCGCTACTTCCGCCCCGTTACCCTTAAATATTATGCAGACAAATATAAGGGCAACAGCTAGTCGTATAATAAAACACTCGTGGCCCAATGTCAACGCTCAAGGCCGCCGCGGTGTATAAAAAATGGCTCGCATTACATCGGGCCGTTTAATCCTAGATTCGTGTGAAAGCGCGTAACAACACCACACGTTTTTACGACGAAAATGTTTAATGCCATGTCGTGTGGCGTCGTCCTGTACTTAGTGATAACTCTACCTCTTCTAGTAGTGCGCTCACAGCTGAGCATAGTGATGATCCCGACTGATCTTTTCCCTCACTGTCTGGTACCACCTCTGGCGGTCCTTGGCATAATGGATGGCTCAGCTTAGTGTCCAGCTGTTCAGACACCTGATCGGATCGGGCCATCTTTTTGGGCGTCGACCTCTTGGCCTCTTGCCTTCCACCTTCCTCTGGCCTTCTTTCTTTTCGTGTAGATTCAGCAGCATTATGAATACTGAAAATTTAATTTGTATTGGCCCAGAAAGTAGCTATATTAAAACATAGATGCAAAAGGAACGAATGGTCCCATGATAATTATTCCAATCAAACAAGCCTTAAAAATTACATTTAAGGAAACAATCCGAGTAATCCTGAAAATTAGTACAGTATCCTACTTTATTAAGCATTAAGTACTCCTTTTACTCCATTTGTGTGCTAAAGAATAAATAAATAAATAAATAAAATTAATATTATAAATGTGGAAGTTTGTATGTCGATGTTTGTTACTCAATCACGCAAAATTGGCGTAACAGATTCGGATTTTAGGCGCATAGATAGTTTGTTTACCTGGATTGACTTAATTTTTATCCCGTCAAAATTAGTACCTGTGGGATAATACTCAAAATGCGCGAAACCGCGGAATACACCAGATTACTAATATGTAGATGTTATGATTATCATAATATGAAGTGTTTTCAGAAGCTATGCTCCGTCGTTTCACCCGCGTTGTTGTATCCTGTGTTAAAAAAAATCATCACTAGATGTTTTATTTCAATCATCATCATCATGATTAATCCATATCGTCCCACTGCTGATCACGGGTCTCCCCTCATTTTCGTGAGGAGTTTTAGGCCCTCTTTCTTTCTATGTACAGTCTAATTTGCCCTGCCATTATATATGTTTGCCATTGTTTTGTAATGGACCAGGTTATTTTGATCCGTTTAACCTTCGCTAAGCAGTCACTTACGATTCAAATGAATATTTGATGAGCAAGAAGGATAATGCCAGCGTGTAGGTGGCAATCGGTATGTTAAGTGAGAAAAGGTCTTACTGAAGTTTTGATATTAACAGTAACTGACGTCTATACCAACAATGAAATGGCAATGTCTGTCTGTGATTTTAAAATAAATGCTAAAACTTAAGTGGAACTGCTATTTATGCGTTGTCTAATAATAAATGACCGTTTTTAGTAATTTTATCTGTCTGTCCGTCTGTCTGAAAGTTTATCTCGTGTAGACTCCGAAACGGCTCAATTTCAAAGATACTTAGTATTACATACTTTAAATCCTGGACTAGAATGTACTATACTTTTTATCCCGTAGAAATTAACGCTTGCTGTGGGATATAAAACAACGCGGCAAAACCGCGGGGCTCAGCTAGTTATGATAATCTCTCTCTATATCTATTGTAAAGATGATAGATGAGTTACTGCTGAGAATATTGTACATTCAAATATTCTATGAATAGCTTACGTAAATATATGAATCAGTAATAAGGAAATACTATGACCTTAAAACGGGATTGGTAGTATAACATTATTAACAGATCTGAAATTACCTACTGCCTAGTTTTTGCACTGTGACTTTACAGTTGGGTCATTTTGTAAAAGGCCGTTCGGGCAAAAGGTTAACGAAATAACGAATTGCCTTAAGTTGTTTTCTAATGGCATGTTTTTGCTTTAAGTGCTACGTTAACTAAATTCAATTTGTACGTACAGGTTGAATATGGGGTCAAAGGGATTCTATTGGGTTATCATTTTGTTATGTAGCAATATAATTTTGACCAAGTATCTCTCTAATATTATAAATGCGAATTTTTGTCCTCTCTCCATGCCGAAACGGTTGAACGGATTTTGACGAAATTTAGTATACGGATACTTAAGGTCCTGGAATGGAACTTAGGATACTTTATTTCCAGTAAAAAAATACGGTTCCTGTAGGTTAATAGTTAATGCGGGTGGAACTGCGGGACGCTGCTAATAATTGTAATTTTAATTTTTAACATCCTGTATGTGATAAAATGTGACGGCTAGTTATATAGGCTGATAGCGATGGTGGGTTGCTGATATCTGGATTATTATTTATTCTGTGGTATGTATTAGAGAGAGCGCCCAATGCGGAAGCTTTCAATCAGATAGATTGAGATACTGAGATTGTGAACGGTAACACAGTCTACAACAATAGCCTAGTGCAGGTATGTGGTTATCAATTGACTTGTAGCTTCTCACAATCCTTGATCATCGCCCCCATCCATTTAAAAATTCAATGCTACTAAAAAAACATTCAATAAACTTGTCAACCTGATGTAGCAAATTATGATCTATGCCTCTTTGTGACCATTAGAAACAATTCACGAACAACAATATAATATGACGTAACAATTTCGTTACTGCGACAGAACTGAAAATGAGACGCAGTCATTGATTCAATGGAGCAGTGGCTGTGATTAATCTAAATCAGATATTGGCAACCTTTGGAAAGTGGTGGGCTAACTTGTGGATGATAACAGAAGTCGCGGGCCGTAGTATATATAAAACTTTCAATCAATGTAATCATACATACTGCAATGTATACACACTGCAATCTTATACACAAAAAGTGCACAAAACAAGCAGCGGACATCATTTTAAATAAAAGTACCTTTTTGTCGTGTTATTTTAATATCTAGCACTTTTTCATTGACGTACTTTGTTTTAGGCGCGCGAATTGAAATGTATCGTGAGCCGCGGGCCGGTTCAAAAGCCGGGGCGGGCCGCATCCGGCCCGCGGGCCGGGAGTTGCCCATATATGATCTAAATGGTCTCAATTTAGTAGGGAGATTTATTAAGATTTTCAACTGCTTCATTGGTGAAGTTTCGGATATAAGTTTCACTATAAATATCTCGGTTTTGACGCTATAAGATATGTTTGGGTGTGTGAAACTTGTGAAAGTTACCGTCAGGGCTTAGTTTCAGACACTTCAGTCACGAAAACGTTATTATTAATTAATTATACACACAACTTCTTATAAAACTTAAATTATACTATTATATAAATTCAATTACACCAACTTCTCTACCTGCATGTCTGCGATTCTACTAAATTTAGTTGAAATTAATCGCCTTTCTAACTTTCAATTACGAATATTACAGGTTTGTTGATTCGGACAAAAATTTGTACAGAAAACCAAAATATTAAATTAGGTTTCATGTACTACCCTTGTTTACCTATTGTAATTCTTCTGCACTGTGTTTATTTTTGTTTCTGGTGTACAATAAAGAGTTTTTCTATTCTATTCTATTCTATGTTTCTTGTAAAAACTTATTCAATTATCAATTCCAAAATACGCAGTTATGATTTTTAAGAGTTATCCGGGGTCGAATGTGCATTATTTTTCCTTTAACCCGCTATTTAGTAAAATCATAGCATTTCTGATACAGATAATAAACGAGCGGGCCTCATATATATTTTAAATCTGGCAAATCGTTTTGCATTGATAACCGAAATATACGATGATTCAGTAACAAAGCTACACAGATGTTTACCTACTCACTTTGACTGTCAAAGTTTTGATTTTATTTTTGGCTATATATATAAGTCACTAGCTGCGCCCCACGGTTTCATCCGCTTCGGCTAGTATCCTGCAGAAACCGTACATTTAATTTTCTGTATTAGGAAGTAACATTATGTCATTCTACAGCCCTATACTATGTGTATGCTTAAAATAACATCAATCCATTGAAGGAAGGACAAACTGATAAACACGCCTTCGCATTTATAATAATTAGTAAGATTCGTAGAAAGTAAGTGAAACTTACCATTTTATAGTATTCAACAGAAATGTATAATAGACAAATCTGTGTAAATAACGACATGACTAAGTGTTATTGTATACAAATTACTAGCAATATAAAATTACTTGCGATATCAGATTACCTGTTATTATGTTACGTGACAAAATAATTTATAAAAATATGTTTCTGAGCCTACATCATCATGTAGAGGTTTTTTTTAGGATGTAGAGATTCATCTGTGTTTGAATTAAATTGAAACTAGCTATGCCCGCGACTTCGTTCGCGCTTATAAATATTTGTATTCATACCGTCGAACCCTGAAAGATATCGATATGGAATATACACGAAAATTTTAGTTACACTTTCTGTTTTAATCTCTCAAATATTTATTGAAAATCGTTGAGCTGTTTCGGAGCTTATGTGAGAGACAAACTGACATACAGGCATTCTAAAGAGGGTAACTTATCGTGCCGGCTTCGTAAAAATAGCAGATGTCACTTATATTATGGCCTTTAATTTTAAATCAGCGGTAGATTAATATTGTGAAAGATCTATCACTGTATCATTATTATATTGCCCCAGATATATGAATTCTGACATAATATAGAAGCTGATTGGAAACTAGGTCAAGCGCTCTCTGTGTGGATTCGCGGATTACCTCTGCTTTTCTATCATCTTTTTATGCACATTTTCATTAAAACTCTCAGGTTTGGACGGGAATATATCTAGAATTAATTAATAAGAATGAGAGTTTTATATTTCAGTGGCAGCGCCTCGCAGTTTCACCTGCGTTAATTATTATACCGCAAGAATCGTTATTTTTACGGAATAAAAAGCATGCAATATTTTATTCAAGGACTTAAAGTATCTATCTACTAAATTTAATCAAAATCCGTTCAGCTCTTTCGGCGTTAAGAGAAGACAAACACACAAACGCACAACTTAAGTAGATAATTCAAATTTTTTCGTCATTTTTCTTTTTATATGACTGAGTGACGAGACGAGCAAGTCGTCCACCTGACGGTAAGTGCTATGCCTGCCCGTAACAGTTACAGTGCCACATATAACTTGGCATTGCATAATCTTGCACAGCACCGCATTGCGCTCGTAACCCTGAGACATCGGCTCTAAAGTCTCATACGCCCAGTAATCATCACTGCCGGGTTCAATTTTCTATAGAGTATTTTAATTTAGAAAAAGCTAAAAAAAGAGTTAAAATAATTGAGTAAATTAATATATTATTGCAAGTAAAGGAAAGGGGTCTCAATCAACATAATTTCGAGATTCAAGTCAATCTCACCTGCGCGTGGTGCACCCTACTCTACATACCAACGCGGGTCTGGCGATCCGCCAACACGCACTGGACAATAATAAGAACAATAACAACAAGAGCGTGTTATCTCTTGTTTATTATATTGTTCTTGCTGCAAATGAGCAAAGTATGAAACTCAACTGACTAATGACTAACTGAATTACAAAAACTAATGTCTAAAACCAAAAGGCTAATACATAGAATATAGCTTTAAAGAAGATAGCTAAACCGATAGTGAAAATCATTTCCATTCAGATTTTACTAAATTATACTCGGCAAACTCCATAAAAAACGCTCCGAATACCTATTCCCTAATCGTACATTATCCTCCGTAATATCCCTTTGTTCGAAGGTCAGAGACGTAAAGATCGTGGCCGTTGGAAAGTGACACACCTCTGTAAATGACACAGTTTACTAACAGACAGTAGTTCAACTTCTCAATGACTTGTGTGAGGTTTATAGAAATTTTCATTGGGCTGCTCAAGTTTATGCTATTCCAAATGGATAGTGACAGTTAGATGTGTAATGGGATCGGATCCCTTTCCCAGAATTGTTTTTTGCTTTTTTTTGGAAGCTCTTGTTCACAGTTACTGGTGCAAACTTGTGTAATCTTACTGTTTTTAAATTAAGAAAATAATGACTTTTTCACTAATTTATAATTAACAAAAAATGAAATGTAGCGCTCACTCATCTGATTTAATTACATTGTATCTAATTATTCCATTTGCAGCTTTACAATGTGTAGTTACTTGTAAATAAAATACTTCATAATATATATTGTGTTTATAAACACACAAAAATATAAATGACGATGAAGAAAAAGTGATGCAGTTGACGTTTTGAGTTCCAAAGTCAATGTAGTAACTTTAAAACTAAAGGCCGATTTACATTGTGCTTTTGTTTTGTACAGTGCTTTAGTTCAAATATGTAAACGTTACGTACTTTCGATTTAAAGTACTAAAGTATTTGCTTTTCTAGTTAAACTAAAGCAATCTATTAAATACTAGGAAATTAGAAAACTTGGATTTCCAAGGTTGCAGCTCAAAACAGCTCAGTTGAACTACTGTCCTCTATTGTAAACTGTGTCATACCCTTTGGAAAGAGACGTACCCCCTTAAATGACTACAGTGCCAATGAGACAATTGAGCCCTTGATTTAGAGGGTCGCTCTCGATAACCAGCAGGAAACAATAATGGACGAACCTCGGGTGTAGTTTGCTGGAAAATTTAGATGGCATTAAAGGAATTGGGTTAAATTCTTTCTCTGTTTATCTGACACAACGACAGTGTATTTGAAGTAGGTAACTTACTACTGAATGGGGTGAGCTCAACTTTTAACTCAGAAGTTTCTTTGATAAGGTCTAAATTAGTTTGTTTGTATATCGACAGTTCCTAGTGTTCCTAGAGGTTCCTAGTGTCGGACTATAGGTACTGGAGACATAATTATAGTAGTCTGAATTTGACAGGTCGTCAAAGGTTGCCCAATGGCTTCAAACGTGGCTTAACAACTGCTTTATATTGATAGCAACCGGGATCAAAGGCTTAAAGTGTCCACCGAAACATGCAGCGATGGGATTGTAAACATAAGTTGGAGGTAACATAGAAGATTGAATAGCACAATGTAGTTTTCACTGTCCTTGATAACAAATGTGATGAGTGTGTATAAGTTAGGTACATGAGATAGTCTTGTTACACGCTTGTTATTATATATACAACAGAGCATTGGCATTTATTTTTTTACGTAGCTACTGATGTAAGCTTTTTTTCATTTATAGTTTTTGGAAATGGAACTTTAAAAGCACTACCCCCATATGCTACAACATTTATAATTAAAAAAAAATAACAATAACATTTTTAGATCTTGAATAGAAATCCAACAAAATGAAGGACAATAATTATAGCCATATAATTGGAATAACTGAAAGAACAAATTTAATCAACTTTAGACTCGAAAAGGCCTACACTGAGTTTTTGATGGGCACTTCAGCAAAACAAAAGCGTGCAAATTGCTCGAATGTAACTCCACTTTTTTCCACAGACACCTCAATAAAATTTCATTACCAGTTCGAATATAACGCGATTGCTTTCTGAATAATTTATTTGTGTTATTCATAGCTTCTGCAATGGCAACCCTTTTCGAACAAGTGCGAACTTCTTCAAAAAGTTTTATTGTTTACAGCGCTCTTTCAAAACTCGGGTGTTATTGAGTCTCTATCCTTTTCGCTCGCTCTCCTGTATTGGTTACGTGGTTTTCTGTTTCATTCGCACTTGTTATTGCTTACTCAGCGGCTGCTTCCTGCCTGCCCTTTATTGGATTGATATCAGATTGTTATTTTTTTCTGTTCGGAAAATTGGCGCTGGCATTATTTTTGCAGATGCCTTTTCGTAGGAGCCGCGGCGGTTGATGAGATTTCGACGGATTGATACGTTTGATGAAATCATAACAGTTTTTTTTTTGTTTTGTATTAATGTGATTAAGTATAATGAACTTGAAAAAAATAAATTACTATGGCCACGTTGCTCGTAGAGACCCTGTTAATCTAGAAAAACTAAATGGTGGTGGGTAAGGTGGACGGTAAAAGACCTCGCGTTGATGACCCTCGCGATGGACGGACCAAATAAACACCCTCACTGGTCTACCAATAGCAGATGCCGTAAGAGCATCCGAGGAGAGAACATCCTGGAAGAGTTTAGTGCGGAAACTGATGCGTGAATCCTCATGTCAGCCATGACCTTAATCAGTGAAGTGAACGTCTAAGAAGAGGAGAGAATGATCTTGGTTTTTTGTTAGTGACGATTATTAGACCTGAATGTTTGATCTAGAAAATAACTATAGTTAATTATATCCATTGTATCTATAATTATATTATTTATACTGAAGGTCAAATTTGATTTTATATCAAATGATCAACAGTTGGTTTAATTTTTGATAGAAAAGTTTTAAATTTTACGATACTTAGTTAACAAATTTTGTTACGATTGCGCTATTTATTTTTCACTTCTTTTTAAATTTCTTTGGGGTTTCAACGTTATTATCTCTGGCAAAAGTGAATTAAAGTGACCTAATTTTGCCTTAAATGAGGTATTTACTTTATCTTCCGTTTCGTATTAAATAAATCTACTTGTTTTGTTATTTCACAAAAAGGGGTTTTCCCTATTAGTTGTTTGTATAAGTAATTAATTACATCATAATATTTGTCTTTCGTAAAGTAATCTTATCGTTATAATTCTATTTAACTGCTTACTACCTCTTATGAAAACGTGGCAGTGAGATTTTATCATATAATTAATATCAAAGTAGAATTATTTCTTTTTGTGGCTTACACGACAAATCAAGAGGTACAAATGTACAAAAATTTAGAAAAATAATTCAGCTAACATTTAATCTATAGAATGCGACCTACAGAAACAGTAGATTTTTAATTGTTGTCTGGCAGGATCCGTGACTACGCAACATAGAAGTTAATTTCCTAAATTTGTGTAATTTAGGAAATTAACTTGTGTGTTGCGTACACAAACAAAACATAAGTTCCTATAAATTCGCGATCATAGTCTAGTGGGAGAACGTCCGCATCCCAAGCAGAGAGTTGCGAATTCAAATCCCAGTGCGGGCGCGAACAAATGTGTTTCTTGCTGCAAAACAGATGTACGTAGTTATCACTCTCCTTTCGGTGTAGGAAAAATATTGCGAGGAAATCCGAATGGCCGAGAACTATTTTTGAGATTCATCGTAGGCTGGGAAATCGGAATTCTTTTTTTTTATTGTTTATTTTTAACGTGTCACAATTATATACATAGATCTTGACTCCAAACTAGGACTCCCTGGTTGCACATAGTTAGGAGGCACGGGGCACTTGGCCAGCCACAGTCTGCGTCTCTCCTCAGCGGGTGTGGTCATAGAGTAGAAAACTTTATCATATAACAGTTATCCTACTATTACAAGGTACATGCTATTACTAGCTACCTACTAAGTATAGTTATTCTGTGGTATTATAGTGCGACATCGCGGTATGGGAAGCAGGTGGTGCACATAAAGTATCGTTTTAACAAAATATTTAGTAAAAGCCTTTATTTTTCCGTCCGAAACCGGAGCGCTAGTAAATAACAAACGGCTGGAAATTAATTATTCTTCCACTTCTTTAAAACTAATTAAAACTTCCATCAGCTATCAACCTAAGTACCTACTCCTTGATATTATGATATTTGTTTAAAAACTATAAAATATAATATTTATACATACACGCCTTTTTTTGTTGGGATAGGCAGAGATTACATCTTTCCACATGCTACGATCCTGACACAGTAACTATCTGCCAATGAAAGTTAAACGTAAAATAAACATATTATATGATTCCAAACGTTTTAAGGTGCTGTAATATCGACCTTATCGTATCGTATGCCGCAAACGCAGCGTTCGCGCTCTCAAAAATGTTCAATATTTATTTTACTTTATTTTATAGATAAAACCTTACGCTTTTACAAAAATCTGAGCTCGCATAATTGTTTGGATGTTTGTTGGGATAACACTAGTTATTTTTTTGTAAAAATATCTGCGATAGAAACCGAATGAAGTTGATAGTCTCCATCGACGGAAACGTCAAAAAAGTGTTTTTTAGGAAAGTTTACGATTTTTTTCCATCGAGCCAAATTTCATTAATCGTGTTTCGGCGCTCATAACAATATAGAGTATTTTGTGAACTATTGTTACTCATTAAAATAACTGTCAATTAACCATTTTCAAGGGTAAAGTTTTAAAAGTTCGTGAGGACGAATCTTCATATTTGAAGCATACTTCGTCTTAAAAGAAATCCCTGATACCATGAATAAACATCTATATTAGTTTAGGACCTATGGCAATGGATTCGGTAAACTACCATGAAATCTCAACTGATTGTACCTTGTCACATTATAATTCTTTTTAGTTCCTATTCAGTACCCAAAGAAAAGTCACAGTTTTTATTACGACATGGTGTTAATGTTTTTTGTTAGCTGCTATTTCACACACGCACGCAAAATCCTCTTTTATTTATGGTAAAAAACTTATGCTATTTTCCAAGCGATAAACTTGGCATGGATTTGAAGGTGATAAAGAATTTTTATAGCTATAGTATTGAAAAACTGGGGCTGTAAATATTTACCTATTCAGATTTATCGGAATTCCGTAGTATTGAATAAAAAAACTGGGTTTTCGTAGAGGTTCCATGAGATTATTTTCGCTTTAACTAAGTCATCATCATCGTCATCATCAACCCATATCTGCCTACTGCTGAGTAGGGGTCTACCACACTTTCGTGAGGAAGATAAAGCCATAATCCACAACGGGGCCCCGGTCCGGATTTATAGATTAAAAACTCCGAAATGATTCTCGGGTACGTGGGTTTCCTCACGATGTTTTCCTTCAACGAAATACCAGTGTTCTTGGCACCATGCCTCATGGACACCCTCTTTTGTTATATTTTTAAGTTTTACTTTTAGTTAGTTTTCCTTTTATTTATATTGTTATTTAAGTTGTGTCAATATGTATTTAATATTTGCGTATTGCGCAATGTTAAAAAAAATGCGAGTGATAATTACTTACATAAAATGCTTTTATAAAAAACACATTGGTACGTGCCCGCAATGGAATTTAAACTCACGACCCTGTCCTGTAAGGCGGAGGTGCTCCCGCCAGGCTATCATCGTAGACTTTATCTAAATATTTGTTGGTAATTAAAATTTTTTACTTGACAGCCCAGAAGGTTGTTTCTCAGATGTATGTTATGTAGTAGGTACATGTTCTTGTGGTGTACTTATCCATTAGCTAAATGGCTCTTGATAAATGAGGTGTCATTGGATTTGCCATAATCTCGAGAGTGGCGTAGAATTATTACCCGTGATACTAAATGTGTTCCGGTTCGAACGGCACTATTTCTAGTGAAATTACCAGGTGTATGAGAGTAAAGAACAATGACGGCCGACGAGCGCAGTGCAATGCCATACCAGATTTGGCAATGCAAAGTTCTGAGTGAGTTTGTTGTGGCGTAAAAAACATGCTGGTCTACTTGCTGTGTAGTAGGAAAAATGAAATGGCAAGAAAATAAGATTTTAAGGTTGTTTGCCGCTTCTCGGTTTGGCGAAGTCAGTTTTTTTTTTTAATTTAGTAATGCTTTAAGTAAGTGTCTTTGTTATCTTATAACACTACTTAAACTAAGCCTGCGTTATGCTTCAGACTTTCTCGCTGATAAAAAAATCTTACGGCTGGCTGCTGAGTGAAACGCACTAACATCACGGGCTGCGGACGTGCAAAATCAGGTTCTCAAAAATGGTAAACTAGTTCTATAACTAGCCTAGACAGGATCTTGATTACTAAATTGATGGACCAAAACAAGCATAAAGTAATTTCTTAATCATCCAATTAAACATAAATGGGCCAAGTACTATTAATAGAATATGAGATGGTAATGAACTTATTGCTTGTTGATAGCGTATCCAAACGATGCGGTCGGGCTATGCAATAATCTAGAGAGACGAAGCGAACGACCGGTTGGCGTTCTGCTGACATGGCCTATTGGGATAGTTAATTACTTATTGTTTTGTACTTACATTCACATACACATATATATGTATTGTATGATTTAGCCTTGAAAGGGAAATGTCCTTTTTTCAAACTCAAACCATAATGAGTTACTCATTAGTTTAGTTGATCATTTATGATTTTTATTTATGTTTCTCTATGTATATGAGACTTAAGTGCTTGACTAGTCAAATTTCATTATTTTCGCCTGCTTGCAGTAAATGATTTGAGTTTTAATGAAATCAAGCTAGGGTCCAATCTTTCCTTAAAAAACTGCTATCAAAGCTGGCTATGAGTTTGTTTTGATTTCGTAGATTGTCGCTTTCGGCCAGAGCTACTTGAGCTAAGGTCTACATTACACATCATCTACGAGTCTACACCGACAAACCACATAATATAATAAAAAAAGGTTCAATAAATAAAAAAAAAGAGTTATTCAAAAAAAAAATTGCGAATTTCATTGAGGATAGTTAACCGGTCTAGCTCTTAATACGAAAAAACTGTTTGAATTTGTTATTTATCGCTAAATACGAAACGTTTCACCTTAACAATGTAAGTATTTTTTTTCGTGTTTTAAGATGAGATAGATAAGTCTCATTTTTGAATTTTAATATTTCATTGTTATGTCATTTAAATACAACATAATGTTTAAAGAAGCGCTTACAAAACAGTATTCCATTATGTGATCAAGAACTCGGCACTTAGCTAAAAAAACACACGCTACAAGCAATTACAAGCTATAAGCTTTATTACAAGCTATTTAATTTACTACATGTGGCTGATGAACCAGTTTAGCACTGATAGCATATCTAAGAGATGCGGTCGCACTGTGCAATCTGCAGTAGTGTTTGAGGTTGCATCTTCATTCTGCGAAGAGCATATTTACTCGGTAATTTAATCGTACCGACCTACATAAACATTGTCATCTATTTCTTTGTGTGTTGCTATGTTAAGTGCGTCTTTATGATTTATTCATGGTATTGCCAGTATTATTATAGAGAACTTAGTAGCTGTGGTGAGTTTGATGAATCGAATTGTATTATTTTCTAGTAATTATCACTTAATATTGTGCTTAAACTTGCTTAAAACTTCTATTTTAGAAGATCCGCATATTTATTAATATTATATTATATTTCCCTTTTATAGGGTTCCAGACATACTTGTAAGTTAATGCGATGAAAAGATATGACCGTTTATGTCACATATTATCGCAAAGTTCCCGTTTTCACAAGGGAATCAAAACCTATACAGTGCTTCTTTTTGACCTAGGATCATAAAATGTAGCAAGAAGCTATGTCTTGCAGCACACGTAAAGAGAAAAACCTGAAATCCTCGAATAAGTAGTTTATTAAAAAAAATACAGTAGAATTGATAACATCCTCCTGTTTTGAAGTCGGTTCAAAAGAAGTGAATTTACTATTACAAACATAATTATTATGTGCGGTTGGTGCAATAACCGTGTCTAGGGATCGAACGGCAAAGCTAAGTTTGTCTTTTAATCTATAGTTTGTCTTTTAGTTCGAGCAATAATGTTAGATTTCTTAAGACCAGCAAGTTTGTACGGAACACTAGGATGCGTTAGCTCAACTCGCAATTGACTGGTTTTTTAGTGTGGTTTCAAAGTTTCAACTTACTGGAGGGTTCGTTATAGAACCTTAGCGCAATTGAATACAAGATTACTTGCTTAACTTAATAATAACTCCATATTAACAAATTTGGGTCAACTCTAATTTCTAACACAAGTGCTCATAGAAAATTACGAGCAGAACATTAATTCTGATACGTTCATAACACAAAACGCAACAGTGACATTCCAACTGTCCCTGATAAGGGAAGCACTGATAACGAACACAATACACCAATGTTGGCTGTATAGCGTCGCTTTAAATTAAACCTTTACACAAAGCATTAAGACTTACGATTACAATAAAGGTTATGACAATTTCATCTATTTTGAGATTCCATTCTAAGCCATTTTGTAGCAGTGTTTAACTTCATAATATTTGAACATGTAAATTGTATAATTTATTACTTTAAATTTAGTGTATATTATTATAGATACTTTATGTCCTGGAATAGAATATTGGATACTTTTTATCCCGTAAAAATTAACGGTTCCTGTGGGATAGTAAATAACGCGGTTGAAACCGCGGGGCGCTGCTAGTAAATGGTAATTATATAAACGTGTTGTTAAATTTTGGTGTCATATTTGATATTTGAGGCGATAAGATAATTCCTCGCGTCGTTCTTCTAGTTTTCATATCTTTTGAAAACGACTTGATTTGTTTCAAATAAATATTATATGATTGGTTTTTATAACAAACCTTATACGTGTTGTGGTGTTCACTAATCTAGGGCTTGGGTTCAAAATCAAACAACCGGATTATCAGTCAGTATAGGCACACGCTCATGAGGGACGACCGCCCGCACCCGATGACAGATCGGGAATGAGGAGAGGCGCCACTGTCGATTATTTGCCTACATTTATTTGTATAGAGGTATCACACGTGTCATGTTAATTTTTTTTATTGTATTGTCATTTTCGTAGCAGTTGGTAGACCATAAATTAAATATATGTTTGTACTTCATTAAATATAAATTTATTTCCTTTCTCTACCAGCATTCTCTCACAAGTGGGGAGAAAGGATAAATAAAAAATTTATGAGGTTTCACCGCCAGCGTTTTGGCTACAAACAGTTTCAAGGTTCTATGGTAGTTCTTGGTTTATGTGTATTTACGTATATATAGGTTTTTTAATTTTGTTTGTATGTGAAAACAGTGAAAACCGCATTGAAATCGGCCTAGTTTTTACGTGGTGTAGAAAAAATTGTCTCCTTGGTCATATTATATTCAAAGTGTATTCGTATCCTTTACTCCTAAAATTAACTCTGAGTTTTGATTTTTTTTAATTTCGCAAAAGTAAAATTTTGCAATGAACTACAGAACAATAGAATCACATCATCCACGTAAACTATCACAATCAGAAAAAGTAGCAGCAATCAGTGCACTAAAGATTGTAGATAAGACAGTCGAAAAATCAAGTGGTTCTCAAGTTTTCCTCCGCAATTTTTTATCAACCTCAGCGAGCGGAAGTCGGGTGATGCGCGCATCTATGCCGCATCCCGTTTCGCTCCGCTCCGTCCTCCAATCGCCTCCGACCTTCGGCCGTCAGACCTCCTCAGTTCTCCCCCAGTCAGTCTTACTCCGCGCGCAGTTGAGTACGGACGTACGCCTCCGCCGCGAAATATCCTGACTCGCGAGCTTTCGATTTACCTGTGGATTGTCAGTGATAAGTGTCTCTGATTTTTTTTAATACTGTGGATTTTGGCCGGATTAACACCACCCTCGATACTGCGGGGAAACCCATCGTATTAACTCCAAGGTTGGTACTTTATGCTTCGCGAATAATAATGAGATTGGATGCATTCGGAATGTCGCATGTCCAGTATTTATTAGCATTAAAAGTCCTTTCAAGTGAAGTATTTTTTATGTGGTGTATTAAAGTTCGTTGACGCTGAGACGCTTGCTTGTTTTTGTAATTATTTTTTATATGCTGTTAGGCTGGTGTGCGTATCGAGGAAGCGGCTAGATCGTGCGGCCAAGTATTATTGTTATGTTTACTATCAAGAGATTCATCGGAATCTTCAGAAATTACAATTGAATCTCTGTCATTTGTTTTACCATCAACGTTCTCAATTTCCAGACCGTATTTTATATCGTTTAGAAAAATAATTTTAATTATCAAATTAACGTGTTCTAATAGCTTACTGTGATTTAGATCTTCAATGCCAACTAAATCGACAGTTTTCAAAGAAATTATATGTTTATCAGCATTGATTATTTCCGAGTGTTAATGGCAAGATAAATCGTAGTCTTATCTGATAATCCACGTAATGGCGTGTAAGGTCTTTCATTTCATATCTAGGACTGACAATTTCAGGAAAAAATAACTGTCATTAGATATATTTTATATCCAAACACGTTTATGCATGCAATGCTATAATTGTATGATGGGCAAGTATTTTATTGCTTTGTTAAGTTGTATCTAATTTTGTAAAAGATTACCTGCTGGACATTTATTTATTCTAATTCAAACATCCTTGCGCTTGACCACTGTCTAGCCTGATAGCAAGCGATAACGCAGGCCTATGTCTAGTATGCGACGCCTTCACTTAGACGGTACCTGTTCACTCTCACTTTGAATATTCCAAAATTATAGTTATCAGGAAACATATAAAGTAGGCATTTCACTCTTTCGCCGTTCGTATGATGACTGTGAAAGTGAAGCAAACTGCTTTATAATCAATGCTTTAAATAAAGAAGGACACAAAAATTTCTATAGATAAAGTGTCAAGCTTAGGGATAGCTCTGCACAGGTTTCTATTTGTTGGAATAACTTCAGTGCTCAATGTCAAAATATATCCAATAAAAGACCCCCACAAGCAACCAACCAACTATGATTCATATTTGAATTCTCATAAGTCTTATAAAAGGTTTTACGTAGGTAACCTGTTGTTGGAAAATCCCAAATATCAACACATACCTACTTCTAACTAAATAATTATCTAGGGTTATTATTCAGATGTTCCGGTCATAATTTGATCGGAGCCTACATATTGCTAGTTTATAAACATTTAAGTAAGTTTTTTGATGAAAAAAATTATCTTCCAGGTATGCCTTTAAAAAATGCTTGTTTGGCACCAGTGCTCGTAATGTTGTATGTATCAAACGTCCATATTCACGTGGCTCCCAAGAGGGCAACCCGCTATTACTTACGTTTTACTGTCACTTGATGAAATATTATCCTTGACCAACACATTGTTATCATAATTCCTGTGTCAACAAGGCTATTTAACACTCTATCATACACATTAAGACATGCTCGGTGTCTTCGAACAATGAGTCGCTTCCGAGGCTATACAAAACTGTTTAAGGAAACTTGAAGGTCGGAATTATTGAAGCTATATGATTTGTTTTTGATTTTTTTTTTTGATGAAATCTATTAGAACGTTAATTTTTTATATAAAAATACTAGCTGTACCCTGCCACGCTTCGCTGTGGCACATACGCACATTCGCTGATATATCACCGACGAAAAAAATAGATAAAAACAATCCTTGATGCGGATTATATATATCATGCTAAAATTTCAGCTTGATCGGTGCAGAACTTTTTGAGTTTTTGAAGCGTACACAAACCAACATAACATTTTTATATATATATAGATAATTATTAATTACATTCATTTCGAGTGACTTAGACTCATTTAAAAGTAATACAATAACACAGAAAAAAAAAACAATTATTTTCTGAAAAAAAATTGTATGAAATATTCTTTGAAATCCATTTATATGTACTATTATTATGTACTATTTTATTATACTATTTTCTTTGATGTCTCAAATCAAATGAAGGGAAGTGTGTTTTTTGAACAGCGTAATCTTTGAGCAGAGGTGACATGACAGAAGAGTTAGATGAGGTTTTAAACACATTTTAATTAGCTACCGAACTAAACTAAAATCCCAAAGAATATAATTAAAAACAAAAATAATGGTGAGCGATTGGCATACAGATTATATCAGTTATTATAAAACTTACATTTTCCTGTCACAACGGTAGTAAGTACAGTAAAGGGAAACGAGGATAACGACAAAACAGAAACAGTTGCATATAATTGACTAATAGCTTAATTATAAAGGCAAGCATAGTGCATAATATTTTTTATACTCAAAATCTGTAACTAAGTTTTCTTCACGAATAGTTTTTTTTTCAAGTAATAGTCGATCCCTTAAATGAATACCCATACAAAATGGCTGAAAATAAAAAGAGGATTATTGAAAATTATCCAAAAATGCATTTCATAAATTTATATTCAAATGGAAAAAGGTGAGTGGGTAATATCTGCTTACCTTCAAAAAGTAAACCACTGGCCTGTAAGAGTTTGAATATGAAAAAGCATCGCTACTAAGTAATCGAATCACTTTTACTTGAGAAGGCAAAGGTAACGATTTCCCTGGCAACGGTAGACTCATAAAGAACAAAGAATATAAAAAAGATGTTTCACCTAAAATACCTCTGGATCTTATAAGAGTTTCGAGAAAAACGTAACTAGGTAAATTCTAACGAGAAAGGAAGCTTGCTGGAGATTCAGATGGAAAGCAATGGTGAAGATTTACAATAATTTCAGCGAGATTTATTTAATTACCAAACTTTACCTGTTTCAAAGGTAAAGTGTCCAAATGAACGGTGAGAATTGGTTGACGAATAGTTTTGTGAAACTTTGAAACTCGCCGAAACCACCGAAATATCTCGAAGCTAATTAGTAAGGTGAGCTGGGCGACCAAAGTCGCTCAGATTCATGTCAATGAGTTTTCCTTCCAACTCCGGACGCCGTAAAATTACGGAAGTAATTTACGGTTAAGCTGCTAATTTACGAGTACGGTGGTTGGTAGTAAAACTCCAATCTCTATTATTAGTTTCAGAGAAAATCTTATATTGCGGATTCCATTTTAACGGATCCTATACGAATTTTCCAATATAATATTATATAGGTATGGAATGATGAAATATTTTATTAATTAGAAGAGATATTATATCATGCTTTAATTTTTCTAAATTTGTATTACATGTATTTTACTGTAATTTAATTACTTTTCTATTAAGAATGTTTTATTATTAGCAAAATTTTTCCGATATTTCCAATAAAACAAATATTGATTTTTTTTCAGTTTTATTACTTTCTATAATATTTTATCGAAGCACAATATTATTGCGTCCTGTTGATAGATAACGAGAATGAGATCATCAAAGTTTAGATTTCTGTGTCAAGATTTATTTAAAAAAATGTATTTTTTTTTTTATAAGACAACAGTGTTACTTGAGTCCAAAATCTGCGGCTACCTGAGACCTCGGCCTGGTATTCTTAGTTCATACCATCATCCGGATTTCGTTTAATTTACACTCTTGTTTTACCAGTCTTGAGTAAGTAGGCACCAGTTTTAGTGGATTCCAAAATGCAAGAACGAGGCCAATGGCCTCAATTGGAAGTATAGCTATAATATACTATATTTATGAGGGTTTTATGATGAAAGAATAGATACCTAACTCCAAGATCTTGATATCGATACAATTGTTAATATTGACATTTGAGAATTGAACTGAATATTATCAAAAATGTTTTATGGACAAGTGTTATTTTAAAACATCAAACGCTGGCTCTATATCGCTTAGCTATGGACTAAGGTTTTATAGCTCTCGAGCTCAAACTCAGCTAAGTCCCATATTGCTGAGTGCCAAGCTGTACGGGGCTCAATATGCGACTCCATACTAAAACGCTTTGTTTTAGAGCCAATCAAAATTATGCACGGCGGGTGCCGTACTCGTGTGACGTCATCTCGGTTTAGGTAACGAGCTTTCCCCTCCCTATTCAAGTACTGCCGCAATTTCAACGGCTCCAAGATCCAGCTGTGGAACTGCTTTAAACAATGGTCATAAATTCCACGCGAGACGCCGAGGTGTTTAATTTATATAAAGACTTGCCCGTGTGCTTGTAAAGTACGGAGGAAGCGCGGACAAGATGAATGTTCCAACTTATAATTTGCTTTATTTAAATGAGAATCGATGACTGTCCGTGAAACTTTTGGACAGAAAAGGATAAAAATAAAAGTAACTTAAACAAAAATGGCCTTAGCAAAGTCGAGAGCAACAAAATTCGCATTGTCATCACCTGTGACATTTTCCGAATGGATCGGGGTAACGCGAAATTGACTTAAATCGAGCAAGTGCCTCAGCGACTTTTCAAGCGACGAGACGTCGCTTACGATGAGTAATTACACCTAACTCGGCTTCCGTCCCTCGATGCGGAACAAGAATCAGCCCCGTGGGAAGCTATAGGTACGCCATCGGATACAATTTGGACCCGCGTACCAAATTTGAAACTTAAAGATACAAGACTTAAGGTGGATATTCAAATGAGGATCAATAGGAGTCTTTAACTAGTAATTAGCCAGTTTGCAATTATGGAAATCCAATAATGACGAAGGGGAAATATTGAATGGCAAACATCAGTTTTGAAGTTAAGTTAATCGATCAAGGTATACATTATTATTATCATGGGAATAGCGGAAGATGTTGTAAAAATAACTTATTTTACTAGTATACAAGGGAATATCTAATATTGATTTCATTATGTACATTTTGGTTAATAATATTTTTGTTGGGTGTACATCGAGAATAATATCGTTTATCATCCAAGTAAATTTTAAATATTTTAAATTAGGTACCCACGTAGACTAACAAAACCAACGTAAATTTACTCTTAAAAGAAAAAGGTTAAATAAGTAGTTAGTCTTATAAATACCACCCAAATTAAACTCAAAACCGTTATACCCTGTAGACATAATTATGGGAAGATTTTGACTAACAATGAAGCAGAGCAGACAAAAAGTGATAAAGCTATTATATAACGGAGTTTGCAATATAATGATAATCGCACTGTTATTTTCTATCGTAATGAGCACACGGAAAGCACATGATGTGATTCCAATCAACACAATCGAGTTTTGCGTTTGCGGTCACTCGGAAACGCGGAGTATAGACAGGTTCTGTAGAAATTGTCTATCTAGTTTTCTCATTGCTGCGGTTTTAGTTTCGCTGATTTTGCGGCGGACTCGCGTCGATATTGGCCTCTGAACATAGACTAGGACTGGTGACAGGCGAGTCAAAGAGTTTTTAGTTTCAATTGTTCAAACCTTTTACAGAAATTGTGCTTAACAAATATATTGTGAAAAAAAAATCTTTATTTCGGCAGTTAGTTTCTATAATAATTAATTGTATCTAATTTGGAAGTTCTCAAGTCGAGAGTGAATTTTTTCAAGTATGCTTCATTGTCTATCACGTCATCGCTTACCGTCAGTTCAGACTGCTGTCCAATAATTACCTATTGGGCAATAAAAATATATAGGACAAGGGAATCGATACAAACAACGTATTAGATTAAACGCTAAAATCATTCGATAATTTCCGAAATGCTCGCTTATTTTTGCATTATTGACAGGGTACGATTAGTCTTTTTTATTGCGGAATCAGTCCTTATGTTTATAATTTAGTTGAATATGATGTTACTAAGTCAATGATTATATCATTAGCCATAATATAAAAGGTAAATAGTTGTTTCTAAAGATTTGATCAAAGTTTAGTTTGAACAAGGCAATTCATCCATTATCGTCTCATATCCTCTGATATTTAGGTGTTTCTAAACTTATCATTTACTGTTTTCTGCTTGTATTAAAATCATTATAATTGGCTAACTGTACGCTTTAATATAAAGGAATTGAAACTTAAAAAGTAAAAGTTGAAAATATAGAGTAAAGGCAAATTAATGCCACAATTGGCAGGCATTGTTGTCAGTCAGTACGTAATAGCCTCAAACGTAACATTTCCGCAGATCAAACTGAGGGTAGCCGATAGGGAAATTACCCTCATATATTATGTACGTACCTACATGTATGTTTGGTTTCACTTCACTTATAAATAATGGGATTTCTCTGAGTTTAATTCTTTGTTTTTTTTTTTATTTGACTAAGTGACGAGACGAGCAAGTCATTCACCTGGCGGTAAGCGCTACGCCAGCCCACAGTTAACAGTGCCATCCAGGACTTCACATTGCATAATCTAGCGCGGCAATCGTCACCTTGAGGCATCGGCTTTATAGGTACAAAAAAAGGTAGATTTATTGATTACTACGACCCATATTTTCTCTCTTTTTTAATTGAATGCCTGTGTTGACAGCAGTGATCGCGTGATGGCCTACAATATTGATGATCGGAATGGAAGCTTTGATAATTTTAGCAATATCAATATCATGAGAATTAACATATATAATTTCAATGCCATTTAACCATTTTGTTGAGAAGGCAAATGCCTTCGCTGTTGTGGCGGAGGGGGATGAACTGCACGACAGATCGAAGTGGCGGCTCTTATTACCTAAGGCCAAGACTCATTTTGGGTCATTAGGCAACCATAGTTAGCTATTAACTATCTAACTAGGGGACACGTTATACCGGTGACGTAACATTTGAAAATTCAATATTTGCAGATATTAGAAATTCATGTTTTTTTTTTAAATCGCATTACATTTACATTAATTAATAATTATGTATGATGTTATAACCTTTCATTAATTCAACAAAAATATTCACCGCAGGTCGTACTAATTAATGCGATTATTGTAAATAATTTAACGAATACCTAGTTAACAATCTAATGTTTGACTCAATTATAATTTTTAAATGTTTAATTTATGCAAATCAATTCATATGGCACAGAAATGTTATAATAGTTCTGAGTTAATTTCCATACCCGTATGCTTCAAACTTTCACCATCCCGTCACATGATAAAACCCATACAAACAGGATATAATGATAACTAAATACGGCATAAAGAAAATATTATTATATATAATAATGGAAAATTTTTGTACTGATTATAGGAACTATCACGTTCTCATTTCAATAGGTAGGTATATTCCTTTTACTAACGTTAATTAGTTGCTCACTGATTTTTACTCTAGTGACGCGTGTTCATCATCAGCAACACATATCGGCCCACTGCTGAGAACTGACCTCCCCTCACTTTCGTGAAGAAGAACCCACGGATGTAGGACCATCAATTAAATAGTTACTTATTTGTCACTTATTAGCTATTACTATTATGTTTCTATTGGTATATTATAATATGTAGTGCTCACCAGGGTTCCATGTTGTAAGATTCTAAACTGTATTATATTAAGGCGTATCAATTTACATGTGGAAACAGAACAATAAATGAATGAATTTATAGTTAACATGACATTATAATTATTATTATCAGCCATGGTCGTCCCACTGCAGAGCAAAGGCCTCCCTACCTTTCTTCCATCCCTCTCGGCTCACAGACTAACAACAATAGCATATTATACAATTATACAAACTATTAATGTACCTAAACGTATTTCGATTTAAAAAAATAATTTTCAATTGATAATGGTGTGGTTATGGCGTGATGATAACACCAATAACTGTGATATTCAAAGGAAAAGCGTTCGATTACAAATGGTGACCCATTTTTAATCGAACTCTTTTAAAGCTTAATAAAATGTTTTCATATTTCAAAACATCGACACAATAGAAGAAGAAAACTTTACAATAACGAAGATCGGTACACCAATAAAATTAAAAAGAAAATGTTCTTTTACCCTTTAAAATGTCTGTTTTTCTCACATGCTATAGGACTATTTTATGAAAGAGTATCTTTAAAACATCGTAATGGCTACGATGCTTTCAAAACTTCGAATCGTTGTGCCTTAACGCTTCCTAACATTCCTTCATTCCTCACTTACAAATAGGCACAACTTTTTGTCTCGTTTCTAAAGTTCTTATCTTATTACTGTCCATGTGGTAAAAAACAAAAGAAAACTAAGAAGCAATACATTACAACACAACATTGGAATGCATAGTCGAACTATGATAACACAAGCGGCGGCGCCCCCGTTTCACTCGCGGTAACTGTTATGTCATTGGAACCGGCAATTTTTACGGGATAAATATTGTATTCTAATTTCAATTCCAGAACGTAAAATATCTGTAAACTGAATATTGTCAATAATCGTGCAGTCGTTTCTACGTGAAGAGAGAACAAAACAAGACACATACATAAAACTTTCGCATTTATAATGTTAGTGAGATTTACGCTGTCCCAGCGGGCAAAGCCTTGATTATATTAGCAGCCGGTAATCGGCTCATTCAGCTATTCGTCCCACTGCCACCGGTTCGGCCCAGTAATGGGATGAAACACTGAATTTGAAACATTAAATCTTTTTATTTATTCTTTGGTCCCAGTATTTTTAATACTTAGTTTTTATAAATAAAAATTATGTCAGTAACATTATGTTCGACGATTATATTTTTGATTTATTACTGACAGGGTTTCGGTGGTTACGTAAATCTGATTGTACCAGAAGTACCAGGGTAGCATAGGGTACAAGAAGACCTCAATTCTTGTCACATGCACTGTTGTTATTTAAATGATCTAATAGATCTAAAACTACGTAATTATTACCTTATTAATTTCCGTAATCACCAACGACCGATTTAATTATACAATGTACATGAGAAAAAAGCGTGGGACTTACTCCAGTAAACGTGGAATGTGTGTAATTATTTCTTGTCGTTAAAGGTGATCGGAAAACCATTATTTATGCCAACATAGTCCTTAATTACAGCTGCACCTTGAAAACACGAATTTCCATATTATTAGCTATTTTTCTAATTTCCTATTAGTTTTTTTTTATTTGTCTGAGAAACAAGACGAGCAAGTCGTCCACCTAAAGGTAAGCGCCACGCCTGCCCTTAAAAGTCAAAGTATAACTCAGAACTTTGCATTGCATAATCCTAAGCTGCACTGCACTGCGCTCGTCACCTTCAGACATCGGTTCTAAAGTCTCATACGCCCAGTAATTTTGCTGGAAACGGTGCCCATCAAACCGGAACACAGTATTAATATTTGTATACTACTACTGCTTGGCGGATGAATATCTGGCAAAGGTGTGGTACTTCCCCAGGCAGTCTCTTGTAGAAGAGGTCTACCACTACAAGAAATGTACCAATGCAAATGTCTAGTTTTATCTACGATTTGATGAAAATCGAGCGCGGTGGGGTTAGCGAGCAACCATAATTTGTTTGTGTATCCGTAGATAGTACTTATCTAAATAAGGTGTATTAATATAAGTGTGTATCAAGGTAGATAGGTGTAAAACTACTGTGAAGGGTACTTACGTACTTTCTCGATAAGTCAACAAACACCAGTAGTGTCGAACAGCCGAAAGGTATCATTAAAATTTATTGTGCCGCCAAATAATACTTCAATTCATCGTAATCTGTTTTTTTTTTCTATTGATCAGCTACCGTCTAAACATGCAGACTAACAAACTTTATTTTGTTCATAATTTTTTTCACGCGTCAATATCAAATTTTTATACACATAATTTTTTTTTCACGTACATGAAGGGTTTGGAGGTTTGGAGGTTTGGAGTTTTGATCCGGACCCCTAACTAGGATTCCCTCTATCTAGGGAATCAGGAACCCTATCAGGAACTCTATCTAGGGAGGAAGGACCATGGTCCCACAAACATCCAGATTCAGAGTAAATACATTTATGGTTCACACAAAATTTTGACTTGCGCGGGAAGCTAACCCACAACCTCACACTTCGCAGTCGGCTCATCATTTATCATCACCCAAGCCACGGAGGCCGTGCAAAAAAATTCATTCACGATTAATTATAAAATAAATGCTATAAATGACTAATAGACTAATAACAGGTATAATTTGCCGAAGATAAGGGCTTATGTTTCGCTCAGAAAATATAATAGCTATTGCTTTTCGGGGAAATGCGGCCAGTATTCTTAACACTAGGCCTCATGGACACCTACTTTTGCCAGAGAATTTGAGACAGAATTATATGCCACTAGCTGTACACTGCCACGCTTCGCTGTGGTACATTCGCACATTCGCTGATATGTCACCGATGAAAAAAATAGATAAAAACAATCCTTGATGCGGATTATATATCATGCTAAAATTTCAGCTCGACCGGTGCAGAACTTTTTGAGTTTTTGAAGCGTACACAAACCAACATAACATTTATATATATATAGATTTTGAGAATTGGATATTATGTACCTAAATCCAACTTTTGAGAAGGATTAGTTTAATTTTCTCTTTTTATTATTATTAATTATTATTATTATTGTGAAATAAATATTAATTGCAATCATATTCATTTAACAGAAATAGTAAAAAGAGTCCGAAGTAATTTAGCGAGTCCAAGGATGCGCGACGCGACCATTAAAGCTCGGGAATATAGAGGCGTTGCTCTCGAGAAATGAGCACTTTGCCAAGAGCACGAACAGGTTTCTGACCGGTACCTCGCAATATCGATATTGCAATGAGAATCTTTTACGAACGTACTTTATGTCGTATGAAAATAATTTATGATCTATACATACGTATAGGCTGGACATAATATTAGTAGAGTAAGTCCTTCTTTCTTTATTTATCTTTTTTTTTCACGTATATAAGTCCTAGTTAATAAATGCAATATCGATATCGCATTGATAAGCTTTTTGTGAACTTACTCTGTGTCGAATGCAAATAGTTTATTCTGTTTATAATTAACTAGATATTGTACATTAGTAGAGCACCTTAGTCACGCAATATCCTTGATGGTAAGTAGAAGACTGCACGAGCATATTTTTTCTCTACGCTACTGGACTCTACCATTTTTAGTAGAGTCGCTTTTCACATCGCATATAGAAAAAATCACATCAAAACACGTTGAAATTCACGCATGAGAATAATTTATGATATGTCTAAACTTTTAGTAGAGTTTGTAGAAGACTGTAAAATACTTTTTCTTTACACCACTAGGAAGACTCTACCACTTTCACTAGAGTCGCTGTTTCATATCAAAACACGTTTCTTTCTTTTGTTGAGAGTATCTAACGGACTGAGTAAATTACTGGTAGAGTTCATAGAGCAAAGTGTATATCGCTCCATTGGAACCCACTCAACTCTACGTTCCTATATTTAATACTCTACGGCTGCTATTACAAAGTATTTTACATTGTTCTAGTACTGGGATAGTGTCTTACCATCGTCGTCGAGAAAAATAGAGTTTCATGTAAAATAAATTAAAAACTGAAAAATATACCTTAAATAATTTACCTAGCAGGTTCGGTATATTTTTAACCTGGCATCCGGTTAAAATATACTCTTAAGTGTCAATATAATTGGAATTTAATTTAGCTTTAGAATTGCTTTTAAAGAAAAGAAAAATAATAATACGTACGTACGTGGTGACGTAGGTTATAGTTTTTTTTAATACGGTATTTAATAATATTATAACTGATATATTTTTATTGACACAACTTAAATAACAATAATTAAATAGAAATATAACGAAAACTTAAAAAAATAATTTTAATTGTTATTATTTTTAATTAAAAAAAAAACTGAAGTATGTAAGTAAATAAAGAGAATACTCATAAAAAAATACAAAATAAAATATGTTTCCTTGTTAAAAATTGTAGCACCGAATACTTAAATTTAATAGTATAGTTGTAGTTAAAGTGTTGGAATTTAACGATATACAAGCTCGGTGCCGGGCCGTAATGATTTGGACGGTGTCACCCGATGCCTCCGGTCAAGTGTGTCTACTTAACTGTTCGAGGTTATTGACTATTGGAACCACCTAGACAGGTGAAGTTTTGTCCGTTTGTATGCTTTATAATTATGCTATGTATGTTATTGAAGTATGTGATTCAGCAATCAGTTTAGTCGTTAACGATTTTAGTAAATAATTTGTATGAATTCAGATTTTTACTCGTAGTTACTGGGCATGTGAGACTTAAGAATCGATGTCTCAGGGTGACGAGCGCCGTGTCGCACATGATTATGCAATTCAATGTTCTGGGTGGAGCTGTGACTGTTTTGGGCAGGCGTAGCGCTTACCATCAGGTGAATGACTTGCTTGTCTTGTCAATTAGTAAAAAAACGTTACCGCTAGGGGCGCTGCATTGGATTCCATACAAATGTGTTTTACGTTACTTGCTAGTGACTGTAGTAAGAAAAACTCGTAATGGCAGTGGACTGGGCCCTTATTTATGGCTTAATTCTCCCTGCCTTCAACTTTGCCAGTTAGATTATCATTCTTGCCAGGTTGTCGGCGATTCCACGGACGTTTCTGGCGTTAGATTTCTTAGTTCTCAAAGAATAGATACATTGGCCCTGCGTGCTGTCTATGGTATCCTCGGCAAATGTCATATTTTATCGTTTACTTACATGGTAAGGTGATCAAATTCTGTCATAGACAGTGCACAAAAATGTACGTATCTCGTACTAAATTCATTTCAGTAGTGATGATTAACAGTTAACTCAAGATTATGATCTTCGAGTCGACGACGACGCTCAGTATATTACCGTGTGAAAGGCAATAGTATGTTGTTTGCTAGAAACTGCGCCTGATCGTTAAAATTGTAGTGTGATTTACGTTTGGGACGTGTACATCCCTAATATACCCCTAATTAGTTTCGGATTAGGAAATAATGGCAGATTAATGGGAAAATCTAACAAACTTTAAGAATTTTTATGTTGGTGAGAAGATTGTGTATAACAAAAACTTTGTATTATAGTAAGTATAGTAGACCGAGGTGGTCCGAATTACTTTTTACGAAAAGAGCGGTCCTCTGGGAAACGTTGTCGTCCTGACTGACCCGTGAGGTAATGTCAAGCTAAATCATTCTCGGCGCGTATAAAAAGCAATGTGTTGCGCTGATTGGATTGCGGATTTTGAAATATGACCGTAAATGTCATTGGTGATCCGATTCACCCACTGATCCGTTCGTTTCATCTATTATATCTATATTACTGTAACCTGAGGCATATTTTTCTCATTGTAGGATAAAATAAGACTATTTGGTACTTTATTTTTGTACAAAATTTCAACAAAATCGCTTCAGTATTTTGGGCCATACAAACAATCAGTAATTGAATTGTTTTGCCTCATACAGTCACGTACAACCAGCTACTAATCTATTTTTTTTTAAATCAATGTTTACAGCTTTTGAAACTGAAACTTTTGGGACATGAAGGCATTGTATATTATAGGAATCCGGTGATAATACGCGCCCAGAAAATACTAACAAACATTTTCGTCATTTCAAATTCAATTTGTACAAAGCCTACCCAGATATAGGATGGTAAACGGCAAGGATCTCCACACCAGCTGTCGAGCGTTCCTCGGTCGTTGTATCGCATGACATCATGCGAACATCGAGACAATTGAAGAATCATTCATTATTACTTTGAAAGATACGTGGATTCTTTGGTTTGGACGTTTAAGTGGATATTGTTTTAGAAAAAAGAAACAATTTTCGCTATTCAACGCGTACAGTTAACGAGACTTGCTCAAAAAGTATTGAGCTGCGGCAGGGAAGAAAAATATATTGCAATATGTATTTATTAAGAGCTGAGCACCACTGTTTTACCGGGGATCGAATTTTCCGTCAGAAGTCTTCATGTTCCAGGTTAAAAACAGCCGTGACTTCAGACTAAAATCCCATAGAAAAAAGCACTCTCAGATTTTCTAAATGTTCCAATTTTCCGAGCAACTTTTCCAATTTTTCTTTCCCTGAGCACTTTATTGTAAAATGCCATATTATAAAAATATTAAAAAAGATTATAAAGAATATTAAAAAATATCATATCGGTCAGTCGTTTTCAAGTGATGTGGTCCCAAGAGTATCTCATTTTTATTATAAAAAGAAATAAGCAACTAAAATAATTATTTTCCTCAGAAGATTCACGTTTGGTTTTAATCAGAGTATCATACACAATGCTAGAATAATGTTTCACTCATGATAATATTATAAAATCGAGATACACAAAAGTTAAGTGCGCTAGCGCACGGCATTAAATTTTTTTATAGCTCTCCATCGCACACAAATCTTGTGTTTCGTAAAACATAATCCAATTATTTCCCATTTCAATACCGGTAAACCTAAAACGCGCATGTACGATAAGTTATCGTCCAATCAATACGTGTGCAGCAATAATACAGCTCTTATCAAACTGAACAGCTATAACCATGGTCCCGGCATGAGTTTTATTCGAGGTTCGACCATCGATTTTTTACTTTTATAGTTCGAATTTTATCGAGCACATTGTGTTAAGTTATAAATTTATGCAGTAAATAAGTACCTAGTGTTTTTTTTGTAGGCACTGCTACAGAATTTGTTGTGGTTGCATGCACCAGGAACGTATCATTTTCTACGTCATTCAAGCAAAGACAGACAATCATCAGTTTGTCTCTAACCCCCCTTACTATTTATAAAAAGTTATATGACGATTGTATAAAAAAAAAGGGAATAACATCGTGAGGAAACCCACATACCTACCCGAGAATTATTTCAGAGGTAGGTAGGTGTTCCACCAATCCGGATCTGGCCCCCGTGGTGGTTTATGGCCTAACCCTTTTCACGAATGTGAGGGGAGACCCGTGCTCAGCAGTGGGACGTTATGGGTTGATGATGATGATGATGATGATGGTGATATGACGTTTAATGAAATTGTGCACTACGACATGGTACTGCGCAGTACTAAGTGAGTTGAAGTATAATTACAAATGTTTACCTTATTTATAAACAATCTCCATTCACATATTTTGTCTCGTTTCAAGTTAAAAATGTCGCATAAAATTCGTAAAAGATTCCATTTGAAATAGTTTCATAGGTTTAAAAATACAAATTTATTAGAACTAAAATCAAAAAATAATTGGACGATATTACTTTGATCAGTAGATACCCAAATGTGACCGTGAAAAGTTTGTTATCTTGTCGCAGTAGACATAATTTGAATTTAGATTAAAATAGCCATACAAGTGAAGAAACTACAACTTGTCAGAAAAAAATGTAACAGGAAAATAAACTTACATAGTCGTTAAGTATAGTTAAACAATAGAAATACAGTAACACCGTTTAATTTGGCGATTAAATTCATTCGATAACATAAATCAAATCGGTAATACGATCGATAATCAATTTGCCATATTCGTAATGGTATTATAACGTTTAAGCCGTAACTGAGGTTATTCACGATGATTATTGGTACTGTTGTGTGTACTAATTAAGGTCGGTAATTATTAACATTAAAATACTGTGTATAGGTATTGAAACGGCAACGTGATCTTGCAATGGCATGTCATTGTCAACACGTGTTCAGTAACATATAAAACAAAACATCTATATAATTATATAAAAACTAGCTATACCCGACCACGCTTCGCTGTGGCACATTCGCACATTCGCTGATATGTCACTGATGAAAAAAATAGATAAAAACAATCCTTGATGCGGATTATATATCATGCTAAAATTTCAGCTCGATCGGTGCAGAACTTTTTGAATTTTTGAAGCGTACACAAACCAACATAACATTTTTATATATATAGATAGATGAATCCCACTATTTTCCTTGGTTAAAGCCACGGCACGAGAACGACTGGACCAATTCGGCAATATTTTTCTCTACAAATATTCTTTGAGGTCCAAGGAAGGATCTTATTGAGATAAAAATTGGAAAAGTTTCCCGGAAAATTGGAAAATTGTTTTTTTCAATGAGTATTTTGTTTGAACTTACCATTTGTCATTTATTGATGTTTCGCGATCTTAAGTTATTCCTAATTCATATGGTGTTTTTTTACCTGGGAAATGCAGAGCACTTGTGGGAAATTGGAATTACGTGGGTGAAATCGCAGGGCGTAGCTAGATTTAAATAATATTCGTATTTATTTTAGTCTTGTAATTTTTCTGCACTTTTTTTTTGGTGATCAATAAAGATTTTTCTATTCTATTCTATTCTAAACATTTCCTTTTGAAAATTTAAAAAAAATTAATTGCCGCCTGGGATTCCCTAAATCTGCCGTTTCAATTGAAATTATGAGTAAAACCACAAGCGTAATGATTCATTGTACTGTATTTCATTCATCCGTTGTGTATAATATTTGTCGTGTTTTAAATTACATTTAGGTTTGAAATCATTTTATTTTTTATATAAAATTATTTTTTAATAAAAGAGTCCGATATGGGGGAGTCTTTGCTTTGCAGTAGGACAGTTAAGTTTCAGTAAATAAGGTGTATGTCGTTATATTATTTTTTAATGAATTAGTTGGTTTTGGTAAGCTACGAATAATTATTATTCTTAATGGTAATGCGGTAAATATCTAGACAGAAAATCGTAAAGAGTGATCCACAGTTTACTATTGTCGCAAATTTAATTATCATTTAAATTAGTTACCAGGTCTACTATAAAACAAAAAAAAACTGTTCGAAATTTAAATTTCTCGCCATAACCGAAACGTTTTAACGGCATAAAGCAATCTTGTATTATGACATCAGTAGACATATTTTGCAAAGCATAGTAAAATTGCGTCAAATATTATTGCACGTAAAGTTCAATAGTTGTGTCAATCGATTGGAAGTCGTAACTTGTTTAACTTAACATGACTACAATAGTGGCACACTTATGTAATTATGTGTAACAAAGTGAGTCTTCATTTCTATTTATAAAACTCCTAAAAATGGCCGGGTGATTCTTTCATTTCAATATCTTCGTTTGCAGGATTCATTTTCTGCTATTTGAAAAGCCAATAAGCCAAAAGACGTTTTCTATGAGATTTACCTTAATAAATGTTTTAAAGATATTTTGCAAATGAAAAAATTGGCCATATTGGTCAAGTTGTTGGTTTACATTTTACTGAATTGATCAATGAGGTCAGTACCTTTATTCACGTGGCGGAAAGTTTTGGAATCCGATTCCGACGAACTCATTCACAATCCGACGCATTCAAAAAACGACTTTCCGTTAGATAAGATTATACCGTTTTTTGAGGTACATGTATCTCATAATAAAAGTATAATATACAACTCTCCTTAATAAAACATTAACTTTAAAAAATAGCAATAGAAATTATGAATGTTAAATTTAATTTTTTATTTCTAGTGCTTAAATTTTGAACGTGAAAGAACTTACAATATTTTATATTGTAATAATTGACTAGCAACAGTCACTATTAGAATATTAATCTCCTTAAAGCATTTATTAAGAGAATTGCCAGATTTTATCCTGTTTATCTATGGAACAAATTACTCTATAGCACAAACAGCGGTTGGCTTTTTTCGGCTTTTCCCCGCAACAGAATGTCCATGACATAATGCCGTATAGTCAAGTCACCTATAATAGGCTGCGACCTTGTCTAATTCACTTACTCACGCTGGGATTTCACGGGCATTAACCTGAAAAAGTTAAAAAAATAACTATCATAAAATGTAATATTAAGTGAAAGATTTAAATACAATAGGGCGTGATTTTTATATATAGTACACCGAGGTGAATAAGGGTGAATCGGATCACGAATAAGAAAATTGGTCATATTTTACAATCCACGGCAAACTAAATGAAACCAATCACCGCTTCTATTCAATTGAACGCGCCAAGAATGATTTAGCTTGACATATCCTCAGGGGTCAGCATGGGTGACGTTCCCAACTTCAATCTTGAACTGAAATAAATTTGAAGCAATTTGGATCTCAGTTATTGTCAAAATTACATAATTATCTAATTCAGATATTAGATGCTGACTTAATTTGAACCGTGACGACCTTTAACCATCATCAAATTATACAATTTTTGATTGGGAAATTTTAATTTATACGAGTTGTAGCGCAAGCCGTTGTAATTGAAATGTTCTGGTAGTATTTTTATAGACAACGCTGTGGTAGCTCTTACATAGTTAGTGGTTACTTGATTTTTTTACTATCCACTTATATAATTGTCTCTACGAGATATTAAATACAATTTTCCAATTACTATTTATTGCAAGCTTTAATGGAGTTGAATATTTTTGTAAATGGTATTCATAACATTGTATTAAAAAAAAAATACGAGAACGGGTCTCCCCTCACTTTCGTGAGGAGGATTAGGCCATAATCCACCACGGTGCCCAGTATCATACCAACTTTCGAAGCAATTCTCGGGTTTCCTCACGATGTTTTCCTTCACGGAAAAGCGAGTGATAATTACGTACATGAGTTGTACAAGAAGCACATTGGCACGTGCCTGCACTGGGATTTGAACTTACGACCCTCTCCTTGGAAGGCGCACGTTCTCTGACTAACCCTCCACCGCCTTTACGATACATAATTATTATGGAACTCTTTAAATCCGCATTCGTCATCTATATCATTCATTTGTAGTTCAGTCCAAAAAATATTAATCTCACTTTCTAGAATTTTGGTATCCTTAATGCTAGACTCATCGTAACTGTCGATTGTTCGACAACCACAAGAAGTCTATAAATGACCTAATATTCTCAACCATTCACTAGAGCGATTGTTAGATTGCCAAAATTTCATATTCAGCAGAACAATAGACCCACTTTGTGAATGTTTGTGGGAAGCCAGTTTATTGTCAGGCTATATGACAGTGTGGTGTTTTGCAAACATGCAACTAAAAAAGTAAACATTGTGTTGGGTGGTGGTTTTGTGATTGTGTATGTAGGAATTGGACCACGTTCAGTTGGGATAATTCGTTCGTGTAACACTTTTTGTATATTTTAGGTCGTTTTGTTACAACCTATAGCGGCGGTAGCCTAGTGGGAGAACGTCCGCCTTCCAATCAGAAGGTCGTCAGTTCAAATCCCAGTGCAGGCACGTACCAATGTGTTTCTGTAAAACATATGTACGTAATTATCACTCGCTTTTCGGTGAAGGTAAACATCGTGAGGACACCCACACACCTACCCGAAAATTATTTCGGAGGTAGTTATGTTATCCACCAATCCGGACTGGGCCCCCGTGGATTATGGCCTAACCCTCGTCACGAAAGTGAGGAGAGACCCGTGCCCAGCAGTGGGACGTTATGGGTTGATGATGAATCTTTGGATGGACAGGAATTAAGTCTTAGATGTAACGTATTATAATAATCACCTAATTGCTTAATAATAATGACTGTTATTATTTTTTCGCAGGTACGAACAACATCATCATCAAGTGGATCGCGTGAGTGAAGACTATATTAGTCTGGGAACTATAATTGTTAGGTAATATTTATGCTACTATATCACATTTAACGTTGGTTTTTGCGCAATAAGTGTTTGACGACTCTCAAGTGCGCCTAATGCATTTTTAGTAATCCGGACATTAGTACGAAGGTACCTATGTGTTAGGTAGAGTGTCGTCAATCGGGGTAAGTAGGTCGACTCCGAGTCAATGGAGTAGAAAGTAGATGGTAGAGTCAATGGAGTTTTCCTTTTCCTGTGCGAGATTCAGGCATGAGTTACCACTTGAAAGGGAAATATCCTTTTTCTAACTCAAACCATAATTAGATAATAATCATTAGTTTCGTAGATCATAATATTTTGACTTATTTTTTTGTATTTCTATAATTATGTATAAGATATTATTTTTGACGTGTAAAAGTGCAATATTTTGCCTATTTACAATAAATGATTTGAGTTTGAGTTCCAGTTTGAACAGCTACCGTATTAAATAAGTCCAATAAAAATAAAAATGGTGTTCATTTGACATTTTACCCATACTGTAAACGTCAAATGAATTTCATTTTTTTTTTAAATTTTATACATAATGTATTACATACATAAATGGGCTTATACATCTATTGCATACAATTTGAACAGCGTCTGTGACCTGTGAGAGACACCCACGTTGATGGCTATACAAACTAGCACAGGAACGACCAGGTCGACCACACCGCGTGCAGATGTGAGCTCTATACTATCTATTAATTTTATAGGAGTAACTTAATAGGGTTGCTGATCAGTAACACGTTTAATGAATACAATGTATGAGCCACTGTAATTAGGCAGTAATTAGCTAGAAGTAAATTTCCATACAGCATAAGTGGTTGATTATTCAAAGCAACAATGATAATTCTAAGTGAAACTTGACGTATTTAAGCAATTTACGTCTCAAATGCGACAAATAGAACCGACTCACAAAATTAATAATAATCACGTTTATGTAAAGTGCGTCTTTAGAATATTACTCACCCAAACTTAGTTAGAAATATCCATAATTAAGCTCGGCTTAGACATTCAAATGAGACTCAATGGTCCGTTATAAGACGTGCGCACTAATACCAAACTGTGCTTAGCAGAACTTGACAATATAACTTGGTAACAAACGCTCTTCGGTCCCAATGTTACCCGGGAGTCCCAGTGACGGGATTTCGGGACCAATTACGGAACGCGTTTACGTTACGTTGGGATACGACCGCAGTCGCTCGACTTCGTTGAAATATTGACCCTAAAAGTCCATTACTGTCCTATAGCCGGTGTTGATAAGTCGGAATTGAACGATTAAGGCGCGGGATGAAGCTTTAAAGGTGGGACGTTATTTGTAATGGATAGGATAATAGGAAAGCATTTAGACTGGATATAATTTGAAACAGCTGTGACGGTTCCGACTTTTGTGTTAAGACACCGATAGCAATTTAGAATTATTACGTCTGTCCATTGGAGATAATAATGTTGTCTAAGCTTTTTATGCTAGTTTCTCATGTGTAACATGTTTTCACTCGCTTTCTTGCAATTTATGGGAGTGATTTCGTCAAAAGGGACGGTCGTGTGTAACAGGAAGCCGGGGCAGCGTGCGCTATTTGATTTAATCAATGACCAATTATTACACGCAACTCATCAATACAATTTCGAAAACATTAATAACAGCGTCCAAATTATTAATTTGCGACATAGACAACATTATTCGTTAACCAATCAACATCGGTGTTAACTACAAATTTTAATAGAAAGGTAATTATTCTATTTTGACCGTGGTCGTAGAAACTTTCATCTGTCGTGCGCACTTTCAAATATTTTCGTGATCAGTTCACACGGAGGTTCAGAGGTCACGTAGCGTCTCCTTTCGCTTCTAGAAGGAGCCACGGCGTCATTATTCATTGTTTTGAGTTGTCTCTGCGAGCTATCTCCATTGTTCCCTTACGTGTTGTCAAAGATAGTGTTTGGAAATAATGAGTCATGAATCATGATCATTCAATGCATTGCGAAATGACAGTCGATAAACTTCACCTGTGAGATCATTTTTAATTTCATCATAAATTAATTTTATGTCATGAAATTATTTGTATTGAATACTCGTATTGCCTACTCTAATACATTTGTTTGTACCATGACATAATAAAACGGTGACATAAACATGCTAAATTCATAAACATTGCATTAATTTTTAGTCAAAGTTTAGCAATCCAATAGCTAAAGCCACTCTGCTTCGTAAAAATCGTCCCAATTGGGCTCCAAGAGCTCTTGGGCTCTTTCAGTGTTTATGCTTTTTTAAATTACTATCTTCTATATTATTATCTTCGTTGTATGTCATTTTCATGTATTGTCTTTCGATATCTACGTGTTTTTTGTGTCGGAATAAATGTTAGCCTTTTTTTTCTTCCTCTAGAACGCTTTAAGAAGTAAAATAACAAATGAAGGAACACATCGGTGAACTGTTTGTTTGCCATGCCTCTAGTAATTTGCAGCGCATACAGGAATACTTAATGGCGTACGTAAACTAGGGCGTTGAACTACGCCCGGTTTTCGGTTCTTGGAATAGGCATGAATCTCTTTCATTTTGTTATTATTTACTAGACTATCTAGATGGCTACTGGAAGGACTGGCCATAGAACTCTCAGAACTGAGAAGAGTGGAAGGAGAAATGGATAAAAACAAATGTAAAGATTCAAATATGGATAATATGTTGATAGTCTGTATTAAAACTCTCTCTTGTGTATATCGAAATTAATTAAAACCAACATGCAGAATATCTATTTTTTAGAAATTCATTGATGAATAAAAACACCCCGCAAGGAGAGCAACGTATTAACATAGCATCGCTGAAAGTTAATTAACGTTTATAAAAAAAAACATATTCGTGTCTTTTGATTAATAAATAATATTTTTGCTGCTTTTATGAATAAGAACGGAGTTATCAATTATTTTCATTAAAAAAATGATATGAGGTTAAATAAATGAATGAGTAGAATACGAGATTAATGCGAGAGACGACATTTTAAATCATTTTCACCGAACAATAATCAGAACAAACGTTAATACATTTGCGTTTATATCCCCAATCAATTATATCATCTCAACAGTAATGCGACCTCATTTACCACAATGTCCTCACAGATTGTAGTTGATGGCTCGTTTATTCGTTCATTCATATCCTTTATCACCTTCTATTTGACAGCACGCCCCCGAGACGTGGGTCATTCTTCGAGACACAATGTCTTTACGTATTAGGAACATCTTATTGTGTCTGTCCGATGCCTACAATTGATAAATGGGCTTGGAGTGTTCGCTCCTCGTTCCTCGCTCCCGATGGTGATTCGATGAGATTTACCCGCTCATTGTGCGCATCGAGTGCCGATTAAACGATAATGGTATTTACCGGTCCCTCTTCATTTTTTTCCATTAAGAACATTTCTTCCGCGCACAGAAAGTGGTTTGGCGCGGGAAAGATTGGCTATTAAACATTTGTTCTGCAAAAGAAGCAGGATTATTTAGGACAAGTTGAAGCACCCGGGAACCGGGTGCCTTTGAAATCTTTTAAGATTTACCGGGGAGGCTTGTTAAATCAGCTTGTGACCAAAATGCTGGCCTATATTTAGGATGAAGAATTAGCTTCACTGTACAGTGACGCAACGACGCCGCATATAGCATTTTGGGTTGGTTGCTGGACATTAAATATCGCTTTAACTACCTGCAGATCCATTCCAACACCATTGTTGTCTTTAGCTAATTTATTTGAACTGTTCTTAGTAGTTTTAATTAATCTAATTCTTAATTTTAGTTCTCGTGGTGTTTTTGTTTAGTTTTCGACAAGTTGTGTTCTATAAAAATCATTATCTCGTTTATATTATGTCACAACAATGTTATTTAAATCTTACGTTCTTATAATATTTGCTGAGATTTCACGAATAAAAATAATTTAGACGCTTATCACGTGTAATTTAGGTGGTTATGACACGCTATCTTCAATGCTAATCCTTATTTCCGTTAGAACTACTATCTTCATTGTTATCTCATAATGGTATTCGTTCTGAGAATAAATTATGGTAGCGGCCATCTAAGGATCGTTTTAAAATGAAATGGGTTTATAATGATTGTTTGGTTCGGACGTCGTAAAGCGATACATCGGCTTGGTACGAGTGTGTTTAATACGAATAACAAAAAGAAACATACCGTTATGGCTTCGTGCATGTAGTCTCAATCACAGTTGGAGTAGAAGTTACCACCTTTGCTTTGGCCGAGGAGCGCGGGTCTTACCGTTAGTGCGCTTGACCATTCATATTGTATTGTTCTCGAATTGTGCTCTTGTGTCGTGTGCCTCGAATGGAAATTGACGACCTCGCATATTTGGGTAAGGAGTTCTCTGACCTCAATATTTGTAGGTTCACTTATTCATGATTCGATCAACATCTGTTATTTTGTATCCAAACAAACTTAACTCACTCAAAACATGTGAAATAACATCTGCGTTGCGGTGTATTATTCTTTTAATTATGGGACAGGTATTTGACTTTTCATTCAAATTACGATTGTACGTAAGCTACTTAGAAACCTTCCGAGTATTTTTAAATATGATTTAACTCATTTTAAAAATAGCTACTGATTACCTACTTACTAATAATATACAACAAGCTTCTATGTTATTACGGCTTCGGTAAACATTATTAGTTAGTTAAACGGGAGTTTGTTGTTTATGTTGTTAAAGTTTTATTTTTAGGGCTTTATGAAGGTTGTTTGGTGTGGGTTAAGATTCTGCTCTAATCTGAAAGTGGGCGAGTAAAGGTGTTGAGTATTTTTAAAGCTTTTATTTAATTTCAGTTGTATGTCCTGGAATTTTGTAAGTCAATTTCGAGCTAGTTCTCGTTGTTGAATTGAGTTGAAATTTCGTATGCTTGTCAAATTCCGATGACAATTCAGTATTACAGTGACAGCAATGAGCTGGTGATAGAGACGGAAGGTCGACATGGAAATGCTCGGTGACTTACACACATACGAAAATGTATCTAGCTGACCGCACAATAGAGAAACTTATTGAAGTATTTCTTCTTTGTGTATATTGGTTTTTGAATAAAGATAAAATTAATTTCCGTACCTACCTCACATCTAAATTTGGAATTAATTATCCACCCTTTTTGAGGTTCTCTCAATTCTCTCCCATTTACAAGGATTCTGTTGTTTTAGGATTTCCCTTTTACAATATCTCTGCACTTTAAATTTCATTATAATTTATTTCAAATTTATTAAGTCATATTTGGTTAGGCTCCAATTATATTACCAAATGACGTATTCATAATTTTAAATGGAATTTTGAGTAATCTTTAAATGTCAACTTGTTATCAGTGTAACTTACAATTTCTCTTTGAAGTGAGAAAATTAAACTGAAACCACATAACTAGACTTGATAAATTACCTAGCTGCACTGATTTCAATGCTTCGTCGGGCATAACAATTTGTTGCATTAGAATGTTAACTAAGTGCTTTAGGTCGAAACTCATGCGGGAGCATGTTGCTGAAATAATGGTTCAATACTTAAGTAGGGGCGTAGTGAAAGCCTGACCGATAAAGTTTAATTACTTTAAAATTGCTACCTTGTTTACACCTCAAAATACACATTAGTTTCTTGAGTTTGGTTAACTTTTGAGTTCTGTTTCTGACTATCTTTGCCACACGTATTGTTCTCAGCTACGTTATTTGTTGTAAAACAATTCTGAAATACATCAAAACAGATGAGTAAACTCCACACTATTTCCTTAACTACAGACAGAAGCCAATGGCCGGAAATTGAATGGCGTTCCGCCGCAAGCTGAATGACATAATAATTACATAGCTTATCTATCTCTATTTGTAACAGAGTTGGCCCTAAAGCAACGGCCAAGGCCGCTGACAATGACCGCTGGACCAACACTCTCATTAATAAAGATTTTACATTCATTGCGCGCTGTTACATGAACCGGTCCTTGGAGGGTTAGAGTATCCGTCACAGAATTATCTTGGTAAATTGGTTGAGTCGTTATTTTAAATACGCTTTTGTAAGTAAATTTGTCAGACTAAACATTTTATCGGTAATGCTGCGTATTGTATTACAACTTTCTTATAAATTCAATAACATTAGCATTTGCATTATCGGTTAAGTGCCTTAAGAAGCCTCCAAGAAAATTTCAAATAGGTACTCAATTTGTGTGTATGTAGAATTAAAGTCGTTTATTGATTTATTGGGCGTCTTTCAGACAACTGCAACAATTAAAACTTATGTTTTTATTCTGAATGTAAAATATTTTAAAATATTTTATTACGTAGATTAGATCTTTATTCGATAGTCATTGGTTCCAAATGAAAGCCTTGAGGTACACCGGTACCGCGGCAGATGTTCCTATGAATATCAAATTAGTATTTATTTATTTTATGGCCTTAGAAGCAAAGAAGGTAGGTACGTTAATAGAATCAGATAACGTGTTTATGTCAAATGCACCGTTGGAGACTGATTTATAGGAAATTAAATTGTCTGCAGCTAGACTATAAACCGCTCTTGTGCCTGCATGTTTTCAGATAGGATGTAAGATATTGTGGTAATTGTCATTAACATCGTCATTATTGATAATTTTAGCTTCAGTGTCATCAGCCTATATCCGCCCACTGCTGCACGCGAGTCTCCCTTCACATTCGGAGACATTTTTGCTTGGTAATTTTCCCCGAGCGGCATCTTGTTTTAGTTTGAAGTTAGCTGATCTTGCAGTTCATTTTAAAATACGTTTTAAAAAACGTTCAATAATTCAATTACGTTTAGAGGTATTAGACTATGTTGATTGAGTCAATGTGAAATCAGTTTCATAATAATTCTTGGGGTTTCGTTCTGCTAAATAATCTTTTTTTCTGAATAAAACTGATATTAAAAAAAATTACGATATCAACTTGATACATATCGATAAGAACTCACACACTTACTCTATATCATCATAATCAACCCATAACGTCCCACCGCAGAGCACAGGTCTCCCCCTCACTTTCGTGAGGAGGGTTGACCAATATCCACCACGGGGCTCGGCCGGATTGGTGGATAACAAACCTACCTCCGAAATAATTCTCGGGTAGGTATGTGGGTTTCCTCACGATGTTTTCCTTCACCAAAAAGCGAGTGACAAATACGTACCTAAAATATGTTTTACAGAAACACATTGGTACGTGCCTGCACTGGGATTTGAATTCACGGCCTTCTGATTGGCAGATGATGAAGGATGATGATGAATCATTTTGAATCGGATCTTCATTGTGTTGTTGGGAAGGTCAACAGAAATGTGTTCTTCAATCGAGCTATACTAATTGGAGATAACGTTGCTTTTACGTGATCCCACGTGTAAATGAAGCAACAAAGACAAAGGTGTTGAATACCTACAGATTCACAAGCGCTAATTAACATTTCCTTTATAAATCTCAATTTGCTCAGCAAACGTGTCCGTGATCCAACACCAATTATAGCGTCAACCTATCAAACCTATAGGTACTGTAACCGCTAGAGGCGTAATACCTATCGTTAACTCCGTTGGCATCAGTGAAACATCATCTATGTTCAAAATATATATTACATACTCCTTTCAATTTCGTTTCTCTACCAGTGCACCGCCACCGCCTCCATTTTTAATATTAGCTAGGTTTCACTAGTCGTCCCACATACCTACCTGCGAATTATTTCGGAGGTAGTTATGTTATCCACCAATCCGGACCGGGCCCCCGTGGTGGATTATGCCCTAACCCTCCTAATGAAAGTGAGGGGAGACCCGTGCTTAGCAGTGGGACCTTATGGGTTGATGATGATGATGATGATTCACTAGTCGTATTTAAATTTCATATATATCAATGCTTTATTTCTAACTATCACGCAATGAAAACTTACCAAAACAAAGAGACATATACAATTTTGAAAAAAAGAAATGCTCTTATTCATTGGCTTGTTTTATGTTATATTTTCTTCAATTTATGAAATGTTTGTCCTGTACTGTCTTATTTTAAGTATAGATAAAACGAAGTACCAACGCCTTCTCCATATTCCTCTCTTACAATTTTACGTTGTTTCATCAATCACTGTACGGCGAAAACTGTCCCTAGTTCTCTACCCATCTTTATTTCTCTTTACCTTTATTTTTTTATTATCTTTATCTTTATTATCTTTATTTATTAACCCCTGACGCAAATACGACGGGGTGTTATTAGTTTGACGTGTCTATCTCTCTCTCTGTGTATGTGTGTCTCTGTCTGTTGCATCGTAGCTCCCAAACAGATGAACCGATTTTGTTGTTGTTTTTTTGTTTGTTTTATTTTTATCATTTTTATTTTTATTTTACTATTGTTTTTGCAACATTGAGAGCTCCTCTAACGGTGGTGTTCTAGATTTGTTAGTCAATTCAACAGTATCTTCAATACTCGCCTAATGAATTGACCGGTTCTTTCAATGTATTGCCACCTTATTAGGGGACCTGTTCAACACGTGTATCTACAGTTAGGTTAGTCACAGTGAATCTATTACGGGAATTCTATTTGATTATCGTTTCTTTGAATTCAAACCCACATAACAATATATTGAAAGTCAAATTAACCTTATTACTACAATGAAATCTACCAAAAATAACAATTCTTAGTATTACTTACTGATGTATTCAATCACGCCAAAACCTTGGATTTGAATCAAATTTGGTACTAAAGTAGACTAGGTAGGTACGAGTATATAATTATGTTGGATTTTAGCAAAGGGTAATTTTCATCTGTAGGTGATGCCGCGGGGCACAACTAGTGAAAAACAGAAAAAATATACAATTTGTTTTGTGACGCATTATTTTATAAAATCTAATAACGACCAATTTTTATTTCTACACTTTTTTTTACTTATTTTAATTGTGCATTTCAATACCTCGGCACTTCAACCTGTTAACACAAAGTCATTTGTAAGCTAACGCTCCACAATCGTAAAACCCGTCTTCAGTTCCATTCCATGCTAAAATGTAGTTGTTACACCCACCTATACAAAACTTGATTGGATTAGAATCCGCGGCCAATGACTTGTTTTGACTCTTAACCGAAATAGCTGTGCCGCTAGGTCTACCAATCTACCAACGTTTTTTATCCACCATTCCATATTACAACGCGTTTCTTCGCTCACATTTTTAATTATAGTGATACGGTGAACTTTATATCTCTTTCGAAAGTGAATTTTGATGTTGTATTATTAGCTTGCAAGTTATTGTTCAATATGTTGTTTATGATTGTTACGTTTCGAAGGATGCTATTATAGTTGTAAAGTTATCTTCGACTTTGTAATAGTTGTAAAATATTCGCGTAGATATTTTATTATTTATTTTTTAACTGGAATGGTTACGGTTGTTAACTCCACTTCTTCATGCGGTGCCTTTCCACAACTGGATGCTTGTAAATATTTATTGTTAATTCAATATTGCTACTGTTCTTCTTATTTATCTTTTCTTTTCATGGTAGATAAATATTATAAGATTGGTATTTTAATGCTGTATACGGTATAATAATCTGTTTATATTTCTACCTTGTTACTTATTCTCTTTCTATCTTCTTGCACCTATATTTTTTCTAATATTAATATTAAGATAATATTGTGAATTGGTTTGTCGTGGTTCATCTATAGAAGTAACCATCCGATTTAAAAAAAAACAACACTAGTATTATGCTCTCTACACTTTCATAGAAATAGCAATTTTTTAAGATGTGATAAAATATATTTAGAGGAAAACTCTATCACTAACGTTTAGCACAAAGAAGGACATGTCAACAACATTTTTAATTCAATTTCCTTGTGTCTGTCATTGTGGTTAAGGCTTAATTTTTCAATGCTGCAGGCATGTCGCTTACCATCAAGCAAACAATCTGTTCCTCTCGGATCGTTGGAGTGTCGAAAAACTTAGCTGGTTTGATTATCTAATGTTAATTTATGTTTATGTTTATGTTTGTTATCATTTTATAATTCATTAATGGATATATTAGCTTCTGTATAAACTGATTGGAGTGCACCATTCCTAACATTTATATTAACATCAAACTACCTGTTTATAATATTATTTATTAGTTGCCCAACGTCAGCCAATTGAGTATTCGCAACGGTGTACCGGCGGGACGTTTTCATTGAAGTTAAATTATGATGAATGCATTCATTGTAGTGCGTGCACTTATTACGTTCGCCCTTTTGTTCGGCAAAATGATTATGTTTCGTAATAACCCCATTGTTATTTTTATAATGGCGCTGATGGCGATCGTCGATTCCTGAAAAATTGGCGCCTTATTGTTTGTTTTTGATGAGTTCAGTTATGCCATTTTTATAGTTGGTATTAAATTTTAACAAAGAGTTGTTATGACTTTTGTGTGCGTAATTGTGTTTTCTAAAATAGTGATTTGGTCTGGATTGCAGAATGGGAAATGTCACAACTATCGGAAATTTCAATGAGCGCTTTCGAGCGCTATTATTTTGCTTTAGGTATTATTGGATTCATACCTAGAGTAGAAAATCACATAGGTAGGAAACATTGTAGAGAGAAACTTGTGTTTTATGGTACCAATGTAAGGTGTTAAATACTCGGCCAAGTACCTGTACTATGACCTTTTAAACTTGCCCTTAGAACCGCTTATAGTCGTTTACGGCTTTCTTGTAGGTGCGGGATTTGTAGAACTTTCATTATCAATTAATATATTATTATGGTTTTTAGTCTATAAGTACACATTAGGTCAACCCATGGATATACTTTTTTATATACGCACTATTGCAAACTTCACAGCACTGTTGCTCTATCCAGTCTTGTGAATTTAGAGCAGTGGCCATTTTTGGGATGTCTCAGCCAAGTCCAGCTTGGTCATGATGTCTTAAAAGCAGTTCCGTCTGAGTCTCATCGGTAATCACAAAGATGAAAATGGTTGCTACGAACTCGTTTACTTTTGAACAGCGCCGGAAAGGTATGTCTGTCACAGTATAATCTATTTTGGTGAGTGTGCGTTGGAATTCTCAACTGCATGACTCAATTATCTCTTCTTTTTAACAGGACATGCTGGAAGTCGCGCCGTTACCATCTAATCATGTAAACATTCTTCCAATTCATACGAAGCGATTCCACTTATAAATGTGAACAGAGTAACAATTTAACTCGATGTCATTTTCCTTGTTGCCAGACAAAATTATCATTTGGAAATTTTTAAGGTTAGACCGACTAGATGTCTTATTAACCTGCATTTTCCTTCCACGAGCATATCAGCTCTTACCATCAGCAGAGTTGGATGTGAAACGTAGATCTGTCATTGGATAAGGAACTCTCTTACAGTATTAATATCATTGTTAAATTATGCATTAATCGAGCTTACCGACGTTTATGATCGTTTCAATAAATCAATCTTTCCGGGTTCAAGCATTAAGTTGATTTAATTGTATTTGCGTTTGAACTATTTCTATTATTATCTAGCAAAGCCGCGTCAGGCATCCGACTGCTAGACCCGTTAGGTGACGATTGACAACGATTGATTGCGCATCTTCATTTGAAAGGAATGCTTTCGGTAGTTGAGGTTTTGCTCTAAAAAGATTCTGAAACTTTTGCAAAATATTTTTAATGAAAATCTTTAACATACACATGATTTTTCAATAAGGAAAGTCTTTATTGACTGGTACTAACAAAGTGTCGTTCAAATGCAATATTTCTACACCTTTTAGTGAACAATATTATAATTATTACCAACAAATGAGCGACTATCTCGTATCGCCACTCACAACGAAATATAAAAAAGAGGCCTGTAAGAATTTTATATCTATCTAAAGATTTACGGATTTATGTTTTCTTTAGAAACCTTTTTTTGTCTGACCGACCATACTTAACTGTACCTAACAATGATTTATCACAGGATGCGGAAATGAGAATTTGTCGTGGGTCTAAATTCATGGCTGCCTAGATGGAAAGTTGCCGAGTTGGGATTAAACCCAACGTTTGGATATCCAATTCAATTATAATCATACTAGCTGCAGCTAGCGTAGTTCCTGTTCCCATGGGAATACGGGGATAAAATATGGCCAATATTACTCGCTGAAAATGTAGCATTCCATTGGTGAATTTTAAAAATCGGTTCAGTGGTTATGGCCTTAAAGCGTAACAAACAAACATATTCACATTCGCATTGATAATGTTAGTTAGGATTTTTTTTACTCAATTATCCATGTCTAGTCACAATTTACCCAAATAAGAGTTAGTATATGTTTTTCGGTCATGTATTTGTATGTTCCTAAAGCCCATCCTACAGTAAAAATGGGTTGATGGACTTCGATAGTTGAGGTATCATTGGATTCGTCATAATCACGAGAGTGACATAGTTTACGTTGTTTTCAATAACGTGTTTGACTGTTGGGACAAACTCGACGTTTTTAACGGTTACTCGGGACTAGTGAATTTGTCGAGTTCTGATCATAAATCTTTGTCAATACTTTATTGCCGGTAACAAATTGAAGAGCGTGAATCAAATGGGACGGTCGGGCTCTGACTGACATCTAGTAACCGACCGCGGAAAGGTTACAGCGGCCGCTTCCCGGTTAGCTTTGAAAGGCTCTGTACGTATGAAACTGGTTTGAGACTTGCTAGAGCGTGTTCTAGCGATTCGTCTTCGATTTAGTATAAAAACGAAAGGAAAATATAAATTTGAATTAATTTTGGATATAGACGGGGTTTGAACTCGCTACCATTTGTGTCTCTGCATATAACTACATGAGATACCATATAAAGCACCGAAACGTAAAAAAATCCTATTCTAGCTCTTATAACTGTCCGATTCAAGTTTGTTTTCTTCTTATATCTACCTATCTAAACAATATTTGAAGAAAAACATATTTACAAAATGTTATTAGCAGTGTTTTCCCCTCTTTTATGCCTTGACACTTTCCATGACATTAAGCCGGGTACACAATAACTCGGCGATCGGTCTAGCGAAAGCCCACGACACTTTCACCACAACCTTTCGACCTTTGGCAGTAGGCGCGGGATCCTCTCCGCTATCGATCGGATCTGGCGACTCATGCGGTTTACCGTTAGTGTGCACCGAGGTTAATGTTTAGTCATCGACGGTAATGAAACGTATAAGGTTATAGAACGGAATAACTTGTTTTGAAATGGAACTAGTTATTGTTTCAATGTATTAGCTTTTTGTCTATTTAAAAATGTGGATGGGGGGTGTCGATTTTTAGTGCACCAAACTAAACGTCTAAAATTATTTCCGTCCATTCCATAAGTTGTGGTCGAGATGTCTCTAATTTAAGTTAAATTTTTCGCACCCAGAAATAACACCACTGGCACCTTTTACTATCTTATTAGTGGTAGAATGCACAATATTTTTTTTTCATATAAAAGAATAAGAAGAAGCCAAGCGGCGCAAATACGTAACACTATCTAGAGCCCCTTGGCTTTGAAACGTTTGGCCTATGGGGTACAAGTACGAGAAATTTTTTTAAGCATATATTTCCTCGTTTAGTCAATGCCGCTGGTGACAAGAGGGCTGGCTCATTTCTCGCACAGAGAATAGCTATTGCTATTCAACGTGGAAATGCAGCCAGTGTTCTTGGCACCGTGCCTCATGGACACCCTCTTTTCTTAGATTTTTAAGTTATAGTTTTAGTTTAGTATGTGGAAGGAGATGGGGGAGACCTTTGCCCAGCAGTGGGACAGAATAGTTTATAAAAAAAAAAGTTTTGGTTAGTTTTCTATTTAACTATTGTTATTTAAGTGGTGTAATTTTTTTTTTTATTCGTAAAAATTACAAATGACATTACGATGCATATCGATATATTTTTTTGTAGAATTAAGTATGTGGATGATTGGTATAAAGTGTATAATATAAGTATCATTAAATCCTAACGCTTGATACTTTAATAAAGCAGTAAATTATATTAAATTTAATTTTAATAACCAAATTTGTAATTTTCAAAGGAGTCATCATATAATAATTAATATTACCGGATTAACTTGACAAAATTAATAAGAACTATTAGTAAAGTTGTAATAATTACCGGCAAACTCATTACGATTACATCTAAAACGTTTTGCAACACGAACAGTGCGCGTCGAATTAAGTATTCACTCCGCATTTCAGAAAGTTAGGTACTTTTATATGAAATTAATATTACAGTCATTAAAATTTGCACTAACGAAGGGCTGGATGACCCAATTTCTCGTATGCCTTAATTTTGTCTCGTAATTTATCTCTTCATCAGTTTTCTAATTTTCATGATAATTTCTATAGTAACATTTTCATTGTCTCGGCCGTTTTATAATTATTATGTTCAGACCCGATACATCTGACAGCTTGCATACGTTGTCCTTAGGCTTTATTATCATTATGTATGTTATGTTCTTAGCAAGTTCCCATACTAACTCCAAGCCCGTAACGTCTCTTATTAAACTCAAGTAAGTGTGCTTTAGTCATAATTACTTCCTTTTGTTCCAGGTCGGTATTAACGTCTCGCACACACGGATTGCGTTACTCGTGTAAACAAACCTCAAAGTAAGTTGACACTGGTGTTGTTCCCGTAACTCTATTTATCCAATCATCTTCGTGTTGCGGCTTTGACGGTCTAAGCAAAGGACCACGCACGCTCACACTTACCCACCCTCAGCCGAACTTATATGATCGCATGTTCGTGTAACGGTTGTAAATTCGCGCTCTTCAACTATTTTAATTGGTATTTATTTTTCGCAATCACTAGTGTAATGTGTTTTCCTCGTCTCCTGCGACTCCCGCTAAAACTGTAAATTTGTTTTGTTTGCAAGGTTAGATGCGGGCGGGTCCATACAATATAATTATATAAAACGTCCTTGTGTTGCGGCATCATGTTACATGTTTGAGCGTGCGATTACAATTTTGTAATTACTCGCTACAATTAGTTTGATCTTAGCTTTTGGTGAGAGGTTCCTTGATTTTAATAAAGTTGTTATCTTGTGGGGATATGTTTGAGGTGTTTTATATTATTATAAGTTTTTCAGTTTGCTTAAACTCGACACAATATTGCAATTCAGTATTCCCCCTTGGTAAGCCTTCCAATCAGAAGGTCGTGAGCTCAAATCCCAGTGCAGGCACGTACCAATTTGTTTCTGTAAATTTCATAATGAACGTAATTATCGCTCGCTCTTCGGTGAAGGAAAACATCGTGAGGAAACTCACATACCTACTCTAGAATTATTTCGGAGGTAGGTATGTGATCCACTAATCTGAATCTGGCCTCCGTGGTGGATTATGGCCTAATCACCCTTACTAAAGTGAGGAGAGACCCGTGCTCAGCAGTGGGACGATATGGGTTGATGATGATACCCCCTTCACAAGTGTCGGAATATTTACGCATCCGATTTCGGTGAATTCATTCCCGAATGAACACGTCGGAATCGGATTCGAAAATTTTCCGACACTTGTGAATATGAATACAAAGCAGTCTTTCTTCGTTTGGTGACACATCTGTGACACTATTCTAGGAATTATTAGCGACATTCGTATCACATCCAAATTAATATAAACGAAGCCACTTACAATTAAAAAAAATGCAATTAATAATAATGTCAAAATTGCGCCATTTTCGTGTAACGGCTTAAATGTTTTGACAAACGATTTTATGAATAAACTAACTTTTTATCGTAAAGCGAAAGAAACAGCAAAATAAACTTTTTCTCTTTCAATATTTACTATTTTCAACACACAATTGGCATGAAATACTATTTACAAGAATTCATTTTTGCTAGAGATCAATATTTTTATTCTCCATACCTTAATAAAACATGAATAATGTAAACGCGATGAGAGATAAAATAATAAATTATTTATCGCTACGTGGCGCGGTTATTTCAGTGATATTGAAATTTATTCGAAGCCGTAAATAAAGCGCGCCTGTTGTTGTTAAACAAATTAATAAAATTAGTATCGAAATTTGAGGACATATATCAAACGGCAGTAAAATTATATAATCGTTATACTTATACCAAAGAAAAGGGACGAGTGTTTGTCATATGAAGCTGGTGTTTTGGTCTACACACTACACAAAAACCTCGACACAAAATATTTTATTTTTTGTATTTTTTTTATTGCATGATTTTTTCATATCACACTAGATATTATGGTAATCTTCATAATCTATATTGTATTGTTAGCTCGAGTTTTACTCAACTTTGTTGAGTTATTATGGTTTCCTTCAGCTATTGTCACAGTCATGTTTTTCTTTAACACTTTGACTGCTGAGCCGTTTTGCTTGTCTATCCACGAGTGCAGCTCTGCACGCGCCATAGTGTTTTCCCATACAGCAAACACAACAGTTGTGTTTTGCTGTACTCGTGGCAAGTTATGAAAAAAAAACGACAGTTGTGTTTTCAGTAGTTAACCACATTTGAGTAGAAAATTATAATTTTCTGTTCATATTTATAAAACTAATGAAGTGTTCGATGATAGTAGGGCAGGCGGTGGCCACAATAAACACATAGTTAGTAGTCTCCATGATAAATCAGTTTTATTCGATAATTCGCCTCTTAGTTCATTGCCATTACATGTTAGTGTAACATACAGTTAAAGCATTATTCTCTTAAAAAACTTACCGGAGTATTCTCAGGAATGTGCTTTGGTTTTACTTTCATAAGGACCTACCTAAAATGCTCCGGAGCCACACGAGTGTTAGTTAACTCGTATGTTGTAAACTTTTTCTGCCATGTGTCTGTTACGGGTCTTCCAATAAGCTTCAGCAAACTTATGGACACCCTTGAAAAAGAAATAATCTTTCTTTATGGCAAAGCTAAAAGCATACACTTTAGCATTAACAACATATTCTGCCTCTTTACGATACTCGTGAAAGAAATTTTCTTGAATTGGAACGCCTTTTTATTATTAACATGACACGAAAGGGGTATATTTTATGGATGTCGAGCGTTTCAGTCCAAGGTGAAGCGTTTTACCTACTTTGAATAATTATAGTAGGCATATTACTAAAGTGTGTGATAAATCAAATTCAATTAGAGCGGTGGCGGTGGTAGCCAATCAGTGGTGTGATTTTTTATTTTTGATCTAACTTTAATCGTTTTGAAGATGAGCTTTGTGTTTGCACCCGCTTTTATTTTAAGTATCTACTGATTTGCGACCTCTCTAAAATAATTAAAATTGTACAATGAAAAAATACGTTTATACGTAATCAATTTTTGATCTAACATGCTGTAATGTGTACAAAATATTAGAAATTATTCGCACCGGTTTTCCATTTTGGCCAGTGTATCGACATAATATATTTGAAGTTGTATTCAAATAATCAGAATGTCGAGTCCCAGTCAGTCGTAGTCTGAAGTCTTATCAAATGACAGTTGATGTCATAATTCAGTTAAGTGGTGGGTTTATTGAAGCTTTCTGAATGTATAAGAGAGAATGCAAACGACATTTTTTTCGGGCTTTCATCCTTATTTTCCCACACTGGTGCACGTTAATACGCCAACAGTATTAAGAGAAACACAAGTTTAAGGACAAAAAACAAAACAACAAAGTCCCGTTTTCGGTTTCCCGTTTAAACTAAATAAATAGTTTAAACTCAACTACCTTGTATTAATCTAATAGTCGACTCTACGTAGGGCACTGAAAAACTTCTATTCAAATCGAGTTACTATTTTATTAGTTGATAGCTTAGTGGTAAAATACGCGTGGGCTGTGGCACTTAAAAGGCTTCTTCACGCCGGAAAGTTTTAGTAATTTGATATTATGAGCCTTAAAGTAGATTATAACCAATGTTTTGGTTTAATGGAGGCTGTTTTGTCTTTAGATCCGATTTATGTTCGGTATTTAGTCTTCACAAAAATATCTTAGTTTACAAATGAAAGGGACTTATTTTGAGCACAATTATTAAATTCGTTTTGTTTAGTGTAAAGACACAATTGGTGCAAATGTAAAGACAGAATTGAAAAGAATTTCTCCAATTACAATTTGTAAGCAATTCCGAATTGAAGCACGTATTGAAACGTCAAGACAAACAGCCCTGCGGCCTCGTTCCGCACTCCCTTGTTGTGTTCTAATTATCTTGGCCCGATCGCATTGAAAATCAAACATAAAACAGAACCAGTGACTTACAAATGTACGCATTACACATATTATACAGGCATTAGAATACACGAACAAATACACGCAGGGTTAAGGCACATGAACAAACTCGAGCTTAATACCTCAGATTGAAAGTTAATTACGTTATCAAATTCACGAGGCAGGTGTGCCAATTGGATTCAAAATTGACACGGGCAAAGGTTTCCGGAGGAAATAATACCATCACAGTGGTTGTGCTGTGTACTTTTTGTTGAATTGAAATTTTGAAAATATTGGTGATTAATTTGTGAATTGGTGGATAACATACCTACCTCCGAAATAATTCTCGGGTAGGTATGATGTGAGTTTCCTCACGATGTTTTCCTTCACCGAAAAGCGAGTGATGGCCCCCGTGGTGGAATATGGCCTAACCCTCCTCACGAAAGTGAGGAGAGACCCGTGCCCAGCAGTGGGACGTTATGGGTGATGATGATGAAGTTGTGAATAAGTAGGTAGACCTTCTAGTCCTATATGAATACATTATATAGACCCTTACTTCCGAAAGTGGTCCAGATGGAGCCCCGGGGGTCCACGGGAGACTCGACGGGCATCTACGTCGGCGTGACAAAAATAATATATTAATATATAAATATATAGGAATATGGCAGAAATGTAGCTGCAGGGGGTCCACCGGAACCAGCTAAATTTTGAAAGTAGTTGAGAATAATTGTCTGGGAACCACTGTTATAGACGATAGGACAACACATTGTATTAAATAAATTAATTGAATTGATTGCATAAAAATAGAGGTGAGACCCGTGCTCAGCAGTAGGCCGGGACGTAGTTAGTTCACAAAATATAATAGTCTGTCACATAAATCACCGACTGCATTTATTTGGCCAACTGCGGAATATTTGTGCACTCAATGACCTTAGTTGATGGCCATACCCATGATGCGGCTCTTTTATTGACGCTATAAAATTGTATGAAGATTTTTGGTTACCATTTTCTGAGTTTTTAGGTACAAACGACCGGTGCCTATAAATAAAACAAATATTTTAAGAAAACCGGTTGTCGTACAACAAGATTTAGGTGTTATCTGGGATTTGAAAATTAGCAGCAAAATTTAAGTAAAAACAGCTGAATGCGACGCCTAATCGTAAATTGCAATTTTTAAAATATTTTTCTATCTGTCTGTCTGAAAGTTTGTCTCGGTAACACTTCGAAACGGCTCAATGTATATTAATAAAAAAATTAAGGAATTAAACAGAAGCTTCAACCCAAGTTTTCGTGTATGTTCCATTTTTGATATCTTGCAGAGTTCTGAAGATAATATGAATGTACATATTAGTAGGCGCGAACGACGTCTCCGGCTCAGCTTTGATGAAAAAATACATCTTTATCTATCTATTCTTTGGCTTTAGTGTGAGCTTCTACGAGGGTGAATCAAAAAGTTCTTAGAAGTGCATATATATGAAACCTTTTTGGATCAAGTTCGATATTCAAATTAAAGAGTGTCTATCACACTATATTTATGCAGACTGTCACTTGTTTTTGTCAGTTCGTTCGCATGTAATAAATTTTTTTGTGCAACGAGTTGCTAAAAAGTCAAAATTATGGATAAAAGTGAGTTACGTGCGGTGATAAAATATCTCAGTTTGAAAAAAATGTCTACGAAGGAAATTTTTTTGGACATTCAGCAGACATTAGGGGGTGATGCTGTACCCTATTCTACGGTTGCGTACTGGGTGGCTGAATTTAAAAGAGGTAGATCAAGCTGTAAAGATGACCCGCGTTCTGGGCGGTCTTCAACCTCCGTTACAGAAGAAAATGTCAAAAAGGTTGAGAATCTGGTTTTGGAAGACAGAAGAATGACTATAAAACATATAGCTGAGATCCTAAAGATATCTTTTGGTAGCGTTCAATCCATTTTAATTGATTCACTGGGGTTCAAAAAAGTGTCTGCAAGATGGGTGCCACGAATGTTAACCGACGAAAACAAAAAGCGACGTTTGGAAATTTCCAAGCGTAATCTCGAAATGTTCCAGCGTGATTCGGATAATTTTTGCCGTCGTCTTGTCACCATGGATGAAACGTGGGTCCACCATTTTGATCCTGAAACTAAAAGACAAAGCATGTCTTGGAAACGACCATCCTCTCCATCCATTAAGAAATTTCGAGTTGCTCCTACCGCTGGCAAAGTTATGGCCTCTGTGTTCTGGGATAGTGAAGGAATCCTTTTTATTGATTACATGCCAAAAGGCCAGACGATTACTGGACCCTATTATGCAAATTTAATCCCGAAAGTGCGTGAAGCGATTAAAGAAAAACGTCGTGGAAAACTGTCGTTGGGCGTGTTGTTCCTTCAAGATAACGCTCCTGCTCATCGATCGGAAGTTGCGCTCAACGCAATCCGCTGTGCTGGCTTCAATCTCCTTGACCACCCACCATATTCTCCGGACTTAGCCCCAAGTGATTTTCACTTATTTCCAAAATTAAAAGAGGAAATTCGTGGAACAAAATTTCACGATAATGACGCGGTTATAGCTGCCGTAGAGGACTTTTTCGAGAGTCAAGAAAATAATTTTTTTTCACAAGGAATAAGGAAGTTAGAAACGCGTTATTCTAAATGCATTGCATTGGAGGGAGATTATGTAGAAAAATAAAATATTATTATTTAAATCTTTGCATTTTTTAATATTGATTCCAAGAATTTTTTGATTCACCCTCGTATAATTGCTCAAGCATTTCGAAGTCGAAGTAGGTAAGCCGCAATGTGCAATTAAATTTAAATAAGCTATTACGAGGCGTTCTGTGGACGATGCCAGAGGTCACAGACAAAAGGCAAAAGGACGGGCTTGAGTGGTTAAGTAGGTGATTATCTGAGAAGAATCATTGTGGAAATATCCGAAAAAATACGCAGTGCGATGATTGATGCAAGTAACAGGATTTGCAATTTTTAGTTGCTACTTTACCCACACCTGCGGTAGCAACGCTAGAGAGACGCTAGAAATATTGACATTTAGAATAAATTTTTGTTAAAAATATTTTTTTCAGACAAGATATATTATAAAATATATATGAATTAATGAGCTCTACTATTATTCATTGAGGAGTTCCGTTGTCTACCTCTCGTCTCTATCATCAGATCAGCTCGCAGTCCCCATACTATTATATTGTCATCGGAACTTGAAAACCATGCTAATTTCAACTTTATATTGCAAGAACGCAGGACGCATTATTAAAATACCACTGCAATGGTATCGACCGTGAATCCTGCACCTGCTTGGTACATTTAAAAGTTAGTAATAGGTATGGTACTATGAAAAGGAAATACTATACATTTCATATATAAAAACTAAATTTTAGACTCAAAGATGAAAATGTTTGATCGTAACTCGCTGCATGCATAGAGCTAAATATATTTCTAAAATAGCACGATATTGTAACAAGCGATTGTACTGAAATATTAAACGCAATGCATACGATATTTCTGAATTGCTAGAAACAGCAGCAGTTTACGATAATATTGGACGCGTTGGAATTAAACAGTAGTTTTCTTGTTGTAAACAGAACTCGCAATTTCCCGGGGAGTTTTTTATTTTACCCGGCCTTTGGAGATCCCGACAACTTCTTACCATCGCCCGTCCTGTGACCCGTCACTTTTGTTCTGTTTATCAAAAGACTCATGTCCCGATGAAAACGATGTTTACTTGTATTGGGACACCCAAAATGTACCTACAAGAGGGTTGTATGAAATTGTGTTGCCTTTTTTTTTTGCTTTTCGTAGCGTAAAAAAGCTGCGCAAATGAAGTTCTAGACAAATATTACATTCGTCCACCAATCCGGACCGGACCCCCGCCCGTGGTGGATTATGGCCTAACCCCCCTCACGAAAGTGAGGGGAGACCCGTGCTCAGCAATGAGACCATATGGGTTGATGATGAGATGATGAATTGAATTAATTTATGTATCATAATTTTTTTTTAATAAAGCTCAATAGGAAATTGTAATTAACCGTCTCTATTTGAATTTTTAGAAGTTAAAAAATATATAATAGTAATATACAAGTTTAAGTATTAGCACCTACATGACGTGTGAAGCTAAAAAAATAAAAAAAAAAACATTGCGACGTGCTGGTTGTAATTTTAGATCAAAGAAAAAATGTTTGATGTCATTCTAGGTTTGTAGTCTATTCTAAAAGCAATTTTAAGAAAATAATTTAGAATTCTCTTTTCGTGACCCTTTTTAGCATCTCAGCACTGAATAGCTGAATACATCCGATTTTGCTTTTTTCCTAGTTAAGGGTCAAGGTCTATGTCTGTGATCGTGACGCGGTGTGTTTTACTTTTTTATTTTAGCTTAAGGTGCACCGCTTTGTGCAGTCTTTGGACCAATGCGCTGGGGGAAAGGTATCGAGTCGCAATTCCGCGTGCTTCTACCATGTCGGGTTAACTTCTCTCGCTAGTGAAAGTACATGATATGTGTATGATGTAATGCAATAGAGTAGATTTAAAAGAATAGTCTGAATTTTGTAAAATGCTACAGTCATTGCAGTCAATGCTACAGTGGTCTGTAGCATTATACAAAATGCAGACTATTGCAGACTTATGCAGACTGACATCATAGGCATATATGACATCATAGGGTCAGGACAAGTAATTTACATTTATTTGTTAAAAACGTGGTCATGGTCAATTAATATTGGCGAAGTATAAATTAAAAAAGCACCTTTGTAGAAATAATTAAGAGTTTCTTGTGATAAACTAAAATTGAAATGGTAAACGATTACGATGATAAGGGTGATGGAAAAACTGTGATTACAGATCGCTAAGTACTTTGCGGGGGTGATACTGGTTTTTTTAGCTACCGATAACATAAAATTAATAAAAATTTAAATATTTACAATGTTTTTAAAACGGACTCTTGCATTTGTGTCCAGTAATGAAATACGTTTAAAGTATCGTGTATCTAACTCAGCGAAAAGTTAGTTTAAAATCGAATGCTAAATTTGTTCCTAACAAATATACAGAGAGGCAAGAATTCGAGTTATTAAAAATGTGGTAAAATAAATACCTAGAAGTTAACATTGCTGAACAGACTTTAAAAAAAAATTTATGATAGGTCGTTGATGTTAAGCCGTCTTTAATAAAAGGAGCTTTCAATTAATAAATAATTTTACTTACTGTTCGTTTGAGAGCTTTGTTCTAAGGACCGAATTACTTTAAAATGGTGGTAGACGTACCTAATTTTAAATAAAGCAATGACGAATCTCTACTTTGAAACTTTTTAATGATGGTAAACCTAGTGGCAAAATGAAATAAATGGAAAGTAATAATGTTTACCCTTTCAAAATCTTGATTGTTTTCAGTAAAGTTAAGCTGTATTGATTCGAACTTTTTTTTTTTTTTTTTTTTACCTGGGGAATGCAATTACGCATACCACCAGACCCGGGTGAAGGCCGGGTGGTTATGTGGGACTCCCCCGCCAGTCTGACGGGTATACCCACTAAACCCCAGGGTGTTCCACCGGGACGCCTTTATTGTCGGGGCTACGGGTGCGAGAGTGGACTTCCGCGGCCCCGACGGCGTTGGTCCTCAAGGGAGAACCCCATCCCGTTGGCAGGAGTGGAGAGGAGTGCTCCACTCCGTCTAACTTTGTGAGTGTGGCGCGCGGGAACACCGCGCGCGCCGCCTCGAGGCATACGAGTGGGCGGCGGACGTACACCCGGTCCGCCGCCCAAGCCTCTGTTATGGGGGCCGGAGCCGGGCGTTGAAGAATACTCTTCTTCAACGCCTCGCTCGCCGGCTGCGGAGGGGAAGTTCGGAGGTGATCTCCCGTTCCCGCTCTGCAGCCTCCTTCTGCGACATCACCTCTTCGCAGAAGTTTTCTCCGGCTTGCTAGGACCTCTCGTCCCCGACCATTGACTTAATCAAGGTCGGAAGCGAGAGGTCGGCCCCCACTGCTGCGACGAGTTCACGGCGCTCGCTTGCCCAGCCTGGGCACTCCTCAAGTATTGATTCGAACTAACGCAACAACTACGCTGCCAATTATACTCTAGTGGGTGGAACTGTAGTGGGTTAGAATTCTTGGCCTAGCTTTGAACCTCTATAATATACAGAGTGGAGAACTCATCTCCACTCTTGTCAAGGGGCTGGGACCAATACCTTCGAGGCCGCAGATGAAGTTTTACGTTCCCGTAACCCCGACCATAGGCGTCCCGGAGGAACACCCTGGGGTTTTAGTGGGTATATCGCCAGGCAGCTGGCGAGGAGTCCCACATAACCACTCGATCCTGCCCCGGGCTGAATGGTATACGTAATGCATTTTCCCAGGTAAAAAAAAAGTGACGGGCCTGTATGGTTAGTAAATTGTCCAACTGTTGTGTGTAAAAGATAGTTTTACGTTACAGTAAGTTAGTAAAGTCATTTATCTGTATAACAAAACAGCATATATGTACATAATACACTGTGAAACTAGTTAAATTCTGTCAAAATTCTAGAGTATTCAGTCCGTCAATCTCTGAAATACGAACGTAATAAAACCTTTGAAATTAGATTTGCACCAGCCACACGTATGAATGTAGGAAAATTTAATTAACGTGTGGGTACGGTAGGTCCGTATGTTTGTGTGCGACTCAAAATTTCATTTGGAACACCGTCTGTGTTTCATTCGTCTCTTGCCACTGTATTTGTTGATCGGTTTTAGAATTCACTTTGTTAAAATGTTGATTTTGAATACTATACGCCGTTTCAACACGGATGGCACTCGTCGGTATCAATAGTGTTGTTTGATACACCTGTTAATGAAGTTTGTTGTTGGTTACGTTTGTATGTAAGTCGTCTACCGTATTCGTTGAAATAGTCGTAGTCTTAACACGATTCTTTTACATCTTCGATCACATCATTTGAGGTGGTTGTGAAACTCCACTCATAAAGTTTAGGGTAAGAGCTTGCTCATTTAAATTTATTGGCAAAACTTATATCTGAACCCAGTAATAGAAATCATTGGAGATTAACAAACAGTTCTGCTGCAGGTCAATGGAGATTGGTACTACAAACTGAATGATGGTCTAAGATAGCAGGCTGTAGAGACCATAGGGTTTTGAGTATAATGAGATCAAACGTAAGCCTTCCAAAGAGAGGGTCGTTAGTTGAAATCCAAGTGCGGGCACGTACCGATGTGTTTCTTGTAAAACATTTGTACGTAATTGTAATTCGCTTTTCGGTGGAGGAAAACATCATGAGGAAACTTACATAATATCTACTTGAGAATTATTTATTAGTAGGTATGTTATCCACCAATCTAGACCAGGCCCGCGTGGTGACCTCATCCTCCTCACTAAAGTGAGGGGAGACCTGTGCTCAGCTGTTAGCTGACATGCCTCGTTGAGGATGATGATGATAATGAAGTCGGGTGGTCAAACTATCAGTTTTAAAGTCCGTGGCTCCATCGGGTACTTGTACCTTTGGTCTAAATTTCGCCAGCGGCATATATTCCGTTCATAGATCACCATCTCTAGATTTTCTGTCATCATCATCATCAACCCATATCACCCCACTGCTGAGAACGGGTCTCCCCTTACTTTCGTGACTAGGCTACCATCGCTACTATGAGATTTTCAGTATTTTAGTTTTATTTTAGGATTCGTTAACGCTTTGAGCCGCTAGATTCCTTAGGTTTACTGTTCAGCCTATAAAATAGGTTTACCTTCGCTAACTCTATAAATCTTGTATCCCTTTTCAATCCTATCCTGTTGTGCCGGTAATAAAATATTCCAACCATATAAGCAATCAACGTTTCTCTCACACATTCGAGCTATATAAAACTTATACCGGTTATAATATAGTTGGAGATCTCTCAGCTTGAGTTTATCGATCACTGCAGATGTTGTCCTCTTGTCTCTTGTGATGGATAGGATATTACAGAGAACATCTGGCGGCCGTCTTAAGTTAAAATATCGTTTACTTTTCAAAGATAATAGTTGAAGACGGGCTAAACTACAATGATAAAAATAGGCCTTTATATATCTGGCTTTGTGGATAGGTAGTTGAAAATGGTGATACTTTTCGAAATACTTTCTCATCTGTGCGGTGTGGATTTGGCAAAGAATAGATATAAATAGAACTGCTTCATTTGGTGTAATTCTAGTTCAATAAATTATTGAAAGGACTTTCAGATCGTTAACTTATGTCAAAGTTAACTTACCTATATAAAAAGTTAAACCTATAACAAGCAGCTGTGTTTACTTCCTCCAGCCAACATTGACTTGTTCGCGTTACTAGTTTTACTACTCTCCAAAACAAACAACATCAGCTCTGAAATTAGCTCTCAGGATGAGCAATCTACATTTAATTTCAATTGGCAGTGAGAGGCTTTGCGCAACCACTTGTGTAATGCAGTTCATGACTTGATGTGTTTAAGATGCGCATTCAAAACTTTTTGCGCTTACTCGCTACTTTCTAAACAAACATCTTGGCGATGGCATGTGATAATATGATGAGTAACAGATGTCTGAGGCCGTGCGGTCGTGTTTGGTTTTGATGTAGGATTGCGTAGGCTGTGAGTGAAGACTGAGTGAATTTTCACTCAGCCCTCACCGCGTTCTATATTGTACATCGACGCTATTGTGATTGTGTTGGTTACTTTTCGGAAAGAAGATCGCCTACTCAAAATGGCAAAGCAAGTTTTAAAAACCTACTATTTGAATAATACTTGATTGTTGATTATATTTCGAAGGTGAAACGATATTAAACGAGATATCTCACTTCGTCTTTTCCGTTTTATTAGTGTTTTGGTAATTGTAGTGGTAGGCCTCTTCTGCAAACCACACCTTTGCCAAGCACATCCACCAAGCAGTAGCGTGCAAACATTACTGTGTTGCAGTTTGAAAGGCACTGTTTCCAGCGAAATTACTGGGCATATGAGACTTTAGAGCCGATGTCTCAGGGTGACGAGCGCAGTGCAGTGCCGCAGAAGATTATCGGCTGTGATAAAATTGTCAATACAGCAGTGTGGGTTCGCACGCCAGGTGTGTTTTCGCTTGCCGTAACGCTACAAAAAACACAAAAGTATGGTTTTGAGAAGTCAATATATTAAGTTTATCTACGTTTCACATGATCAGATGGGTCACGAAGTGTAAGGCAAAAATAGCATAGTATTTATAGTTCAATTTAATCAGGTTTCAGTGAGAATTCATTGACTGCCTGTTATTCGTCATTACCTTCTAAAATAGACGAAAGATGTTCAGCTCTCGTTATATCTTTAGAAACATTGAAATGCTTTTAGGAACAGATGGGCTCGGAGTGGCCTGAACCGATTTGGATGAATATTTATAATTTGACATCTCGTTCATATTGCATGACATTCAGTGCTGCAGTTTTTCAGTAAAAACATTTGAAGTCGGATGTTTTGGTAAAATAATATTATTTGGCATTAGATTGGCATCATATAAATAAATAACAGTTTTATATTATTTTCATTAATTACAGAAAGAAACTTCAATTTTACTACTTAACTGGTATTAGATAGAAAAGGAGAGCTAAAAAAGGTCCAGCCTTCCACCACATAACTAATCCACAAACGATGTTCACATGATTGTTGTTAGATTTATTACTACTAGATGTATGTTATACCTAGCAATAGTGTTCCGACATATAAATCAGAGGAGCATACAACCGAACACGACGGCAAATAATCCTATAAACTATAAAACACACGATCGCAGAGACCGGACGGCCGCCCTGCTCGTATTTCATTATGGACAAGTGTGTTTCGCAAGTGAACTTCAATGTAGAAATGTTAGATTTATGACTCACTTGTTATTTATGGTAGCTTATCTAGAAGAATAACAAATGAATGCGTCTTTTGTTGGATTCCACACTGATGTTCTAGGTATAGCTGCTGGTCTTGTAAAAGTAAAACTTCTTAACTCACGCTTGACTTGGAATGTAAGTTGGTGGATGCGTGACGAGAGCGTTACGAAAAGTGTGATCGGGGGAGGCGAATGAAAGTTGAGAGGGAGAGATAAGTCAGTGAAGATAGAAGGAGAGAGAGAGAGTTACGAGATTAGATTACAAATCGTTCTACGGCAGATAAAAAAAACAGCAATACAATTTTCACAACTAAATGTTTATTATTTTTGTATCGCGGCCAGCAATTGTTGCTAAATTGAATTCTGCCATATTGTAAAGATAATAGCTATCATATTCTTTTTGCGTGGACATGATTAAGACAAAAAATATATTTACAGTAGTAGTAGTAGCGTTCGTTTATTGTGCTATTGAAGTTACTCGTATATCTAGTAAGAGGCAAGAGGCATTAGCATCGTAGAATATCCGCGATGCGACCTCGTCCAAGCTACGGTAGGGCTGTCAATTCAGTTATTGCCACCTTACAAATATTATCTTGGACAAACTATGCTTCAGGAAAGAAACAGATCAATATTTGAAAAAGTTTCACAATGCTTGCCTAGTAAACTATAAAAAAGTGGATTTTTAGAATGATTTTGTCGTGATTTTCTTTTAAAACATTATTTCTAAATAATTTAAATAACAACATCAAAACTCAAAATATTTATAATCCTAATAATGCACTTTTGCAAGTCAAATACTTAAGTCTCGTATACACAGGGAAATATATAAAAATAAATAAAATATGATCAACTAAACTAATGAGTAACTGATTAAAGTATGAGTTTTAAAAAGGGAATTTCCCTCTCAAGCGGCGACTCATGCCTGAATCTTGCACAGGAAAAGAAAACTCCATTAATTCTACCAGTGCACCAGAAATATGTTTGTCAGGGAATATAGCACCAAGAAACTCTTCGGGGGTGTAATTTTTTAAATTTTCGACAATTTTTTTATGCCACATAAGGTACAATATAAAAATAATTTAATCTAATGACCATATTACATCTAAATGAAATCGGTCAGGGTAATTCACAAATAATTGCTGATTTCGCCTGCCTGAATATTTTAAGTTGTGGTAACTTTGTTTCCGATTTAGGGCAAAGTAACTCTAAGGATAGTTGAAAGGACACTAGCTGCATCGAGGCCAAATCCTACACAATTCTAAAGAAACGCGGAGAACTCGAATTTAAGTTTATAATTTAATTTTCTAATTAACCTGTGTATCCGAAAAACGTAATTTTTTATAGAACTACCCGTCAAGCTTTACATTTGAAATGAATTATAGAAAAGAATTAAAAAGTTGTGGCAACCCTACTAGAAATTGCGGTGACGGTTACAACGGGGGTATATAAATGGGGGGAGGGGAAAGGTCAGCCGGTTGGCTCACAGGTATGCCAGATGCTATGCGATCATCATGAACCATAAATGCGACGACCTATGCCTATTTCATTGTTAGGTTTGTTGCGACACTAACTTAATGAGCTAGGATCTGCTTGCTTTGAACAGCATATTTTTAAACAAGCAGTTTTAGTTTGCATAGTTTTTGAACGTCAAAAGCTATTTTGTCTAAGCGGATTTTTTTCTCCGAATTTCATGTTAAATTTATTTACTAAAAGGAATGTCTTAAAATTTACATTATTTAGAGCACCAACTTTTTTGGCGAATACCTTACTACTTTTGGACAGAGATTTTACGCGAAACCTTTGTAGGAAAATTCAAATTATGGCTGAATATAAAATAAAATCGAGAATAGAATAGATTTAATGATCATCTGTGTTATGTTGTTCATTGAGTAACCAAAGCAACCGAAGGTATATATTCTATTGATCAATAAATTTTAGTATTTTTCCTGTAAATGTTGTATTATTTAGTATTTTATATAAATTTTAAGTATTACCGAGATATTCCTTTTTACCTAAATAGATTTCATTATCTCAAAAGCGAAAAACGGCTTAGAACACACCTCGTTAATGATGTACAAATGTAACAGAATTGTTTGAAGATTTTCATAATTATGCCTTCAGGTTATACGCAAAATGAGGCGGTCAAACCTGCGAAGGAGAAGTTAGTACAATCGGCTACAGAAATATTTTGTACAAAAGACTTACCGTGAATCATATACCTTTCTCAATCCTATAAGAACCACATTTTGGTAAGTACATTCACCTGCTAAGTTGAGCCAAATTAAAAAGCTACTTTTGTCTTCGTAGAATTAGCTGTACAGCTGGGCCCAGACAATGCCACACTTCCTCTGGAAAGACTTAGCTTACTTGTAAACTAAGTATTAGCTCTCTGACTTTTCTGTACTGAACTGTACTAAAGAAAAGGTATAGAACTTGGTATAATACTAATTTGAGTTGTCTAGTGACCTAGCTCAGCGAGCGCCCGGATTAGGGTTACGTCTTTTGTGGTTTTAGCTTGTTTGGATCTTAATTAGAAGGGATGTCTAAATAAGAAATTTGGAATAAACTACATTCATTTAAAGACGGCCTTTTCAGAGGGATTAGAAATGAATTAGCAATTATTATTGTTGTATGAACTTTTAACACGTTCACTGCTGAGAACACAACTGTTGTGTTTTTCGTAACTTGCCACGAGTACAGCAAAACACAACTGTTGTGTATGTTGTATGGGAAAACACTATGGCGCGTGCAGAGCCACACCCGTGGCTAGACAAACAAAACGACCCAGCAGTCAAAGCGTTAATGGCAGTTTTATAAATACCTACGTGAACCAAATCGTCACAATACTTCTGCTAAGACAGTGGTTAAAACTAGCTGGCATTATAAGCAATATCAAAAACACACCTGATGCAAGCAATACGGTTAAAGGTTAAACACATTACGTCGAATATTAAATATCCACTCTTACTTTCTACATTAACATCATCAAAGTTATGTTTCTTACACACAATCATTGCAAAAGTTACGCTTTAAAATTATAGGTGTTATTTGAACAAATGTTAATTTCTATGAAATTGCTCTTAATAATCCACCATCGCATAATAAAATGGTACATTAAATCAGCGAATGCAATTCACGGTACGTTGCCGTTGAATTTTGCTCGTGATCTTCGGAGAAATTTATGTAGTGTCCAAAAAATGGGGAAACTTTTACTGTCTTTGAAGACAGCTCGCCGAGTGGAAGAACAGCGCAATGAATTCGTTTAATAAATTAACATCTCATTAATTTTCTTACAAGTTGATGTGTGTTTGTGAGTGTAACGGTTTGGCACTTGGAGATGTTTTGAGCATAGATATTTGAGTGAACTTGACACTGTTTATTCCAACCACTACACCTAGGCTTGGGTGTTTAGAAAGATTTTTTAGATCCAATAAAGTGGATTTTAGTGCTTTCCAGAAAATAATAATTTAAAAGTATCTTTTGTCGAGTGTAGCTCAAATTGATATGGCTTCAAAATCCTAAACAAGTTTTTTATTTTTATTGTGTGTGTTCAATAATAAAATAAGACAAAGTTGTGCAGTTTCTGTAGTCGCTCTGAAACTTCTTCCGTTCGCTACAGCGAGGTAATCGCTTTTAAATTAATAAACGTGAACAATTTTCTTGGCCTTTGAAATCGACAAAATGGTCCCAGGACCGGCACACGGGAAACGAATTTAAGTTTGACTTATTGTACTCGTAGTTCGAACTAAATTTGAGCTTCACAGTTTTCGTAACAAATATAAATGTGTTTCGAAAACTGTGATGCTGTGTGAGACACTAAATTCTGAACTCGCTATTTGTTTTAGTATCTCTCATTTTCAGTACATTAGTGCTTAGAAATACTTGGGATAAGCTGAGTTTTTGAGATACGCTAATACATTTTGAACGTACGGAGATTTATTTTGTTTAAAGTACATCTACAGCTCTTTAGATTTAATTTAATTTTCTCCACATAGGCATTTTTGTAAATAGCGCAACACGATCACAAACCTACATAGACCCTAACTAGGATTTTTTAATAGATTTAGATTTAGATATTATGATTAGGGAATCAGGAACTACGATGGCCATGGTTCCACAAACACCCAAATTCCGAGCCAAATACCTGCTTCCACTGGCTCCTATTTATTAAAAAAACGTATTATATAAGCAACAAAACGTTTTGTGGTCGTTACTTGACAGTCCTCAAACATATTATGAAAATTCAATCACCAAAAAAAAAGCATTCAGTTTTCACATCCAACATTTTTCCCGCGCTCGAACACAAAGGCTTTGAGTGATTTCACATCTTCTGGGATTTTCAATTTAGAATTGATCGTAAGTAGAATGGGGTGGAGAGGGAAGATTGATAATTCGGATTTTTCCCTCGTCCCGTCAGTTACGGAGGCCGCACAAGTGAGCGATCGGGTACGATGGCTAATGATATACCTAGAATAGAGTCACCAGTGGGGTATCTTGCTTTTGACCCAGTAGACACAAAAATGATGAATATGATGATGAACGAGATCGATGAAATGATAAATATTAATATAGGCTGTGATAGTGGTAGTTGGTTAAATTGAGATCTTATATCTTTAAATGAGCAATTCTTGTATATATATATATACATATAATAATTGGAATCTCGGAATCGGCTCCAACGATTTTCATGAAATTTAGTATATAGGGGGTTTCGGAGGCGATAAATCGATCTAGCTAGGAATCATTTTTTGAAAATGTCATAAAAGAAAAAAAAAATACCGAGCAAAGCTCGGTCATCCAGGTACTAATATTTATTTACCATCCTCACGAAAGTGAGGGGAGACCCGCGCTCACCGGTGGGATGATAATCATGGAGTGATGAAGATGATAATGATAATTATCAAATTATGTATTTGTTTATTATTATTATTATTAATTCCAAATTATGTTTTATTTTAACCAAATCTGTTCTGCTTGTACATTGTATACTCGTATAAAATGCGTGTACTTTGTTATAATTTTATCATGTTCCACAAACCGTTATATTTCCTGTCGATTACCACTAACTTGATAGGGCATAACTTTATTTACAATATTTTAAATATGCAGTAAAGCAACAGTCAAAAAAGAATGCGCCAAAGTACGTTGCGTCCTTGTGCAATTTCAGTTTACCCACTACATGCAAATCACTTGATATAAAAAAGAAAAACTTTACAATATTATTGATTGCTGCTAAGAAGGAACCGACCGAGAATTCCCACTGCTACCACTGTGTTAGCAGCTTATGGGCTCGACTGTCGCGTGTCATTTTTACGGATTCCCCCGGATTTATGTAAATTTGTTTTGTCAGCGGTTTACCTTGTTACGCGAATATCAAATCTGTCGCCTATATTGAATTTTTATAACGCTTTATCGATACCGCCACCGGCCTCATTTGAATCATTTGGACTGACGTTCTTTAATTAAATTTCGTAAGCGTTATCATCCGAATGGCGATGTTTATAGCCGCATATGATTAATTTTAACTCCTCAGACTAGAACTGTCATGCACCATTAATATTCATAGGAGTTGGCACATTACTTGTGCAAGTTCCTCGGTACCTGTCAATGTAATTAAGGCGCTTCACGCGCCACAATGTAGCCGCTAGCTGCCAATCTGTGGTGTGTTTGGCGAACACGTAATTATCATGAAGATTTACAATTAGACTGTCTAGCACCTAGTCAGTGTTATTGTTAAGCGCATCTCGCTTTCTCAATGGGACAATTGAAATTGGGTGTGGAGGGCGGCTTGTGATTAGGCGTTATTTCGTTCTCATCGACGGTGTATTGTAGTGGTTACGCAAAGCCCATTGTGAAAGGAGAGGATTTATGTGTATGTATGACCTTTTACTCATTCTTTCTGTATTTTTGACAAAATACGAATTAAAAACAGCTCATTGTACTCGTCTCCGTTTCACTATTGCTGGAGAATGAGATTTTTGGGGTTGGCCTTTTTTGGAGTAAAATACTAAAAATATTTAGGTACTAAAATATATTTTTTTTATTATTCCGAACATGAGATATTGTAAATTTGCAGATAGACATGGAATCATTAATTAGGTTTGCATCGAACATTGACCGTCTAACATAACATTGTAATAATAGAAAAAGGTCTCTTTTATTTTAGATATAGGTATTATTACATCCAAACGATTATCTCGATTCCCGACCTAGTCCCTTGACCTTTTATAACCGTGTACTGTACATTCCGTGTCACGATATTAATATCGCCTTTTATTAATTCTTGTTCCCTGTCAAAATTGCTTTCTTGGTTTCTTTCTTCAATAATTCCATATTCTTTTCTTTTTGTTTTATTTTTTTTCTCATCCACTTGTATTGTTCTATTAATTCCTTTTCCTTTTATTGTTTAGGTAGCAGTTATGTTTTACGCGTCTCTTTACGAGGCAATTTGCTAATTGAATTGCGCTTAAATAATTTGGAGTAAGTTGATGGGTGTTCAAACTTAGTTAATTATGAGTTATTTTCCAAAAAAATAATAGGTACAGATGAAGAAAGTGCAAGAGCGATTGTACTTGTAAACTCGCCCTAGGGAACATGTTACACAACGATCGATAATACCAAATTAACAATTATATAATTAGTTTACAGCCCAAATCGGCTATTTTCAATTAAGTAACTGAATGTGACCTGTGTTTCCGAGCATGAAATTATATTCTCGGCACGCACATACTTCGATTCGGATCTTTTTTCAATTTATTGTTGAGCGTGTCTGATTCACGCCCATATTTAGATGTCCAAAGTTGATAGTTCTAATAAATGTAAGACCAGTTCTGCTCAAGTGTGAAGTGATTAGGTTGAAGTGGATATACGCACGCGCTTTTGTGTTGTTTAATTTGATTTATTTAGTTTAAGGTTTAGTTCTATTGCCTATAGCAACGGTTACTTCTCATGCTGCTTATGTAGTTTGTCGATGGGCGTTGTTTGTGTTACATACTATCTCTATACAAAATTTTAATTTAACTTTTTGCGATGTTAATGAATGAAACATTAGCGATTCATTTTCATTCTTACACTTGTCTAGGGGGTCTTTCTATTTACTCGTATTTGGCGGCATGTGTTTATGTGAATGAAGATTCAGGTAGATTTAGTTTGCAAGTTTTAAACAATGAATCAACTTCACACATGCAAAAGGATCTTTGATCCAACTGAATTGATCTTAATTCAATAGGACAAGTTCTAAGGACCTTAGCATTGATTCACGCATTGATTGATGCTTCGTCGACTGAGACACAATAGTAATCCGATCCAATTCACTATGGAGAACAGTGTACAAGCTTGGTACAAACGACTTGATTGGCGCCTTTAATTATAGGTGGCCTTTGAAGTTTTAATTGCATAAATCGTTGAGTGAAAGAATGTGCAAACACAAAACATTTAAGTTGTACATTTTAAATATATTAATTTTTTTAATTAGAACTTTTTAGGTTTAACAAGGAGAGGGATCTCAACGCTTAGCCTTGCTTTTTGTCTTGCAGATTTGTCAAGTATTTATATGATACTTTATTGCACAGATTAAATAACTAGTACAAATGGCGACCTTAATGTCAACCATCCATAAAAGAAGAGAGAGGGGTGAAAGTGTGCATGAAAAATATTACTTATAATTATGGTTCATTTGTGACAAGAACGTGCTATCTCCTCAAAGCAGATAGGAGGAGGATGAGCGATGTACATACCGTGGAAAGGTATTTAGCTTTTATAGCCAACATCAGCCTACAGATGGGAATACCTCTTAGAAATAATGTAAGATAAGAACTATAATCTATCACGCTAGTTAGTATAGTTAATATTCTATCCGTTACAATATAATTTCAATCTATATCTATAGACGTCGCAGTCTTACATTGCGTGAGTTCAAGCACTGTATATAAATTTTAGTGGATTCACAACGCTGCACATTCGACACACTACAATGCCTAAGCTGATTGTGATATAATTTGAGATGCAGAAATCCACATAATGATACGATAGAAGCAATAGGATAATATAAGCCTTCTCCCAGAAACGTTTAGGTATTTAACTCGTATTTTATACATAACACATTAATTGGATCTTAAAATTAAAAGAATTATAGTACAAGTTAATAATTATTTATTGCACTCTATACTAGAAGTCTTATTTACAAAAAAGCCAACAACAAAGATATAGTAATATTTATAACCATTAATAAGGTAGAGGTTGGCTTAAAACTGAAACTTGTGACTTTTTATCAATATTTCAATACTTAAAATACAAATTACATCATAGAAAACACCGCCAATAAAAATATAATAGAGTAAGCTGATTGGTTTTTTCGACTGTTCAATCTCGTTATCAATACAATAAACTACAGTATTGTTTGTTCAAAGTTTAGATTGCCAAATTCCTAACATCAGGGAATTAAGGATAAAGTTGCAAATTAATAATTGCCTTAGTCAGATGAGCGCTGACCTTTGTCAATATTGATCGGGATCGGGTATTCGGAATGGAAATAGGTCGCCTCAGATTTTCTATACGTACGAGAGGTTAGTTGTAAGATTGGTGTGTGAGATTAGATTCGTAGGATATAACTTGGTTTTAGTCGGTTTAGCATTTGTGATATCAATTTCATCGCCATCAGCCTATTTTCGCACGAAAGGCCTCTCCTAGTGAACGCCACTGAATCCTATCTCCTGTTCTCCTCGGTCTTTGCTTTTCAGTCTTTTCACTCAGTCTTCGTTATTTGCAAGTCGTCTCTTCACTGAGCTGGCAGGGGTTCTTACTGCATTTGCCTAAACGTGTTTTGTGACGTACCCACCTGTCTATCTTCAGATTGTTATATCTTTTCTGATGGTTGTATTTCCGAAGCACTGATAGAGTTAATGGAGTTTCCTTTTCCTGTGCGAGGTTCAACCATGAATCACCATTTGATAGCGAAATTTCCTTTTTGAAACACAAACCATGACCAGTTACTCATTAGTTAAGTTGATCATATTTGATTCACCTTTCTCTATATATAGGAAACTTAAGGGTTTGACTTGTAAATGTACTATTTTTGGTAATTACAAAAAATGATTTTTGAGTTTTTAATTAGTTTATCACTAAAACACTCAGACCATAATTTAGAAAGAGAAAGAGAGAAGGTATCATAATCTACTCTACACCAGAGTTTTTAAATCGAGTCAAGTTATATTATTTAGTCGTACAGACCGTAATACGAACCCTATCAAAATTTTATACTATCAGGGAGCGAATACATTGAAATTCATTGCAACAAAAAAAACTTTTTATATTTCCACAAACAGACACTAACTTGCGACCGATTGTAAGTCAACCGGCCACATTATCGTGGCTAGTGGGCGTGAATAGATAGATAAGCGGATCCTGGGTACGGGTTGTTGAACAAATACTGGCGTTTATTTTTTTACACTGTTTGTTTTTGGCCCAAGCGCATGGGTTTGTGCAGTAGACGAGCTCGTACTGTTCGTAAGGACCTTGGGTACTATTAATCCAAATCCAAGACTACTGGCCGCCTTAGACCAGATTTTCTATGAATCTATTCATTCTATCGCGCACTCGGTCGCTTAATTCAGTTGAATGGTTTCATAGAACTCTAAAGCGGTCAGTTGTCTTGCGTTTGGACTGTTAGTGTGCGGGGTCCCATAGTTTCTGATCTGAGACTTGTAGCAACTGGCATTGGGTTAAACCGCATTAAAAATATGAGTTCTAAATATCTATAATTTATGCCACCTACCTACTATGACAGTGAAGTAGGTAGGCTAAATTTTGAGATGACGACAAAAAGGTAAAATATTCAGTATTAGGTTCAAATTTTGCAAATAAAGATGTACTGACTTCTGTTGTTTATCTCATAATAATCCATCGCTCATTTGCGGCCAGAGCGTATTATCTCCTCAAAGATAGCACGTTCTTATTACAAATGAGCGTCATGTTGATTTAAGTGCGTTTTTTAAAGTTATAGCACTGGTTTACACTGCCGAATGCAGTTTGTTTAATCCTATTTCTATCCTAAACGCATGGCTTGTGCTGTCCGGTAACCATTGTTCCGAAAGTGAACGTGATCGTCGGAATCAATCGAGATGGTGTCGAGTGATGAGTCGTGATCGAGTGTCTCACGCTGCTGATGCCTTTTTATAAGCTGATCTGTTACGCAACGAGTTAAAAGCTTTTTTCTGTTACGCCATCCGATTGTTTTGAATGCTGACTCGCTAATCGTTGTAGTCGTGGGTATCAACATCTGATAGGAAGCTCCGTAGTTTATCACGTCAACTACGAGCTTTGTTTCTTCTTCTCCCCTCATTATTAAGTTTAGATATGATTTTGTTTTGACTACCGGTTTGCTTCCTTCTCATAGCGGTGTTGTTGTCTGACCTTGAGCGTGGCCATTCAATTACAGGGGTCAATAGAAACTCTACTCGTTAGTGTAACTTGGTAGTGCCTGGTGCTTATAAACGATGTAGAACCAACTAAGAGTTTATTGACTTCTCTGAAGCGAACCCAATTTGTGCGCAAAATAAATCTATTTTGTAATTAATACAGTAATGATGTTTCAAATAGTTTTTGTGCTATTGAATATCTAGCGCTTAATCCATCTTAAACTAATTAGTCGAAATGACCTTGCTCGTCAATATAGCTAACTATCACCTTCAGTAATTGATCACGATCTGGTAAAGTAAATTATATCAAAGTACTTAATAAATAAAATATAATTCTTCTAACACGTAATAAAATGTATGATGTAATCTAAAAGCCATTGATATGAGGTCAGCTATAACTGCCTAACGAACATTTGAATAAAAAGGCAATAGAAGAAATTGGTACCTAATAAAAATTAGTAAGTATTCTTTTACCTAAAAGTCAACGCTGTTATATACAAGCGGTGTTAAATATTTCGAAATATTCGAAATGTGTATTAGCACATTTTACATGTAGAATTTGGATTTATTAATTACTAGCTGCGCCCCGCGGTTTCACCCGCGTAGTTCCTGTTTCCGCGGGAATATGAGGATAAAATATAGCCTATGGTACGCGTTGTCAATGCAGCTTTCCATCAGTGGAATAATTTTGTAATTCGGTGCAGTGGTTTAGCGAAACCGTACATATTTCCACACGAACTCTCATCCGCTATTTCACCCCTTACAATGCTTTTTTCGCATTAAAAAGTACCCTATGTCCTTTCTTAGGCTCTAGACTATCTCTGTACCAAATTTCGTTTCAATCGGTTCAGTAGTTTAGGCGTGAAAGAGCAACAGACAGACAGACAGAGTTACTTTCGCATTTATAATATAAAAGTAGGGATGTAATCTTAGTTTTAGGCAGAGATAAGGATAAATAGGTAAAAGATATAGATATAGGTCGGAAAAATTGTGACAAACATCATGTACTTGACCTGCAAAATAATTGATCAAAGTTTTTAAACATCTATAATGATATAGTAATTTTTTGTTCTGGTCGAAGTTTTATTTCATGCTGATGATAGAGACGAAAGGTAGGCAACGGTACTCCTCAGTAACTAGTAATGCACAGTATTTTTCCAGATATTCATCCGGCAAGCGGTAGTGTGCAAACATTACTGTGTTCCGGTTTGAAGGGCATTGTTTCCAGCGAAATTACTGAGCAAATGAGATTTTAGAGCCGATGTCTCAGGGTGACGAGCGCAGTGCAGTGCCGCGCAGGATTATGCAATTCAGTGTTCTGGGTGGTGCTGTGACTGTTATGGGCAGGCGTAGCGCTTACTATTAGGTGAACGACTTGCTCGTCTGGTCAATCTGTGAAAAAAAAAAAAAACTCATTTTGTCAAGTTGCAGTACTGAAATTACGTATTTTATAAAAGCTCGCCCGGAAAAATATATTATTCAACACAAACTTCTTATTAATAAAGTTTTACTTTTGTCCGCAGGTAAGCAACAACACAAAGCGAGGAATTCACGACAAAACTGCAGTAAGAATTTGATGAAACCTCTTAAATATTTCGCGAACATTGGCACAGATTGGAAACTTTCGGAATTACACAAAACTTGGAATATTTCCAAAGAGGATTGTACAAGTAAGCGATACCTTGTATCTACGGGCAATTTCTTCAAATTAAATAAAATCATTATTTTTCTTCCAATGCTAAAATGGCTCTTTGAATTCAATTTCAATTGGCTTTATTAATTTCTGTACCTACGTCAGCTTCCACGTATTTTATTTATACTCGGTTGACTTGAATGGAACAATAAACAGCTTACTCACTTAATTCTCTCTTTGTGATAAAATATCTGAAAGTAATAATTCTAAGGAAATATTCATAAATAAGAATTTCTATGAATATCGTCTCAAGAGGTCATATCAAAGAGGATTTCATTGTTGCATTTATAGCAATAAGTTTTCAATAGAAATAATCAATAAAATAGACGTAGATATAATAAATCTCATCAATTAGCGACCCAATTTAGTATAACGAGAAGTATTTCTGATTTATTGTTATTATACTGATAATGAAAACGATGATAAACCTTGTAGTTTATCTAAGCATACATTTATCAATCTATATACAAAATAATTTCCCATCTCACAAGTTGAATATTCACAATCAAATTCTCTAGTTGATAACACTGAAACGCTCTCGGAGCTTACATTTAATTGGAACAGCCCAGAATTAGAAGCGGAATAATTGACAGTATTGTTCTGATTCCTCTACCACCAATTTAGTAGATACCAAATCTATCCAATTTGCTTAAGAGGTGACCCAGATCTTCGCTAATTAAAATTGTATCACATTGAGATCCGTATTTCAACGGTTGAAACACGTCATAAAGACATTTGAACAGTACGCTACGTTATCAGTAAACAGTCGAAATTAACCGAGTGAAAATGAACTTTTAAAAGCAGTTATATATAGATATATATAAGCATTATCTATAGAGTAGATACTCTATAGATAATGCTTACTCAAAATTGTTTAAACGAAACTTCATAAAAACAGTTAGTTCGATTTAATGTTATCTAAAATGCATTTAGTAAATGTGAAGGATGAGATAAAATGACCTCTCACGATTATCATTTCATTAAGGCATTGAGCATCGTCATGACGCATTAGATCGTAACTTTTAAAATGATGCCCAAACTGTTTTGTTGACAAGGCCACGACTGTTGATGTTACCTTCAGAAACTTTTATATTCCAATCTTTTTGTAATCTGCAAAAGCTTTCTGACGAGTCACTGATAGGTATTACGAGATCCCTAAATCTGTAAACGAAGTTAAACGATTAAAGAATTACGATTCGTCGAGTTCTCGGTCGTTAATTTTGCGGAAAGATAATCTTGTGACAAATTTTCGGCGCCCATAAAGTTATAGGCAGTAAAATGGTTTGGTTACGAGTTTCTAGTTTATTAAAGGGAAATAGTAGAGTGACAATTTCTCGTGAGCTTCTCGTGACTGAGATGAAATTGGCGTGAGGCATGCGGTCAGGGGGCCCTATTGCCTGATTTGTGTTGCAGGTACAGTGAGAGCCGATCTTTTTCTTGGGATAATATTCTAAGAAAATTTTTGTTTGAAACTTTTTTAATTTGGTTCAAATTCCAATAGCTTATGTACAAATGCAATTCATGATATTTTTGCTTAAATCTTATTTCACTGAACAACTTTTGCTTCTTATATGGCATGTGAAGTTCTCTTTTGTGTTCGTTTTGTCTCATAAAACCACGGCCATAATATACCTATTTCAAAATAAGAATGAGTAGTCAGCTCATAATTTCTATGAAAGAAAGACAAGTGTGTTGCCAGCTCTATAATTACCGTATCTGCCTTTCTCCGACCGGTGTCGACCTCCGCCCTTGCCATTCGGACAATTGCCACAGCGTCCTACACGTCAGCATCGGGCCCTTTGTGTTGTATAGAATTAGCTCCTCCCTTCTTGTTGTTCTTGTCTATACATAAATTGTTTTATTACATTATTAAGAGTTGGTGCCTAATTGAGCTTTGGCTGTGTTCTTTTGTATTATTGTTTCGTGTTATTTCTTCAATTTGTAACATACATTTATTTGTCTTAATCAGGGTGTTGGTTTTTTTAATCCTACTGAGAGACAAAATTTCACCAAAATGGCCAACTTCTGCTAAGAAATCAGCGAGGATTGACCATTTTGTCGTCACCCCCGGTGAGATTACAAAACCAGCCCCCGAGTTTACTTCGAATTACATATTTTTATTAAAAGACTGACCAGTAATAATAAGTCAAAGCAGTAGGCTAGCATTTGCTCACTGGGTATCAACTAAATGATGAATAACAATCTATCACTTAGTAAGTGACGAAAATGGTTGATCTTGTTAAACATGCTCTGCCTAAAATGAATGGAATTGACTTGAAATTATATCGACAGTAGTCATTGTTAACAACACTGAATACAATATATCGGTACTACAGTTATCATTCGGAATCACCATAAACATAATACGCTGTTACATTAGCACTCCAATAAATATCCTTAGGAGCAGTCCCAAATCGATCCCCCAGGCGCTTGGCTATCGACCAATACAATGCTTCAGTATACCGTGACAACAGAAGCTAAACTCAGAAATTTGTCCACAAGTGATAGCGATACCATTAGTTTGGGAAACTTCTCAAACTATGTATTTGTAAAGTTCACAATCGCGCGCTTTGTTAGAAAAAATATACTACACCTGATGGATATGTTTTGGAGAGCTAACATTCAAGACGCATAAAATAATTTAGGAGACAAAATAAAAATATGAATGCGTTTATTTAAGTAATTTTAGTTACCCAAGCCTTTGTACAAAAAAAAGCAACAGCGTAACAGGCACAGTTGTACGGTTTCTTAAACAATTAAAGACAATACAATACAACAATTACAAAAATAAGTGGTAAAAGTGTTAAAAATATTTAGCCAGATATGTTAGATATAAATCTGCGTATATCAACCGTTTCTGTTTGTAACGCTTGGTGGTTTTACTGAAATTGGACGTTCTCATCGACTTGATTTCACTTGATGTCCAATTTCGATCTTCAGCAGTTAATTGTTATATAGTGAGTACAGCATGGTGCGTCGAATTGTTTAACTAATGATCACAAGTTATGAACCTTCGACACTGCCTGCCACTGTCGCATCGCCGTACTGCACACAGCATAATAACGCCATTTGGTAAGGAAAACGCAATTTGGCATTACCAATATGTGGCAATTGACTGCCGAAGTTATGTGCTCATGGCATTGAGTGCTGTAATGTGCGCAATTCGAATAATTGTGCCGTTATGGCGCGGGATGAATGGAATCCTCTGGGGTGGTGGGTTTTGGGCGTATTTATTTAGATCGAAATTAAGCTTTTTGATCAACAAGTTAAGGTTCGGTTTTTTTCTTTACGAACTACGATAGCTCTTTGTTTTTGTTTGGTCTACGTTTGCCTAAAGCCTTGTCTCCAGTGTGTGTTTTGATCTACACACTACACAAATGATTCTACACAAAACATTGTAATGTTGATGTTTTCATATTACACTAGATATGTGTAACTACTGGGGTGCGTCACTGAACCATCTTCTTCTGTCATTCATATACCAAGATAGAGCATTTTATATTGCAACTTTTTCGGTTTTGACTGATAATTAGAAAACATCACAAAGTTTCAATCCCTTATCACAATTCTCCTATTCACTGTTAAAAATAATAAAAAAAGTTTAAACTCGCTTTCGTCGATTTTGCTTAGATCAATTTGATTGGGCATGAAATTAAATCAACGTACCTAACGTACTAAATTTCGGCAAAAGCTTAAATTAATTTAATTGACATTCATGCCTGTAAAACGACTGTAATTAACATAAAGTAATATCAGGGATTCATGTTACCGCGGGCGTAGACTCCTTTATCAAAAAATAATATCATAGATGTAACACCAAAGTAACGGCCTATAAACCTCGAGTTCTGGCTATCTACAAGACGAACCCACGGTTACAGACGTCGTAAACCATTGGCTTTTATGCCTGCCATAAATGGCAAGACGGACTTGTAAGGACAATAATGGTAAGCCATTAATTGAAGGTTCGATTTTGCAATTTGCGCATAGTTTTCTCAGAATCGATTATAGTAAAGAGTAATGGGGTACTTAACTTAGTTATTTTTTTTTTGAGGTTAAAGTTGAGGTGGTGCTTTTTGTGACATGAACTCTCAATTTACGCAGCCAGGGATAATAAAACTCTTGGTTTATTTCTGAGACTATTTTTTTAAATTGATTTCAAAGGCAATACGGTTAAAACTAAAAAATCTAAAACTCAGTAAAATTTCAGTAAAAAAAATTTTACTGTCCAGAAAGTTCAATTAAATTTAAATAGTTTTAGATGTAGCTACCTCCTTAAACTGTTACGGTAGGTACATAATGTGAAACTATACCGACGTTAGATGTAAAAACCAACTAATATCATATTTTTTGTATTGTAACTTTGAAGAATTATGAAGAGTCAATCAACGTGAAACGTTAGTATTTAGAATTAGAATTACGATGACTAAATCATAGGCTAAAGTTACGTGGGTACGAAGAAATTTTTATAACATTATATTATATACCTTACTATTTAAACCATTTGTCTTATCACTTGCTTTTAATTCCAAGCGGGTAATTTAAAGATACACGTTTTCCGTAAAAGGGTGGAATTTTTAATGCACATATTTTCTGGTCCTTTTATTAATATCAAAAGAGACAAAAATAGCATGCGGTTAATAACTATTGTAAAAAAACATCCAATACACAATATAAAATCTATCTCAATTATAATTAAAAATTTAAACAATTAAGTGATAAACAATTAATTTTTATTCAGTTTTAACAATTACAATATCGCCTAGAAATTAAACCGCAAATTCTTTAACATTTGCCGTTTTTGCTTCTTAACGATTAAATTTTAACCATAGTTAAGTCTACATATATATTTATTATCTATGCGTCTTAACTACGATAAGTCAAAGTCAATGTCGAAAATCTTTATTCACAATGGCCCTTAGGAAAGTCCACTGACTCTAACCACGGGATTGGGAATACATCCAACCGAGAAGAACCGGCAAGAAACCCGTGCGCTATGTTTTTTTATATCCATATACTTAATACATGTATATACTAATTTAAAGACTACATTTAATGAAGCGGTGGTAGCCTAGTGGGAGAACGTCCGCCTTCCAATCAGAGTTCAAATCCCAATGCGGGCACGTACCAATGTGTTTCTGTAAAACATATGTACGTAATTATCACTCGCTTTTCGGTGAAGGAAAACATCGTGAGGAAACCCACATACCTACCCGAGAATTATTTCGGAGGGAGGTATGGTATCCACCAATCCGGACTGGGACCCCGTGGTGGATTATAGCCTAACCCTCCTCACGAAAGTGAGGAGAGACCTGTGCCCAGCAGTGGGACGTTATGGGTTGATGATGATTTAAAGATACTTAGCTGATGGATGGGTATTATGAATGTGTAGAACTTCTGAAAAGTTGCTGAACCAGTCAAGAAAATTACATACGTAAATTGTCACTTTATTACTTATGCATACGAGTCCTGCAATTATGTATAATTAAGACTTTATGCAACCAACAGTAGGCACTAGTTAAGTGTATGAACAAGTTTTACTCCGCGCTAGTGCGTTTATAGTTTTAGGGCATAGGAAAGTAAATGGTAATTTGTAATTGGCCTTTTGTAATTATAATTAGGGCTCGTTGATTATACGAATGAAAGTGACTCGCTTTCAATTTAGTAAAAAGCGTGACTGAAACAACATGCTTGATTATAGTAGTATGTTATTATTATAGCTTTTTAATTGACTTCCAGCTGTTTACAGCGGAACTATACATTAATTATTTTGACTCAGTTTTTTTTTTTATAAAAGTTAGGCTAGTATTGGACCTATACATCCATACCTGCTAATTGGTTTCATAATCATGACCTCAAACACTAAATTACAATACAATCAATATTTTGTTTTAATTATCCAATTTACATACCTATAATCTAGATATATCTATTTTAATATCCGTTGAGAAATGTATCTGTATTGAGGAACGCTTCCGTTTGATCGCACCCGACTGTTTATATCTTTAGCTTTGTCAAATCCGGGATGTGTCAAAGAGCTGCACAAAAATTGGAAAGTATTACACCATAGCAGATGACACACAGAGACAAGACGTAATTAACAATGATTCACGCGAGCCCAATCCCACGCCTCGATATTGTAATAGTTAAGTAACTGCATTCTGCATGCGCTAGTTGTTGGAAGCTAGTTTTTACTGGTAGCTGAATTAAATTATCGTACTTTAGGGATAACTGTTTAATCACATCTAGGCCAGGTTTAGTGTTATCCTGACGGTAAGCGCTGACGTCGGTCGTAGCGTCGTTATAGGTCTGAAAACCACGCGGACGCGGTCAGTGCGTTGCTAAATGCATTAATGCACCTGTGGTGTTCATAACGATAGCTCAATGTGAAGAAATACAGTAATTTGTGGCGATAGCTACGGATGACCGACCTCGGTACTAACTTAAGATAAGGCTAAACTCAAAAATTAATTAATTTATTTGCGAGTTGGCATTAATAATGCACTTTTACTAGTCGAACACTTTTTAAAGTCTCATATATATATAGAGAAAAATTAAAAATATAAGCATATTTGATCGAATAAATTAATAAGTAACTGATTATGGCTTGAGTTTGAAAAAGGAAATTTCTCTTTCGGTGATGGTGATTCATGCTTGAATCTCGCACAGGAAAAGGAAAAAGATAGCACCAAAAAACTCTACGGGCATGTAATCTTTTCAACTTTGGTCCTTTTTTATGCCACGTAAGGTACAATATAAAAATGTTTTGTTTTTATGAAAAAACTTGACTGATAGTGCAATCGGTGAAACACTTTTCAAGTAATTTTTTCAGTAGTTCTTTACCAGACAATACCATCGCTGGTTTTATTCAGAATTAGCTTAGTTACTACAAAAGAAAGATTTTTTTTAAAAATGTGTATGGCTAAATAAACCGTTTTTGTTAAAGCGAGAGGCGTTCAATGCGGCGCGTTGCATGACGTCACTTGATGCCTTTTTCGTACAAATATATATTATGTTATATACATATTATAATGTATATACATATAATATTATATATATAATTATATCTAATATAATATATCTGTCTTACGTCAGACTCGATTCAGTCAGACTAACTTAGTCTGGCTGAATCATAATATCAGACAATAGGACGCATGTTAAGATTATGATCTCATTATAAATACCAAGATTGGTGGGTTTATCTAAATCTTGAGATACACAATATTTATTTGATTAATTTATGTGATATGTTATCTGAACTATTGAAATTATAACATAACAGTTCTAAGAAAATTATTATTTAGGTATTATTCGCACTCGGGCTTTTTTTTAATAATATAATATATATTTTTAATTTATTTATCTACAGATTGGTCGGAAACGCGCACCGAGTGTGCGTAGATACATAAATTTTCCATAGAAACATATCTATACCTAGAATTCGAAACAATCTACTTCACAGCTACTTAAAATGCTTTAAGTCAACTAATTTAGTTAGTATTTGTTCTTAAGAATACCTTTTCCTTCACAAATAGAGTCATTTGGTTTTGACACACATCATTAAACTGATAACTAGGTAGTGGAAAAACCTTGACTTGAGGTAAATTACATACTCGCAAGCATGGACGTAATCAGTAATCGATTTTAGGGGCTAGGGGGGTGGAGTAAAAATCTTCACTTGCGAGAGTAATTAATAATCCTCGGGTAGGATATTCAGAATCTTCCGAAAATTTTGTCGATCATTTCAGTTTAATAGCTATCGAATTTACTTTATTCGAATTAAAGATGAACTTGTCGAAATCGAGTTCGTCGATTGCAACTACGGTAAACGCTATTCACAATGTAGTTATCGAATATTTTCTTCAGCAACTTATCGAATGTTACGGATTTATATACATAATCGACAGGTAGTCGAAATCTAATCGAATTCTCAGGTCGATTGTTCTGAATAGCTTCAAAACTTACGTTCGATACGAAAATGATAGTTTATCAAACAACGTTCCGTTTTGTACAGCGGAGGGCCATTCTATATTTTAAGATTTACTGTTGCCCCTAACCCTGCTACGCCCATGCCTACAGACAATCCTGCTAATGCCTCCTCTCGAGGTCACACATTATGTGGAGGGTTCCGTATTGTAGTCCTAATGTAAGTGCCATGCACACTGCATTGTCCAAGTGTTTTGTAGGTCAAGTGTTGGCTGACCTAAAATTGCCGTCTTTATAGCTATTCAAAGGATTTTTAATTAGATATTATTTAAACACCATTGAGATTATTTATAATCTATTCTATTCTATTTCAACCCACATCAACCCACGGTTGGGTATAGGCCTCCTCATGTGCAGAAAAATATTTTTAACTAGCTGTACCCTGTCACGCTTCGCTGTGGCACATTCGCTGATATGTCACTGATGAAAAAAATAGATAAAAACAATACTTGATGCGGATTATATATCATGCTAAAATTTCAGCTCGATCGGTGCAGAACTTTTTGAGTTTTTGAAGCGTACACAAACCAACATAACATTTTATAAATATAGATAGATAGATGATGAAATAAAAAAAGGTCATTGCAAAACAGTATGTTGTTGATGTAAAGTCGTCTCCTGTGCGTGTTTTGGTCCATTCATTACACAAAATAATAGAATAAAAAAACGTATTTTTGGTTATTTTACATAATTTAACATAACTTTTTCAAGAATTTTGTAGATAAATTATACATAATAAATTCGCGGTGTGACCGAAATTGTTTCGCCTGAATCGTGCGATATACTGAATTATTCGGTAGTTATAATAGGCGGCTACAGCGTATTTCGTCGATATTAACTCGTATTGGTACAATAGATAAGAATGGAGTGACACTAGTCACTAGTGACACAAGCACTAGCTTGTTGTTTATGTTTCCGCTTCGTAGTTTAATACAACGTATAAATTGTTAATCTTGCTTCTTCAACATGCGGTAATCGCCTCTTACACTTCCGCCGGGTGCGTTTGTTTGCCTTAGAGTGAGCTTACTCGCTTAACCTCGTAGATGATCCAGCTAATACCACCTCTCGAGGAGCGGGAGGGCTTGTTCATACTGTCACAGAATAAAAATTGTAGGTCAGAATGGACACTCTGTGTAACCTGTGTTTCCGCACCCCTACCCGCAATCGTCGGGACAATCGACCGAACCGATATCGAAGGCTGACATGTTACCCGCTCACAGTCAATACTACACGTCCGATTGTAACCGTCATTCTAAGAGATTGTCTTTTGGTTTAGTCGCGTATTATGTTTGCTCGGACGAAAGATATTCGTCCTAGCAAACATAATATGTTTGTGTACTTACACACATTGGGCGCATATAAAAATCATTTTATTTTATTTTCATGTGTGTTTGATGTGTGAGTTGTCAAATCAGCTATCTGTATGGGGTGTCCGGGTCGTAATGCTGTGTTACTAATGGAAACGCCACGTGCAATGTTTGGTGTGCTCGTATTGTCTAAGCGTTTACTGGGTCAAGTGAGGCCCGGCCTGAAGATACCTTACGGAAGCAGAGGAGATGCTCGGAAATTAAACTAAAGATACTTAGGTTCATCCGCACAATTTGTTTTGCTATGTTTAGGTTGCTTGTTTCTCATATCCATAGGGTTGTCAATAGCATCCAGGTTGAAATTTTGTGACTCGTAGGTGTGTAATTTTGAGAATTGGGCCCTCAGCGCCTAAACCATCTTATATTTCATTTTTATGTCTCTTCTTCGGTATAATTCTGTATTGTATGTTACCTTGTGTAATTTGTGAACTGGCTTTGTATATAATATATCCTTTTCAATTCTGATCTTTTCTGGATTATAAGTGACAATATTTAGATATGTATATAAAGAATGAGCCCTATAAATAAAATAAATATTGTATTGTATTGTACTGTATTGTAGATATGGTATAATGTCCTGAAATTCTACATTATCTGACTATTTAAATAAATAAATTTCTTTTATGTGTGCGGCGCCCGATATTGTTCGAGTGTGTTTAATGTTCAGTTCATGTCTTGTACATAATTTATTGTTTGCCGGAAAAAAGTCGTCGCGGTTGTGTGTTGTTGACAACAGTCTTTGACAAATGCCTGCATTATGTTCAAGTGTCTTAATTTGGAGACGCTTTTACATGTGATGCTAGATCATTACCAATCTTAAACCTATATGGGACAGTTTTCTTAACTGTAGGGTATGTGTTCGTAAATCCTAGATTTTATTAACCGGCGAAGCAAAAACGACGGGGCGTTATAAGTTTGATGAGTCTCTCTTTTTCTCTCTCTTTCTCTCTGTGTGTGTTTTTGTGTGTATTTGTTTTGTATCAGGTTTTGTACAAGCTTTTTTTAACTTTCAATTGCAATTTTTGTTAGCTTTTATAGGTTAAATTTTCCAAGTCAATTTTGACTTAGCTCTTAATGTTGAATTGAGTTGAAACTTGGTATTGTAGTCAAGTTCCGATGACATACAATATTATTATGTTGAAAGTCAGCTGATCTGATAATTGTGATGGAAGGTAGACAACGAAACTCATCAGTGACTAACAGTAGATTGATGGTATTTGGGCTCATTTTGATCAGCTTGCAGTGCCCAATACGTGTTTCATAAAAGGGGGCCTGGATGAATAAATTTAACAAAAACTTTACGACTATTTGATAATTTAATATTCACCTTTATATGCTGTTTTAATATAAGCTATTTACGTTGTTTTTTAAGATCTAGCAAGAATTGAGAATTAATTAACTAAAGGGCCCATTGTCATTTAGGTTAATTATTGCCGTATTATTAGGTTTCTTCGAATTGAATACCCAAATTATAAGCCTCCTCATCTGTATTTTCAAATTCCCAAGAGTTTGTTCTAAGAAAGTCTAATAATATGAGGTAAATAAACTCTCAATGTACGTGTAGTGGTTTTAGCGGTTATAATACTGGTAGCTTTATCTCGGGGGTAGGTGAAGGCAAAGTTCTGCAACTCATAAGTGTCAAAGGAGATGTTGAATGAGGTTTGCCTTGATGGTAAAATATTGACGTAGGTGCCTTGTTACCTACATTCTGTAATGATTAAGCTTGGTTAGTTATGAACAATGACTGAGTATAATATTGAAGTTCATAACAATTTTGAAGTGGGGAAGGTAATAAAGAAATAGGACAATCGGCTCAAATGTCAGTGTCAAACGATTTCATCATTTTGACTCTAGTTTTAAATTTGTTAAGCACAAGGCTGATTTACAAATTCATTGGTTTGGTGGCGAGTTAAGTTGCAATAATGGCGGGTTAAGTCCTTATTATCTACACAAATTAAATTAAAACAATTTTTTTGTTTTAAATTTGTCAAGCACAAGGCTGATTTACAAATTCATTGGTTAAGTGGCGAGTTAAGTTGCAAAAATGGCGAGTTAAGTCCTTATCATCTACACAAATTAAATTAAAATACATTTTTTTTTGCGGACAGAAATTTAGTTTCTACTAAACTGGAAATTTTCCGTTCAAGTTAACGATGATAAGGACTTAACTCGCTACTTTGCTTATGAATATGAAAAAAAACTACCCTTGTACAAATAAAAATCAATAAAATAAATAATGTTTTGAAATAGATAATTCAGCAACAAAGGGTGTTAGATTATCTACGTTTATTTTTGTCAACAATAGAATAAGTACATTATTGTATTTTAAAGAAAAATGCCCGAAAAAGGAAAAAAGAGGCTCCATTTTGGAGTCCATGAATAAAATACGAATTATCGCGTGCGAGTCGAACACGTGACTATGTGCTGTATTCGTACAATATTAATCGGCGTTGCTACGGATAGATTTTATTATATAGTATCATATTAGTAGATATTTCATAATTCTATTATCGTAGAATTGAGTGATAGTTTTTTTATACTTTATATCTCTATCTAAAGTAGTTACAAACTGGCTTCTAATATATATAAAACTAGCTGTACCCTGCCACGCTTCGCTGTGGCACATTCGCAGATGCGATGAAAAAAATAGATAAAAACAATCCTTGATGCGGATTATATATCATGCTAAAATTTCAGCTCGATCGGTGCAGAACTTTTTGAGTTTTTGAAGCGTACACAAACCAACATAACATTTTTATATATATAGATAGATTATTAAAATTACAGATCCCTAAGTGATATTCTTGCCGTAAACCTTAATATAGTGTATGGTTACCTACCTTAGTATCTGAAACTTACTAAATAATCATGAAACTAAATTACATAAACTTCGAAGCTATATCTTACCGGTCTCGTTAGGCAAGCAACAATCTTCATCATCATCATCATCAACCTATGTCCGCTCATTGCTGAGCACGGGTCTGTCCTCACTTTCGTGAGGAGGATTAGGCCATAATCCACCACGGGGGCTCGAAGCCAAACGTCGATATTAAATAACAAAAATTAGAAAAACCATGCTGATAGATAACTATTTTTTTTTAATTTCATATAGAAAGCCCTTTGAAAAGACATATAACATATATCGATTTGGTTTCCAAACCAAACTTTCTATTTCATCACCCAAATAGTTGGAAGAAGAAGTAGATATAAGTCAATGACGCCATACAAAATATTGAAGGTACGGTAAAAGAAACCGATTGCCGATAGGGATGACGTGTGCGGAAATGCAAATGCGCACAGGAGCGTACGCGACCGTAAATAAGGGTGTACCGATGGTAAGGGGGTGAGAATTACGAGTGTTGGCGTAATAGGACTTTTTACCTGTGTTATTTTTTGAAACTTGAACTTTGAAACTCCTTTTTGTTTATTTGGGTTGGGATACGGTTGAACTCTAAAAAGCAAAAAGACAATAAGAGATTAAACGATAATTTTCAATAGCATATATTTTATTGTATGCATAACATTAGTTGCACCTACAATTTTACGTGTCTTTGATGAACTCGCTTGCAACAGTTGCAATGTTCCCTCCCAATAAACGCACAACACCTACATCATTTCCAGTTGTTTCTTTTTAAATATTTATTTTCCATAAAGTACACAAGAACCTGTTATCGGCGCAGCATTCAATCTTCACTGTTCAACTTCCGGATTCGACGCATCTAACGGAATAATGCGTTTGAAATCCTCCGCCAAATTTCCCGGCGCCCGGGAATTTAGTTACGGAAGCGCGCCAGCACCGGCAGCCCCGGCCGATATACTGTTGACCTCCGGCGCAGTTAGTGTGGCACAGTTACGGTTAACTACATAGTGGGTACCTATGTACCACCACGTACTTACTATGTGGTGTGTGCCCACTTATGTGGCGTCATCCTCTTCATACAACTTGTGTTGATCATATACACTTTTCGTCAGGTCGCGACGGGTTTACACAATAACATGTGAGGGACTAACCTAGTGGAAGAACGTCCGCCTTCCAAGGAGAAGGTCGTGAGTTCAAATCCCAATATGGACATGTACCAATACTACCGAAGTGTTTCTTTTCTTGTAAAACATAATTATGTATACGTATTTATCACTCGCTTTTCGGGGAAGGGTAACATTGTGAGGAAATCCACATACCTCCCCGAGAATTATTTCGGAGGTAGGTATGTGATCCACTAATCCGGACTGGGCCCCCGTGGTGGGTTATGGTCTAATCCTCCTCACGAAAGAGAGAGGAGACTCGTGCTCAGCAGTGAGACGATATAGGTAGGATGATGTGAGAGGTTTACTTATTTCACTTAAGATAAGATAACAACTATTTATTACATTTCAAAACGTACAAGTAAAATGGAAATGAATGACAAGTTAATATTTAATCAATAGGTTAACTGTTAGAATTTCAATTTTCACTGAAAGAATAGATTTTTTTATCATGTTGTCATGTTTACGAACTAATTGACGAAAGAAAGACTAAGATACAGAGCGATAAAAATTTTGTTGCAAAAAAAAAACGAAAGAAGCTTTATATTTTTCTTCAACAAAATAAAACAACCAAGTAATAAAACATTACGTTGCCCCAACTGACAACTCTAAAATCTACGAGTTTATTTTTTCTGACAACTATAAAATGTACGACTTCGCTTTTTCCACTAAAAGGTAAGGTCGTCAGCAGAGTACGTTTCGGGACATCACATCAGTCATAAAACGGCACTTTCCGAAACCAGTTGATTTAAAATTCATAGCAGCCAGATAGTTTGATAGTCCGCTATATAAAGTCGTCAGCTTTATCGCTAGACGTATTGCGACAGTAAACTGACGGACATCGAATCGAGCTTTGATACATTGTAGAGGCAGAGTTGAATCTCCATACGAGCTGTGCGATCGTAGAATTCTACGATCAGCTTTGCTCTGTCAAACTAGAATGCATCTTTCAAGTGGTACTCGGTAGAGTTTATTGTAGGTAAAATAATAGAGTTTTGCATTTACAAAGAAGTTTATAATGTTCTATGGACGTTTAGAGGCTTCTTCACTTTTGGATTTATTGTTGTCAGAATTTTTAAGGCCTTCTATTTATATCTTCTGTGTATGTCAGGCTTATAATTATTTTGCCTAGATCACCGATGAGTTAGACTATCTAAAGATACTTCTTTAGTGCTACATACGATGAATAAAGTTCCAGTACTGCTAATAACAGTTAGAAGTAAGAGCTGATGTTATTAAATATTCTACGGAAATATTTATAGATATTTGAATGTATTGGTCCCTGGATGGATAGTTGGCCAATTTTTGGGTCTACCCAGAAAGTTTATTCACAAACATATTTCATAAGATATTCTACTAGTTTGAGATGATATACTGTCTACGTTATCATGTTAATGTAGTGGGCATCACACAGAGTTGTGACGCGTAGCTGTCGATTTAGGAATCCAGTCGGATTGCGATACGCCATAAAACGAGTGTCATCTCATCGCGGATCCAGCACTAGATATACCAAATTCTTGTGCAAATATAAACCTTGGTTCAATGTCTTAAGACTCTTAGTTTATTCTGAATTTGATAGTGATAGAAACGACTGGACGCGAATGCTTTCCCCGTTATACTGTTTAGCATAATAGTGTTGTTTGTCGATATGAAACAGTTTGTTGTGATAAATTGGGTCGTTGGTGGGCAGGTAGTTTCTCTTACGAATATCTCTTTTATGCGAAAAATACTGGATTTAGTGGGTTCATTTGTGTTCCAGGAAAACGATATAAATTATTACTCGTTGCCGCTCACACCTGAGCATAAACCTCTTCTCCATGAGCTCTAAGTCAGTATTTATCTTACTGTTGTTCATTGTTCTCATCGGCACATCTCATAAAATCGAATTACTGCTTACAATTTCCGAACATACGAGATGGCACGTCACCATGGATTTATTAGCAAATCATTTCAATACCTCTTGATTAAACTTGATATCATCACATCGCGTTTACTTTTTCTCTAAGTACTTGTAGATTAATTATCATCATAGATTCATCATCATATCGGCCCACTGCTGAGCATGGGTCTCCTCTCACTTTCGCAAGGAGGTTTACCCGGTTCAGATTGGTGAATAAAATACTACTTAAAAAAAACATAGGGTAGGTATATGGATTTCCTCACGTTTTCCCTCACCGAAAAGCGAATGACAATTACGTGTATATATGTTTGACAAGAAACACAAGGTTACCTATTCCAAAACCTATTCCAAAATTTTAGATAGTACAAAATACTCAGTAAGTAATAGTAAAAATTCAGGCACCATCACAGGCCCAAATACGTTACTTTTATATGCTGATCAGGTGCGACCATTTTTTTCAACTTGCACCTTCATGTTTAGATATTGCCGATTTTGTGTAACATATTCCGATAGGCAAATGACCGTTTCGATGGTATCTCGTAAATTTTTATATCCAGAGAAGGAAAAAATATATTTTGGGACAGAATTCTGTAATATTCATACATATTACATCTGCACGGACGTTTTACGGAAATAAGCAGATATTATTATAGCTTTATACGGAATTAAAGTATCTATGGAGTGATAGTTCATTTTTATTAGTCGATCACAAGGTCAATATACCGCATTCGGGGACTTCCCGCGGGGGGCATAACGACCATAATGAATTTCATTGGTTGATAATATACAGCGTGCGGGAACTCGATTCATTTCAACTACATAATGACTAATTTTCATTGGTCGATAGAAGGCACATGCGGGTTGCGGGAGATTTCTTAACCGCATACCACAAATCCCGCAATCGGGGAACCATTTTTATTTTCAATATTTTACTAACTGCGTTTAAATTTGTCAGGTTATTTTTTCTCTATTTTACAAGGCTAGTAAAATTGTTCCTAATGCAGAGTCGTAAAGCTTGATAATGCATAAAAGCAGTAGAAAGCATTCTAAACACCGACACAAACCAAATAACGGAAGCATTGACTTCTGTAAAATCTAGTAAAGTCGGAAAAGCATTGCATTTTATGTTTACTCAGTCCATTGAAACGGCGTTGTGAAAATAGAATACAGTGAATATGCTTCGGATATGTTATTCCGCAGGGAAAGGTGGGCCAATGTGGGCTCTCGTGACAGTCGTGACGTCACGTATTGTTTGCTTCTACCATTTATTTGCACTTTCCTCCGGCTGGCGTGCCGTTTGCTTTGACCACGTGGAGTGCGTGCTTACTTTGTCTTTGTTAGGGTTTATGTATTGTATTATAAGTACGTATAATATTATGGTTAACTAAGTTTTTTAGTCCAATTTAAGGGTTTTTGTTGGGTGGCTATTTAATTTAATTGTTTATAGCGATTGCAGTAGACAAGTTAAATTAGGAACCATTTAAAACTTTATCGAACTCGAGAAAAAAACATCCAAATAAAATCATGGATGGTGGTGCTTGTCCGTTTCTAGAATTTATTTAAAAGTTGTTTTTTTGAGTAGTTTACGTACGCTGTTGTATAGAAACAGTATTTCAGATGTTTAACTATTAGGTCTAAGAAGACTTATGTGTTTTCTGACTTGAGTGATAGTTTTTCACACATGCTAGGAACTCTTTCTGAATGTGAAATACATTGATAACGTATTATTTTGTGAAAATGATATCTTTAAAGGTTGTCTGGAAGAAATCCCTTTCAGCGATAAGACCGCCCATTGTACTACCTTTGTTTATCTATTGTAATTCTTCTGTACTGTGTTTATTAATGTTTCTGGTGTACAATAAAGAGTTTTTTCTATTCTATTCTATTCTATTCTTTAAAGAAATGTTTCTTGATCCTAAATCCATCTCCCTTAACTAGGAGTATATGCCGTAATTGCCAACAATTTGAAACGTTAACGCGCCAAGTTAATCAGCCCATAATTAAACCGGAGCTGTAACTAAACAAGATTTAGGGAACGTTTCCGCGGAAGCAAATATGCCGAGCTCCGGGAAGATTCCGAGACGTTGCGAGATACCGTACCTAGTAGATGATTTAACACAGAACAAACGACCGACTCTAATTTTGTGCTACTGAATTTAACTCTTACTTTATAAAGAATTTTACTTTTTATTTAATGTTTTAGTACTATTTCACAATACCATAATCCTGATTAAGTGTTTGGGAGAGAAATTACCTACATTATTTTTCTTACTGAATTTAAATAGGGTCTACCCAAAAACAATAAAGAGCACATTGCGATATAACCCACCTGTCCGAGAATTGGTTCGGTAGTATGTTATCCACCAATCTGAACCGGCCCCTCCGTGATGGATTATGGCCTAAACCTCCTCTCGAAAGTGAGATGAGATACGTGCGCAATATTGGGCCTATAATATGGGTTGTGAGGATGATAGAATTGATGATTTCTTTCTCCTAGAAGTTATGATCAATATCGTCAATATTCATGTTATAAATCCCTTTTATTTCAATTTATAACCGCATCAAAAAAAAAAAGAAAAAATAATTGAATCAGAATATTGTCATTTAACTACAGAAAAACAGGAACTCCTTCAAAATCCTACCTATTTTCGCTCACACGATGAATGCTGAAAAGCAATTACTTTTTTGCGATTTCCATTGGCATTTATATAGGAAAAAATATATACTATTAGGCATTATGCTTCGAGCACATAATCCATTATCGGAGGAGGTACAAAGCTCGCAAGTAATATCTTTGTGCTCAATATCGACCTTCCGAAATAAAAGGGGTCCCTTTGATCCTTCTAGGTTTGGAGAGAACCAGTGATAACAATCCCGAGTATCCGATACAACGGGAAACTAAAAATAGTTGCCGATCCTTACATTTTCCACGTGATAAAAGCAATGTAGAGAGTTAAACAACTTTTTTTCAATGGTGTCTTTATTAATCTCAAGTGAGCTCAAAAAATATATTATATACTAGCTGTACCCTGCCACGCTTCGCTGTGGCACATTCGCACATTCGCTGATATGTCACTGATGAAAAAATAGATAAAAACAATCCTTGATGCGGATTATATATCATGCTAAAATTTCAGCTCGAACGGTGCAGAACTTTTTGAGTTTTTGAAGCGTACACAAACCAACATAACATTTTTATATATATAGAAGAAACACTTATTTATAGCTGAATAAATAGGCTGGGTTTGACCGCAGTTTCACTCTCAGGTTTATGACGATGCGGTCGACGGTGGAGCATCCTTGCCTAAAGCCGAGTCTCCTGCGCGTGTTTTGGTGTACACGATACACAAAAATCTCAACAAAACTATTTTTTTTTTGTAAATTTTGATGTTTTTATATTTAACAAGATATAATTATTATTATGTTGTCAAAAATGACAATGTTTTGTGTAGTGTTTAGACCAACACATACATAGGACATTGCTTGAGATATTATTATATTGCTATATTGCTTTTTATTCGTCAAACCATGACAGTTTCAAAAGTACGAGTTTGTTTTGCTACAAAAAGTTTTCATATTTGACAGAATAGTTTTTAATGTTGTTAAATTTTAATTTGTACTTGTGAATACAATCTCAGCGATTTTATTACCATGTTTATAGAACATGAATTATATTATTTGATCACGCGTGTAATTTTAATTTTCCAGCTTTGGTTTTATGTTACATGCCTACAACACAATATTTTTCCAATTTGTAACCAAAACTTTACAGACTTTATAATTACGCTTTAATTAACAATTTGTATAATGAGACTAGTCGGGAATCCTTGATCAAGGACATTTTTACTTTTTAAATCTAATTATTCCACGTAATTAGTGCATTTATAATAAGTTTGAGTAGGGGTCGGTACATATCACAGAAGATTGTGCAGTGAAACGTGCGCACTTGGGTCAGCTGAGTGGCCGACGCCCTGTCGGCCGTCACTGGGTAGATGAAGCAGAGACGGACTTGCGCGAGCTCCACGCAGAGGACTGGTTAGAGGTGGTGAAAGACAGACCGAACTAGCGGCCTCTTAATATCAGAGGCCAAGAGTTATCAGGGGTCACTGAGCTACCCCTGTTAGTTAGAGATAGACCTTCTTCAGTTGTACATCTCTGATCTTACCAAATTTCTAGCAATGACAGATTTTTATAAGACAAGGTCTTGTAATTTTGTTTCTTTCAAAGTGACGTAATATAAGATTTCGGGTAGGTAGTTTTGTTTCCATTAGCATAATATTTTTCATATTGTATTTTTATATTACTTGTATTAATAAACATAATATGGTAACTTACATGTCCGAGAAAATTAAACACCCGACTATTTAACGGATAGAATAACGGATAAAATCTATCTACTAATGTTCTGCAAATAAATGAACAACAGTTTTTTTTATTATTATGTTGATCGAAGATACACCCTTTCTCCGAAATTCAAGTGTTTACTTATCATGCTTTTCTAAAGGTACAACACCTCTGATTTTGAGTGTATGTGAGACCATGGTCTTCGTACTTCCTGATTTATGTACCTTATTGTTTGCAAGTCAAAAATAACTTTGATGTAGCAAAAAGTTATCTAATGGAAGCTGCATTGCAATAAACAGGAAACCTTGTCAGTTGGCACGGCTATCCTCTAACTCTAAACGTTTTGCACTCAGTGTTCATTTGTTCAAGCCAGTATTTAATCTGTGACTCTGTTGTGGCCGCAGGAAACGGGGGTGACCATTTCGGCGCTTACCGAATTTAGCAGTTGTCGGCTGTTGCTTCGCCCTCAAGTTTTCGTTCAATTTTCCTATTTTAGTTAATTTATTAATGTAATTGGCTTTAAGTAGAAGTAGGTTTTAGTCATTTTTAAATGACTACATTTAATATGAGTAGGTATTTAATACGATTATATTTTCTTTTTAATTTGTGTTTGCATACTAGCGTATGTTGGAGGAAAAATTCTGTTTTCGTCGGATAGTTTATATTATGGCAATACAATGGTAGTAGAGTTGTGGTTTGTAGAAAATAAATATACTTCATGTTTTTTTTTTATTTAAAATGTCTTTTAATCGTCATTATTCCTTAGTTTTTCTATATTGAACCCTTAGTCTAGGATTGAACAGGCGGATCAAAGCTGGCACTACAAAATCTGATTAAAAAGTTCAAAGTTAAATGAAATAACCTCAAACTTTGTCGTAATTTGAGATTAAATTCACCCTTGAATGGTAATTCCCAATTCTAACTTTCATTATAAACTATCCTGAAAGTTCTTTTGGGTTGATTGTTTAAACTCAATAATTTAAACCTTTTTTTTCAAAGCTACATTAACTTTGCAGATCTCGTTAATAAGAAAGAAGCAGTCAGCACCAAATTAAGATGCCATTTCGCTTTTATTATCGCTTCCAAACGTATACAATGTGTAGATATATATACAATACCTATAACATTTTTATACCAGCAACATTTTTATAATCAACAAGCTGTTTATACTTTCAGAGCGAGCTAGAAATTTACTGCTTGCCTGAACCTTACCTCGTTTTACAGTTGTACGTGATGAATTCTATGCAAATTTCGCCCTTGTCACTTGGGAATAAAGCATACTCAGCAGTCGATGAACGATAGAAACGTGTGTTGGTTTTAGTGCACTCGTAATCGTAAAAATGGCCAAGTTGTTACTGTAGTGAAGTGTGCTGCTGGTGCAGTGTAAAGCAGTGCTAAAGGTTCAACCATACAGCCGTCTTGTACTCGTAAGACATATTTGAGGTTGCCTGCTCAACAGATTTTTCTGTTAAATCTGCACGCAACGTGTGTTTACTGGCACTGGTGTTGCGTCGTAACTAAACTCAATCGGTTGTGCGGGCGCCGCACACAACTGATGTGATAATGTTATTGACAATACAGAGGTGCGGGTTCGCATGCCAGGCGTATTTTCACTTATCCCTTTGAACACAAACGTGTATATTTTTAGCTCACGATTATTTCCTCTGTCTATCCTCAAAGTTTTTAATATGAAATTTACAATTATTTCTATCAAAAACTTTATTTTGTTACAAACTTAAGCTCATATTGCTATGATACTTACGATTTTTCTTCTTATTACATTCGGATTTTCTCATTGACTTGTCAATTGATAATTTCTAAATAGCCCAAAAATATTATAACCTCATGTACTGGTGAAAATAATCTAGCGATGCTATTGCACTTCGCTGGTAGCATTGCAGTTTTATCACAGTAGAAATAAGTACTACATAGTTATATGAGAATACGAGTAGACGTAGCCAATGTATAAAATCGCATTGAAAATTGTACGATTGTAACTTATCGTTTTAAATATAGAATAGAATAGAATAGAAAACTCTTTACTGTACACCAGAAACAAAAAAAAAAATAAAAAAAAATAAAAAAAATATAGTTATGTTTGATAATACAACATCCCATTAAGTTTGCTACAGTTAGAACGATTTGGTTTCTATTAAAAACATTTTATACTAGTATAGTTTATTTGGTTATTAAATTTTACTACTGTAGTAAGTATACTGATATTATAGTATAGTGTTGTTCTACGCTTGTTTGTATCTAAAACTGTGGTTGAGTTTGTCGCTCCCATGTTAACGGATACTCCTGATATAATAAAAGTATCTTTCACAGAAAAGTATCCTGGCTTGTTAGGCACTTTACTCAGGACGTAAAGTGCTTTGCCAATGGAATGTATAATTTTTATTTGCATGTTCAACTTATATAACAGAATATAATTTACAACGTAAGGTTAAGACTAAACGAATTCTAATAAACCGCTACATACATTATTTATCTAGTGCCAGATAATTAGTTATTTGAACTAGAAATCCGAATTAAAATGGATTTATGTAAAAGTAATAAATATTATCATGAAATTTACGTGAAACCACACTGACATTCTTAATTTTCAAATAAAAAAAAAATAGGCACTTAAATAAGATAACCTTAGCATTTAGGAGTTCTAGCCAACTGTACAAAGCGGTGGTTATTTATTTTTATTGCCCAATGTTGGTTTCACTGGAGGCACATAGTTACATTATCGGTAAGTGTGTGTATGCCGTTTGTAGAATTTCAAGGCTAAGACCATCACACTTCACGCATATATTGATTGGCAGATCCAAGCCACGCTTGTGATATTATGTACATAGTGTAGTGGGAGGGCTCTTCTGCAATAGTCCAACTGGGGAAGTACCTTTGCCAGATATTCATTCCCCAAGCAGTAGTGTGTAGTTTGAAGGGCACTGTTTCCAGCAAAATTACTGGGCGTGTGAGATTTTAGAACCGATGTCTCGGGGTGACGAGCGCAGTGCAGTGTTGCACAAGATTTTGTAATGTAAAGATTCTGGGTTGCACTTTAGCTGTTACGGGCAGGCGTGGCGCTAACCATCAGGTAAATGACGTGCTCGTCTCGTTAACTACATGTAGCTGCTATTGTATAGCTGTCATATTGTATAAATTTATGGAACAGTGGCAAAGTATAATACTCGCTTGACTAAAATGAAGTTTTGCGAAGATTACCTCCGTCGGGCTTTCGTAATTCTGATGAAATGGATGAAATGAAGCGAATTATAGCAAGGCGCTCCGTTACTCGACGCGGGGGATTTTCTTGGCGTCAGTGCTTTTGGCATCTTATGTTTTCTAAAGTTTAAACTTGACGGCTCTGTATCGTTGTAACTTAAGACCAAGTTTTAGTCTCGATCTTCGCTTTCATTTGATTCGGCGAAGTATTTTGTTGTGTTCATTTATTTAATGAATTTCAGTACAGCAAACTTCTACTATTATTATATTTATTGATTATTATACACGTCATTGTAGGTAGCATTTTATAACATGAACGAAGATACACAGTCATATAAGTATTTCCTAAAGTAGCACGCGAGTAACTTTTTAACCAGTACGTGCTAACATATATCTCGATCTCTAAAGAAGATGAATTGTCTCCAGATATTATCTGACTCTTCTTCGAAAAATTTGCTTACCCACCCTATCTCCACGACAATTTAAAAATAAAATATAAAATATTATTTGTTCATTTCCATCTAAGAAATCAGGAACTACGAGGACCATGGTCCCAAAAATAGACAAACACAGAGCAAATGCTTCCAATAAATGATGCCAAGTCGCTTACATAAATAACATTTAGGTAACCAGCGCGGGCACCGATCTTGTCCCCTCACACTTTGCATGTAGCTCATTATCGTTTACTTATACCACGTAAGCTGTCTACACTTAACACTTTCATAGTTTAGTTTTAAAGCCTGCCTAAAGTTTCGCATCTCCGCAACAAAGTGATCTTACCATATGTTTTCCTACAACGACGTGCCAGCTATCTCACAAACCTTACACATTGTAACATAACCATAATCACGTGTATCACGTCATTGTAAACCTGATTACGGCTTCAGAGGCGGATACAATACACCGTATCGAGTAACAAGTCGCCCATGTAAGGTATAAACAAACTAATTTTAAACAAAGTTTTGGCATTTTCGCCGCAAACTCTCGCGTATTGTGCCGTATTCGCGACTTTGCAGCGCGCAGTAGTAGCAGTAGGAGCACTTTTCACAACATGTGAAGTTTTTCAGTTTGAGTTACCTACACTTTTCTAATCTAGGAGGAATTTGTAAATTTAGGTAATTTTGTATCTCAATGTGACAGGTTTTATCTCGGCTGAATGGTATATTTGGTAGTGGCACTGAATAAATAAATTTCCCTTGACATTACTATCAGCAGTTGGAAATAATCGTTATTGATAAATCTACTAATCTATACCATATATCCCGTTAAAACTAACTCTAGTGCTGAGGGGAGATCGGAGGCAAGTCAAGTTACCTACCAGTATATTTGATTTGATTTGAATCTTTTATGTTTTTTAAAAATCTACGCCCGCCGGACCAAAAATCATCACGCTCTGGCACTGTTTACTAGTTTTTGTCACTAAGTAACGAACAAGCATAAAAAACGATCATATTTAGATCAGGCCTTGCCTTGAAAATAATCTCACCTGATGGGAAGCGACGATCTGGTCGGAGATGAAGCACGCTTGCGTCAAAGATTCTATACTGTTTATCCAGCATCCAGGCGACTCTTGGTAGATATTCACCGTGCCTCCGAAACTTTGATACATGGCCTGGCTATAAAACGCAGCAACGTTCAGCCCGCATGTGTTGTACAGTTGGGGACAGTGGGAGTGTACACACGACGGATGACAATGTTTGCGGATAAGTGTTGTGTAAACGAGCATTGTGTCTGCAAGGACTTAAACAAAGCATAATGTAACGTCATCGTCATCAACCTATTATAGTCACAGCAGTAGTAGTGGAATTGAGGCCTTTTTTTAGAGAAAAGGGCGCTCGTTTGCCCATTAATTTAATATAATTATGCTTAATTTCAAAAGCATGCTTAAAGCATTAGATCTTCATTTCACATTCCTTACTGTTATAGATAGTAAGTAGATTATAAGTAAGTACAAAAAAGGTCTAGTGTTCATACAAAGTTAAAAATAAACTAAGCATTTTCATCCAGTTCTGAGGTATTTTCAATCGTAGCAATGCTCTGGCTTAACCTGAATAAACAAATAGATAGATAAAAAAGCTAAGTAATAAAGGGTGCTGAAATAAAAATATTAGCTCTGAGCCTTGGCTTTTGTAGAGAAACGTAAGTAACACTAAACACAGTACAGTAGGACAGATTAATATCCCAAAATATTTAATAAAATTGGTGAACCATTATTTAGTGAACCATTGTTAAGTGTGTATTTTTTTTGTAACCTGCATTGTACTTGTAAAATACGTTCAATATTGCGCATCGATGTCACAAAGGGGCGGGTCGGATTTTATTTCAACCCTGAACGGTAGCTCCGTCGTATTTTCCATGCGTACATTTTCAACTTTCCTAGTTGACTTGGTTTTTTTGCGGCTAGTATCAGCTTTAGTCTAGCTACACGGTTCAAATTGTTTGCCAATGAAGTTAAGCCGGGTAGGTGAACTTTTTTTAACTGTTTTCCGCGCGCACCTTTATGGTGAAGCATAGCGGAAATCAACTACCACCACGTAGCCCGAGGTTGTAAATTTTATTTGGATTTTTTCATGTGAGACTTATTTGGATGAAGTGCTTTGAGTTTTGTAGGCTTTGTGTAAGTTTTTAAAGTTGATAAAGGGTTCGTTTTGACGATGCGTCTTTTAAAATTATCATTCAACATTAACGTTATTCAACCAATGTCTCAGGGTGACGAGCGCAATGCAGTGCCATGGAAGATTATGTAATGCAGAGTTCTGGGTGGCTCTGTAACTGTTATGAACAGGCGTAGCCCTTACTATCAGGTGATCGACATGCAATACTCGTTGCTTAGTCAAAAAATAAAATTGGAAGTTCATTTTTTACTACCACTTTTGTCAGCTTCAGACGAATTCGGGGGATTGGGAAAGTCAAATAATTATCATCGCATTAAAAGATTAGATTGGATAAGCTGCCATAAAGCAATTTATTCCAAGGGCGCACACTGTTGCAATTTTATGGTATAGGTAAATACTTTGTTGTTGCTAAATAAAATAAAAAAACAATAAATCGTTTAAGCACGATGCCGTTGTAAATTAAAAACTTGACACAGAAAATTACACATAAATCTCAAAAGTATACTTAAAATAATGACTGTTCCTACATAAATAGTAGTCCAATAATTTTCTTCCAATTTCACCTTTATCAACAAACATGACTGTATAATGGATATTTCCATATCGTTCTTTGATTAAGCTCCAGTGCCGCCTACGTTCAAAGGAAATTATATCAATCAATTTACTTATCAGAATTTTGAGGTGGGTCAACCCATAGAGGATGAAATGCCATTTAAATTCGGGATCTCGAGCAATCTAGTTGATGAGATCTTCAAGGCTTTTGGTCAAAGTGTTCCAATGGGTTTGCGGCCGATTTCAGTTTGATAGTAACTCCTTAATGCTCCTTGAAATTCTGCTCCGGTATTTGAACGTTTTTAGAGCTAAGCAGGAATTGTAATTGAGCTAGAATGTATTGCTTCCTCTGTTATTTGAATGTCAGTTTGGAGTTAATACAAGCTGCAAATTATTTATTGTTCACGTCTTCAATGTCAAAGAGATTTTCGCATTGAAAAGTAACTAACGGAAGTGGCAAAAACATCACACGAAAGTTAATAATAGCTGTCAAAGTAAAATTTACAAATGTAGGGATTTGGATTTAAAGAATCCGAAAAATTAAGGAATAAAATAATCTATTCTTAACGGATGGTCAATTTTTGAATTTCATCAGGTGTCAAAATGGCCAATTCTTACCGCTATCGGTCAATTTAGTGAAATGTTGTCACCCGGTGAGATTAAAAAATCGATTCTTCCTGCCGCCAATATCTCAATGAATTATGTACAGCTATAAAGATCTAAACCAGGCTCTATACCTACCTACTAAATACTGATTAATTATAAATACTTCAAAAGGAGAGCTGCCCTTTTAGTCCTATAAAATTTTCTCTATTACACGGCCCACAATCTCCGAACTTGTCAACATCTCTGTAAACATTGTGAAAATTCTTAGCTGTTCACTGCTCGTTTCACAACGGACGCTAATTGCCTGTAGGCATTTAAATTGCAACAAAACATCTCGAGCTTGTGCAAATTGTGTATTGAAATATTCTACTGTGACAACATCAAAGTGCCAAAGTGCCATTATTAAATAAACAACCCACTGCTCCGCGTAGATGCTGAGCTTTATATCCTCTAGAGCTTTGTAAAAGCACACAGCCTGCCATGATGAGGTAAGCTTCATTTGGCAGAAATGGTTCCTGTTGAACTAGTTATTAAAATAGTTTTTTGATTAACTAAACGAAATTAATCATTCGTTCATTTAACGATCTCTAACAATGGTAAACAACTAACAAGTGAAAATAAGATAGAATTGAATGGAAAACTAATTGCACACCAAACAGAAGCAAAACACAATAAGATACATAAATAAGAAATAACATAGGCAATAATCTTAAAGGACTCATGATCTTTTGTTTAGACAGAAAAAATATAAAGCATACTCGAAGATATAAAATACAATGGAAGAAAAAGTAATATGCGGAATTCGGCTCATAGTCATTACTCATTAGTCATCTCACACCATAGCTGACACCAACAAATTTGACAGACGATGAGCGTTAAAAACAATGGCGGAAAAGGTTTCACCAACGACAGGCAACAGTTATTTCGCAGGCGATAAATACCGACCACTTTTGACGCGTATGGAAATGTAAATGTTCGCAGCGAGACATGTTTCAGCTGGCCGACATTTTGCAGATGTTTCCGTACAATTGCTGCGGCTGGTATTTCGATCGAATATCGAATAGAATAGAGACCCAGCTAGGTAAGTACGTGTGAAATGGGACTAGGCACCACAATGCTATCAAAACCTGACCTGACACAAGTCTACCATAATGATAATAATATCTAATATCTGATTAATATCTAATATCTGATGTCATAAGAGCTGCCTAAAATTATACCGTGCTGACGAAGTTTGGTGTAGAGATTGATGCCTGAATCCAAATGTTCGACACTACCTTCATTATTGAAGACTAAGAGGAAAAGACTACAACAGTAATTTGAAAAGTAACCAAAATACAGTTTGGTTTATCAATTTATACATCATAAGTAACCCTGGACATCATAACTAGCTACACTCTAATCTCTAAGCATTTCATTTTGCCGTTCAGCTATTGAGATTAGGTCACTGGATTAGCGAGTGTCGGGATTATTTAGCTTTCTTTTGCCGTTCTTTTTTAAAGTTTTTTTTAGATTTTTATATGGATAGTTTTGTCATAGGGGTTACGTCATCCAAAAAAGTCCTATCATACATTCATCAGACAACTTAGGCGGAATTAAAACTATATATTTCTATATTATCTTATTGATTATGGATTTCCGCAAAATAACGCCTGATTCTATTAACTATTAATATTGGTTTTACATTCGTTTGCTTATGAGAACCAACTAAGCTGAAATTAGGAGTCGGTGGGGACTCGTTACTGATCGTTTACTTGATATTAACCACAATAATTGTCCATAACAATTGCAGTGCCAGTTTTACTTTAAAGTGGCATAATGTCTAGTAACTTTGCTAGGAACAATGCCTTTCAAACCGAAACACAGTAATGTTTGCGCACTACTACTTGGCGGATAAATATCTGGCAAACGTGTGAGTGGTACTTCCCCAGGCTGAATATCGGAGAAGAGGGGCCTACCTTTACACTATAAAAATACAAGGAAAAAAGAAAAAGCCACGTCAGTAAAGAAAGAGGCCACGTCATTCTATGAAAGGAAAAGTTATGAAGGCACACGTCCCTTCTACATCATAAAATATGACGTTAAAAACACAATTACAATTAACTCAGTTCCAAGTGGCTTTAACTTCTAACATTTTTAACTCGAACACAGACCACACTGCTCTATTACGAGTACAATATTGCTCTCGTAGCTTGTAACTTTGTTCGTTGTTAATTCATTTAATTTACCACTTGCCAGCGGTCAGTGTTGCGCTTCTTTCTCTTTATTCTGGCTATTATATTACTGTATTTCTTGCTGGACTCGCTGCAGCGTCTTGTTTTGTTAGGAAATTGAACGCGTGAAGTCTATCATAGCTGGTTATATTCATGTAGCTGAAGTGCTTTTTGGATTAGTTACTGTCTGAGTTGTCTGTTTTTATTTGTTTTCTTTGTATATTTCATCGGAATGTTTTCAAAAAATGTTCTAGAGTTCTCAATGGTCCTGACATTTTAAACGAACGAGTCGTAAATTTCTTAATTTATGTTTCCGCCTAGAGATATTTTAAATAAATTAATTCAGAATCCTGTTTTGGAACGGTTATATTGTTTTTATCGAAGCTACAAATAAAAATTAATGAATGAGGATTTATAATGATCGTTTAGCGTTTTGGTGATATGAGGCATATCATTAAGGGCGGCTTGCATCAACTCATTAAATCTAGAATGAACCCAATTTCAATTTTGCTTAAGCCTAATCGTAGCGTCAATCTCGATTTAAGCAAACGTCAAAGGGACCTGGTGGCGTTGAGGTCAGCACTGAATCTCGAATTAACAAAATTTAGATTCAAGGGATTTTCGCGCAAGTCACCCTTAATAACAGTCAACGAATACTACTGACTTTACGAAGGAGTACAAAATAAAGCTGAGCCAGACGAAACCAATGAAGGTGAAACTCGAAATGAAGACGTAACACAGGACGGTGGCGTTGGAACGTGAGTATCCTTCGTAATCGCAATTCACACCGTACTTCTCGCACCATTTGCTCCGAAGGGGGCGATCGTACGGAAGAGATTAACATCCACCGCACATTTTATACGGCATCCTTACAAACTGTACGGGCTATAGCCAGCGATGGAATTTGCGCTCTTTTGTTTTAGACGGAAAATACTGCGCATTTTTTGCTCGGATTGTGTATTATCCGATAGATGGAAAGGTATTAAAGACTAGCTTTGCTATCAAGCTGTAAAATTCTGTAGATATTATATAGCAGGTAGCAATTTTTTCAATATCTCTACTAATTCAACATAGATGAAACTTATTACAAAAGTGGAATCTATGAAACCTTAACATTAACATTATTTAATATTCTCGAATCAGCAGAACTAGAAACGAAGGATATTGTTAAAAAATACATGTATCACAATTAATGAATTGTAGTGGGAAGCCTCTTCTGCAAGAGACCGCTTGGGGAAGTACCAAGTGCAAACATTACTGTGTTCCGGTTTGAAGGGTACTGTTTCCAGCGAAAGTACTGGGCATATGAGACTTTAGAGCCGATGTCTCAGGGTGACGAGCGCAGTGCAGTGCCGCGTAATGCAAAATTCAGGGTGGCACTGTAACTGTTATGGGCAGGCGTAGCGTATACCTCCAGGTGAACGACTAGCCCATCTCATCAATAAAAAAAAAATGGCATCTAAAAAAATTTACAATATTTAGGCGTACTAAAGTTTATTTTTGTTCATAACTCAACTATTCAGTTGTGTTAGTTTACTTGTTCAAACCCCTTTCAAATTTGGCTTGCTAACAAATCGATCTTTCATCTTTACCTTTGTTCAGAAAATTTCAATCCCAGAGCTTGATCACTATTACAATTTTCTTTGTGAAGTTTGCCTGAAGCCCTAAAGTATTCTACAAATTCTATGAAATACGTGAACCGCAAAGTTTGCTATTTCAATAGCTCCCGTCGTTTTATCTTTAAATCCTTTGAAATATTGGATTGAAGCTTTCTTTGCTGGGTCAGAGTTCAGACGGCAAAGAACGGTGCTTTTTTATTACAAAAATGTTCTTTGATGATTTTAGCAATCACTAATGATGTGTTGATTCGAAGATAGCTTGAAAACGTGACGGCTGAAAATTCAAAGAGTTTGCTAAGCTTTGGGAAGTAAACATTGAAATCCCGGGCTTAATACATTATGGAGACGTCACGATGAAAGTTTTAAAGAGACTACTTTCAAAGGATCCGCAAGAAATATGCTGAAACTAGATATGACTTCACTTTTGCAGCTTAAAAAAGTGACAAAAAAAAGCGCGACCTATTTACGAACATCGTGACTGTATATATTTCATGAAGAACTTTTTTGGTATATCTCATGATTTCCTGTAGCGTAAATCTATTCATCGCATGAGACCTATGTAGTAGCTTGGAACTTTAATCTTCTTACACAGTTTAAATATACCGGTATAAATCTATATGTAACTTGCAATTTTTCTACGTCATATCAATAGTTTCTTTTACGTTTCTTTATATCGCAGTTTTTGTCTACTTTGTCTTCTATCATACATGATACGACTTGGAAATTGAGTGACATAACTCACTTTGCCAAATTACCTCGTATTACAACTTATCAGTTAATGTTGCCCGGACCAAAGCAACACAAATAGTACACGAAAGCGAAACATTTAGAGACATTGCGTAGAACTAATAATATGGTTTCTGTTTAACTGAGTTGTGACTTTACTTGGAAACTTTTGATTAGGTACACATGTAAAAGTATGGTTTGAAAAATAATAAAAAATGTTCTATGGCAATAGAACCACCAAAATTCGTGTATAGTTAGTTACAATTGCCATATTTTGATAGCGGGTTAAGCGGGTGCTTAGAATAAAGTTTGTATTAAGACTGATGTATAATTAAGCAACAAACACACGGCTTAATAAACAAGAAGTTCCATTGAGTTGTGTTGTAAAATTAATTGAAGAAAAATATATTATATACCGCTTAAAAATACGATGTAAACTTAACGATTGAAAATCCTGTAATAAATAAATAATGTTAATAGTAAATGTTAATTCCAACTTCTCAACTACAATAACTTTAAAATAGCTATTAACATTTCCGATTTCATTGTAGTTTATCAAATTTGTGTTTCGCGCAACAGTCGTTCACTTTTTGTGCATTATACATGCATACATTACAATAGTAACTTGTGTTTTTACCATGGTCATTATCTCTAATAGTGTTACGGTGTTACCAATTCTACGCTTGTGATGGTCTGTAGCTTACATGATGGCAAATAAACATGCCATATATACGACTCCAATCGATTTAGATACACTGTATTAGAGTTCAGTTGGAGAAATTGTATTTTTTTGGTTAATGTTTCATATAATTATAAACTGCGCGACCTAGGTCTCTCCTAGAAAAGGCCACTGAGCCCGATCTTCGAATCTCTTTCTCTTTTTGTCAGCCCTTTTGCGCAAGGCGTGACTCTAATTTTAATGTCATATTTATCTCGAATATCTTCTATTGCTAATAGCAACATAAGCGATTTTATCCCAATGACAATATCAATAAAGAAGTTGTAGACGGATAAATTTGAATTCGTATCAAGTTTTTTTGGTGAATTTATAACTTTTTAGAGGACTAAATTATTACTTGAAAAAATGTACTATTATAAGTATGGAATGAGCTGGAATATAACATCAATTTTTTTTGGTACAAAAATTTATAAATAAGATTTGGGGTTGGGTTTGAATCTCATCGGATGACAAAATGTTGATTTTGACTAGTTATTATTAGTAGAATAATTTGGAAATTTTGGTAAAATTTTGTCATCAGGTGAGATTTAAAAATAGACCCCTGGTCTACGAAATGGTAAATCATGATTCTCAGAGTTCTGTTGCAAGCAAATGCTCAATTCTACCAGCATCCTAATACGAAATAACCTATATTATGTGTGTAATAAGAAAAGGTTCACAAAACCCAAGTTTTTGTCCACTTTCATTAGTGAATGTTATTGGTTCCCCGCCATTATGCTCCACAAATGGAAGAAGAGGCCTCACGTACGTATGTTAACGTATTTAGTACTCTGTTATTAATGCTTTCGTCCGATGTCTAATTTAGTTTTTTCTTTTCTTGTTACAGATTGGGAGTTTTCGAGGTTGGCTTCGAAAATATATCCAGGTAAATTTATGAGTCCTACAACTAGTTTTATGCCACTGTTTACGTTACTAAAGTCAAGTTTGCATTGAATATTTTATTAGTCCACATGTTTTACAGTGGGATTTATATGTTTTCTTCTTGCATTAATTATTTCAAGTAAATTTTGCTTTATTTCTTCCATTGTACAATCAAAATATTGCTGCCTTATAAAACATTTGCTTTTGTTTATGCAAATTTATTTTTTCATCAATTATTCAGATTTAATATTTTGAGTTGTTAAACATGTCTAAGTGAATCTGTCTAATAAATGTCGTATTTGTTTCACGTTCTCATAATTTCTGTTACTTTCCCTGGTATCTTCAAAGGTGTCAACTTGATATTGTCAAAATGTTAACTTGATGTCAAATAATTAATCAAAACGGTTACTAATGTTAGTGGTTACGCGTTATCGAGGTAATGTAACCATCACTCTGGGGATATGTTACTATATTTTATTCAACTGTATTAAGATGTTAACTCCATAAAAATTCTATTATACTCTTGCCTTGGTATCTAAAGTTTCCAAGCCATTAAATTCACTTCGTCTCTGCGTGGAGTTAATTCTTAAACCCATTTATTTCCACTGCAAAATCTTATGCAGTCACATAAGTTCGTGCAGTATTTTGCTCTAATGAAATTTACTTTACTGAACGCGAACGTAAAAATATTCCTTCTGTACGCCGCTATTTGTATGCTCGACAGTTTCTTCCAACTTCGGGCAAGTCGATTTTATATCCTAAATAACTTTATATCACACGTTCTGCCACAATCCAAAACGAGTCCAATTTAAGTTTGATAATTTGACTTCGACATTCTCAACTTTTCATTTTCATGTGTGTCGACGTCGGCCTTTGACTGAAAGCCGTTTCATGTTTATCCCGTATTTTTTGTGTGTGTTTCGTAATCGCTAAGCCAACAATGAAATATGTCCAAAACTGTGTTTGTCGTGGAGTGGGATATGTAGGCGAATGATTTATGGCTCGGCGGGCTTATTTCCCTTTATATTGTCGTCTTGTTTGCCGTGTTGCTGAGGGAACTCGCGCAAGATTTTATTGTTGCAGTGATGACTTCTTCTTCACTATCGTTGTCTTTTATTACTCTTAGCACTGTATTTGTTGCTAGGTTCGATACGTGTATCGATTTGATTATAGTTTCTTGTAAAACGTATTATGTACGTCATTATCACTCGCTTTTCGGTGAAGGAAAAACATCGTGAGGAAACCCACATACGTACCCGAGAATAATTTCGGATTTAGGTATTTCATCCAACAATCCGGATCTGGCCCCCGTTGTGGATTATGGCCTAATCCTCCTCATGAAAGTGAGGGGAGACTCGTGTTCAGCAGTGGGACGATATGGGTTGTGGATGATGATGATGATGGTGATATAGAAGCTAAAATTACGCTGAGTTCGTAACATTCTAAAACAGCAAACCTTCGTCCACATCGTCATCAAAACTAGGCGAGATATTAGATGACAGCGTTTAACCAGTAAACAAAGTTAACAGCCACTATTATAAACATTTGTTTTTGTCAGTTTTTCCAGGGCTTGTAAGTTGACGTGCTACTCACAAAGCATTTTCGAACTTGATAGCAGAAATATCTACAAATAATCCAGGTTCTATTACGTTGGTGATAATAACTTTACGAAGTCCGTCCACATTTCTGCTTACAACTTTGTCCTAGATAGCAATTACGTCGGCTGCGATACCTAGGCCATGTAATGAGCCTACTGCACTCGTAGTCGATGCTTTTCAAAGATAGCAATCTACGATGTTAGCCACTTGCTAGTATATAAGACAGAGCCTTAGCTTTATACCGGTCTTATTAGGCTTTGGTATGGTATCTTTTAGGTGTCGTAGTCAGTATATTTTATATTTATCACTCAAATACAGCACCTAATAAAATTTCCATAGCTTAAAAAACCTTAAACCTTACTAACCTTAGCTTACCTTAAAAAAAAATCGGTTGCGGGCAAGTTTCCAATCGACGATCATCCGCGCCTATGCTCTTAACAAACTGAGCGCTAATTAAAAATAAAAATGTACGCACTGTCAACCGACACGGACAATAAAAATAAAAACAAACAATTAAAATAAAACATTTCGTGAGCTGCCGCTACTGTTGCAGATAGAGTCTCAAGTAAAATTATTTTGCCAGATATATTTATATCTACCAATCAATTTAATATTCAATTCATTTAATATGTTGCTTAATAGCAGATTAATACTTTGAAAAGATCATAGTAAATATTTGAGACTCGAAAAATGCTGATACTTTTTATAGTAGAACTAGTACCTACCTTGATGGTCTAATTGCGTAATCAATAAAGTTAAAAATTGAATGTCCCTCTTCAATCTTTGGCATTTCCGCAGTTTACCATCTGTTTCTATTAATACTGCGATTGCATTCGATGATCAAAATATTCGCATCACGTTCCTTC